>OY282496.1:43733449-44983449 GCA_958295605.1 Ajuga chamaepitys | reverse complement strand
ATAAGGTACAACTAATCAGTTAAATTTGTTTGACATGATTTTTCACACATTTTCTTTCTTTAGGTTAATATTTAATTTTATTATTAGTTAATTAAATCATTAAAATTGCTAACATTTTTTTTTATAATATTAATGTTTGTTTGATTAGTCAGGGAAGTACGAAAGTTTTGAGCATATGTATTTGTAAATCATAATTATTATTGAAATGATTTTTATTACTTACTCATATTTTTGTATAATGTATATTTTGTTAAAATGATTTTTTAAGGAAATTTACTATTTGCAATCTAAACTATGACATTTATTACAATTTTGATTTTTTTTTTTACGTTAATCAACAACAACAATATGATTTTTATATTTTGCAACATAAATAATACTTTGGGACACTAACTAACCTGAACTTTATTTTTTTTACTCTTTGCGATTAAACAATTTTGTTCGCATTGGTTAATTTTTATTTAAACAAATATACTATTTATAATAAAAATATAAAACTTATTTGAATAAATTACAATACCAAATAAAATATAAAAAAATCAAATAATTTTTTAAGAACTCACGGACTCTAAATTGTTATTCCAATTATTGAATAATTTTTAGATTTTCTTTGTTAATTTTAAAAGTTTATTTTAAAATAAGAAGTTTTTTACCAAACCTGAAATCATCAAATAAAATTTTAAACAATTTTGTCCGCATTGGTTAATTTTTATTTAAACAAATATACTATTTATAATAAAAATATAAACTTATTTGAATAAATTACAATACCAAATAAAATATAAAAAAATCGAATATTTTTTTAAGAACTCGTGGACTTTAAATTGTTATTCCAATTATTGATTAATTTTTAGATTTTCTTTTGTTAATTTTAAAGTTTATTTAAAATTAGAAGTTTTTTTAGTAGACTTGCAATCATCAAATGAAATTCTAAAAGTTACAAATGAGAAATTAGTTTTAGAAAGAAAAAAATAAATATTTATAATTGAAGCTTGGAATTTATTTAGATCATTATAAAAATATAATTAATATATATATATATATATATATATGTATGTATGTATACTAAATTGTACTTGCCCTAACCCAAGCAACTCGATAGGTCAGATGGTGGCTCAACCTGGTTTGGTCCGAAAACCTTGGGCTGGCCTGACTTTATCAATTTTTTTTTTTTTTTTAATAAAAACTCAACATTCATGTGAGCATTACCCATTAATTAAGTAACTTATTTGAGGTGGCTAATATATTTTTTTTGGCAAAAACTCGTATGTGACCGTCACACGGTCGTCACACGGTGTGACGGGAAAAAGTATCACTGTTTGTGGTAAAAGTATCACGTTTATCTGTTAAAGTATCACCTTTTTTGAACAAAAAAAAGTATCACTTTTTGTAGCAAAAGTATCACCTTTATCTGTAAAAGTATCAATGTTGTAAAAATATCATTTTTTACTGTAAAAGTATCACTTTTTCCTGTAAAAGTATCAATGTTTTCTGTAAAAGTGTATTCCGTCACACGTGTGACCGTTCACACACAAGACTCACTCATTTTTTTTTTTCAATTACTTTTTAAGGGGAAAAGTCCCTCCATATTTTTGGAGGTTTTAATAAATACAAAATAAATAAAATGATTTAATTGTAGAACTTATTAAAAGGAAAATGCCTCTCCCCTTTTCGGAGGTTTTAATATATTCCAAATAAGTAAAATGAGTTATTTTTTTTTTTAAATTTTGTTATCTGTAATACATCGTCCGAAAAGAGAGAGAACCATGGTTATTTTCCTCTGTTCCACAAGCCACGCTGCAACTCATCTCATTCATTTGTATGTTTACTTTAGTATTGAGAAAAATTCATTTTTGGTCCTGTAGAATATTGCTTATCTAAGAAAAATCATTTATGTTACATACATTCAATTTTAGTCTTGTATGTTACAAAAAAATGACCAATTTGAGGACATCAGTCACCGTCGTTCACTAATTCTGCCGGGAATTGATATTTGCGCCACACGTGATCCATTTATTTGGAGCTTTTCGGCAGATAGGCTGACGTGGCATTTCATTGCCCAGGTATTCATGCCAAATACGAAAGTTCTTCAGATGAGCGAAGGTTTCATCGAATCTCGAGCGTTGACCGCGCTGTCGAGGCACGTCAAATTAACTACCTTATCTACCTCTACTAACTAGTTGCAGCGATAAGTAAGGGTCGAATCCCACAAGGAGCGGATGAATTAATAATGTTTCTAATATTAATAGCTAAACAATAAAAGTAAATAAAGGAGGTTTTGAGTTTTAATAATCTACTTACTAACTAAACAAATAAATAATTATAATGCTAAAGACCTCAAAGACTCAATTAAACAAATAATAATCGACTTAAACCAGTATCAAAAGTAATACTAGTTCTCAGTTCAGTATCCCTCTATTCGTCTACAAATTAATTAACTAATTAAACCTGATTATTATCCCTCAACCTTCTAACCCTAGACCGACAGCAAGCTCTGTCGGCCCGAATTATCCCTTAAGAATAGTCAACTAAGATACGATCATTAGCTAACCCTATTTAATTGAACCACGCTCTCTAGGTTTAATTCATTAAACGCATTAATAATTAGGATAATAGGTCAGACTAGACTCCAAATACATATGCTCGATTCGGATGACCTAGATTTGTGTTACCCCTAACGAATTAATCGTTATTGCTACTCGCGATTATAAAATTATAACAATTACGGATTACAATTTTATAACCTAGCAGTGATAAATTAATAACCTAATTCGACGGGCCCTATCAAATCAAGCAATCAATCAATCATGGGTCATAAGAACAAGTAACACAAATAAGTTGCGAAATAATAAATCAGAATTTAACTACGAATCAATTAATCATAAAAACGAATAGGGTTCAACATCCCTTCAAACTAGTATAAAGTAAACTAGCTACTCATAACTAAATTACTGTCTAAAATCTGATAGAATAAAGACATAATTAAAATAAATGGAAAATAAAATCAAACGGAATTTGACGATCGAAACGTGTGCTCCTTCTGCTCCACGCCTTCCAACTCTCCCTGGAGGCTTCCAATAATCTCCTTTTTATAAGTAACCATGGGCCCCAAGTCATTTCGTAAGCCGGCCCCCATAATGGGCTTTTCTTCCCCTATTCATAAGGCCAATTAGCCTTATCCACTGCAAGTCATCTCCAAGCCCAAGTTGGAATCAAAACCCACCACACTTGGGCCATTCTCTTAGTGGGCCTTTTATCCCTTGTCCACCGACCTTTCTAAATCATGAAGCAGCTTCACTCATGAGACAATTACGAGGCCTGACGGCCTTTCTCCTCTTTTAGTTAGCCCATTCCGGTCCAGTTCTTCCTTTACTTGTTGCTCCAATTCAATTGATCCAAAATTACTCCAACTGCACTGCAATTCCACAATAAACACGACTTTGGAGTATTTGACTTAAGTGTGCAGATAAGTAGAAAAATAACAGTGCATAGTAAATAAAATGCAATAAAATCACATTCCTATCAATATAAATAATGCACATTTCTCTACTTATCAAATCCCCCCCAAACTTAAATCATTGCTTGTCCTCAAGCAATTTAGCACAAAAATAAACTAGGGGAAATAAACAAAGTTATCACTCGCTCAGACACCTTACCAAACTCACTTGGGTTTTCCGTCACTTGGTAGGAAGAAGCACAGACTTCCTTTTAAAGCGCACAAAATTCCAGACTGAAATCAAACTCCCCACTAAACTTTATTGGTGAAAAGGGCATCGTAGTCCAAACTTCCCGCAATTCAAACACAATTTCGTCAAGCATGGTTCGTTTTTTTTTTCATTTTTTTTTATTTTCTCTTTTTTTCTCTTTATATATATATATATATATATATATCTATACAACTATACTAATAAGGCACAAACCAGTCGGACCATTGGATTAGACTTCGTATCGAGGACCACCCCTTTATTTCTCCAATTTTTTTCTCTTTTTTTTTCTTTGTGGGTGAGGTCGGCAGCTCCACACCACTCATAGGTTAGTCCGTGTGCTATTATTGATTTGCAATTTTTTTTTTTTTTTTTTGCTTTTGTTTGATTTTCACACTCGAACCCCTACGAGCAGGCAGCTGATTCAGCCCCTCACCATCTTTTCTCACAATTTTTTTTCAACTAAACACCATTAACCCAAACACAATTATTTTCCATCCTTAGGGGGTGGTATCCACAACTACTCCATCTTTTACCAATTCAAGTCCAACTTATTATAAACATAAAATAAAGCAGTAAAAATTCAATATGTGAAGCATACTTGACAAACCAACTTAATCGGGACATATTCAGACACAATGTTATCCCTTCCACACAGTTTTAGGGTCATTTAATCTCAGCAGATTTAACCGATTTTTTTTTTTTAAATAAGCCGACCTCTTCTACCGAAGCAACATACCCCTAATAAATCGATAAAACACTCTTGTCATCATCGCGAGTCCCTACCCTTTTTTTTATTTTTTTTATTTTTTTAATAAACAAAGAACAACTAAAGCAACTAATAATTAAAGAAAGAAACTACATGAATAAAATGCAAACTAACATGTATATACAATTTACTTCACTGCTAATTACCCCCCCAAACTTAATCACATGCAGACGTGCAATTAATACATGAAAGGTAAAACGAAATGCAATAAAGTAAGGAAAGGAGGTCACCGGGTCAACGAGAAGACGACTACTGCCATTTTTTTTTTTTTTTTTTTGTGAATCACGGTGAGCCACCTCAAGTCAACTCTCTAATCCCCGTGATAACTTTCACCCTCTCAAAGTTCGCAGCAAGGTGGTTTTGGAATAGGTCTCAAATGTGGCACGTCCGATAATACCTTGTTCAACACTCCATCAAGCTTTATATGGTTAATTACTTTAAGCTTTAAAAACTTGATGGAGAGGATATAGATCTTTGCTGAAAAATAGATGCGCATCGATTTGATCCCCACTTTTTGAAAGACATCAAGGACCTGTTTCTCCTTGTTTTCCTGTTCGGGTTTTCTATTCTAGAAGCAAATGGTAATGGGTTAGTGATAACAGAATTAGAAATAGAAGATTTTACCTCAACAATCGATTCTGGACTCGACACATTGGATGACCCAATGTGCTCTTCTGATCCAATGTGCTGTGGCACATTGGATGTTCCAATGTACGTGTTGTTCTCCTCTTCCTTTTCTGCTTTTTCTGTGTTTTCTTCGTTGTTCCTGTTCCCTTCTTCTAGCCCGGGCTTGTTAGACTCTCCAAGCTGTTTTCCACTTTGCAAAGTAATAGCGCTTACATTCCTCGGATTTATCTCAAGCTGGGAAGGTAGCTTTCCACTATTCATGCTTTCCAGTCGGCTCACAGCGGTGGCCAATTGACTCACTTGAGTCTCAAGATTCTTTATGCTCGATTGCGTATCTTTCTGGAATTGAACAGTGTTGGTTGCCATAGTTTTCACGATGTCTTCCAATGACGGGTTAGACGTGTGTTCAGCTGGCTATTTTGGGTAATACATTCCCGTCGGTGGTGGCGGTCGATTCTGTTCACCTGCTTGTGGTTGCTGGTTTTCATACTTGAAATTAGGATGATCCCCCCATCCGGGATTATAAGACTGAGAGTAAGGATCGTATCTTCTCCCTTGGAAATTCCCAGTACCAACAGTATTTGCATGTGCATCGATCTCGTCTGTTAGCAGTTTGCAATTATCGGTGGTATGCTCAAGTGTGTCGCAAATCCGACACGGTTTCACCTGTGGGGTTCCTGCGGTGGCTATCTTCATGACAAAAGAGGTAAGTTCTTGTAATTTATCTTCAACAGATGAAACACCTACCTCTCTTACCATTTTCGGTGGAAGGTCTCTTGCACTAAATTGCTGGGAATTAGCTGCCATATCTGATATGAGTTCCTTGGCCTCTGCTGGAGTTTTATTAACCAATCTTCCCCCCGCAGCTGCATCTATCATATTACGGTCCATAAGTGACAACCCCTCATAGAAATACTGAATGAGAAGTTGCTCGGTGAACTGATGTTGTGGACAGCTCGCTATCAGCTTCTTGTATCGCTCCCAACACTCATACAGAGACTCTCCTTGCATTTGCATTATACCACATATTTCCTTCCGTATAGTGACCACTCGAGATGTTGGGAAATATCTCTGTATGAATAGTCGTTCCATCTGAGTCCATGTGGTGATAGTCTCTGTCAAATAGTGCAACCAATCTTTTGCTATGCCCTTTAAGGAAAATGGAAAAGCCTGTAGCTTGATCAGTTCGTCAGTGACTCCCATAGGTTTTATTACCGCACACACCAAATGGAAATCCTTTAGGTGTCTATAAGGATCCTCGCCTTCATAACCATGAAATAATGGCAATAAGTGTATAATATCACTATTAAGCTCAAAATTTGTGTGGACATTATAATCAGGAACTGAAATGCAAAAGGATTGTTCAGTATTGACGAGATTGACAAACTCTCTCAAAGTTTGGGTTGAAGTCATAATTTCCATGGAGTTGATCTCAATCCTTAACCTACACAAACTTCTCCAAAATAGTATATAGGGACGCTACAAGAAACAAAGAAGAAAAGAGGAAAGAAAAATAGAATGCTGAACGTAATTGAGAGGAAAACAAATTTACGAAAATCTGTGAATGGACAGGCACATTGGCTGACCCAATGTGGCGTCCGTCTGCTAATGTGCGACGACATAATTCACTAATTTGACAAGAACAGTTAACAAGAATGAAATTAACTAAAACTGATATTAATTAACAAAAGAAACTAAATTAATTCAACACCGCTCCCCCGGCAACGGCGCCAAAATCTGACCGCGCTGTCGAGGCACGTCAAATTAACTACCTTCTCTACCTAATAAATAAGTAAGTAAATAATAAAAGTAAATAAAGGGGGTTTTGAGTTATAATAATCTACTTACTAACTAAACAAATAAATAATTATAATGCCAAATACCACAAAGACTCAATTAAACAAATAATAATCGACTTAAATCAATATCAAAAGTAATACTAGTTCTCAGTTCAGTATCCCCCTATTCGTCTACAAATTAATTAACTAATTAAACCTGATTATTATCCCTCAACCTTCTGACCCTAGACCGACAACAAGCTCTGTCGGCCTGAATTATCCCTTAAGAATAGTCAACTAAGATATGATCATTAGCTAACCCTATTTAATTGAACAACTTAGAACACGCTCTCTAGGTTTAATTCATTAAACGCATTAATAATTAGGATAATAGGTCAGACTAGACTCCAAATACATACGCTCGATTCGGATGGCCTAGATTTGTGTTACCCCTAACGAATTAATCGTTATAGCTACTCGTGATTATAAAATTATAACAATTACGGATTACAATTTTATAACCTAGCAATGATAAATTAATAACCTAATTCGACGGGCCCTATCAAATCAAGCAATCAATCAATCATGGGTCATAAGAATAAGTAACACAAATAAGTTGCGAAATAATAAATCAGAATTTAACTACGGATCAATTAATCATAAAAACGAATAGGGTTCAACATCCCTTCAAACTAGTATAAAGTAAACTAGCTACTCATAACTAAACTATTGTCTAAAATCTGATAGAATAAAGACATAATTAAAATAAATGGAAAATAAAATCAAACGGAATTTGACGATCAAAACGTGTGCTCCTTCTGCTCCACGCCTTCCGACTCTCCCTGGAGGCTTCCAATAATCTCCTTTTTATAAGTAACCATAGGCCCCAAGTCATTCCGTAAGCCGGCCCCCATAATGGGCTTTTCTTCCCCTATTCATAAGGCCAATTAGCCTTATCCACTGCAAGTCATCTCCAAGCCCAAGTTGGAATCAAAACCCACCACACTTGGGCCATTCTCTTAGTGGGCCTTTTATCCATTGTCCACCGACCTTTCTAAATCATGAAGCAGCTTCACTCATGAGACAATTACGAGGCCTGACGGCCTTTCTCCTCTTTTAATTAGCCCATTCTGACCCAGTTCTTCCTTTACTTGTTGGTCCAATTCAATTGATCCAAAATTACTCCAACTGCACTGCAATTCCACAATATACAAAACTTTGGAGTATTTGACTTAAGTGTGCAGATAAGTAGAAAAATAACAGTGCATAGTAAATAAAATGCAATAAAATCACATTCCTATCAATATAAATAATGCACATTTCTCTACTTATCAAGCGTTCTATGGGTCAGGCTGCTATTGTGTGTGATGCATAATGTGTTATTGTTATCTGTGTGCAGTCGTTCGCGTCTCTAAGACACCAGAAAATCCACATCAGCCTTTCTGCTGGAAAGTCCTGAGTTGATGGGTCACGTGCGGCCAACGTGTCAAATTATGACAGAATTAGTGACCGACGATGACTAGTGTCCTCGAATTGGTCATTTTTTGCAACATACAAGACTAAAATTATATTTATGTAACAGAAGATTTTTTCAAGATAAGCCCTATCGTACATGACCAAAAATGATTTTTTCTCTTTTAGTATTTGCTCTTTGTTTTGTCCAGACTGTAAACTTATGATTGACTTTAATCAATTGTTACTTGAAGTTCTAACTTCTAAGTCTAATTTAATTTCATACAGTATATCTCGTAAGTTTGATTTTTTAATAGTTTTTTTGTGTTCATATGAATTTTAGTATTGAACAAACTTTTTGGGAAAATGAATAAAATGCATTGGGCCAAAATTGGCCTGCTAAGATGACTCGAGAGAGGGTTGGGCTGGGCTAGCATTTTTGTAGCCAGAAGAAATGTAGCCATCCCGGCTTAACCCGATTTTTTCTGTTGGTCCGACTGAGTTGGGCTGGCTCGATCCGATCATTTTGACAACCATATCTGTATGAGCGCTAAAATAAAATACAGTCAAAACTGTGATCTTTTTTTCATTCATTTTCTTGTGCCTTGTAAATCTAGATGTTTTCAAGAATTTTATTGATATATATGGTCATAAAATAAGTTGTTGTATTGTCAATATTCTGGTGGTTCATTCATTGTTACAACATTTTTCATTTTTTTCTAGAAAATTAAATTCTTTTTGTTTCTAATTTATTTTTTCATATTATATATCAAATTAATCATCTTTTCATGATCATTATTCTCAATTTAGATTTATTTTTTCTAATGTGGATTAGACTTGGATTTATCAAAATTTTAAATATTATTTTTTATAATATACACTAACACTGTTATATAAGTAGAAATTAATATATTATATAAGATTAGCCTATGAACAAATTAAATAAATGAAAATGTGGCATAATTTTAATAAGAAAAAAGTCTAATTTTCTCATAATTTTTTTAGTTTATTTTATTTATTATTTTATCTTATTTTTTCAATGAGTGTCGTGTATATTTATAATCAATTTTAACACTTAATGGTTGTTCGCATGAGTTAAGAAAGATACTAACAGACTAAAAATGTTTGAGTTTCAAATAGGAATACATCAAATTTAAAATAGATATATTTTATTTTATACTTTATATTTATATATCTTAATGTTATTCTTAAAATAATTAATTAATAAGTAATATTCAATTCGTAAATTGCACGAGAGAAATGAATATTAACACGATATATAATCCAAAATTTGAAATATTTGTTTCATTAATTTAATTAGAATATTTATTAATAATTAGACTTCCAAGCATCGCACAGAAAAAATACTGGTATATATAAAAGTCACAAGATTGACAAAATGTAAAACCATTTCCTCGCTCATTTTTTTCATTGAACTTATGGCATCTTTGCATTTATTTGCAAAAGTATATTAGTTTTTTTTTTTTCTACTTTTTGAGAAATCTTTTCCCAAAATTTTAGCGATAATTTTTTTTTTTCATTTTTAATCTAATTTCTGACGTGTAACGTGTCAAATCAATCCTCGTTTAATGGTCTTTAATTTGACGTACTTATTTTATATAAGAAAAAATATATATTTGAAATATAGAATTGATGATTAGTTAGTAACTTCCATTAGATCTGAATATTTGTTATGATCGTTGTCATTTGATTAGTTCTTTTTTTTTTTTTAAACTTTTTTTTTTCAATTTTTCCATATACAAATATTCTATCGGTTATAATCTATTTTTTATGCATAATATATAAATTAGTCTCTACTTATGATATTTAATTTAAACCCATAATACATCTATTACGCCAAGATACAAGATTTGGAAAATGTAGTGTGTTTATATAATTTTATTTGAGTTCATATAAATTTTTATGGTGGGTTGGACTATTCATATTGAGTTTGAGTTGCAAAAATGAATTAGTTAAAAAAATCTTATAAGAAGATTATGTAATAATTTTAATTTTTTCATTACAATTTTATTTTATTTTAATATTATATTTTATAAGCAAATATATATATATATATATATATATATGTATGTATGTACAGTAATATATGTAGAAGCGTGATAAATTATAGAATTTATTTAAATACTTTTCTTATAATAAGATAATTAAATATTTTTTATTTTTTCAACACAACTATCTATTTTTATATAAGTAGAGAGTCTTAAATTATAAAAAATAAATATTTTGATTATTTGCATGTTATTTTTGTAATTGTGTTGTGTGAATATTTATATTAATTGAACTATTTGTCATTGCTCAAGTAGGTCGAGAAAGATATGGATTGACTAAAGGGGTGAGCTTCCAACAAGAATGACTCAATTTTAGAAAAATACATAATTTTATATTTGTTATATTTAATACTTTATTTTAATTTTTTATATTGAATAATTTATTCATTTAAATAAATGTATATTGAATCCGTGCATCACATATGAGAAATTGTTACATTTTTTAATTCTTAGATTATATAAAAAATAGTTTATATAAAATTGTACTTTATAAACAAACTTTTGTGTATGATAAAAGAGTGTTATATATAAATTATAGTTTCAATGAATTATTTAGTGGGGTATATTAGAAAAAGAAGTATTTAATACACTCTTAAAAAAGAAACGCACTATGTTTTTTAAAGGAATTGAATAATAATTAATAGCGGATCTAGCATTTTGAAATTGATTATGGAAAATTATAAGAAAAAATAATACTCCATATCAAGGCCGGCCCTGACATTTTGCGGCCCATGGCAGAAACTAAAAAAGGCCCCCGATCAATATATTTTCACATACAAATAATCATAACATTAAGTAAAATAACATTTCATTTACAAGTTAAACATTATTATTGTATCAATAATCTCAAATGGTAGATACATATTTTACTTATAATCTTAAAAAACTCATCCGCCGAGAATTAAAAAGACTGAATTCAACAGATAAACTTCTAATGCATCTTTATCAATAGGGGCTTAAAGATCTCTATGTAATGTAGCATCTAAACATTGTATAGAACTACATGTCTCAATTTGATTAACTCCCTCCCTATCATGCAATTGCATAGCCTTATAGATAGAAAATATCAGTTTTTCATTATTATCCTCAAAGTCAACTCCTCCTTTTGTGCATCTATTAACGCACTGCTCGTTGCTAAAACCGAATGACCTAGAATTAAGGGAACCTCTTTATCTTCCATCATATCTAGGACTACGAAATTTGCCGAAATTATGAACTTGCCAACTTGTAATAAAACATCCTATACAATGCCCCTTGGATAAGTCAAGGATCGATCAGCCATATGAAGAGAGATTGTAGTGGGTTTTATTGTGCCTATTCCTAATTTTTCAAAAATAGATAATGGCATAAGATTAATGCTAGCGCCTAGATCACATAATGCTTTTTCAAAAACTTACCTATGTTACGAGCAAAGCTACCTGGATCTTTTCGCTTCAATGGTAACTTTCTTTGAATCACCGTATTGCACTCCTCTGTCAAGTTAACAGTTTCGTGATCTTCAAGCTTTCGCTTCCTTGCTATCACTTCCTTGAGAAACTTTGCATAGTTTGACATCTGCTGTAATGCATCAACAAACGGGATGTTGATTTGTATCTTCTTAAATATATCCAAAAAATTTGCAAATTGTTCATCAACTTTCTTTCTTCTTAAAGCTTGTGGGAATGGAATAGGAGGGACATATTTCAGGCCTTCTTCTATAGTAGTTCCCCTGTCTCTTGGCTTCAAAGCCTCTTCCTCTTTCTCTTGTGGCTTTCTCTTTTCTTCCAATTGCTCTTTCTTGACAACTTTTTCTTGGTCAAGTGGCATCTTTGGACCTTCGAACTCAGTTCCACTTCTCAACTGAATTGCTTGGCATTGCTCCCTCGGATTTATCATTGTAACACTCGAAAAAAGTGTCCTTGTTTATGTTGAGTTCTTGCGATTTTTACCAATTGACTCACATTGAATGCGACTTCTTTGAGATATGCCCCTTGACTAGTCACATGTTTGTTCAGCTCAATGTATTTACTATCCATCTTCTTCTCAAGTTGAACTAACTTTTCCTCAAACTTTGCCATTTGCGACTGTCTTAACTCCTCCTGAGTTGGATTTCTTCCATCATGAATTAAGCCATTAATAACGGTGAATTTCGATGGCGGATTGAGTGAATTTTTGGGATTTCCATAAGAGAAGTTAGGGTGGTTCCAATTTCATTATGGGTGCTGATTGTACCTCTGTTGGTTGCCCTGGAAGTTCTTGAAGTTCCTTTGATTGAAAAAATTAATGTCTTCAACTTCTTCTTGCCTAGATGGCTGCTTTGATGAAGAGTAAGTTTGTTGGGCTAAAGTCAAGCTAGTTAACAGGCTCACTTGATTTGTCAATGTGGTTAGCTGAGAAGCAACCGTATCATTCGACTCTATGTCTGTCACACTAGCCACTCTTCGTGACTAATTTCTCTCGTTTGGCCATTAATAACTTGTTCTAGCCATTGCATCCAAGATAGAGAATGCTGCCCTCACGTTCTTTTCCATCAAACTACCCCCTGTTGATGTATCTACATGATCCCTTGCTGGTGCAAGCAGTCCATTATAAAACTTGCATATTTGCTACTTCTTGGTAAATTCATGGTGAGGGCAACTCCGGATAAGATCCCGGAATCGCTCCCAAGCCTCGCCAAATGGTTCTGCATCTAATTGCTTGAACTGATTGATTTTATTCTTCAGATCCAACATCTTGCTCGGCAAGAAATACTTCAGTAGAAACCTTGTACTCAAATCTTCCCACTCAGTAACATCAACATCTCTCAGCGAGAATAGGAATAGTCTCATTTTGACCTGCTCATGTAGAACATGATTTATCTTTATAGTCTCACACATGATAACACGTTACTTATGCATGTATTTAGGTCGATTTAGGATCATATTTTATAGCATATACGTGTATATTTGACCGGCACTTATTTATATTTATAATATTTGGGTCATTTGACGTGTTTCGACTTGTTTTGAAGTTAATTAGGTATTTTTATTCCATTTGGATGAAGTTCGAAGAAGAAACAAGTCAAATAGGGTTAAAACGGATGGAAAAGGGAGTTAAAGGAGTAAAGGGCCAACACGACCGCGTCAAATATGGACACGGCCGTGTCAAAAGTGGCTTAGAACATGTAAAAACGCACTGCCAACCAACACGGCCGCGTCAATAAACAACACGGCCGCGTCAGAATGTGTCCCGAAAGTGAAGTTTTCTGTTAGCTTGACACACCTCTAGTATCTTGACCATATCTTGAGATTTACAACTCCGATTGAGGTACAATTGGTGGCGTTAGAAAGCTGATTCAAAGGGATACAACTTTGCCTGAAATAGACAAATCCCAAAAACGACCGGAAGACCCTCAAAAATTGCTTGGAAGTCAGACCTAAAAATCTGCCCGGGAAAAGCGGACGCGGCCGCGTCGCAAGGCCAACACGGCCGTGTCAGAAGGGTTTTTCTGCGAGAATGCTGCTGCTGTGAAAATTGGTTTTATATAGCAGTCACTCTAGTGTCCAGATTTGTGATGACCCCTAGCAGTCGGTTCATCATATCTTCTTGAGTGATGTACTGTGTAATTTTAGCCATCTCAAACAATGAATTCTTCCTTGTTCGGTATCTTCGGGCAGTTGCTTCTATTTCTGGATCAAGAGGAACTAAGTCAGCTTTTCCTTTCGATCTATTTTACATATACTACATAAGAGCACAAACAGAAACAATACCACGTAAAACGAAAATAAGAAAAGTAAATAAAAATAAATAAACTAAATTTAAGTTGCAGAAAAATAATGTCTAGTCTAGTGTTGTCCTATTTATCAGAATAAAAACTAAGACGCTATAACTAGTCCCTGGCAACGACGCAAAAAACTTGACAAAAATTTTTATAATCCTATTTTACCGCAAGTATACGGTGTAGGTGTAGGGAGCGGTAGTTAAAGTCGATCCTCAGGGACTGACGCTAAGCGTAGTTCGATACTCTAAATATTCTAACACTATCCTAACTAGACTCTAGATTAGTGAAGGTTGTTTGTAAACTTAATACTAATTTATCTAAAAGTACTAAATAAACCACGAATAACTTGAAAAATAGAGAATCAATGATTAAGGACGACTTAGATGGATTAAAGTCTATCCAAGGGTATAGATTTCAATTACGATCCTGATGTATACTTTAATCTGAAATTCTAGACTTTTAAACCAATTTTAGTGTTTATTAGACGGCACTCAAGTAAACCTAACCTTCCTCCCGAAGCAATTAGATTGTTGATCTATAGACTTAGTCACCCTTCCAAGTCGACTAAACCTAAAGACTCCCAACGGACCCTTAACCAATGCCTACGCAATCATAGACAATCACGCTATGTATTGTACGTCTATTAACAATTTTCTCCTCCCGGAGAAAAAAACTATTAAACTTGTAGATTTAAGCTAAGTGATCAATTCATACTAAATCATAAGAATAAAACAAACACATCAATAAACACATAAATTGGAGTCTAGAATTAAATGGTAAAAGTTAATTCATCATTCTTCGTAACCTACTTTCTACCCCTAGAACACAAACGTGTTTAGTTACTCATAATTGTATTTAATCAAATAATCATTCATAGACAAACGTCATCAAAATCAAATACAAAAGAAGAACAAACTAAACCCGGATCTTCAATCGTCGATCTTCGTCGTGTTGCTCCTTGATCTTCGATTCTTGTCTACAAGTTGTTCCGAGTATGTAAATATATGAGATTCTTGGTAAAACTCAAGCTTGGAGACCTTTTTATAAAGTTGGGGACGAATCTTGAAGGAACAGGATCAAAATCCTACTTGAAGTAGGAGTCACCTTCAAAATCGTGTTTCTGTCGCGGCCGCGCGCAAGCCATGTCGCGGCCACGACATGCATCTTCAAAACAACTCAAAACGTTGGCTTTTATCGCGGCCGCGAGAGATCCTTATCGCGGTCGTGACACTTGGTCAGTGCAAAAATCACCTTCTGGCCTCTTTTTCGTGACCGCGACCAATGGTGGTGCGGTCGCGATTTTTTATTCCGGTTCAACCTCATTTTAGACCGGTGCAAATCGGTCTTTTCCATTCTTAACTTGTTCCTTCGTCCAATAATCGTAAAATACGGCTTTTCAGCCTAAAAACACTTAAAAACCTTCAAAACAAGTCAAAACACATTAACTGGCCCAATATGATGAATATAAACAAATCTCGACCAAATATGCATGTAATATTAAAAAGTATGTTCCTAAGTCGAGGTAAATACATGAATAATTAACATGTATCATCTACGTTTGGAACCATTGGTTACGATCGAGTAGTTGGGTTGTGAGAAGCAGTTCGTAAAACCTAGTCGATACGACCCGATGGTAATTTGATCAAAGGTATAAAACTTGATTTATGTTTCAAGAATTTATATATGATTGAAGCATGAAGAGTCTGATATGGTTGTAATGTACTAATTTCAAGTTTATTTTAAAGCTCAATTTTGCATGAGAAATTTAATTTTGGGGTCAATTTATAATTAAGAAAATACGGGACGAAATTTTGTTTGGACGAAACTAAAAGTATAAGATTATAAGTGCTGAATTTAAAAAAAAAAAAAATGCTCACTCATTTTATAAAATTTGGATAATGCAAACATTTTTTAATAAATGTACATTAAGATTAATTTGATATTTTGAATTTATTAATAGAAAAAAAAAATACTCCTATTTGGAAAAAAAGAAAGTAGGCACCATAGGATAAAGGTACCGTACATATTCTCCCAAAGACAATTGAAAATATTTGGAAGTGATAGCAATTGAAGAACAGTGGAAGATGGGCCCAAAGTTTACAACTTTGACTCCATATTTTATTAAGAAATATTCTTAGGCCAATCACTTAGCTATCATCACCCAATACTGATTTCTGAGAAAAATAATATCATAGACACATTTTTCGAAAATGGCTGCACCAGATTTTGGAGAGCAACAAGAATCTAAATTATTCTTCAAAAAGAAAAAGAGAGAAAAAAATCACTCTAATTGCTATACTACCAATGATCATGACTGATTACATCCTAGTTAACTTTTCTTCCATTGTTATGAATATTTAAAAAATTAGATTTTAACTTTGTTTCCCTGTCCCGTCTATTGATCAAAATATATAATTAAGATAGATAAAAGGTATAGATGTAAATGAAAAATTAATGAATTGTTCATATAAAAGTGACACATTTTTATAAGATCAATGAAGTACGTATGCACAATCATTTCACGGTGGACAGATATCTCTTAAAACCATAATTCATGCGTGCATTCATATCACTTAGAATTTTATATGGTGTTCTAACTGTATCTAACACAGAAAACTACGTCGTTTTGATTTAATTTTAAAAACTTTTTATTTAAGCACTTCAAAGTGACATAGTTTAATATGGAACATGATAGTTGGGACAGAGAATGTGAACCCATATTACATTTAATTGATTTTGATCTGAAGCCCTCAATGTGGACTAGCATCCTTGTCCCAACTTAATTGACGCCATCATAATAACCACTTTTCATAAATCATAAATCACAAATATCAGAGAGCTCACATTCCCACCAATCATTTTAAGTTAGAAATTCTTGTACAAAAACGCACTAAAACAGAAGAGCAAAAGTTGCAACAATTCATAAAATGATTGATGATTGTGCGAGTAGTAAGCAGTATTGACAGAATGAATTTACGGCAAAGTGTTATACATTTTTTACCACATTGAGAATGGTTTGAACATAAGAGATTGGTTGTTGAGGTGAAGTATAGAACAACGAAGGCGATGATTGATGAAAATAATCAGTAATAAATAGAATGGGCCTCAAAAAGTGTGGAGAGAGGAAAGCCACTGTTCCATGTAGTCCCTACCCCCTGCCAAAACAACAAGTATTAGAATTCAAGAGGCAATCAGATGTAGAGTCGAGACACAAAGCTAACCAACATACTTCTTTCTCATAATAACAAACAAGAATGGTGATAATGCATGTAAAACAATCACAAATTCATATAAAATTGCATCAATTGGAAGCCTTACCAGCTGAATAACCATCTGGGACTGGAATGTTTTTAACAGTATGTACACTAGGCTCCTTGCACTCATTCCTATAACAAGGGACCAACACAGCGAAACTGTCATCATGGAACCCCGACGTGTGGGGCTCCAACCACCCGATTGACCAGTCCGACTCCGATAAACAGTCACCGTCTGATGCCACCAACACCGCATCATACTCTTTGTCAATCCTTGTGCTCAATGCCATTCTGCTACCACCCCCTTTTATTGATTTCAGTTTCACACTTTCAGACTCTAAACCCCCCTCATCCAACCCATTTGAGACTTGCTCTTTCTTTTTCCCACCCAACCACAACCATGAAAATCTAGTCAAATAAAGCCCCATTCTTTCTCCTTTTCAGAGATCCACCCCGAAACCCTTCAAACAATTACTGGGTCTCCAAGAATTTTATATGCCATTAAAGTTGAAGAAAGGCACCGAGGACGATACTGAACGTGGTATCATCACCCACCCATAAAGATTGCAAACGGAATAAAACCCACAGAATTTTCAATCAGAGTTCGGTAACAAGAACAGCAAACAATATCCCACAGAAATAGTACAAATCTCTCAAATTCTGTTTCTTCTAAAAAATTAATAACAGAATTTCAGAAATCACCTCAATTGATTTTGCCACGTGGCACATATCACTTCGCAAAAATTATAGATTGGCCACAAGATTCTTTTTGTTTAGAAATTCAACCACAAAAGGGCTGACAGCCGGGTGCGAGGCGTCTTTTTTGGACTCGAGATCCCTAAAATACTGGAAACAATATAAATTTAATGTAAATTACCTCATTTTTAAAGAAAATGCTTAATCATATAGAAAATTTATAAATAATACTCCCTCCGTCCCGGTCTAATTGACCTAGTTGACCGGGCACGGAGGTTAAAAAAAAACAGATTTTGTGGAATCTTTGACTTTTTCAAAGGTGAAGATTGTGTGAAAAATTTGTCATTTTTGAACTGATCAATTAAATTGAGACAAACAAAAACGAAAGATAAGTCAACTAGAGCGGAACGGATGGAGTATCATATAATTATTATCTAATATTGCAATAAGAATTTAAGAAAGCTTCATGCAAACTACAACAGTGGTATGTGTTCAAACACATTGTATATATCATTTTTTAGTATCTATACATATATTTTCTCGATATTTCTTGAATTTTTTTTATATGCACGTGATACTTTTCATACTATATACTCATCGATATTTTTAATATTTATCCATATTTCATTGATATTTTAATTAATTCATCGGCTTCAATCTATTTTAACATGTAATTTAGCCGATATTAATATTAATAATAATATTTACTAATTTCCAATATATCTTATAAAATATCCACAATATTTATTAATATGATTTTTTAATATACCTCATGAAATATTCATGATATTTAGTGATATTAATCTGGTATTTTATTTTGTTGATATGTTCTAAATGGAGTTTTTTTGGAATTGTCCTAAATCGAATATTATTATCCCTTAATTAATCTGATTTTGTAGCTTTCTTAGAAAAAAAAATAATTTAAAATAATTAGCGAATGGTAAAGCAATTAGAAGAATTTGTTATACAAATATGTAATTAATTCGGAGTTGTTGAGTATTTAATTGGAGGCAAAAAAATGTTGTTCAAGTGAAGAAGGTCGTGTGTTTTTGAAATAAGGACAAATAGTTTGATTCCACAGGGACTTGCCGAAATCCATTGTTTCATGATCCGTCAACTTCAAGCTTGCTCTCGGATAATGGCTTAGATTGCATCAATACTTCCATTGTTTTTGCTCATTTTATTTTCAAATATTTCACCCTAATTAAAATAAATACTTATTATTAATCCATCTCATTTCCCCTACTTTTTCTTTTTTAAGTATTTATACATTGGATTTTTATTTTTTCATTGTAAAATATTATTCTTCACAAACTCGTCTTTTATTATTATTTTATGTTTATTTATTCATATCAATGTCTTGTTTGATAAGTAGCACTATAAGAAAAAAGGACATTTGCTGCTACTCTTTTGCAACTGCAAAAGTGGTTACAAAAAATAATCCTTTTGTAATTATTAGTCGTTACATAAAATATATTTCATACAATTTTAATCAAATTTGCTACACTATGACAAACTCTTTTGCAACTACTTGTAGTTATAAATACATCAATAAATAGGTGCGAAAAATAGTTACAAATATATTAGTAACTAGAAAGTAGTTGCAAATTTTTTTTTTACATCTTACTATAAGTGGCTACTCTATTAGTAACCACATGTCAAATATGGTTACTAAAAGTAGTTTGGTGATCACTCTTGAAGATCCAATAGAAAAGTTGAAGTGAGAATGGATATTGATGAAATCTAAGTCCATTAATGAATAATTACACAATTGTTTCCGAAACAAGACGAGATGAGTTGGTTGGGTGTTTAAATTCCAAAAGCAATATTACATAATTAATGGAATATCAATTCCTTCCCCCCTTATCTTATTAATAAAATGAAATCTAAAATTGAAGTAACTTAAATAATACTATATGGGTATGCTACTCACTTTCCACGGGACTTCACCTAATTTTATGCAATTTCAACATTTTTGGCCTTTCGCAAGGATTCAAATTAGATGTTAAACTATTGTCTACTTTATCGATTATTATTTGTATTAAAATCTTTCAATGTATCATCTTTATAATTTTTTAAATTTAATTCACCCAACCAAATTTTGGGATTTTCATCCACCCAATTATATATATACTTGTAATTATATAAATTATTTTAACCCTAATTAAATGAAAACGTCATTGTTTTATCATTAAACATTATCATTTCATTAATTAGGGCTTAACTAGCTACATTGTAACACTATTCATCTCTAGTAGAGATGACCAAAAATCCAATTACAAACTCCACGCCACCAATTGAAGTGCAAGCGTGTTCGAGTGTATCGAATTGAAAAAATTATGGATGAGTTAAATTTTTTTGTAATGTTTGAAATGTCATGTTGTAAATAATAACCGACGAACATATTATAAATTCTTACACAATTAAGCATATTTGAAATTTGGGCAAGATAAAAACATGACCATCGAAAAGTTAACATAACTAAATAGACATAAAAAAAAAATAATAATAATAAAAAAATCACAAATATATTTAAATAATCAATTTATAAACTGACCGAATAAAATTTAGAAACAATTTAATAATTAAGAATTTAAATCATTTAATAGATGTCAAAACTCTCAAAACACTTTAAAATTTTTGGCAAATACATATATAACAAATCCCAGCGACATGACTAGTTTTTATACTTAGATTTTGAAGAAGTTAGGTAGCTACTTAAAGACAAAAATCAGGAAGCTTAGGGGATAATTTGATTGGGATGTAGTGGCATGTACTACGTCCGATGGGGCACATCCATAGACGGGACATCCAAAAAGGTATTTTAGTTTAAGGGTATAGTAGGTTAGGATGTGCACTGGAAATTGTAAAAAGTGTATTGAAATTTGTAAAATGTGTGTTGGAAATTGTAAAAGGTGATGTAGGTAATAGGGTGTGGATGTGAAGGGATGGACCATCCGGTGTAAAATGAAATACGTTGAGGATGACCCATGCCACATCCGGATGAGGACATCCCAGTCCAATTATCCCCTTAGGGGAAAAAGAAGAAGTAGATGATAATACATGAGAGTGCTAATTTGCACCTTTCTTATGTTTTTATTTAGAAACTTCACCCCTCCTGTCCTGTTTCTCCTTACCTTCGCCCCACTTGGAATTGGCTTCCTAACATCTATATATATATAAAAGTAAATGGAGGTTACTTTTGTAATTTTTACTTTCCCTCCTAATTTTTACTTAATAATTTGGTAAGTTGTTGAATCTTTAGTAAGTTTTAAATTTAATTTTATTTTTTTTAAATACTAATAACTTTTTCATTTTTAACCCGATTTTTGTATAAGACATATCACTTAAATGATCTTTTCACGAGCTTTAAGTTGACATCCATATCACATATGTTATAATAAGTTAAGAAGTAATATTATTTTCTTTGCTAATTATATGTATTAAACATTGTTTATTGGTCTGCAAAACTAGATTAGTTAAACAGGTTTTTATGTATTTCGTCAAAAGTTTTGGACCATAATTGGTGCTACCTCCGTTTTTATTAGATGTAGTTTTAGGTTTTGTCAATTGTTTTTAAATAGATGTCATTTTTTCTTTTTTTTTTTTACTAATTTTTTCATTACTATCCGTGTCATTTTTCTAATTTTTATTAGATGATTTTGTTTTATAAGATATAGTTTTAGATTTTGTAAATTATTTTTAAATAGATGTTTGTTTAGCATTTTTTTCTAATTTTTTCAATAATTACCAAAACTCTAATTTTTTAATTTACCATATCCAGTATCATATATAAATGGGAAGAAAGATAATATAAAGAAAATATGATGATAAATTGGGAAATTTCACTAGAAGGTTTCAAGAAATCAATTTGAGGCCTGAATTTTAAGAGTTTTCAATTTGGTCCTGAATTTTGAGGTTTTTTTTTTTTCGTATTAGAGGTCTAGATTTTGAATTTTATTGTCACTCTTACGTCTTAAAAAATAGGACACATTCTCTGATATATGGAATGTTCATTATTAATTATATATATATATATATATATAGAGAGAGAGAGAGAGAGAGAGAGAGAGAGAGAGAGAGAGAGAGTTTCAATATACTCTGTACTGGAACTTTCAATCTACTCCGTACTGAATCTTTCGCACATCGAATAATATATCTTACTTTTGAATACGTAATCCTGAATTGAGAATCGCTAATTGAGAAGAACTCTAAATTCAGACCTTGAATTGAGAACCTCCAATATTCAGGCCCCTAATTGGGGCACTTTTCCAAAATTCAAGTCTTCAACTGAAATTTTGCTAGGATAAATTTAAGGTATTCGTAGGGAGGAAATTTGGTTGATGATATACCATTTCCCCTGTATTTTGATTCGCTAATCCAAAATTAAAACTGTATATAAAAAAACAACTGTGTAATATGTTATTGTCACATTTAGTAAAAATCAAAGTTTGTTTTAATCTTTTAAACCGCAAATAAATTTTTCATTTCTAATCTATTTTTAATTATGTATAATATATCAAATTAAAGCTCTTTTAAAGATCTTTAATTTGATATTCATATTGTTTTAGGAAAATTTGATATCCATATCACATATATTATAATAAATATTTCATTTGGATATATTATATTGTTTGTTCGTTGATTACTTGAATAAGATGTGAGCGTTTAAGGTAGTTTGTAATATAGCTTAGGACCAGAATACAACTAAAATTAGGTAAAGTTTTCTAATAAAAAAATAACTATCTTGAATATTTTATTAAAAGCAAAACTAATTAATTTATTTAATTTGACCGGAAGTTTTCTTCATTTATGTGTAGAGATAAAATTCGTTATTTAAATAATTAAGCATGTAATTTCATAAATTTAAAATAAAAGTTAAAGTATAATTTAATAATCGATTTATTAAATTGTTATATTTGCAAAAATTAATTTGTAGTTTGTTATAATAATAATTTTATTTGGTTAATCGCAGGACTACGACTTCCACACATATTTATATATGAAAATTAAAATTTGAATTTTTTTTATTACTTATTCATTTTTTCATAGTTTATATTTATTATGTTATTTTTATTTAAAAATTTATACTTTGCAACCTATACTGTGAGATTTTATACGTGTTGCAATCTATTTTTTTAAAAAAACTAAAATACAATTAATCTACCCGATCTTTATAGTTTGTTAAGATTTTGCAACCTAAATATTACTTTGTCGCATTAATTAACTTCAACTATGTCTATTTTCCTCATTTTTCAACCTTATTTATTAATTTATTTAAATTAATAAATTTGTATCTTTAAATAAATCTAATATTTATAATAAAAATATATAATTTATTTGAATAAACTTCAACACATACGGAATTCTTAAGATATATTGAAAAACTTATATATTTTATATTGTTATTCCAACTATTGAATAATCTTTGAATTTATTTTGTTAGTATCAAGAATCATTTAAACCTGAAATGTATTTGAGTATATATTAAATCGATAATATTAGTATTCTCTTTTTAAAGAGGAAGTTGAATAGGTATATTCAAAATTTAAAAATTATTTAGATAAGTTAAAATATCTAAATGAAATGAAAAATAAAAAATAAAAATAAAAAAACACTAATTTACATATAACATTATTCAACTTATATATTTAATATATTTTGATGGGTTCTATGATATAGAGATATTTGTGTTTGCTTGAATATTATTTATCACTTAAGTTATTTGTGGGTGTCCACACATATCAATATGGATACAAACACACTAAATATATGTTTGAGTTCAGTAATAAGATAATAGTATTAGTGTTTGTTTGAATATTTATTTTCACTTAAATATATGATCACATAACAATTTTATGTTTTTAAATATATTTTTTTGTTTGAATATTCATTTCTTATTGTTAATCCATAAGATAATATATTTATAAAACATATGTTATACTAAATCCATATATCATGTAAACACAAACGGATAATTACATTACTTAATTTTTGTATGTTTAATCAAAACTATTCAAATATTTATTTGGTTTAGAATGTAACAACTCCATTTTTTAATATTAGATTATATAATATTTAATTTAATTTAATTATTATTTTTTAATAAATTTCCGTGCATCGCACGGGAGTGTTACTAGCATATTGAAAAGTAAACCAGCTGTGAAACACATAACAACAAGTAAACCAGAATAAATTAATTATTTATATCATTTAGCTAATAAACTGTCAACTCTTATTCGACCATTACAATTTATATGTTTATCGAACGGACATTCAGATATCAGATTATCAAACATGTATGTACCTAAAGTTGATAGGTTTCATATATTAAAAATTATAAAAGACATGGGAGTTGCAAACATGCAACTTTCATCACGTACTTGTGCGTATGTATATCATACGAGACTTGTATTTATTCAACTTAATTTAACCACTTCTTCCTCAAACTTTCACTACTAAGACCAAGTGCCCAACTTGTGAGAAGGACAATTTATATATTATTCCATTTTAAGGTTATATTAACTAATTAATTCAATTGATTATTGTGGATGATTTTTTATGGTGCACCTATCATACTGGTACCCCACTAAATTTACATCATCATATTTTCAACTATTAAAACGACTTAATACCTAAACAACTGGTTACCAATGAAAAGAAAAATGTAGAAAAAAAAATTGATTTTCAATTTGGATCCATCCCTACCCTGGATGTGTTCAGTAACTCTATTTATCATTCAAAGTTGAATTATTTAATTGGAAGTTCAAGGGGAAGGGGAGAGAGCAAGGGAACTTACATAGACCTACCACAATCTTAAACAAATTTAAAATATATTTGACTGTAATTATTGTATTTAAATTAATTTTATTTTATCGTCTAATTAAATTTAGTGTACTTGAAATTTGATTTTGGGATATAGTTACAACATTGTAATCGATAATGATATAGTGCATGAATAATCCTAGTGTTACCGTCAGTATACAATGCTACTATAGTAGAATGTGAGCATGGTCGATCCCCCAAAGACTCTTACTTATGCTAATTTAATACTCTGAATGGAATAATCCAGTTCTATCTAGACTCTCGATTAAGGATGGTTGTTAATTAAACTAAAGCTAAAATTATGAATAAAACAATTGAACAATTAAAACGCTCAAAGAAGGCAAGCAACTGATGATTGAGAATAAATCAAGTATTAAAGACGTGTCCTAGGGTTTTATTTCAATTACTTCCCCTTTGTTCAATTACCATAATACTATAGACTTTTAAACCGAATTCATATACTTATTAGATGATCACTACTCTAGTTAGCCCTCCTCTCGGACGATGCTAACATGTTGATTACGTACAAATAATTACCCTCTCGAGCTAACCATCATATACACAACTCTAAAATGGGTATTAAGACCAATGCCCACACAAGTACCCCACTCCTGTCGGACGATTATTGATACCTATACTATGTGTCGTAAGCCTATTAACAACCCTCCCCTCTTGGACTTCGAATTATTAAGAAATTAGAATAAAACAATTGATCGGATTAATAAATTCATAAGAACAAGCACAAACACATAATATAAGAACATTGAACAGAGTGCAGAATATAAAAGATAAATTAAAGCACAGTTGAACGAAAACCTACTTTTTAGCCATAGAAAACAAAGGTGTTTAGCTACTCATATCCATAATAAAATCTAACATATGTTTATAGACAAACATAGAAAGAAATTAAAAACAAATTATAAATGACTAAACCCGGAATCTTGAAAATCTTGATCTTCCTCTCTTGTTTCTTGCTTTCCAATTCAAGCCTTCAATCTCTAGAATACTCCCTCCGTTCCACATTAATTGGCGTTTTAGGATGTTCTTCTCTTTTCAATTAATTGACGTTTTACATATTTTCCACCAATTCTACCAATTTTCTCCCTGAATTCAATCCTAAAATATCTCTACTTTTCAATCCATCAGAAATATTTTGATTTGGTCAAATCTCTAGTTGAGGGTATATCTGTCAAAATATCCAATCCTTAATTATTTTCATTCATCCTTAAACGTCAATTAATATGGAAGGGAGGGAGTATGATTTATGATATAATTTTCCCCCTTGAAAGCCCTATTTATAAGCTTGGGGTGATTAGAGGTTGAAACGGGCCGAAAATTGTAAAAATTGTCCAAAAACGTGTTAGCCCATCATAAGATCCGGCCGGATCACCTAAATAGGTTCGACCAGATAAAACCTACTGAAATCTTTCTTAAAGCAGAGAGAGCAAAAGCGGGAGAGAAAGAAGGTGTTGTATATTTTTTTTTGAACTACCTGTCACTGAAACTACGCTCATTTAATATATCTACTTTTCTTATTAAGGAGAAATGAATGTCTTGTACATTTAATTTTTTTTTTTGCTAAATCCTTGAACTTTAATATATATTATTATATTATTGATTTTAGGTAATTTCTCAATTATAAAATAACTATTATTAAAATATTACAAGTTTTCAGCTTTTAAAGAGTGATTTAATAAATCAACTCAAAATATAAAAGACCACTAGCCAGAGAAGCCTACAACCAATACTCAAGCCCATACTCTAAAATATTAAAAGACTACCCAATTATCGCAAGTTGCTAACTTGCTATAGCAATAAATTTCATAGATGCACTAGTAACCAAAGTGCACCATAAAGTTCCTTCCAAATTTTTCACCTATCAAACTTGACCGATTTAACTTACATAACAAACTCCCTCCTCTATATTTTACAAATAATATACAAACATATAAAAACCGAATGGTTAAATTATCCTTAAACTTACTGCAATAAACAAGGTTCAAAATATGAGGAAGTTAAATATATGCTACCGTTTGCAACTAGGGCCACATAATCCAACAAAAGTATTCAATTCTCAAAGATGTCAATCCCTCCATCTAGATTCTTTCCTGTAACTAGAGCCCTGAGACATGTAAGAAAATGTATTTTATTTGTGTATGCCTTACGTGTGTTATATATGTTGGCTTTTGAAAGAAATAATATAGATACAATAAATTTCTGAGGCTGACACACTATTTTCTAGCCCTAGTATTACCTCAAGTGAATGGTGCTAGTGCAGCTAGTAGTGAACAAGGTTGATACCACAAAATTGTGTCTTATGTTCAATTTAATACCCTACTCATATTAACTAAGTGCAGAAAATAAATAATAAAGTAAATAGACGCTGAACAAAAACAACAAATAATCACGAAGGATTAAATCAGATAAAAGACTGTATTCTAGGGTTTCGATTTCGATTTCAATTACAATCTCCTATGTATGATTATCTCATTATTCTAAACTTTTAAACCGAATTCTAATGTTTATTAGACGGCACTACACTAGTTAATCCTCCTCTTGGACGATGTTAACGTGTTGATTACATACGAATAATTACCTTCTTGAACTAACTATTATGTACGTAACTCCAAAGGGCTCCTAAAACCAATGCCTACACAAGTATCTCACTCCTCTTGGACGACTATTGATACCTACACTATATGTTGTATGCCTATTAACAATCCTCTCCTCTTGGACGTCGAGTTGTTAACAAAGTGGAATAAAATCAAGCGATCAAGTTGATAAATTAACAAAATAATAACAAGCATATAGATAAACAATAAAAACTGAGTCTAGAATAAATAAAACAAAATTAAAATAATCGGTTGTATACTTTTTAACCCTAGTATAAGGGATTAATGTTCACCTTGTATTAATCACATATAAAGTATAGTATTTATGTTTACAAGATACAACAGAAATACTTACAAAAAGGAAAAGATAATACAAAATCATATAAAAACATATCTACGTAATTAAGGCTTGATTATCACTAATACCCCTTCCTTCCCCCTCCCCCCCTCCCCCGGGCTCGCAAGCTGATGGGCGGAGGACCGACATGAAGTTTGGACCGAAAAAGTTCAAACAATGCGAGCCCTTTCGTGAGGATATCATCAAATTACAAAGACGTGGAAATAAAGCGGGTGGATAACATGCCGGAGGAGACCAATCCCTGTATGAAATGATAGTCAATGTCAATATGTTTGACACGCTTATGAGAAACTGGATTTTGAGTGAGAAAGAGCCACTTTTATTATCACAAAATAAGATAGGGCAACTGGAGGGAAGAGCTCCTAATTCCTGTAGCAAATTAGTGACCCAAACGAGCTCCGATGTCGTGTTTGCCATATCACAATATTCAGATCTGCAGCTGGAGCGGGAGATCGTAGGTTGTTTCTAGGCACTCCAGGAAATAAGATTATCGTCGAGGAAGACAGAAGATCCATAAGTAGAATGAAGGGTTTCCGAAAATCGTGTCCAATCGGCATCAGAATAACCAATGAGGGATAGATTAGAGGAAGATCGAAAATGAAGACCAAAAGTCATTGTCCCTTTGACATATCGTAATATGCATATGACAACTTAAAAGTGAGCCAAGGTAGGGGTTTGGAGGAACTGACTGACGTGATTTATAGCGTAGGAAAGATCAGGCCGTGTGATTGTTTGATATTGAAGGGCTCCAACCAAGGAGCAATAATGAGTGGCATTGAAGTATGGTGTTCCGAGGCTGCGAAGATGGTCGCCGGCTAGAAGGGGTGTTGCGAAGGGCTTGGATTCCAACAGAGAAGCTCGCGAGAGTATATCGTGAGCACATTTTGATTGAGTGAGAAAGAGGCCATTTTCAGTGTACGTGACCTTAAGTCCCAAAAAGTAATTAAGGCGGCCAAGGTCTTTGCTGGAGAATTCACGATCAAGGTGAGTAATAAACTGCTTGATAAGAGAGGGACTATTTTCGATTAAGATGATGTCGTCCACATAAACCAAGAGATAAAGGGTGAGAGTACCTTTGGAAAAAATGAATAGAGAGGTGTTAGCGCGACTGCAAAGAAAACCAAGGCCTATAAGAAATTAACTGAGTCGGTGAAACCAGGCGAGAGGGGCTTGTTTCAAGCCATGGAGCGTCTTTTTTAAACGACATACATGATCGGAGAAACATGGATCAATATAACCCGGAGGTTATTCCATGAAAACAGGTTTAGTGAGAAAACCATTTAAAAATGCATTCTTGACGTCAAGTTGGTGTAGAGGCCACTGACGAATGATAGCAAGAGCAAGAATTATATGGACCATCGAGGCTTTGACTACCGGACTAAAGGTATGAGAAAAGTCGAGGCTCAGAATTTGGTGAAACCCTGAGCAGCCAGACGTGCTTTAAGTCGTTCAACGGAACCATCGACGTGATATTTAGTAGGAAATACCCATTTCGAGCCCACAATATTTGAATTAGGAGGACGTTAAACTAACTCCCACGTTTCGTTTTTATGAAGAGCAACCATTTCCTTGTCCATGGCAGCCAACCAATGAGGATTCTTGGTGGCAGATTTATAACCTTTGGGTTCGGTACTGGAGAAGAGAGCCGCGTGTAAACTGAATTGAGAGACCAAAGCAAAATCAAAATCATGCGGCTTAAATATGCCAGCTTTCGAGCGGGTAACCATATGATGAGGCGGTGGTAGAATAGGCGCTAGCTGGAGGGGAAGCTGCTGGAGATGACGCAGTTGAAGAGGCCGGCAAGGCCGCTGCATAATGTACAAGGTTCGGACAAGCAGGCCGATTGAGATGCTGGCGAGGATGGAGCAGCGACCGAAGAGTCCGATCACGGAGGAGTAGCGGCTGGTGGTTCCCAAAAATCTGAGAAGATTGAGTGTGAAGCTACAGAAGAGGCCAAGCCATTATATGGAAAATAAGATTCATCGAACCTTGCATGGCATGTGATGTATATGCGAGAAGTAGCGAGATCAAGATAACGATAGCCTTTGTATTGAGCGCTATATCCGATGAAAATGCATGGTGTGCCCCGAGGAGTGAATTTGTGCGTCTGTACATGATGTTCGTAAATTCAGTTCCACCATCGCTTTGAAAATTTTTAATCTATCGAGAGATTTGGTTGCGCACAAAAGTCGAAAAATACAATAGCACATCATAAAACTCAAATTTTTGGGGAAGCGGATAAATCCAACTGAAGCAAGAAAAATCATCCAAAAATAATGCATAATATCGATAACCATCAATAGAAGTAATGGGAGTCGGTCCCCATAAATCACAATGTATAAGATCCAAAACAGAAGAGGATCATTTTTCATTCACCGAAAATGGCAATTTTTTTACTTTTTGCTAGTTGAAAAATGAACAAATCGATAGTTTTGGCAAAATAGACGATACAGAAAAGTGCCCTATCTTATTTAATAAGGAAATAACATCAGTGGACACATGCCCTAAACGAGAATGCCAAAGTTCATAATACGCATGGAGGCGTGTATTACACAAAACTGACAAAAAAATATGTTGTCCCTGTTCTAAGATGTAGAGCCCATTATCACGTATGCTGCGTGCCAGAATGTCCTTTGTGATCCGATTATAGATAACAAAGTCGTCCTAGTGAACAAAAACTTAACAGGATAATCAGGTCAATTTACTTATCGAAAGTAGCTCTTTATGAGATTTGGAACCACCAAAACATCCAACAATTTAATAGCAAGAGATAAGGAGCATGTGCCAATATGAGAAACAAGAAGAAGATTACTGTTACCAACCACGACACGGTCGAAACCTGAGTAAGGCTGAACTTTGTCAAGCTGAGCCGGGTTCGGCATCATGTGAGCGATAGCACCACTGTCGGACCAATTCAGCTTACTCCTGCACCTATTCTCACAATCTTTCTCAACCACAGGGTTAGTCGCATCAGGTAAGAAAACAGAATTGGCATCTTCAGGATGTTCGATAGCATCATAAAATATTCAACTTAACCATATGGCCATCAAATTCCATACTTAGAGTCCCCTTACCTACATCAATCTTTGTTTGGGCGGTGTTCAAGAACGGCCACCCTAACAAAATTGGAGAAGATGTAGAGGAATCTCCTTGCATGAATAAAAAATAAAAATCAGCGGGAAATACTAGTTCACCTACTTCTACTAAGACATCTTCAATTAGACCATCGGGGTATGTATTAATACGATCTGCTAACTGAATTACTATCCTAGTTTCTTTCAGTGGTCCTAGTTTTAATGCATGAAATATCGCTCTTGGCATTACATTAATGGACGCTCCTAGGTCTAGCATGGCACGTTCAATGTTTTCGCCTTCTATTCTACATGGGATGACGAACATACCTGGATCCTTACATTTAGGTGGCATCTTCTTTTGGAAGATTGTTGAGACGTTTTCTCCCATCAGGACCTTTTCGTCCCCCTTTAGTTTACGGTTGTTGGTACATAGCTCCTTTAAGAACTTGTCGTATCTGGGGATTTGCTTGATAGCATCGATCAAGGGGATGTTGATGTCAACCTTGCGAAACACCTCTAATATCTCCTTCTCTTTGTCAGGTCGTGTCGGTCTAATCATACGACTGGGGAAAGGGAGTGGTTGAGACGGAATGGATGCAGAATCCGCCGATTTTGGCTGAACAGGGGCCGCGGCCGCGCTGGGTTGCCGCGGTCGCGCAACTTCTACAGAGTTTTCTTCTAATGCACCGTCAGGTTTGTCCGAAATGTCATTTATATCATCTTCCAATGGTTGCCCGGGCTTCTTAAGCTCTCCAAGCTGGTTACCACTCCTCAATGTGATGGCACTGACATTTCTTGGGTTCATTTCAAGTTGTGATGGCAGTTTGCCACTCTGCATATTCTCTAGTCGACTTATAGCAGTTGCCATCTGGCTCATCTGTGTCTCGAGATTCTTGATGCTTGATGTTGCATCCTTTTGAAACTGCACAGTGTTTGTTGCTAAAGTCTTCACAATATCCGCCAAGGATGAGTCAGGTGCTTGTTCGGCTGGCTGCTTTGTGTAATACATACCTCTAGGTGGTGGAGGTCTGTTTTGCCCGCTTGATTGGCCTTGCTGATTACCATAGCTGAAATTCGGATGATCCCTCCATCCTGGGTTGTACGACTGGGAATATGGGTCGTACTTCCTGCCTTGGAAGTTTCCAGTTCCGACAGCATTCTAGCTCATTACCCAGAACTTCGCAATTATAGGTTGTGTGATCTGTGGTATCACATATTCGGCAAGGTCGGGTATTTGAGCTCCCCCCCAAAACAGCCTTCTGGATCATTTTGGTAAGCTGATCAATTTTCGCATCCATTTGAGAATCGTTCACCTCCCTTACTATCCGCGTTGAAGCATCCCTTGTCCCGAATTGTTGAGTCTTAGCCGCCATTTTCGAAATGAGTGCTCTAGCAGCTGTCGGGGTTTTGTCACATAGGTCTCCCCCACTGGCAGAGTCTAGCATGTTCCGGTTTGACTGCCTCAGCCCTTCATAAAAGTACTGGATGAGCAACTGTTCTGTGATCTGATGTTGGGGACATCTGGCCACCAGCTTTTCAAAGCGTTCCCAATACTCGTACAAAGTTTCTCCGGGCAGTTGTATCGCTCCACTGATTTCCTCTCGGATGTTCGTGGCCTTAGATGCCGGAAAGTACTTCTCCAAGAATTGGGCCTCCATTTCCTCCCAAGTTTTTATAGATGCTGAGGGCAGGTAGTAGAGCCAATCCTTGGCCATATCCTTCCGAGAAAACGGAAATGCCCGCAGTTTTATCTGTTCTTCTGTGACTTTCGTCGGCTTCATACTCGAACAGACGATGTGAAACTCCTTCAGATGTTTGTGCGGGTCTTCTCCTGCTAACCCATGGAAAGAGGGTAACAGGTGAATTAACCCTGACCGGAGTTAGAAAGTGGTGTCCTCCCCCAAGTCAGGGAAGGTGATGCATAGAGGCTGGTGAGTAGTGCCAGTGGTGGCCAATTCCCGCATAGTCCTTTTGGCTGCCATTGCTTCTGGCTCAGGTTCAGACTCGGAAGAATTCTCGGTGGCAAAAGGTAAGGCTTCAAATTCTTCTAGATTTTCTCTTGCTTGTCTTCTCAGAATGCGATCTCTACGAGTTATTTCAGGGTCGAAAAGCAGTTCTTTATTTTGGCGTGAACGAGTGATCATTCACTGCTAAAACAAAAAGAAACTTAGGTGAGTTCAAGTGTATCGCAGATATTAAAAAAAAAAAAAAAAATTACGAGACTCAATATAGAACTAATAAAACTAAACACTTAAAATCTTGCACCGCTCCCCGGCAACGGCGCCAAAATTTGACCGCACTGTCGCGATGCGGTAAAATTAATTAAACCTAGCTACACTTCTAGCTCGTAGAAGTGGTAAGTAGGGTTGATCCCACAGGGAGCAGGAAGACTCTTAGTGTTTAAGTAAGTCCTACTACTAGCAACATATATAAATATATAAATAATGGGGGTTTATGAATTGATGTATATTAACTAAGGAATTAAAATAGAAATTAAGCAAATTAGTTATGAATTGTTCTACTTACAAAATAACGAATCCCAACCCTTAATCTTATCTCCCCCTAGTTATTACTATCCTGTGATAGATGCAATTATTAACCAATTTTAACCTTTAAAACTCCTACCCCGAGATTAGCAACAAGCTCTGCTAACCTCGTTACCCCTTATGTTTAACTGACCAAAACAAGCTCTTTGGTTAGTCTATCCAGTTGAGTGACCTCAGAATAAGCTCTCTTGATCTCATTAACCGGACGCCTAGAGTACTAGGATAACGGGATAGACACGGTGTGGACCTCGTAAGCTCGGACCCATTCAGACCGAGCTATACACTACCCTAGCAATATCACTTGCTATTCGCTACTAAGTGGCTATAGGTTCGTAACAATTACGGATTACGATTATAACCTAGCGTTACTTATGCAATTATAATCCTAGGTGATCAATCTAGCATATAAACACACAAGCATTGAAGGATAAACAAATAGTATAACAACGTTTCAAGGAATCAACTGATTAATAACCACTGTAAATATCACAAGATAGTAAAACTAGGGTTCGACTCGACTAAGGACTGAAATAACCTACTAGCCGCTCATGGCGGTGACAAAAGACAAATTAAACTGAAAATACATAATTAAAAGAATTAAGGACTAGAAAACCCGAGTACTGCCGATCTTGATTGCTCGTCCCCTTCGGAATCTCCCAATCTTGCTCTCTCGTAATGTCCAAGTCCCTTATTTCCGAGCATAAGGGTCCCTTTTTATAGAGGAAGTCAATTTGGGTTGATTTTGGGCTTTAAAACGGAATTCTTGTGGCCCAAGGATTAATTAGCCGCCTTAACGGGCCGCGACCGCGCTCATGGGCCGCGCCCGCGCCCGCTCTTGGTCCAGCAGCACGCCGCGGCCGCGCAAGTATGCCTCGGCCGCGCTACTTGTCCAGAACTTTTCCCCGATTCCTTTAGTTTGACCACGGCCGCGCCCTTGTGTCGCGGTCGCGGTACTCTGTTCTCATTTTCCGGCGGTTTTTCCATCCTTTTGACATCCGGACTTCACTCCCTCGTTGTGCATCCGGCCGAGTACGAATACTTAGCCTTAAATCGCCTATTTAGCTCAAAACAAAAGCACAAACGTCAACTAGTCCAAAGACATCAAAATAAGCTAAATACTTTCCATTATACACGCAAACATCACAATTCATCACTCTAACAGACTTAAAGTGCATAAATAAACGCGTGTACCAACATCCAAAGGGACTTTTGGCTTAAAAATCACCTAATTAACTTCAAAACAAGCACGCTAGCGTCATACGACACAATATAATGAATATAAGCATAAACCGACCAATACTGCATGAAAATGCTATAAAATGCTCATCTAAATAGGTCTAAATGCATCCATAGATGACATGTATAAAAAAACTCCAAACTTAGACTGTTGTTCGTCCCCAAACAACAAAAATAAAAAAGAACAAGAACTCAAGCATTGGGGCGATTTAGACGACCAATCTAGTTTCATACTATTTTTAGAAATAGACAACATAAACAATTGAGCGTATTTGATATGGCATATATCAACTACTTTGGAGACATGTCACTTCAAATAAATGATCCTCACTGGAAAAGTGTATTACTCATCTCTCAAGTGTATAATATAGGACGTGTTTACGCTCAATTTGAATCTCATGCACAGTAACATATACTTGCCTATTGTCTAACTTATGCTTCATACTCGAAAGATGTGAACAAAGAATCATAATGGTCTTTATTTTTTATTGTAATGTAGGCTTAAGGTAAGGTGGGACAAATTTGGGTAAAAGTGACTCCTTCTTGGACTAATCAAGTTATTCCTAACCCAACTACCCCTAAAATAAATCACTTTTTAAATCTCAGAAAACCAAACAATATGGCTTCTTCACCCCCATCAAGATAATTCAAGGCACTACATCAACTAAGTACTTCAATCTCAATACTAATTGAATACCATGTGACTCCTCAACTGATTCAAATGATAAATCACTTAAGCACATAAGCACTTTTCTAATTAACCTCTTCCTAAATAACAAACTTGAAAACACAATGAATATATATATATATATATATATATTTTTTTTTTTTTGCAAGCATAAATGAAAATAACACAACAAAAGCTAGAGGGGGCTAATTCTTCCAATCATTTAGCTATATATATATATATATACATATATATATACATATATATATATATATATATATATTCTTCGCTGAACTTTTCTCGATCATCATTTCCACTCACCCTTCACCCTACTACCTTCCGATCCACCTCCCTCACACTCAACTAGTCCAAGTCAAGAGATAAAGGCTAGAAGGAATAGTTATAGGCTTGTAATATTCGGCTATGAAAAATAAAGTTTAAAGGCTCAAAATGGCTGACTATGGATTGTTTTATAAAATTCAGTCAAAATATCAATTCAAGCTAAAAAATTGGCTAAAAGAAGGAATGTCTAAAATCATTTTCAAATTCACACCGTGTACTTGACGACTTTTTAAGTAGACACAAGGAAAGTTCTAGAGACATACATATATGGTGACCAGCAATTCACAGTTTTCCATAATCTCTAAATTTAATCAATTATTCTAAAGAGAACACAATCGTAAACAATCCCTATAAATAAAATTATTAATAGACTCAAAGGTTGGAAAGAACAGACATTATCCAAAGTAGGACGGGAGATTTACATATGATAATTGTGCAAGAAATTCTGAACTACGTGATGAGTCCTCATCGTTTATTTATTAGCCAATGCCCCAAGCATATAGTGTATTTTATAGCAGGCGGTGAGCAAGGTCGGTGGGACTAATCCTAATTTATTAAAACTAACGAATTAAGTTGATTGGATTACCTAAATTAACCTAAATGACTAATTAATTAAGAATAACAATATAAATCAATTGACTAAACCATGTGCAACTTAAACAAGTACGTATTAAATTAGATGATAAAAGCTTATTTTAGAGTTGTCAATTTCAGTTATCAACTATCATGCAACTAAGGATATTTTACCTAATTGATATGTTCCTTTTATAATGAGGCTTCTATATTGATTTTATACATAGGTTGACATCCATGTATGACCTGATGTATACGACTTATAACTCTGCCCACAAAATACCCCCACAACTTCTCAGCGTCCCGATATATTGAATAGTTATATTATGTGTTATTTGACCATTAATTGTTCTCATCTCCTCAATCTTGGACAGTTAATTTGTGCGTGCTTGACCCGAACCAACCCAACCCATCTTTCTTTCGTGTCAATCGACTTCGAATCATTTGTGACCCATAAGCGCCAATCCTAACCCTCTACATTCGGGCTTGGATGTGTTGGGTTGGTTGGATTGTATCTCAAATTGTCATCCCCATCAAACACTACTTTAGGCTCTTCAAGATTTCGTTTACTACCTTACAAAAGGAGTCCGTCAATTTATTTCCATATCAACAAGATATTTGTAGCATCTTAAAGATTTTGGATCTATTTGATTTTTAAAAATCCATGATATTCCATATGAACAAGATTTCCATAGCTTTTAAAGGTTATGGATTTATTTGATTTGTTAAAAATTCATGAAAGATCTTATTGAGATATATTTTCTATATCAAAAACTTATGCACACTTGGTGCACAATGTTTATCCATGTACTGGATCCTACCCATTTGGAATACATAAACTATTTTTATAATTAATAATTCATAATAATACTCAATAATTAATAATTAATAGCTAACAATTAATAATTAACTTATTTAATTATAATAAACTAATTATCAATTATAGTTAATTAATTAATTTACTTTATTTTAATTTTTTAATTTTTTTCCCTTTATTTAATTATTTAAATTTCTTTCGCATGGTTTGTCATAAGATATACTATATATTGTTTAACTAAAATGTGTTACTTGTTTATCCTAATAGTATTACATGCTAAATAAAATTAGCGAAAACTAGATTAATACTTCTTCCTAAAACAAATAATATAGTTAAGTATTTAAAGTAATACCATTTAGTTAACAATCTATACTATATCTAATGATATAGTTAAAATGTTACTTTTACAAAATATATATTAATTAAACTACTATCTACAAGATGACACGTAATAGTATTGATTGTTTAACTAATATATTACTTGTTTATCTTAATAGTATTACCTGCAGTTATTACTTTGTTAATATTATACTTCCCAAAGAAATAAGCACAAAAATAGATTAATAGTTCTTCCTAAAATAATTAATATTATCAAACATTTAAAGTAATACATTTTTGTCAAACAATCTATACTGTATCTAACGATAATTCTTATTTTGAAAATTTTGTATTAGTTAATTAGTAAAAACAAGATTACAAGTAATAACATTTTTTGTTTAATTATGTTATTAGTTTTAGCTTTTTAATATTATATTTCCCAACTAAATCAGCGCAAAAGCAGATTAATACTACTTCTCACCTGAATTAATACTATTAAGCATTTAAAGTAATACTTTTTCTAGTTTAAGCAAGTGTTAGTATAGTACCCATGAAAAAACTTCACGAATCTGTTAAATTTTATAATTTTATCATTAATTTTAACTATATATATATATATATATATATAGAGAGAGAGAGAGAGAGAGAGAGAGTAATATTGAAGAGCTGCAAAAGTATTTGTAATGAAATAAAATAAATTATAAATAAAAGCATAGCATATTTTTACATAATAGTATAAAATAAATTATTAATAAGTTGTTTAGGATGTCTCTACACATCACGTCCATTTAATAGACTCTTAAATATAACTCTACATTTTACATAATAATATAAATAAAGAAAAACATTACAAAGAAAACAACAACAAAATATTGTGATAAAATATAGAAGAACTCTATATATTGCATCCATATAATATGAGCTACTCAATATTATATACGATATTATATTGTAGAAAATAATACTCTATGTGTTATGTTGTAGAAACACCTATGCATTTCTTTCATTAAAAAGGAGATTAGGTTTCCTAAAGAATATAATAAAAAAACATTAATATACGAATTTTATTTTTTGAATTTTTATGGATTATTGGAATGCTTATATATAAGAATTTGATAGCACATACTCTTGATTTTTAATAACACTACCGAGAACCATAGTTGTATTTATCTGCAATAATTTAATGAACTTATCTAGGAAAAATTGCAAAAATATGAAAAATTTAAATATCGAAATATTTTAAAATTTTAAATCACAACTATTTGGAACCGAGAAATATGGTCATTAGTTGCATTAGTTATATCAAACTTATCAAATACCTAAAATATTGAAATATTATAATATATTTTATATTCTCAAAATTCTGAGAGAATGACACTTGTCACAATGACTGAAAGAATGACACTTGGCAAAATGATTTCTCTTTTAGTATATGAGGGATATACTATATCGAACTCACAATAGAAAGGAAAAATAATTAAAAACATAAAAATACATCATTAGTGAAAAATAAATTGAAATAAATAAAAACAATAAATAAATCGAATCTTAAAAAAATTAACAATAATTTTAAAAAGTTCAAAATAAAAAATAAAAAACTATAATTTATTATTAATTCATTTTCATTATTACATTAATTAATGTTTATTTACTAGTTACTATATATTAGTAATTGATGAGTTTTTTAACAACAAAATACTTAAATATATAAGACCGCAAACAATCTATTTTGAACCCATAACCTCTTAGTAAGATCAGCGAGACACATACCACCAAGCAATCACTACTTGATGATTTAAAATTAATTAGTTTTATATTTAACGAACTAAGTTAAAGGATAAATAAAACAAAATTATAAAGTGCGGCACGAGTCGAGCGGACTGGAAACATGAATTATAGGCAATTAAGTGAAATTTTAAGTTCTAAATGTATATGATCAAACAAGTACATGGATATAACCGATAATTTTCCGAAATGGCCTAGTCAAAGGCCTCTATATCATAAAGAGCCTTACTTATTCAAAACAATAAAAATAGTCTATTTTTTACACAATTCAGTTGTTTAACATTTTAAAAAACTGCATTGTCTAAACTGAGTTATTTGATTATAAAACAACTAAACTGTTTTAAACAACTCGTTTGTTTTAAATAACCCAATTGTTTAAAACACAACACAACCATGTTGTTTTCCACAATTTTGTTGTATTCAATACAAATTAATTTTTTTGTTTTGCACAACTTAAAAAAATGAAAAAAAAATTAACATATAAGTATATCAATTACAACAATATGGATCAAAAAAACAAATTAAAGTATGTTGCAGAAAACAAGAAGAAACACATACCCTGAAAAATAAATTGAAGAAGATGAAATATATAAGAGAAAGAAAGAGGAGAAATGAAGAAGCGAGAGTAGAAGAGGAGAGAGAGAGAGAGAGAAATAGGGAACAAGTAGAAAAAAGGGAAGTGAAACTTTTAAAATTTAAAAAAATTTAATTTATTTTCATTTTGCTTTTTATTTTAATATGATCAAATTGAAGAAGATCCTTTGTGATAATTTTTCGAAAGGCCATATTAGATATATAGAAGTGTAAACAACAGCTACACCATCCTCACGATTTATAACCCCACAACAACAACAATAACAACAACAACAACAACAACAACAACAACAACAACAACAACAACAACAACAACAACAACAATAATAATAATAATAACAATAATAATAATAATAATAATAATAATAATAAGATGGCAAGAAAGTAATAATGGAGATGCCCAATCTGTTAGTCATCTTTTTCAAAATTTCTACCTCCACTGCATTCTTTGAAGATGTGCACGTTCATCAGCCCTACCCACCATCATCATGTGTATATGTATGGATAAAGAATGCATACACTGTATACAGCTTCAATTGGAACGGAGGGAGTATAATTTTTTTATGACCTGGAAAATTATTAGTTAATTGAAAAATATAAATGTAAATATTAAATAAAAAGAATATATATATATATATATATATGTGTGTGTGTGTGTGTGACATATTTTTTTGGAGTACATTAGTGACATGCATTGTTGTTGCCATAAAATTAAATAATAATGCATAAACATTAAAGGGTCGCTTGGTAAGGCGATTAGAGGTAGATAATGGGAATAAAACATGATTAATTTATATTCTTATGGTAAGTACACATAAATGAGAATCAAATTTAGTTAATCATTATCCTCATTTGATTAACTACTTCCCCAAATTATTTCATAGTGTAATTGACCCATCATTCCTACCGAATACTATTATAATTCTTCATCTTGAACCAAGCAACCCTTAAATCAGTATAATTACAAAGGGCAAAAAATGTTTAAAAAAGTATGCTTTAAAAAAAAACTATATAAATAAATTATTAATTCTAACCGGTTAATGGTCTTTCTCCCTTTTTTGTTTATGTGCAAAGTATATGACAGTTAAATTAAAACGAAAGTATAATTTTATAATAAATAAAATAAAAAATACTAAGAATTTATGATATTCAAACATAAATTCATTATGCCCTTTTTAACTATTCAAAATATTCTTTTTATAAAAAATAAATGAATTTGTAAAATAAAATGTATTGGAAATTATAACACAATAATATATTATTTAAAATATTTTAAATGTAAAACCCAAATAATATTTTTCTTTTTCTGATTGGAACAATTTTTTATAATTAAATGGTCCAAAAGCCTATAAAATTCTAAAAAAAAAAATTAAATAATAAAACAATTTATTTGTTATTGAGCTATTATCAATAAATTATTTAAAGATTAAAAACGGGCCAGAGGCCCATTACACAACAAAACGTTAATAAATTTAGAAAAAATCAAAACGGCCCAACAACACTAAACATAACATATAATATATTGTTTCTAAATCAATGTAACATTTTTTCTTATATTTCATTATGAATTTTTTGTGGATTACAAGTTACAACCTGTAACCCATTATTGTTTCTACTTTCTAGAGAAGGTGCACTCTCATATCTTTTGTTCAACCTTTCATTAAGGTGCTCTACGGTGACCCCACTTCTTTCTTTCTTTCTCTCAATCATATACTCTATCTCCTTGCAAATACTGTTTGGATCTTCACTATTGCTTCAATCTCTCTCTCTCTCTCTCTCTCTCTCTCTCTCTCTCTCTCTCTCTCTCTCTCTCTCTATTCATTGGAGACGAAAAATTCGATCATGTGATGACAAATCGGGGTTATCATCGTCTAGTCTTTTTCGATGATGAGCTATTAAAATCAAAATATCAATTTATCCTTAAATCGTTTGTTATTTTCTTCATATGATCATTTTCAAGAATGATTATGTATTTTTTAGGAAGGTTGTAATCAACCCTAGTCGGGTCTACGTCTGCACCTAGACCAAACGACTTCGACATCCTTTATTTCTTTTGTGGGCTGGATCTGGTGCAGATGATACTTCAGAGGACATTTGCAAGAAAAAACTAAGATCAATTTGAAATTTAACATGCAATACATAAAAATTAATTGCCTATTGTTAAGAATGGAACCATGAGCGAATAAAAATGCACTCACACACATTGATACGTAGCAAAAAGGGGAGAATTACGGAAGAAATGAGAGAGAGGATAATTAAGATTGCATTCATCAATAGCTGTCAATATACATGAATAGCGCATGTTATAGTATGCGGTAATATATAATTAGCTTACCCTAGAGAACAATGTCGCATGGTTCCCCGTCTCTAACTTATAAACGCGTATAACAACTTAAAATAAGAAAGTCGTTTCTTAACGAGAATTAAAACATAAATGAAAGAGAATTGAATTAACGATCTTCAGCAGATTATTTATAACATTTCTCCCCCCTTGAACATGTCTCGACCTCAAGACATGATCTCTGGAAACCTCGTACTGGATGGAACATAGTCCTCCCATGTAGCTTCGGCTTCAGGCAGGCTAGCCCATTGGACCAAAACTCGGGTAGCAGGTCTATAGTTTTGTTTAACCAACCTCTGAACCTACCCTCGTTTTGAGTAATGAAACATGGAATACAGGATGCACTCGGGCTGAATCAGGCAATAAGAGCTTGTAAGCCACTTTACCCACTTTCTGGATCACTTGAAAGGGTCATGCGTACTTGGGACTCAGCTTCCATACATTACCTTTGTGCAGTGTTTTCTGTCTATAGGGTTTGAGCTTGAGATAAACCTAATCTCCAAGTTCAAATGACATGTCACTTCTATTCTTGTCAGCATATACTTTCATCCTCTCTTGAGCTTTTTGCAGGAAGTGTTTGAGCTGTTCCTGGATGTTCTTTTTCTCTTGGAGGATATCTTCAACTCCAACATGAACTTTGTATGGAGCTCCCAAATGTCAAGGTAAATGGAGTGAAGCCATACAAAGACTTAAAAGGGGTCATTCTTATGGTCGTGTGCTAACAAGTATTGTACCAGAACTCAGCTAAAGGCAGACATGAGAACCATTTCTTTGGGTAGCTCCACACATACACCTCAAGTAGTTCTCCAAACATTGGTTCACTCGTTCAGTCTACTCATCTGAGTGAGGGTGAAAAGCAAACCTCATATTCTGTTGAATCCCCAACAATTGGAAAAGTTATTGCCAAAATTGGCTTGTAATTTTTTTTTTTTTATCCCGGTTAAATACTACATTTTGAGGCAGGCCATGAAGCTTGTAAATAGAGTCCAAGAAGATAGCTACCAGTTTCTAGGCCGTGTAAGGGTGGGTGAGTGCAATAAAATGCCTGTACTTAGTAAATCGATCCAGCACCACCCATATAGTGTCCTTTCCAGATGAGTTGGGCAATTATTCTATAAAGTCCATGGAGATGTGCCTTCATGCCTGATTTGGGATAGGAAGAGGTTGGAGTAAACTTGGAGATTTCAGGTTCTCGTGTTTGCTAAGTTGACATTGATGGCAAGATGAAATAAACTCATGCATATTCTTTCTGAGTCCAAGCAACCAGAACAGGTTGTTGATTCTGTGAAAAGTTACTGATTCTCCCAAGTGGCCTCTTTCGGCTGATGAATGCATGTAATCTAAGATCTTAAGTTTAAGATTTCCATGATTTCCCACGTATAGCTTTCCCTTGTATCTGAGAAGACCAGCCTTGTAAGGAAAATAAGACTTGTTATATGGCTCGCTAAACACTCCATAATTGTTGATTGAATTTCGACATCCCCTTCATTACTGCCCTGTAATTCTGCATCCATACTGGTCTGAACACATAAATTTCTATGCAACTGCCCTCTTCCAGCCTTGATAAAGCAACGGTTGCTTTATTCTCCACTCCATTTTTGCATTCAGTAATATAGTCGTGTCCAAGCAGCTTAGTTAAGTATTTATGTTGTAAAGGGGTGGAAATTTTCTGCTCAAGGAGATACTTCAAACTTCTCTGATCGGTCCTTATTATAAAAGAGCCATGGATTAGGTGATGCCTCCATTTTCCGATTACCAACAAAATAGGTAGGAACTCTTTTTCATAGATGGACAATCCCAAACCCTTAATTCACAATACTTTGCTCAAATAAGCTAGGGGGGTTCTGCCCTTGCATTAATACGGCTCCAATTCCTCCATAGTAGGCGTCCGTCTCCACTGCAAACATTTTGGTTAATTCGGGTAAACCAAGTACCGTGCCGAAATCATTGCCAACTTAAGCAAGTCGAAAGACTCCTCTGCCTACTTATCCCACTGAAATTTTCCTTCTTAGTAAGATTGGTTAATGGTTTAGCTAGAATACCATAATTCTTAATAAACTTCCTATAATATCCGGTCAGTCCCAAGAAACTCCTCAGAGCTTTCACCGTCTTGGGATATGGCCAATTGGCCATTACTTCCACATTTTCTGGGACTGGGACTGCACTAACTCCCTCACCACTAATGATATGGCCCATGTACTCCACTTGGGTTTGTCCAATAGTGCACTTGGACATTTTAGTATATAACTGGTTATCCTTAAGCAGCTGAAATACTTTTCCCAAATGGACAATGTGCTCTTCCATAGATGATATATATATATCAATATATCATCAAAGAAGACCAATACAAACTCTCTTAAGAATTGATGAAATACCTGAGTCATTAAGGTCTGAAAAATTATTGGGGCATTCGTTAGCTCGAAAGGCATAACTCTAAATTCGTATAGACCGGAAGCAATGACAAATGTTATTTTATGCGCCTCCTCGGGTGCCACCCTTATTTGATGGTATCCCGCTCTCAAATCCACCTTTGAGAAAACTTTGGCATTGCCCAATTCGTCCAAAATGTCCTCTAGCAATGGTATAGGGTAATTGTCTTTAACAGTAATTGCATTTAACTTTCTGTAGTCACGCAAAATCGCCAACTTCCATCTTTGTCCTTGACTAATAGGACAGGGGAGGAGTACGGACTATTACTAGGATGTATTACTATACTTTCCAGCATCTCATCCACCAATTTTTCAATCTTCATTCTCCGTAAAAATGGGTATCATTAGGTTTTTATTTGATCAGCTCTTCATTGGCTTTAATGACAATTTTGTGATCCCACTGCCTTTCAAGTGGGAGTTCAGTGGGGGTTTCGAAGATTTGATTTGTACTTCTCCAACAGAGACAAAATTTCCCTTAGTTTACTATTCTTCACTTCCAGTTCTCTACCAGAATCAAACAGAGATATGCCTGGATTTCACCTTCTTCCTCGTCAATGAGTTTTTGCATTTATGTGGTTGTTATCATACTGATGTTGACTTCTAGTGTTGCACCTGGTAAGGATATGGTTTTGCCTTTGTGCATAAATTGCACCATACATTTTTTGAAATCAAACATAATAGGTTCTAGCTGACTCATCATGTCCACCCTAATTACCATATCATAGGCCCCTAATTTCAATAACCAAAATGCTGAGTAGAATTTGTAGACTCCTATTTCCACTTCAAATTGGGAAAATTTGGAGTTACACTCCACTTTAGTACCATCCACTACTATTACTTGCATTGGCATTGTGTATTCCACCAAACAGCCTATGTTGTCAGCTGAAGACGGGTCTAGGAAGCTATGAGTACTTCCTGTGTCCCATAAAATAATGATCTTCTTTCCCTTCGCACTGCCCTCCAATTTGAGAACATTGGGGTGATTATTCCAAGCCAATGCATTCAAGGAGACCACTGGTTTCTTCTCTTCCTCGTCTTTAATTTCCTCCAACACCAATACGTCAGGTGGATCTTCCAATTCTTCAAAATAATTAACCACTTTTTACACTGGTGTCCGACATGGTACACTTTATCAAAATTAAAACATAAGTTTTTCTTCCTTCGTGCGTCCATTTCCTCCTGATTCAGCCTCTTCACAGGACGTACTGGAGTTTTGAATTTCTGATAGCCTCCCCCACCATCATTTTTCCAACTGCTATACTGTGATGTAGTAGGTGGTTTGGGTACCCCCTTTCTGGCCCATAAACAGCAGTGCTAACATTTGCTCTTGTCTTATAGCTAGTTACATTGCATATAGCAAGTTTGTTGGATTCATGATCTCCAAAATCTTGCCTACCTCTGCTTTAGTCCACTTGTGAAGCTCTCTATAAAGTATTCCTCCGATAACGACTTATTCTTTTCCACCATGAAAGCTTTCAACTCTTCAAACCCGTGTATGTAAGTTCAAACATCACCCTTTTGCTTAATATTGTTAAATTGGGCCACGATTCCAATGCCTCACCATTAAAAAATCTCCAGAGAATCATATCAGAATTTTTTTCCCAATGCATGTTTTCCTTCCCTTTTACATAATCCACATATCATTGATCAGCTCACCCTTCTAAGTTCATAGCAGCCATCATTATTTTCTCATAATCTGCTATAGGATTGAAGGTGAAATACCTATGACTTTTCCTAAGCCAAGATCTGGGGTTTCACCATTAAATTTGGGGAAATCAAACTTTGGGTTCTTTAATTCGCCAAGATCATTAACTCGGGTGTGTGTGGTTGGGGACAAAATTCCAGCATCATTCCTGCCTAACGTACTAGAACTAGAATTAACATTGTTCATGTTAAGGTGAGTAGGTTCCTTAGCCTTGTTGTTTGGTGCCATCTCCTCAAATGCTTCCATGATTTGAAATCGAATGAGTCCACTAAGGCCATCCATGCGTTGAGTGATCTCCTGCTGCCCTTGGATTAGTGTAGCTTGCCCCTGAGTCAACTGAGTCACTTGCTCCTCCAATGCTTCAACTCGGGTTGTATTATTTTTGGCCATAATTGCAGAATATGTGCTTTAGATACCACATGTTAAGAGTGGAACCACGAGCGAATAAACACACACTAATACTTAGCAGAAAGGGGATAACTAGAAAAGAAATGAGAGAGAGAATAATTGAGATTGCATTCATCAATAACTGTCAAAATACATGAATGGTGTATGTTGTAGTACGTGGTACTATATAATCAGTCTACCTAGCAGAACGACGTCGCATGGTTCCTCCTCTCTAACTTATAAATGTGCATAACAACTTAAAATAAGAAAGATGCTTCTTAACGAGAATTCAAACATAAATGAAAGAGAATAGAATTAACGATCTCCAACAGCTTCTTTATGACACCTACATCTTCAATCTCGTCCTAATATTTCTTTTTCTTTTATGTCATGCATCTGCTGCAAATTTGAGTCCTGAAGAGGATTCCAAAACAAAAAGGTAAAATCTATTCTTTTTGTTCCTAATTTTTCTTATGCCTAAAAAAGGATTATAATCTTAGACAAAAAAAAAAAAAAAAAACCCTCAGATTTTCACCATGAAATCATGCATAAATGAAATCAAATCGGATACTGCAAATCAAACCTTTTGATCGATTTTCTTAATATCTGATATATCTATTGTGTGACTGCTACTGATGATGTTCGTTGTTTTTCTATGTACAAAGTGATTATTTTTACAGTATTTTGATTTCCTTGTTTAGTGTTTCCAAAACGTAAGAAATATATTTTGTTTTCAAAAATATTTTTTTTTTCTTTTTGTTTTTTAATCACCATTGGAATCTTCTAATTAACAGCTAAATAACAAAAGCCTCTCCAAAATTCAACAAGGGAATAAATTAGCATTAGATACATATCTAAGCTTATCTATTACCAACCATTGAATTTGAGAAGCATAAAGCATTTGATTCCGAAATTTGGAAAGATTACGAGGATACCAAATATGCCAAAAGATAAGGAATGGAAGAGTAATACATATGTACTCATGATTCATTTTTTGCAAACTAAAGAGAGATAAGGTTAGACAAAGTAATATCACAAGGATGCTAATGTGGAACAAATATGCAAAGAAACTCCGCACTTCAATAAATGGGACAATGATGGAAGTATGATTGGTCTCCTCACAAGAATTATGACACAAATGACACCAAGAAGTAATCTCAAATCCTTTTTCTTTTTAGGTTGTCATCAATGGCTACAAAATTATTGAACAACCTCCAAAGAAATAAAGATTGAGTACTTAAATTAAAATAGATCATTGGACCACACCATCAACTGCCAAGTTGTTAAAGGCTTGGACAATCTCGGGGAATTCCAAGTAGAAGAAAAAATAAAGAGACCACTAGGGATGTTTCCAAATAGGAACATCAAGGGCATCTTCATTCATAGAAAGATCAGTAAAAGAATTAAGCGCATGAGCAGGTAATAAGTTTTTCAATACAGACATGTTCCAAGCACCATTATCCAATAAGTAGTAACATTGTCATCACAATCAAAGATACCCACATATTGACACAAGGGAGCAGCAAGACATTAATTATCAAACCAAAATGAAATGTCACCCTTCGCAATTCTCCAAAAAAAATATTTTCATCTGTGAATTCTTGGGCTTTTAAAATTCCTTTCCAAAAATGAGATTGATTAGGGCTACTATCAGCATTATTAAGGTGAGTACTCCTAATGTATTTCTATTTCAAATGCTGACACCCAAGAGCATTGAAAGTCCTAAGTTTCCACCAAGCATAGGAAGCAAAAACCTTGTTAACATCAAACAAATTTCTTACTTTTAATAAGTTCAAGTCTCCCTCCCATAATTAAAAATATTTTATCCCACCCCAAAAGTTTAGAATTACCCTTTTCAAATAATCCGTGGATTATGACATTACGTAAAACTGTCGATATATAAGAGTGTGTGTGTGTGGGTACTAGTATATTACTCTTGAATTTTTTGTACGAGCCTGTAAAGTTATATATATTTCAATAGAAAAGGTGAGTAAGTTATTAATTTTAATTTGTTATTTTATGGGAATCATAATGTAAGTTTTAAGTATAAACAAATATCATAGAGTTTGAGATATATATGTAATATGAAGTTTAAATCAACTGTGTATGTAGAGCCAAACGCATAATAAAAGTCAATAATGCAATAATATATAAGAATTTATTTTTTTTAGTTTTTATTATAATATGATTAAATAGATAAATTTGAAAAAAAAAAACCCCATGCATAATCAATATGAAAAGTACATAATTCTGATAACTGCGAAAAATATTGATTGAAAAATGTGGCTTTAAAATTAATGCATATTTAAAAAAAAAATGTAGTACTAAGATTAATGTATGTTTATCAAACAAGACGTTGACACGAAGAAATAAATATAAAAAATAAAAAAAAAAAATTAAGTTTTTAAAAAGATAACAATAATAATAAGAATAATTGCATATATATTTTTTTATTATAATGCACATGAATATTGCAAGAAGCATAACCTTACATAAATTAGGTGAAATAAAACCTCATCTTTTATGCTGTAACAACAAATTTCTTGTATTAAATGTATAAACGCGAAAAAAATGTACAAAATTGAATATTCGGATCAAAAGAGTAAAACTTACAACTTTGTGGATCCTATCTCTGTTTTCCTTCTAATTCTTCTCTTCAATTGTATATGTCTTCAAACTCGTTGACTTGAGTAACGCTAATCCAAAGTTTGTAAGCTTAAGTTTGGATTAAACGCCATTTCTTGATGGATTTCTCGAAGAACGCCCAAATTCCTTTGTACCAGAATTCTTCACTTGATTCTTGACTATTTGATGAACTTTGGGCTTTTGATTTGCACCCAATATGAGTTCTTCAATTTATAACGTTAAATTCAAGGACCGGAGTAAAATCCTGTATCAAACGTTATTATGTATTGCCTTTGTAATGCTGAATTTTATAACCCCAAACTTTGGCTTTGTAATGTCCGATTTTGGCTTTGTACAACAGTAATCTCAAAATTGATTTTGTACCACATTTCTTGAGCTTATGTTGTTGTTTTGGTGGAGAATGAGGCCTTATTTATAATTGTAGGATGGATAACCTTTATTGGCCTAGGATCCAAATGGAAGAATTTGATTGTTCCTCCAAAATATCAAATCTATCAAATATCTTTTGAGATAATTATTAAATTAAAATTATTTAATTTAATAATCTCCCAAAATCTACGTCTACTTTGGAAGAATAAGCATGAGATATGACCAAGTCCGCTATATATAAGAATAAACAAATTTGTTATATCTTGTAAAACCATCCAAATATGGTGAATTGGTCTTTGAGGAATTAATCATGATAATTTCACCCAATTTAATTCACCCTATTCACGTGGGGTACATCCACGTATTCGATGAAGGCTCCTTATTTGATATGATCCTGATACACGGAATCTTTCTATCGGTCCACCATAATTTGATATCTTCCATCATTTCTTTGAATAATTACTAAATTAATGTAAAATTGGTTCACCATAATTTGATATCTTCCATCATCTCTTTGAATAATTACTAAATTAATGTGATTCAATTTAGTAATATCATCTTGACACATACGACCGCCAATGGGTCAATAAAATATATAGCAAATCATCAATTAAATTGACTATTTAACTTAGGAATTTGATTGATTAATTCCTAACATTAAAATAATCAATATAAAATTAATTTTCAATATATACTTCATTACATGGCGCACTTTAATTGGATACGAAATTTACGTATCAACAGATGCTCCCTCGAGACTTGTTCACGGACGGTGTGTCTTGGAGTGGATGAGTCTCGAACTGATTTCCGGAACTTTCTTTATACATATTGATATTTTTATACTATTATCAAATAATTCTTAAAATTGATATAATTTGATTTGTAGATAGTTTATACTAGTATTAAGTAGTTCTTCAATTGATTTTTTACTTGTAGATCTTTTAAACTCGTGTCAAAGAGCTTTGATTTGAACTTGAATTTGATTTTAAGACCTTTTAAACTGGTGTCAAGGAGCTTTGAACTTGAATATGAAATTTGTTGGTAGTTTATACTACTCATACCAATGAGTTCTTGAATTTGAAAGTTGAATATTCAACATAGTGGATTTGGACGAATTTGACATACTTGACTTCGAAAGGCGGATTCATCTGAAGTTGTGCATGACGATCCAATTTGACGAAATCAGATAACTTGACAAACGCTTGGATCCCTAAACTCGGAGCAACTTATGAGAGGGAAACACAATATCTATGACTAAACTTAAAAAATTTATAAGTTGCCTACGTATCCTAGTGAAAGGATTAAGTCACAACGTAGTTCAAATTTTCATTTTCTGTTTTGTTTTGGGGGGAGGGGGGGTGTTGACAGTGTTGTACACAGTTTATACTCATGCGGGCAAGGAGTGACTATTATTTATCCACTTTAGTCAAAGTGGGGTAAGTTAGCATTTTAACCACATACTTTACCTTTGGTGTTCGCCGTGCACAATTTATATTCATGAGGGCCATGAGTTTTTTTTTTTTTTTATTTATTTCATTTTGTTTTGTTTTTGTTGTTGTTGTTGTTGTTGTTGTTGTTGTTTTTTTTTTTTTTTTGGTTTTACAACATGCTCAGGTGAATTCCAATAACTCTCCGTTTATGGACCGACTCGTACACCATGTTCAAGTCCAAGTAGGGCCTTTTCAACATCTTCCTCTTCTACTCTATCTTCGTATTTGCTTTCTTGTTTGTCCGTCATGTAGCATGGGGTGTCACCACAGTCATTATGTTCCAAGAAAGCTGTAAGATTTGTTGTTGCATTGCCTTCATCTAACACTATTGTTTCCTTGCTGAGCTAGCTGCATGATCTTGTCTTTGAATACAAAGCACTCTTATATTGAATACCCCACCAACCGATGATACTTGCAATACTTTTAGTCATCATTACTCTCAGCTTCTTTAGTTCCCTTCATTTCTAGTAATTCAAAGAGATTTGTTTCCATCGAGTCAATATCCTAGAGATTTCGGAGTCCAAGAATGGGTATTTTTTCTTCACAGTGAACTTTCATTGCCCCCAGTCTTGAGAGATGTCTTTCCCTTTGCCAGTCTTATGATCTTCTTTTCGGTTAAACTTGATGGGCATCGCAACTAGAATCATGGACTCTTGGTTTGCAGGTGTGGTAAAAAGTTTACCCCCTTTATTCCAATCTTGTCTATTGCTGAACTTGCGGGGCTCTTGAATTGGCGGCCCTTCTGTTCCACTTGTAGTCATGCATAGCTCCATATCATGAGCTCGAGTAGTTAATTCCTCAAACGTATGTGGGCGAATTCCTTGCAGAATAAACTGAAGGCCCCACTGCATCCCTTATGTGCACATCTCAATTGCAAAAGCTTCAGATAGACGATCTTTGCAATTAAGGCTCAAATTCCTCCATCGGTTGATGTAGTCAACTACAAACTCTTCTTTCAATTGTCATGCGTTGGTCAACTCAATCATGATGAAGATCCTCCGAGTACTATAGAAACGATTGAGGAATTGTTGTTCTAATTGATCCCAATTGTCAATTGAGTTTGCATCCAAGTTGGTGTACCAATCAAATGCATTGCCCTTAAGAGATCGAACAAATTATTTCACCAAGCGGTCACCATAAGTTCCGGCATCATTGCACTCTCAATGAAGTGGGTGATATGTTGTTTAGGGTTGCCCTTTCCATCGACTTGTTGGAACTTGGGTGGCTGATAACCTATTGGCATCTTCAAGTTGTCGATTTGTTGAGTATATGGCTTGGTGCATGTGAAAGAAGACCTCGAGCTCCCCTCAAATTTGTCTTTGATAGTCCCCATGATCTCCTTGAGTTGGTCAACGGGAATCATACCATCAGCAGATACTTGAATCTCTTCTAGATGCATTTCCTTGTTAATGACATCACGTTTTGTAGATGTTTCAACATCGCTTTGATCTTCAGCTGGTTCTTTTTCAGGAGCACGACTTGTATCGCCATTGTCAATCTTACTCCTCAAGTTTTTCAATCTTCGAGTCCTGCTCTTGGACATGTTTTGTAAGCCCTTTAATGACCTAAGTTAGACTTGCAAGTTGTTCTTCAAGAGTTGAAGCATTCATTGTCATGACTTGTGCTATTTCTGAACTTGAGGAAGAATGAGGAGTAGAGCATGCAGAGTCGTCCTCCTCATTTGCTACATTAGCAACAAGATGTTGTGAACTCCTATCAACAATTTCGAAAGATGATGATTGTGATTGGAGAGTTTTGGACATTCTTCTTGTAATGACTCCAACGCTAGCACTTGAAGGTTTTGAGGAATTTATCTTGACCTTCGGAGCCTTGTCATTGGTCATTGCTACTTTGCTAGACTTTGAGGATTTACGCGGAAGAGTGAGAGATGAGAGGTAGAGATTGTCCCACTGGGCGTGCCAAATTTGTAACAACAAATTTGTAAGTTTAATTTTGGATTAAACGCCGTTTCTTGTCGGATTTCTCTAAGAACGCTGAAGAACGCCGAAATTCCTTTGTACCGGAATTTTTCACTTGATTCTTGACTATTCGATTACCTTTGGGATTTTGATCCGCACCGAATATGAGTTCTTCAATTTATAACGTTAAATTCAAGGATCGAAGTAAAATCCTGAATCAATCGTTGTCATGAATTGGCTTTGTAACGCCGGATTTTGGCTTTGCAACCCTAGATTTTGGCTTTGTAACCCCAGATTTTGGCTTTGTACCGCCTTAATCTCAAAATTGGTTTTATACCTCATTTCTTGAGCTTGTGCTATTGTTTTGGTGGAAAATGAGGCCTTATTTATAGTTGTAGGATGAAAAATCCTAATGAGCCTAGAATCCAAACGGAGCAATTTGATTGATTCTCCAAAATATCAAATCTATCAAATATCTTTTGAGATAATTATTTAATTAAAATTATTTAAGTTAATAATCTCCCAAGATCTACGTCTACTTTGGAAGAATAAGCATGAGATATGACCAAATCCACTTTATAAGAATAATCAAATTTGTTATATCTTGTAAGATCATGCCAATGTTATATCTCGGTATGTGGTTGTATAGACGAAGATGTAGAATTCAGACAAAGTCGAGGCTAGAGTTTGACTCTATATCCGTAAGACGAAATTGCCACGTACTCCAAGATACAACGACTTTAAAACTTCAGACCGCTGCACTACGAGTCGGAAGTTATCGGCGAACTTACTCGGATATTTGGAACTTTCAGACTCTACTAATGCAGAATTTAGAAAAGCTTTTGAATTGCGAAGAACTTGTGAATTCGAATGTATAAAATGAAATGTGGAGGGGCCTATTTATATATGTTGAAGAGTTGAAGTGCCTTTTTGGAAAGGCACCTCTTCACCCCTTGGTTGCACCCTTTGGACTGGACCCACCAGTTCGCTGGGCGGTCGCACCCGCAGGCTGACCCGCGCCCTGGCGGGCGACGGGTCGGTTCGACCCACATCACCGCACCGCTTGACTCGAACCGCCACGAACCCGTGAGCCATCCGTCTAGACCACCTAGCCAAAACTTTAAGGCTCCTCCAGCTCCTCGCGACGACGCGAAGTGCAAAGTGCGCCTCTAAAGCAACTCAATGCAACATGTGCGACGTGCGGGCCCGGGCTCGGGCTCGGATGGTGCGAAGAACCATCCTCGGGTCCATTTTAGCCAAAGGCTAAAATCCCACTAGGATCTACCATAAGGTCCACCATAGGGGAGCACACTTGATAACTACTTATCAAGTGCTCTACTAAATAAGGAGTATCCACTTCCTCCAATTTTTCTATGTGGGACAAGTTCCCATATATTTACTTCATAAACTCTTCAACTTCCATGTTTAAGTTGCAACCTTTGACAATTAATATCTCATTCACCCGAAATTGGTTTTGAGCATATTAATACATTAAATTCATCTACTCGAAGTGTAGATTATGAATTTGCAACTTGTTTCCATTTTTAACAAATGGATTGAATTAATTAAATTGGTCAATTTTGAGTCAAAACCCAAAATTCCAAATCAATTTCCAACAGCCAATATGGTGAACTGAACTTTGATGAATTAATCATGATAATTTCACCCAATTTAATTCACCATATTTACGTGGGACACATCCACGTATCCGATGAAGGCTCTTTATTTGATATGATGCTGATACACGGAATTTTTTAATTGGTCCATCATAATTTGATATCTTCCATCACCTCTTTGAATAATTACTACATTAATGTGATTTAATTTAGTAATATCATCTTGACACGTGATGATCTCCAATAGATCAATAAAATATATTGTAAATCATCAATTAAATTGACTATTTAACTTAGGAATTTGATTTGATTAATTCATAACATTAAATCAATATAAAGTGGATTTTCAATATATACTTTATTACGTGACGCACTTTAATTGGATACGAAATTTGCGTACGAACATATACTTTATGCTATTATGGGAAGATGAAAGAGGAGTTAATGAAAATATAGTACGTCACAATAAAAGATTAAAAACTCCAAAGAATAGGTATCCACGTTATAATTATACTATCTCCAATTTTTTTAGATGACTTTTTATACTATGATAAGTAAAATAAGGGGCAAGGGAAATAGAAAAATGAGTCATTATCTAGATTCTCTCCCCCCCTCTCTCTCTGTAAATCCCTTATTTTTTTTCTCATTTTCTTTCCTTTATACTATTGTTAGGAATAAATAAATATGGTAGGTTAAATAATTAGAGATTTTAACGATTATTATAGGGGTAGTATTAAAAAGATATTGAAAAAAATGATAATATTAGAAAGATATTGAAAAAAGTTAAAAGGATATCTATTTTTAAAATAAATTACAAAACTTAAAAGAACATCTAAAGACGGAGGTAGTATTAATTATGGCTAGTCAATCATTCCAAAACCAAATCAGCTAACAATCTACCTTGGTAGAATCTGTCCATGCAAAATCTTTTATTTTTAAAAATTATCTTTAAGTTACAATTAACCTGAGTATTACTATTATGATAGAAAAATTTTAGAAAAAAAATTCAAATGTTAATTATCATTTTGGATGACTATAAAATTGCTATCGTATTTCTTTTTTACCCTTAATCTATATTAATATGAAATTTTAATATTGCCTTCACACTTCACTAACATTTTGCAATACTTTAATAATCTTAAAAATAAAATATTAATTTTTTTTACCCGGACAGATTTTGCTCGGGCAACATTATCGTTAAAATAATGAGTATTATAATAATTTAAATTATCTATATTTCTATGAGATTAGACTTATTGAGAAAATGTCACATGTGCGAGTGATTTTTCTTTTTTTTTTTTTATATATAATTTATAATTTCTTTACTTTTTCCCTTTTTCACAGAACGGGTGAGGCCCAATATGAATGAAGTTTCCACATCTCAATGAAAGCCCACACAAAACTATATGGGCCTCAATCTAACGGCTAGTATCTGGTATTAGGAATAAGCAAATATTTTTTAGAGAACAAAAAAGATTGAGCAAAAATTTGTAAGGGGATCAGAATCCGACGCCGTTGCAACGACTACTTCTCGAATAAATTTGAACTCCAACGGCTATCTTTTCACCAAAACCAAACTTGTTTCACGTTCTGTACTACCTCCTCCACCCTTCAAATCTCCTTCCAACTAACATATTTGGAAAGATCATATACAGAGGGAGCCGCATCAAATTTCAATTCTGACCTCTAATGCGAATTCCACTTCTTCAATTTCAACAGGTAAGTTTCTATTTCTTTCGATATGGAATTCTGTTCCTCGGTAATTTATAGGCTATGAATCGCTTGGCTTTTTCAGTTCTTTCGAATTTACAGGAACGTTTATCAGCTTCTTCTTGATTTTTCTTTTAACATTTTAGCTACCATTTATATGGAGTTTAATGTGTATTCTGACTTGAATATATGCACTGACCCATCCAAGATTTCGCTGCCAAAATCTCAAGTTTTTGCCTCCTTTATTATTTTTTGGTTGTTACCTGTTTCAAGATTTTACATTTTCTGTGAATCTGTTAGTTAGTCAATGTTAGGGTTGGAGTTGGTGATCTTATTGTTACATCAGTTGGTAAATGCATGTGTTGCGATGTTTTTGTTATCTAAACTTCCAAGGATCACACATTTATGGTTACATACTTAAATTTAGTTGAAGACAGTGTTTTAGTTATCTAAACTTACAAGTGCTGCTGAAATTTGATAATGCTGGGCAAATTAGTACAATTAGTGTAAATCCAAATACCGGTTTTGAGTTTTATGTTAATGTTAGATTGATGTTTACAGTTTTTGGCTGGCAATGTATTGTCTTATGTAATATAGTTTTTAGACAAACTTCGGTTCTTCTTTCTGTGATTTCTCCAGACAATGGTTAATGAACTTTAGAACTAATCTTTCTCTCTAAATGTGTCTTTATATTCAGTTGCAAAAACAAGAAAATGGATGGTGTATATGAAGAGCTGGATGAGGCAAAATCTGAGATTGAGAAGCTGAGGGAACAGTGTCGTCTTAAAATCGAATTAGCTGAAAGTTTAAAGAGGGCCTACAATGATGAATTAAGCAAGAATAAGGAGGCAAATCTCAAGTTAGAGAAACTTGCTCATGAACTAAATGAGAAGGATGATGAAATTTCTGCTGGTAGGCAAATGTGTGAACAATTGAAGTCTAAATTGTCAGAGAAAGAATCCATCATTAGGCAGATTAGCTCTGCACATGATAAACTTCGTCTTGATTGTAATGAAAAGATTCACAAGTTTGAAGAAGAGAATAGGGGATTGGCATTAGCTTTGGATGAGGCGAATGCCAAAAATGTCGGTCAGGAGCAGCAAATCCGAGCACTTAAACAAGAGATTGAAGAAGTTCAGAGGGTTCTGGATCTGTCTCAGAAGAAGTGTGCAGAAGGAGAGAGATTGAAGGAGTTTGAAGAAGAGAATAGAGCATTGACATTGGCATTGGATGATGCGAATGCCAAAAAGCTCGACCAGGAGAAGCAAATCCGGGCACTTAAACAAGAGATTGAAGGAGTTAAGAAGGTTCTGGATCTTTCTCAGAAGAAGTGTGCAGAAGGAGAGAGATTGAAGGAGTTTGAAGAAGAGAATAGAGCATTGATATTGGCTTTGGATGATGCAAATGCCAAAAACATAGATCAGGAGCAGCAAATCCGGGCACTTAAACAAGAGATTGAAGGGGTTAAAAGGGCTCTACATCTTTCTCAAAACAAGTGTACGGAAGGTGAGAGATTGAAGGAGTTTGAAGAAGAGAATAGAGCGCTGGCATTGGCTTTGGATGATGCAAATGTCAAAGTCGACGATCTGGAGCAGCAAATCCGAGCACTTAAACAAGAGATCGAAGGGGTTAAGAGGGTTCTAGATCTTTCTCAGAAGAAGTGTTCAGAGAGTGAGAGTAAGGTGGTGGTGGGGTATAAAGATATGCAAGGGAGAGAAGATGACTTCTTCAAAGTGGAGGAGGAAAAGAGGAAGTTCGAAGATCAGCTGAAATGGAAGAAGGAACAGTTTGTTCATTTACACGAAGCCCACGAAAAGCTAAGTAGGGAATTTAAAATGAAGGAAAAGGAGTGGGAGAAGGAGAGAGGTGGACTTCTTGATGGAATTTCTTCTCTACAAACAAACTTGGAATCTCAAACCCGAATTTTGCAGGATCTTCAAAGTCGGTTTGAGATGTGCAACGGGGCTCTTGCACATTCAGAAAGCAAGAGAAAAGCTTTAGAAATTCAACTTCGTGAATCAAGAACAAGCTTGGAAAATGTTTGTGCCGAATATGATGAGGCTAAATTAAATTTCGAGAGCATGGCCGTTCAGAGGGATCAAGAAATTGCAGCTCTCAGAAGCTCGTTGGGGACGAAAGAGATCCTTTACAAAGAAATGGAGTATCAGTTCAAGAGAATGGAGCAGGAGAAGCAAGAGATGTTGGTTTCTTTGAAAGAGTTGCAAGAAGCTCAGATTCGTGAATCGGGATTTTCTTCAGCTTCTAAGCTTCAAAGCAAACTCAAGTCTTTAGAACAGGCGCACAAGGGCTGTTTGACGAATTTGAACGCGAAAGAATCCGAATGGAGTTCGCAGATGGAGCAGTTATCGGAAGAGCTAAGTTTATGCAAATCGGAATTGAAGAGTAGGGAGAATTCTCTGAGTGAGCTTACCGGAGAGTTGGAAGCTTGTGATTCTTTGATACTGAAGCTGGAATTACTTAATCAGGAGACTTCTCTCACTTTACTGGTTTTAAAATCAGAATTTTCTGAAGCCCAATTCGGGCTTGCTGATAATCATTCATCAATGAATCTGAAGAAGAAGCAGTTTGAGGAAAACGTGTATGAGTTGGTGCAACAGTTGGAGGAAAAGAAGGCTGCTCTTAGCAGTGTTCAGCAAGATCTTGAGGAGGAGCGAGAGAAAGTGGTGATTTTATCGAAAAAAGTGCAGGCTCTTGAAGAACTGCATTTTCCACTGCAGAAGGAGGTGGAGAGGCTCAAAGAAATTCTTAAAGAATCGACGACTTCTCAACTACAATCCAAAGAGCAAGTATTGATTATCCAACATGACTTGGTTAAGGTCAATGAAGCTCTCGAAAGAGCGAACGAGGAACTGTATGAGAAGTTCTGTGAAGCAAATGAGATCGAGTTCGAGCTGCAGATTTGGAAATCTGTGGCAGAACAATTGGAAGCCAACCTCAAACAAAACTACCAAATGCGTGTAGAAGTTGAAGCTTCACTTATTGCACAAATGGAGGTCGAACTGAACCTCAAGCAGGAGAGGGAAAGCCTTAGCCATCAACTCGAAGAGAAGGAGAAGAGAATAGACGATCTCCAGCAGAAACTCGTTGAAGAAAACGACGCCATGAGGGCCGAAGAAGTCTCAGAATACCTTCACCAGATTGTGGAAGAGAAAGACCAGAGAATATGTGATCTTCAACAGCTTGTTGCATCTTTGGAGTGTGAGTTCGAGAGTTCAATGACTTCATTTTCGTGTAAACTGTCACAGATGCAGAAAGAGATTAATGTTCTTCGGGAATCTTGGGAGAAGATCAAGGCAGATGAGATCTTGAAGGAGGTGCATATTCAGGAGAAGAACGTGATTATCGTTGAACTAGAAAATGAAATCGGCAGTTTACTAGGCAGAGTGGATCAGCAAGAAAAGAGCTTGTTAGATTCGGAAAAGACGATAAAGAAGCTACGTGAGAATAGCATGTGTTTAACATCAGAAAACAAGAACATGGTGAATACAATGGGAATGTTGTCTGAGAAAATGGAGAAGTTGAGTGTTGAGGATGCTCAGCTGATGCAAAGTCTTGGAAGGATTGTGCAGGCTCTGGATAGCAGGGCCCGGCCTGATGATGATGATGATGAACAGGAGAACATTAACATTTTGGCATCTCCATCATCCACCTGGAGGAAGAAAGTTGAAGTTGCTGGTGATGAAAGGGCACCATTGAGAGCCATTAACAGTTAGCAGATGTTAGGAAAGTGTTCAAGTTAAGGTTTTATTTATTTCTTTGACTGTATATCATTGGGTTTTTCTGTATGCTTGGAATAAAGTTTTTATTCCACTCCTGATATTATCTTATGAGTTATGGCATACCTTAATACAGACAGTTATAGAAATCTAATAAGAACCAAACCCCCACTTCCCAAAAAATCTAGGTGTGATTGTTTCCTATAAAATTTAATTTTTCTATTATATCCTTATTGAATTTTAATTTTTAAGGTTAGTTTAGTAATTATATTTTTAAAGTTGTAGTATTTATATTGTTATACAAAATTGATTTGCCTATTATATCCTTAATGAATTTTAGTTTTAAGGTTAGTTTGTTAACTATATTTTTGAAGTTTTATTTATTTTGTTAGAGTCAAATATAGTTTCAAATACATCTATCAATTCATGGATATGATACATTTACTAAAATTTTATGGATATGATATTTAATTTATCTAACGACATAAGTTGAACCTACATATTGATAATATTCTATATTTTTTGTTTTTTTTAATAATATGAATAACATTATTATTATTATTATTATTATTATTATTATTATTATTATTATTATTATTATTATTATTATTATTATTATTATTATTATTATTATTATTATTATTTATTTCTATTTTTAAATTTCTCTTTAAATTTCTTATCTCTTTTATAATGAGATTCTTGTATATAATTATCAAAAAAGAAAATTGTAGAAAAAGAAAAAAATATTAGTAAATTTTTAAGGCTAATTTAGTAACTTTATTTTTTACAGTTTTATTTATTTAGTAAGATCCATTTTATAATTCAAACTCATCTCTCAAGTCTAAACTTATGATATTTTCTATCACATTTCATATAATATATAGTTCAATTGATGACATAAGTTGAACCTAAATATTCATAATATCTTATATTATTATTCCTTCATAGTAAAATAAGCTATATTTTTATTTATTTATTTGAATCTTCATAAATTTATGATAGTTTTTCTAATCGATTTCCTCTATAATTGAAGAGAACGAAGAAAGACCGATTAGCGAAAATGTACTTACAATAAGTAAAATTTGATTCTCAGTATATAAAATAATTGAAGTTTACATAAAACATGTTTATTTATTTATAAAAAAAAAAAAATTATACTCCCTCTATCTCACTTAAATTTGTACACTTTTTTTTTTCCGTCCATCCCACTTAACTTAAAAAGGATTTTTTTTCACAATCTCCACCCTCAATCTACATCTTTGATAAAGTCAACTTAAAAGCAAAAACATCTTTTTCTCCGGTCAGCCCCGCAAAATTAAGTGGGACGGAGGGAGTAGAAAATTAAACATCTTATAATTTAATAGGATTTTAGTAACTCTAAAGTTTGATTTTGTTACTAGGATAATTATTCGAATACTTTTACTTTCGAACAATGGTATAGTAGGATTATTTAGATATTAAATATTTGCAATTTACTATTAAGTTCTGGTGTTTCCATGGTGAAAAAAATACTAAAAGGTTTTACGATTAGCAACAAGAAGAAAAAATCATACTCATAAAAATTAGAACAATGAATAATAGTGAAAACTCTTATTTATTACTCCCTCTGTCCCGCTCTAATTGACCTACCTTCCGTTTTTGTTTGTCCCAATCTAATGGATCAGCCAAAAAATGACAAATTCTCACACAATCTCCACCCTCAAAATCTCCACCCCCAATCTCCACCTTTGAAAAAGTCAAAGATTTCACAAAATCTGTTTTTTCTTAACCTCGGTGTCCGATCAACTAGGTCAAATTAGGTCGGGACGGAGGAAGTATTTTTTATTTTAGAGATATTTTTTTTATTTCTAGTTGATTTTTCTTTTTAATTTACGTATGTAGTTATAATATATATATATATATATATTTTTTTTTTTTTCATTCTACTAACCACAACAAAAAAATATATTGACAGGACAACTATAGTGTATCATATTCCTTTTATTTATTCTTAAATTTTATTATTAGATCTTTCTCCATTCTCTACAATTATAAAGGAATCCAATTAGAAGAACTATAAGAAAATTCTGAAGAATTGAGAAAGTATATAAAAGAAATAAAAAATGATATAATGTATATTAAAAAGATTAAAAATATAAGATATTATGAATATTAAAATACTTTACTTTATGGTTCTCAAAATATTAAATAATCACAAAAGATATTTATGTATACATAAAAAATTATTTATAGTTTAATAGCTCCAAAGTTTGACTTCTCTGTTAGGATAATGACCACAAAGATCTTAACTTCCAATAGTGGTATACAATAAGGCAAAAACTTGTGTGCACCCAACACACAATAGACTTATTATACACTCCCCTATTTAATTTGAAATTAAAGATAAATATAAGGGCCTTGTTTGGATGGATTCGTAACAACAATATGTGGTGCAACGGTGAGGCACGTGCATGTTAGGTTTAGGCGCGCGGGTTCGAATCCTGCTTTCGCTCTATTTTTACCTCTTTTTATGTTGTTCAATAGTATATGTTATATCACATAATATTATATGTTATATTGCGTAATAATATATGTTATGTTACAGGTATACACATTTTTTTAATAATATATATTTTTTTTAAATAATATATTACATTGTCTAAAATAATATAAAAAGTGCACATACATTGAAAAAAATTGGAGAAGATGGAATTCGAACCAGTACCCTAAAAACTAATAATTCGGGATTTTACCACCTAGGCTAGTGTCTCTTATGTGCCAAAAAATATGCCTTAATATAAATATATTATTAATTTGAATTAAAAGAAAAAAAATAAAGTTGCACACTGCTAGCTGAGGCTCAAACTTGAGACCTCAACACGCGCGCACAAGGGCTTGACCACTGGGCCACCAGCGTTTTTTGAGAATCCCACCGCAACCCTTAATATATATCTAATGCCCAAATTAAATTAGGGAGTGCACAATAAGTTTATTGTGTGTTGGGTGCATCCAAGACCTACTCATACAATAAAGGTACTTAGGTATTGAATGTTATATTTAGTTTTGTGTTTTCATGGTCAAAAAGTACTAATAGATACTAGGATTAGCAACAAAAAGGAAAAAATCATAAACATAAAAAATAGAATAATGAATAATAGTGAAAGCTCTTATTGAATTTATTTATCGTCTTTAATTTTTTGAAAAATATTATTTTTTAGTTTACTTTTACTAATTTAGGTACACTATGTAGATATAACATCTATATACTCATTCCACTAACTACAATAAAAAACATGTCGACAAGACAATTATAGTGTATTATATAATATTTAATTTACCAAAATATATGAATGACTCAAAATTAATGATACTTACATGATAAAATATTTGAATTATATAAAATGTAATAGTTTAATATAATTCAATAGTTATAAGTTTGATTTCATAGTCGAGTAATAGATACAAGATCCTTATTTTGGGTCGTGAAATACAAGACGGTTATTTAGGTATTGAATATTTGAAATACTATTAAGTTTAGGTGTTCAAAGTCCTTATTAGTTTTTTTATATTTGGTAAGGTACAAATAAACACCTCAATTATATCCTCAATTACAAATAAATCCTTTAATTATTTTTTTTATATAATTAAACACGTTAATGCTTAAAATGGCACATATAGATACTAAAACTTTTTATTGTAGTTTAATTAAATATTTTCGTCAATTTTTTACATACGCTGTTAATTCTTTTATTCTTGTGATTTTTTTTTGTGAATTATCCTTTCATTGTAATACACGATTATCAATTAAATTTTATTTAGACATTAGTCATATTGAGAACATGAATTTTGATCAATTTCGATGAAGGCAGACGTCCCGAAAAATACACCTCATGATCGTTGGAGTTCCTTCCCTGTCGCTACTTGGTTTTGTCACTAGGGTTCCGTAGCTGTGGCACCACTGACTTGCAGTGACTTGCTTCATGTCATCATGTCCAGTTTGATTCTGTGTTTCTACAGCCCACTCGATATGGTAAACTAATATCTCCAAATCACCACTTGTTGGTTGAGGTCCTCCATTGACTTCAATGGAAGTCTTTCTGAAATCGTGATTTTGTGCAGCTAATCGAGACCTTGGTTCGTTTTGCTAATATTTGATTTGTCTTGGGTATTAACTTGTGCTCGTGAGTGTCTCCGGTGGTTGTACTATCTCCAGTTCATCTTTCTAGCATATTTGTATTTTTTATGATCAAAATATTTGTGTATTGAGTGTGTGTTATTCTATTGCGGTGAGATGAGGATACTTGGGGCCACCGGCCAGTTCAACTTCAAATTGACGCCATGCTTTTTAAATTTAACGAAAGTTTTTATTTATAGTACATTGAAGAGTCGATGGGTTCATTTGTATTATTTTAAAAATTAAAGTGTTTAATTGGATAAAAAAATAATTTAGGGGTTATTTGTACTTGAGAATATAAATAAGGTGTCTATTTGTACATTCTCCCCTTTTATTTCCACCTTTTATTTTCGAGAGACAAAACAAGAGATTTCTTCCATTTGTTTTTTTAAAGTATTACAATTACAATATTTTTGTATTCATTTCATTTAAAAATATTGACAAAACAACTATAATATATCATATATAATATTTATTTATCACTTCATGCATATATTACATAATGTATGAATGACTCAACATCAATAATAAGTATTTGGAAGGAAAACAAGAAAAAAGACTTGCTTGTTTACTATTGATTCATCATTCACACCCATGAATCTCTGATTTGACTTTCAATAATAAGTCACATAGTGTCAATAAAAGATATCTTGAAGAAAATTGAATAATAATATCAATATGCAATAATATCAATATTTACTATTTATATCTAAAAAATATGAAGTTAATATATGAAGAGTCAAATATATAAATTTGACATTATATCTTAGTCCAACTTTTAGTCTAAATTCATGACAGAACTAAAAGTTATACATTAGTTTTAACTCTTGATTATTTCGTAATTTTTAAACAAATGTATCACGTAGTTTTTAGTATTGTTGTTAACCTATGACCTTACCTATATTTTTTTATTATATAAAAATGATTGAAAGTTTAATTAAAATTATTCTATTAAAGATATTTTTGGAAAAAATGAGATGGGATTAAATTAAAATCCTTTAGTCTATATAAACAATGTAAACGTTATATGTCAGAACAATATGTAAACGATTCACAATGATTTATATTACTATGTACAAATTATTGACAAGTTCTTACATAGTGTTTGGTCATAAATAATACAGTCAACTCTTATTATAAATATAAATTAGAATAATGCTTATTTAATAGTAACAATTTATTTGTCTAATTGAATATTATATATTTGCTACTTGCAATAATCTTCCTAATTTTCTAAATTATTGAAGTATCAATATTACAACATTGAGAAACAAAAATAGAATTTATATAAGTTATCTAATGAAAATTGCAATATGAAAATATAGGATATTTAGATTAAACTATAAACTATTGAATCAATCAAGACTTAGAGCTTAATGTGAATAGTAACTCAAACTTCATTATAATATAAAATTGAAGCAAATATTAAATCACGCTAAAAAAATGAAATGTCTTGCATGTCGAATCACTATATATTTTAAAATTAACTTTTGAGTGAGGAAAAAGACATGTCAGAAAATTGTATGTTTTTTTGTGTATACCACTTTATTAAAGTTCAACAATAGAAAATAATGTCAAAATAATTGAATAGGAACTATATGATGGTAAAATGAATTGAAGCGAGAAAATGCACTGTGATTATTGATAACACAAATTTATGAATTGACTTTATTATTAGTAGATATAACTTTATTAACATAAAGAACAAAATATTTTATGTGTATATAACAAATAATGAATTTAATGAGACAATTAAACATGTATTTTTCTTCAAATGCTAGTGATTTGGTGCAAAACATAAAAATCTATGCCTCATTATTACGTATGTAGTTTTTCAATCATCATATAACTTTATTCAAGATATATTAATGATGGTCGAGTCTGTGTATAATAAGAACTAAACAATAGTTAGAATAAATAAAAATAATATATATATTAGAAAAATTTGTAAGACTAAATATTTCTACATTATATCATGGTACGTTCTTTTTTATGAATCTAATTTTAAAACTAAATTATTATAACTTGTTTTGTTAAGACTGGGGTTATTTAACTTTTTTTTTTTTTTTTTTTTTTGTTATTCTTTTAGTTCTTAGTTGATCAAAATTAGGTTTGTTCAATGGATTAATTTGTTATTGCATTGGATGATCTACGAAGTGGTGTATATAGATTACAGTGATCAGAATTTACAATTACTTTATGTTCAAAATAATTTTTTTATTAAATAATAGTAAAAAGTTGTAACCACGTGCATATTACTAGTCGGAAAAACAGAAAGAGTCGTGAGATGTCAAATCGTTATTGTAATTTCATCATGTGGAAATGTTGCTCCGGCAGGGTTGTAGCAACTTTTTTTTAATTTTTCATATGCACAGTCTAATTTGCCCTTATTTATGCATGTGAGGTTATAGGATGGTGTGTGACTTCACAAATTATTCAGCTTGAGGAGAGGGATTAAAATAAACAGAAAAGCAGGAGAAAAGCAACTGGAAATAAGCTGAAAGCAGTTTTCTGGAAAAATAGTCAAGTTAGTTAATTCTATTACAAAACTGTTGTCATTGAGCAGAAACCGTTGTCTTTCAGTACATAAACCGTTGCGAGCTTCCTGAACTAGCAGTTATTTTTCTGTTGCAACCGTTTTGATTCAAATTTGATCTAAAGGCTGATGTTAGGCTTATATACTCATTTTATGTACTCAATCACGTGGAACACATATCATTCATCCAAGATTAGGATTTAGAGAGAGAATTGTAGAGAGAGAAAGAGAGGTTCTTCTTCTTCTTTGCATGAGTTCTTGGAATTCTCTTTTCCTTGTAAAGTCTTGGTGATTAGTGAATTGATAGAGAACACTCTATCCGTGGATGTAGGTTTTAATAACCGAACCACGTAAAATTGTGTTGATCTTCTTCATTTTTCAGTTTTAGTTCTTTGCTTTCATATTGTATAGTTTGTGTTTGATCTTTTGCTTGAGTGAGGTTGATATTTGTTCTTGAGTGAATTGTTTCAAGTAACAATTGGCGCCGTCTGTAGGAAGGAATCAATCCCATCCAATCAAGATCTAGAAAATGTCTATCTCTAAGCTTGAGACTGAAAAGTTCACAGGAAAAAATGACTATGGGTTATTGAAGCTGAAGTTAAAGGCACTGCTTGTCCAACAGTAGGTGGAGGAAGGTTTTTCTTAAGTATCATGGATGATTACAGGAGGAAGTTATGGTTGTATGTGTTAAAGGCAAAGTCAGATTGTTTTAAAAAATTCAAGGATTGGTGTGCTGAAGTTGAAACAGAAAAGGAATTTAAACTCAAGTGTCTCAGGACTGACAATGGGTTAGAATTTATGTCTGAAGAATTCAACAGTTTCTGTAAAACTAAAGGAATAAAAAGGCATAACACTGTTCCTGGTAATCCACAACAAAATGGGGTGATTAAGAGGATGAATAGGACAGTATTGGAAAGGGTGAGATGCATGCTGCTTAGCTCAGGACTTGAGAAGAAATTTTGGGGTGAAGCAGCTACCACAGGAGCTTATCTGATAAATAGAAGCCCCTCATCTGTTTTAAACAATAAGACACCTGAGAAATTATGGACTAGAAAAACACCAAGTTATTCTCATCTTAGAGTGTTTGGATGCAGAGCATATGCTCATATTAAGCAAGACAAGCTGGATGCCAGGGCTGTGAAGTGCATCATGTTAGGATATCCAAGTGGAGTAAAAGGATACGGGTTGTGGTGTACAAAACCAAATCACAAGAAAATCATCATAAGCAGAGATGTAGTGTTTTGTGAAGAAGTTTTGCCTTATAAATCAGGACAAACTGGAAGAGAAGTAATACAACCAAGTCACACTAATGCTCAAGATAAGGTGGAGAAGTCTGGAACAACTAGTGTTTCAAATTCAGAAGACTCAACTGATGAAGATGAGGTTCAAGATAAGGAACAAGGCATTCAAGGTTACCAATTGGTCAGGGATAGGGAAAGAAGAGTGATCAAGCCTTCCACAAGGTATGCTGATGATTATTTGACAAGTTATGCACTTGTGACTGCTGAAGAAGAGATTGAGTTTCCAGAACCAAGTACTTATTCAGAGGCTATTCAAGGACTAGATAAGGACAAATGGCTCATGGCAATGCAAGAAGAGATTGAATCACTTGAAAAGAATCAAACTTGGGTGCTAGTTCAAAAGCCTATAAATCAGAAATTAGTCAGCTATAAGTGGATTTTCAAAAGGAAAACTGAAGTTACAGAAGTTGAGAAAGTCAGATTCAAAGTTAGATTAGTTGCAAGGGGTTTCACTCAAAGAGAAGGTGTAGATTTCAATGAAATTTTCTCTCTAGTGGTGAAACATACTTCCATCAGAATATTACTAGCATTAGTGGCTTAGTTTGATCTGGAACTGGAACAGGTGGATGTTAAAACAACTTTCCTTCATGGTGAGCTTAAAGAGAAGATATACATGTCTCAACCTGATGGATACACTGTACCAGGAAATGAAGATAAGTGTTGTCTTTAACTTTATGGACTCAAACAGAGTCCAAGACAATGGTATTTGAAATTTGACAGTTACATGAAAGACATTGGTTTTGAAAGATCAAGATATGATAGATGTGTATATCTTAAGCTTGCTGGAAATGAAGTGGTTGTGTTTCTACTTCTGTCTGTAGATGACATGCTGGTAGCAAGTAGAAGAAAGACAGAAATCAAAAGAGTAAAAGATCAATTGAAGGCAGAGTTTGAAATGAAGGAATTAGGACAAGCCAAAAGGATTCTTGGAATGGATATATTGAGAGACAGATCACAAGGTTGTTTGTGGTTACATCAGACAGATTATGTGCTGAAAGTGTTGAAGAAATTCAATATGCATGAGTATAGGTCTGTTACAGTTCCTTTGGGACAACAGTTTAAACTTTCTGAACAACAAAAGCCAAAGGATGAAGATGAAGAAAAGGAGATGAGCAGAATTCCATATTCAAATGTTGTTGGGGAGTATACTGTACATTATGATTTGTACAAGACCTGATGTATCTCATGCTATTAGTGTAGTGAGCAGATACATGTCAAATCCTGGAAAAGCTCACTGGGAAGCATTAAAATATGTGATGAGATATCTTAGAGGAGCTGTGAATTATGGAATTATGTTCAAGAAACTTGATGACAATAGTAAGGATGTTGTGATTGGTTTTGTTGACTCAGATTTTGCAGCAAATGTTGATTCCAGGAAATCACAAACTGGATACATTTTTACATTATATGGATCTGCACTGAGTTGGAAGTCTATGCTTCAGTCAGTGGTTACATTATCCACTACTGAAGCAGAATTTATTGCTCTCACAGAAGCTGTAAAAGAAGCAGTGTGGATCAGAGGTATTCTGTCTGATTTTGCCATCAAACAAGATTCAGTAAAGATAAAGTGTGACTCACAAAGTGCCCTTCACTTGACTAAACATCATGTGTTTCATGAAAGATGTAAACACATAGATGTTAAACTGCATTTTGTGAGGGACATTGTTGACAAAGGGTCAGTTTGCTTGGAGAAAGTTAGAACAGAAGAGAATGCAGCAGATATGTTGACAAAGTCACTGACTAGAGACAAGTTCCAGTATTGTCTTCAGTTGGTGAAGATTCAAACAGTCTGAGAGAAGTGCAGAAAAGGTGGAGTGATCTTGATATCAGTTCATGGTTATGAATGTACTGTGTGTGATGAGATCTTGGTTTAGTTGAGAAGCCAAGGTGGAGATTGTGAGATTATAGGTTGGTGTGTGGCTTCACAACTTATTCAGCTTGAGGAGAGGGACTAAAATAAACAAAAAAGCAGGAGAAAAGCAACTGGAAATAAGCTGAAAGCAGTTTTCTGGAAAAACAGTCAAGTTAGTTAAATCTGTTACAAAACTGTTGTCATTGAGCAGAAACCGTTTTCTTTCAGTACATAAACCGTTGCGAGCTTCCTGAACTAGCAGTTATTTTTCTGTTGCAACCGTTTTGATTCAGATTTGATCCAAAGGCTGATGTTAGGCTTATATACTCATTTTCTGTACTCGATCACGTGGAACACGTATCATTCATCCAAGATTAAGATTTAGAGAGAGATTTGTAGAGAGAGAAAGAGAGGTTCTTCTTCTTCTTTGCATGAGTTCTTGGAATTCTCTTTTCCTTGTAAAGTCTTGGTGATTAGTGAATTGATAGAGAACACTCTATCTGTGGATGTAGGTTTTAATAACCGAACCACGTAAAATAGTGTTGATATTCTTCATTTTTCAATTTCAGTTCTTTGCTTTCATATTGTATAGTTTGTGTTTGATCTTTTGCTTGAGTGAGGTTGATATTTGTTCTTGAGTGAATTGTTTCAAGTAACAATGCATACTCAAAACTCAACATAAATTATAGGTACAATCGTGAATCAAATCGTGAATCGTGATTCGTGAAATTACATAATCGGAAACAAAATTCGTAAACCGTGAATCTAATCATGAAAGAATGGGGAAAGTAGTAGGTTAGAGATGTGCACCTGTTTCATTAAGATACATCAATAAAGTGGGCATAAAAAACTATTTTATGATGACGGGTAATTTTTTTTGTCTAATAGCTAAGTGGGTAGAATGTGATGTACCTCATTTAATTGCTTGTTTAAGGACCCTAGAAAATTAATCCAAGAATAGATGGGAAATAAATAAATGTAAACAATTACGAAATTAATAATTCATTGACAAGTACATAATTCCTCTTTCACACCACTTTATATTTCTAACTTCTCTATTTTATCCTTAAGAACCCACTATATACACTATCACAAGTAGAGGTGGCGATTCGGACGGTTTGACCCGATCAGACCCAGGTCGTCAGGCCAATGCCATATTCTTTTATTAGGACAAAATTTGATTATGTCTATAATTAGTCGGCTCTATCTAGTATATTCCCCTATAATATACTAAGATTGTCGGATCGACCGCGACTCGTCGGGGTTTTGGCCCATCGAATGACGCTTGTCGGGGCAAATAGTACTTTGAACCAAGAATTTTATGGCCTAGTTCAATTAAAATATTAGGCCAACTAGATCGAGCCAATTTTACCGCATCTAATCACAAGTCACAAGGCCAATTTTGCTTCCGTACAACCCCCAAGACATTTTTTTCCCCACGACCACCATCATCACTTAGTATGATGCATTTCAAACCAGTGCAAAATAAATTTTGGAAAAGTGTTCCTCGCAAACATATATTGAATTATCTTGAAATGGGACTTTGTCAATGCCGCATCCCGATTTTTATAGCTTTAATTAAAAAATATTTTTAATGGAATGTGAGTTAATAATATGTTTTTAACTTAAGACAGAACTTTATTGATCAATTGAAAAATATACTTGAAAGTAAAATATGATAACCCCTTTTTTTAAAACATACCAAATAGAACACCGTAGATAGAATATTTTAGCGGAAGCGTAACTTAAAGAAAACTCCATAACTTGACTCGAACTATAAATACTAGAACTTTGCTAAGTCATTCTTTTTAAGACTCAAAATAAAACATCGATAGAAGTCAAATTTTGACTTGAAATAACTTTAAAAGTAATTCTTTGACTCTTTGACATCCACCGCCTCCTCATACCATGACCGAGTTCCAATAACCTGTAAAACTGAAATGTAGAATGGAGTGAGTAAGCAACATGCGCAATGGAGACATGTTTGTCGACCTTGAATACAATTCATATAATAATTAATGAATGCATGCAACACACTGTGAAAATAGATGTTAGTATAGCACAACACATAACATTAGCATAGCATATAATCCATTGCCTGATGAGCATACAACTTATATGGAACCGGTTCAACCATCGGGTTTTAAATATCACAAACCTTAATCGAACCACCCTATGTTCGGGTACAGTTCTGGTTCGGAACCAGAAACAGGTCAAAGGTCTTGGAACCGTTGACCTTCGATTCGAACCGGCCCGATTTCTAGTTTCCAGAACCAGATGAACACCTTTATGCTATGTGGCCTAAAATTGCACTTCTTTCCAAATTCAAAGTCATATTTGGCGGTATTTTATTCGGAATTTGGTGTAGGATATTTCTGACAAAATTGTAGCTCTTTGAGTTGGATTTTCAATGCCACCAACTTTAGCTTCATTTGACATGTATATCTTGAGATAGAAGCAAAATATTGAAGATGTGTCAAGATGAGATTTGACACTATATCCCGCTCGATCGAGCGTCGTGTTTTATCCAAAATAAATTCTCACGCTCAACTGAGCAGTTTGCACAGCTCGACCCTTGGACAACCTTGAACTGACATGCATTATTTGGTCATCCGCTCGACTGAAAGGCATATGGCTCTGCCGAATGATGTGTAGTTTTCATATATTTGTGTCGTTTCACCCATTTTCTCTTTCATTTCGTCTCCAAACTTCATCCAAATAAAGTTTTAACCTTAAAAATACATAATTCACTACAAAATGATCAAACACATTGCATTCTCACAAGATAATGAAATTAAACAAAAAATGCCTATTATACATGCAATTTACTAATATTTATTATCTAAATGAGCCTAAAAAACATGCATAAAACCCCCCCAAACTTAAGCCCTTTTTTTTCCCCGAACAACGAAATAAAGAGAGACAAAACAGGCTTCATGAAGAATCTATGATGAGTCTAGCTTCAGGTTATAATTTTACAAAAACAAGCAACATAATTTATTGAGCATAAAGCAAATCAACGTGCTTTAACTACTTTCATGAATTAGTACCCAAACAAGTGATCTTCATCAGGTAACATATTGCTCTTTTCTCAAGTATATAAATAAGGATGTGTTTGCGCTCAGGTTGGTTCATGTGCACGGTCTACCGTAGGTTTTCCTACTGTCTAGCCTCTCCATTGCACTTGATATGTGTTTGCAAAGAATAAAAAATGACTTTATTTTAGTTGTAATGTAGCTTTCTAGTCAAGGTGGGATAAATATAGATAAAGTGGCTCAAAGTAGGCTAATTGAGTTAACTACTCCCAACTACCCTCTAAAATGAAATCACCATTCTTCACACTCAGCTCCCAGCAAGCTAAAGACTAGATTCTTCACCCTTTTTTTCTTTCTTTCCCACTACATAAACCAACTTTTTTTTTGCTAAGAGTCAACACTTTTATCAACTGTTAAAAATACACAACTCATCAACTGAACTCCGTTAACCACCTTTTACTAAACATTTTTTTCTTTTTTTCTCTCTTTCCTACACTGTTGTCTCATCAACCAGACTTTTTTTCCCTATTTTTCTCTCTTTCCTACCATAATGTATTCCTTTCCTAAAATATTGTCTCATTTTATTTTTATATAGATAAGGGGGTCAAAAGTAGTCTAACACTTACCTGCATAGTTTGAATATTTTCTCACACAAAACTCATGACACATTTTCTCTCCACTCTACTTCTTACATATCACTTTATTCTACCTTCCAGCCATCTTTCTCTCTCAATTAATCAGAAAAAGAGGGAAAAAGACTAAACGATCCAATAAAAGCTTGTAATGTATGACTATCAAGAGCAAGGTGAAAAACTCAAAATAGCTGACTAGTGATTATAATGGAATTTGGGGCAAATCATTATTGTTGTAGTATGCATAAAAAATGATGGCCTAAAATCAATTTCTAAGCTCACACACATACTTTGAATCTTCAAGAAGAATCAAGGTAAGTTCTAGAGACTCAAATACAACATGTTTAACAAATCACGCTGAAAAGAACAATTTATAAACTCAAAAATGGGAATCTCAGTTTAGGCTTAAAAGTTCACGAGCTTAACACTATCCGAGGTACATGTTCAATTTCATATCTACACGTCTATCATGCTCTATCATGGGCACGTTAATTTTTTTTTTTCTAGAAAATCAACTCATCATTATCACCAATTATATTATCAACATGTGACTCAAAACACACAATTACCTACTACTACGAAAATAATAAGTGTACTGCTGATAATAAAATAAACAATCTAAGTAAACTAATTATGCAACCTAGATGATATACAAATATACAAGATAACAAGCGAGACATGAACAAAAAGATAGACCACAATTACTCTCCCAAGCTTATAAAAAACAAGTTCAGGAAGAAAAGAAAGTGGTTTAACTTGAATAACCTCACAGATTTATAGTTGAAAAGCTAACCTGACTTCACAACGATGTATCACAACCAGGCTGTGGTATGCACCTGCGCAAACTCCTTGTCATTGTCTTTTTTTGCCGTGCCTATTTTCTTGTTCTCCCGCATAACATCACTAAAAAAAATAAAATAAGAATCCTAATTAAAAACAAAATAACGGGAAAAACCTATATAAAAACTTTTGGGTTGCCTCCCAACAAATGCTTATTTAGTCAACGGTCAAAGTTTCATTAATGTTATCCAGGATAAGAAAAAAAAAATAACAAAAAAGAACTGATGAATCTTTAAGGCAAACACGACAAGAAAGATCCTGAATAAAATTATGGGAATAATGTTTATTATAGAAAGTAAGTTCCATACCCAATTGTGATGCAAGTTTTCAAAACTTATAAAGACAAAATGACTCAAAAGTTATATGTCGGTCACACAAATAATCACATCTTGACTCAGTAATAAGATATAAAGCAATTAAACTCCCTAAGTCAAAATGATGAGATATCATTTCTTTAAAATCAACACTCCCACACTTATATCCTCCCATGGGAGTACATCAGAGAGGCCTCCATCAATGCTTTCCATCACCTCGTGCAAAGCAATAAACTTATTTTTTAGGATTTTGCACGTGAATTTCTTCTTGATTTTTCTATTCAACTTCCTCACACACACTATAAGAATAATGAATATTTTTCACACATGTATTGTTAGAGACAACATGTCTTCACTAATTAGTCGTCTCAATAACTCGGTTGTAAATATATATTTTGTCATCTCAAATAGTTTTTGCAACAACTAGCTGTCTCTAAAAGTAGTCTAAAAATGGTCTCAGATAATTTGTAGAGAGTTTTGTGATAACAAGTGATCACAAATAATTTATTATTAGTGTCCACAATTGTATGTCACATAAAATATATTACAAAAGACCTTTTTGTTGTAGCTACAACTTTTCCTCAAAGAACTCCTCATTTTCTGGTATGTCGGCTACCAGTCCTTGTTCCTCTAAGTTAACTTCAGTTTTAGGTTGCTCTTTTTGTTATTGGCTCGTAATCATAGAAGCTAACAAATTCATATGCACCTTCAAATATTTTACTTGAGCTCCTGTATTTGTTATAATAAGAGCAGCCTGCAGGTCATTCTCAGCTAATCGAGACCTTGGTTCGTTTTGCTAATATTTGATTTGTCTTGGGTATTAACTTGTGCTCGTGAGTGTCTCCGGTGGTTGTACTATCTCCAGTTCATCTTTCTAGCATATTTGTATTTTTTATGATCAAAATATTTGTGTATTGAGTGTGTGTTATTCTATTGCGGTGAGATGAGGATACTTGGGGCCACCGGCCAGTTCAACTTCAAATTGACGCCATGCTTTTTAAATTTAACGAAAGTTTTTATTTATAGTACATTGAAGAGTCGATGGGTTCATTTGTATTATTTTAAAAATTAAAGTGTTTAATTGGATAAAAAAATAATTTAGGGGTTATTTGTACTTGAGAATATAAATAAGGTGTCTATTTGTACATTCTCCCCTTTTATTTCCACCTTTTATTTTCGAGAGACAAAACAAGAGATTTCTTCCATTTGTTTTTTTAAAGTATTACAATTACAATATTTTTGTATTCATTTCATTTAAAAATATTGACAAAACAACTATAATATATCATATATAATATTTATTTATCACTTCATGCATATATTACATAATGTATGAATGACTCAACATCAATAATAAGTATTTGGAAGGAAAACAAGAAAAAAGACTTGCTTGTTTACTATTGATTCATCATTCACACCCATGAATCTCTGATTTGACTTTCAATAATAAGTCACATAGTGTCAATAAAAGATATCTTGAAGAAAATTGAATAATAATATCAATATGCAATAATATCAATATTTACTATTTATATCTAAAAAATATGAAGTTAATATATGAAGAGTCAAATATATAAATTTGACATTATATCTTAGTCCAACTTTTAGTCTAAATTCATGACAGAACTAAAAGTTATACATTAGTTTTAACTCTTGATTATTTCGTAATTTTTAAACAAATGTATCACGTAGTTTTTAGTATTGTTGTTAACCTATGACCTTACCTATATTTTTTTATTATATAAAAATGATTGAAAGTTTAATTAAAATTATTCTATTAAAGATATTTTTGGAAAAGATGAGATGGGATTAAATTAAAATCCTTTAGTCTATATAAACAATGTAAACGTTATATGTCAGAACAATATGTAAACGATTCACAATGATTTATATTACTATGTACAAATTATTGACAAGTTCTTACATAGTGTTTGGTCATAAATAATACAGTCAACTCTTATTATAAATATAAATTAGAATAATGCTTATTTAATAGTAACAATTTATTTGTCTAATTGAATATTATATATTTGCTACTTGCAATAATCTTCCTAATTTTCTAAATTATTGAAGTATCAATATTACAACATTGAGAAACAAAAATAGAATTTATATAAGTTATCTAATGAAAATTGCAATATGAAAATATAGGATATTTAGATTAAACTATAAACTATTGAATCAATCAAGACTTAGAGCTTAATGTGAATAGTAACTCAAACTTCATTATAATATAAAATTGAAGCAAATATTAAATCACGCTAAAAAAATGAAATGTCTTGCATGTCGAATCACTATATATTTTAAAATTAACTTTTGAGTGAGGAAAAAGACATGTCAGAAAATTGTATGTTTTTTTGTGTATACCACTTTATTAAAGTTCAACAATAGAAAATAATGTCAAAATAATTGAATAGGAACTATATGATGGTAAAATGAATTGAAGCGAGAAAATGCACTGTGATTATTGATAACACAAATTTATGAATTGACTTTATTATTAGTAGATATAACTTTATTAACATAAAGAACAAAATATTTTATGTGTATATAACAAATAATGAATTTAATGAGACAATTAAACATGTATTTTTCTTCAAATGCTAGTGATTTGGTGCAAAACATAAAAATCTATGCCTCATTATTACGTATGTAGTTTTTCAATCATCATATAACTTTATTCAAGATATATTAATGATGGTCGAGTCTGTGTATAATAAGAACTAAACAATAGTTAGAATAAATAAAAATAATATATATATTAGAAAAATTTGTAAGACTAAATATTTCTACATTATATCATGGTACGTTCTTTTTTATGAATCTAATTTTAAAACTAAATTATTATAACTTGTTTTGTTAAGACTGGGGTTATTTAACTTTTTTTTTTTTTTTTTTTTTTGTTATTCTTTTAGTTCTTAGTTGATCAAAATTAGGTTTGTTCAATGGATTAATTTGTTATTGCATTGGATGATCTACGAAGTGGTGTATATAGATTACAGTGATCAGAATTTACAATTACTTTATGTTCAAAATAATTTTTTTATTAAATAATAGTAAAAAGTTGTAACCACGTGCATATTACTAGTCGGAAAAACAGAAAGAGTCGTGAGATGTCAAATCGTTATTGTAATTTCATCATGTGGAAATGTTGCTCCGGCAGGGTTGTAGCAACTTTTTTTTAATTTTTCATATGCACAGTCTAATTTGCCCTTATTTATGCATGTGAGGTTATAGGATGGTGTGTGACTTCACAAATTATTCAGCTTGAGGAGAGGGATTAAAATAAACAGAAAAGCAGGAGAAAAGCAACTGGAAATAAGCTGAAAGCAGTTTTCTGGAAAAATAGTCAAGTTAGTTAATTCTATTACAAAACTGTTGTCATTGAGCAGAAACCGTTGTCTTTCAGTACATAAACCGTTGCGAGCTTCCTGAACTAGCAGTTATTTTTCTGTTGCAACCGTTTTGATTCAAATTTGATCTAAAGGCTGATGTTAGGCTTATATACTCATTTTATGTACTCAATCACGTGGAACACATATCATTCATCCAAGATTAGGATTTAGAGAGAGATTTGTAGAGAGAGAAAGAGAGGTTCTTCTTCTTCTTTGCATGAGTTCTTGGAATTCTCTTTTCCTTGTAAAGTCTTGGTGATTAGTGAATTGATAGAGAACACTCTATCCGTGGATGTAGGTTTTAATAACCGAACCACGTAAAATTGTGTTGATCTTCTTCATTTTTCAGTTTTAGTTCTTTGCTTTCATATTGTATAGTTTGTGTTTGATCTTTTGCTTGAGTGAGGTTGATATTTGTTCTTGAGTGAATTGTTTCAAGTAACAATTGGCGCCGTCTGTAGGAAGGAATCAATCCCATCCAATCAAGATCTAGAAAATGTCTATCTCTAAGCTTGAGACTGAAAAGTTCACAGGAAAAAATGACTATGGGTTATTGAAGCTGAAGTTAAAGGCACTGCTTGTCCAACAGTAGGTGGAGGAAGGTTTTTCTTAAGTATCATGGATGATTACAGGAGGAAGTTATGGTTGTATGTGTTAAAGGCAAAGTCAGATTGTTTTAAAAAATTCAAGGATTGGTGTGCTGAAGTTGAAACAGAAAAGGAATTTAAACTCAAGTGTCTCAGGACTGACAATGGGTTAGAATTTATGTCTGAAGAATTCAACAGTTTCTGTAAAACTAAAGGAATAAAAAGGCATAACACTGTTCCTGGTAATCCACAACAAAATGGGGTGATTAAGAGGATGAATAGGACAGTATTGGAAAGGGTGAGATGCATGCTGCTTAGCTCAGGACTTGAGAAGAAATTTTGGGGTGAAGCAGCTACCACAGGAGCTTATCTGATAAATAGAAGCCCCTCATCTGTTTTAAACAATAAGACACCTGAGAAATTATGGACTAGAAAAACACCAAGTTATTCTCATCTTAGAGTGTTTGGATGCAGAGCATATGCTCATATTAAGCAAGACAAGCTGGATGCCAGGGCTGTGAAGTGCATCATGTTAGGATATCCAAGTGGAGTAAAAGGATACGGGTTGTGGTGTACAAAACCAAATCACAAGAAAATCATCATAAGCAGAGATGTAGTGTTTTGTGAAGAAGTTTTGCCTTATAAATCAGGACAAACTGGAAGAGAAGTAATACAACCAAGTCACACTAATGCTCAAGATAAGGTGGAGAAGTCTGGAACAACTAGTGTTTCAAATTCAGAAGACTCAACTGATGAAGATGAGGTTCAAGATAAGGAACAAGGCATTCAAGGTTACCAATTGGTCAGGGATAGGGAAAGAAGAGTGATCAAGCCTTCCACAAGGTATGCTGATGATTATTTGACAAGTTATGCACTTGTGACTGCTGAAGAAGAGATTGAGTTTCCAGAACCAAGTACTTATTCAGAGGCTATTCAAGGACTAGATAAGGACAAATGGCTCATGGCAATGCAAGAAGAGATTGAATCACTTGAAAAGAATCAAACTTGGGTGCTAGTTCAAAAGCCTATAAATCAGAAATTAGTCAGCTATAAGTGGATTTTCAAAAGGAAAACTGAAGTTACAGAAGTTGAGAAAGTCAGATTCAAAGTTAGATTAGTTGCAAGGGGTTTCACTCAAAGAGAAGGTGTAGATTTCAATGAAATTTTCTCTCTAGTGGTGAAACATACTTCCATCAGAATATTACTAGCATTAGTGGCTTAGTTTGATCTGGAACTGGAACAGGTGGATGTTAAAACAACTTTCCTTCATGGTGAGCTTAAAGAGAAGATATACATGTCTCAACCTGATGGATACACTGTACCAGGAAATGAAGATAAGTGTTGTCTTTAACTTTATGGACTCAAACAAAGTCCAAGACAATGGTATTTGAAATTTGACAGTTACATGAAAGACATTGGTTTTGAAAGATCAAGATATGATAGATGTGTATATCTTAAGCTTGCTGGAAATGAAGTGGTTGTGTTTCTACTTCTGTCTGTAGATGACATGCTGGTAGCAAGTAGAAGAAAGACAGAAATCAAAAGAGTAAAAGATCAATTGAAGGCAGAGTTTGAAATGAAGGAATTAGGACAAGCCAAAAGGATTCTTGGAATGGATATATTGAGAGACAGATCACAAGGTTGTTTGTGGTTACATCAGACAGATTATGTGCTGAAAGTGTTGAAGAAATTCAATATGCATGAGTATAGGTCTGTTACAGTTCCTTTGGGACAACAGTTTAAACTTTCTGAACAACAAAAGCCAAAGGATGAAGATGAAGAAAAGGAGATGAGCAGAATTCCATATTCAAATGTTGTTGGGGAGTATACTGTACATTATGATTTGTACAAGACCTGATGTATCTCATGCTATTAGTGTAGTGAGCAGATACATGTCAAATCCTGGAAAAGCTCACTGGGAAGCATTAAAATATGTGATGAGATATCTTAGAGGAGCTGTGAATTATGGAATTATGTTCAAGAAACTTGATGACAATAGTAAGGATGTTGTGATTGGTTTTGTTGACTCAGATTTTGCAGCAAATGTTGATTCCAGGAAATCACAAACTGGATACATTTTTACATTATATGGATCTGCACTGAGTTGGAAGTCTATGCTTCAGTCAGTGGTTACATTATCCACTACTGAAGCAGAATTTATTGCTCTCACAGAAGCTGTAAAAGAAGCAGTGTGGATCAGAGGTATTCTGTCTGATTTTGCCATCAAACAAGATTCAGTAAAGATAAAGTGTGACTCACAAAGTGCCCTTCACTTGACTAAACATCATGTGTTTCATGAAAGATGTAAACACATAGATGTTAAACTGCATTTTGTGAGGGACATTGTTGACAAAGGGTCAGTTTGCTTGGAGAAAGTTAGAACAGAAGAGAATGCAGCAGATATGTTGACAAAGTCACTGACTAGAGACAAGTTCCAGTATTGTCTTCAGTTGGTGAAGATTCAAACAGTCTGAGAGAAGTGCAGAAAAGGTGGAGTGATCTTGATATCAGTTCATGGTTATGAATGTACTGTGTGTGATGAGATCTTGGTTTAGTTGAGAAGCCAAGGTGGAGATTGTGAGATTATAGGTTGGTGTGTGGCTTCACAACTTATTCAGCTTGAGGAGAGGGACTAAAATAAACAAAAAAGCAGGAGAAAAGCAACTGGAAATAAGCTGAAAGCAGTTTTCTGGAAAAACAGTCAAGTTAGTTAAATCTGTTACAAAACTGTTGTCATTGAGCAGAAACCGTTTTCTTTCAGTACATAAACCGTTGCGAGCTTCCTGAACTAGCAGTTATTTTTCTGTTGCAACCGTTTTGATTCAGATTTGATCCAAAGGCTGATGTTAGGCTTATATACTCATTTTCTGTACTCGATCACGTGGAACACGTATCATTCATCCAAGATTAAGATTTAGAGAGAGATTTGTAGAGAGAGAAAGAGAGGTTCTTCTTCTTCTTTGCATGAGTTCTTGGAATTCTCTTTTCCTTGTAAAGTCTTGGTGATTAGTGAATTGATAGAGAACACTCTATCTGTGGATGTAGGTTTTAATAACCGAACCACGTAAAATAGTGTTGATATTCTTCATTTTTCAATTTCAGTTCTTTGCTTTCATATTGTATAGTTTGTGTTTGATCTTTTGCTTGAGTGAGGTTGATATTTGTTCTTGAGTGAATTGTTTCAAGTAACAATGCATACTCAAAACTCAACATAAATTATAGGTACAATCGTGAATCAAATCGTGAATCGTGATTCGTGAAATTACATAATCGGAAACAAAATTCGTAAACCGTGAATCTAATCATGAAAGAATGGGGAAAGTAGTAGGTTAGAGATGTGCACCTGTTTCATTAAGATACATCAATAAAGTGGGCATAAAAAACTATTTTATGATGACGGGTAATTTTTTTTGTCTAATAGCTAAGTGGGTAGAATGTGATGTACCTCATTTAATTGCTTGTTTAAGGACCCTAGAAAATTAATCCAAGAATAGATGGGAAATAAATAAATGTAAACAATTACGAAATTAATAATTCATTGACAAGTACATAATTCCTCTTTCACACCACTTTATATTTCTAACTTCTCTATTTTATCCTTAAGAACCCACTATATACACTATCACAAGTAGAGGTGGCGATTCGGACGGTTTGACCCGATCAGACCCAGGTCGTCAGGCCAATGCCATATTCTTTTATTAGGACAAAATTTGATTATGTCTATAATTAGTCGGCTCTATCTAGTATATTCCCCTATAATATACTAAGATTGTCGGATCGACCGCGACTCGTCGGGGTTTTGGCCCATCGAATGACGCTTGTCGGGGCAAATAGTACTTTGAACCAAGAATTTTATGGCCTAGTTCAATTAAAATATTAGGCCAACTAGATCGAGCCAATTTTACCGCATCTAATCACAAGTCACAAGGCCAATTTTGCTTCCGTACAACCCCCAAGACATTTTTTTCCCCACGACCACCATCATCACTTAGTATGATGCATTTCAAACCAGTGCAAAATAAATTTTGGAAAAGTGTTCCTCGCAAACATATATTGAATTATCTTGAAATGGGACTTTGTCAATGCCGCATCCCGATTTTTATAGCTTTAATTAAAAAATATTTTTAATGGAATGTGAGTTAATAATATGTTTTTAACTTAAGACAGAACTTTATTGATCAATTGAAAAATATACTTGAAAGTAAAATATGATAACCCCTTTTTTTAAAACATACCAAATAGAACACCGTAGATAGAATATTTTAGCGGAAGCGTAACTTAAAGAAAACTCCATAACTTGACTCGAACTATAAATACTAGAACTTTGCTAAGTCATTCTTTTTAAGACTCAAAATAAAACATCGATAGAAGTCAAATTTTGACTTGAAATAACTTTAAAAGTAATTCTTTGACTCTTTGACATCCACCGCCTCCTCATACCATGACCGAGTTCCAATAACCTGTAAAACTGAAATGTAGAATGGAGTGAGTAAGCAACATGCGCAATGGAGACATGTTTGTCGACCTTGAATACAATTCATATAATAATTAATGAATGCATGCAACACACTGTGAAAATAGATGTTAGTATAGCACAACACATAACATTAGCATAGCATATAATCCATTGCCTGATGAGCATACAACTTATATGGAACCGGTTCAACCATCGGGTTTTAAATATCACAAACCTTAATCGAACCACCCTATGTTCGGGTACAGTTCTGGTTCGGAACCAGAAACAGGTCAAAGGTCTTGGAACCGTTGACCTTCGATTCGAACCGGCCCGATTTCTAGTTTCCAGAACCAGATGAACACCTTTATGCTATGTGGCCTAAAATTGCACTTCTTTCCAAATTCAAAGTCATATTTGGCGGTATTTTATTCGGAATTTGGTGTAGGATATTTCTGACAAAATTGTAGCTCTTTGAGTTGGATTTTCAATGCCACCAACTTTAGCTTCATTTGACATGTATATCTTGAGATAGAAGCAAAATATTGAAGATGTGTCAAGATGAGATTTGACACTATATCCCGCTCGATCGAGCGTCGTGTTTTATCCAAAATAAATTCTCACGCTCAACTGAGCAGTTTGCACAGCTCGACCCTTGGACAACCTTGAACTGACATGCATTATTTGGTCATCCGCTCGACTGAAAGGCATATGGCTCTGCCGAATGATGTGTAGTTTTCATATATTTGTGTCGTTTCACCCATTTTCTCTTTCATTTCGTCTCCAAACTTCATCCAAATAAAGTTTTAACCTTAAAAATACATAATTCACTACAAAATGATCAAACACATTGCATTCTCACAAGATAATGAAATTAAACAAAAAATGCCTATTATACATGCAATTTACTAATATTTATTATCTAAATGAGCCTAAAAAACATGCATAAAACCCCCCCAAACTTAAGCCCTTTTTTTTCCCCGAACAACGAAATAAAGAGAGACAAAACAGGCTTCATGAAGAATCTATGATGAGTCTAGCTTCAGGTTATAATTTTACAAAAACAAGCAACATAATTTATTGAGCATAAAGCAAATCAACGTGCTTTAACTACTTTCATGAATTAGTACCCAAACAAGTGATCTTCATCAGGTAACATATTGCTCTTTTCTCAAGTATATAAATAAGGATGTGTTTGCGCTCAGGTTGGTTCATGTGCACGGTCTACCGTAGGTTTTCCTACTGTCTAGCCTCTCCATTGCACTTGATATGTGTTTGCAAAGAATAAAAAATGACTTTATTTTAGTTGTAATGTAGCTTTCTAGTCAAGGTGGGATAAATATAGATAAAGTGGCTCAAAGTAGGCTAATTGAGTTAACTACTCCCAACTACCCTCTAAAATGAAATCACCATTCTTCACACTCAGCTCCCAGCAAGCTAAAGACTAGATTCTTCACCCTTTTTTTCTTTCTTTCCCACTACATAAACCAACTTTTTTTTTGCTAAGAGTCAACACTTTTATCAACTGTTAAAAATACACAACTCATCAACTGAACTCCGTTAACCACCTTTTACTAAACATTTTTTTCTTTTTTTCTCTCTTTCCTACACTGTTGTCTCATCAACCAGACTTTTTTTCCCTATTTTTCTCTCTTTCCTACCATAATGTATTCCTTTCCTAAAATATTGTCTCATTTTATTTTTATATAGATAAGGGGGTCAAAAGTAGTCTAACACTTACCTGCATAGTTTGAATATTTTCTCACACAAAACTCATGACACATTTTCTCTCCACTCTACTTCTTACATATCACTTTATTCTACCTTCCAGCCATCTTTCTCTCTCAATTAATCAGAAAAAGAGGGAAAAAGACTAAACGATCCAATAAAAGCTTGTAATGTATGACTATCAAGAGCAAGGTGAAAAACTCAAAATAGCTGACTAGTGATTATAATGGAATTTGGGGCAAATCATTATTGTTGTAGTATGCATAAAAAATGATGGCCTAAAATCAATTTCTAAGCTCACACACATACTTTGAATCTTCAAGAAGAATCAAGGTAAGTTCTAGAGACTCAAATACAACATGTTTAACAAATCACGCTGAAAAGAACAATTTATAAACTCAAAAATGGGAATCTCAGTTTAGGCTTAAAAGTTCACGAGCTTAACACTATCCGAGGTACATGTTCAATTTCATATCTACACGTCTATCATGCTCTATCATGGGCACGTTAATTTTTTTTTTTCTAGAAAATCAACTCATCATTATCACCAATTATATTATCAACATGTGACTCAAAACACACAATTACCTACTACTACGAAAATAATAAGTGTACTGCTGATAATAAAATAAACAATCTAAGTAAACTAATTATGCAACCTAGATGATATACAAATATACAAGATAACAAGCGAGACATGAACAAAAAGATAGACCACAATTACTCTCCCAAGCTTATAAAAAACAAGTTCAGGAAGAAAAGAAAGTGGTTTAACTTGAATAACCTCACAGATTTATAGTTGAAAAGCTAACCTGACTTCACAACGATGTATCACAACCAGGCTGTGGTATGCACCTGCGCAAACTCCTTGTCATTGTCTTTTTTTGCCGTGCCTATTTTCTTGTTCTCCCGCATAACATCACTAAAAAAAATAAAATAAGAATCCTAATTAAAAACAAAATAACGGGAAAAACCTATATAAAAACTTTTGGGTTGCCTCCCAACAAATGCTTATTTAGTCAACGGTCAAAGTTTCATTAATGTTATCCAGGATAAGAAAAAAAAAATAACAAAAAAGAACTGATGAATCTTTAAGGCAAACACGACAAGAAAGATCCTGAATAAAATTATGGGAATAATGTTTATTATAGAAAGTAAGTTCCATACCCAATTGTGATGCAAGTTTTCAAAACTTATAAAGACAAAATGACTCAAAAGTTATATGTCGGTCACACAAATAATCACATCTTGACTCAGTAATAAGATATAAAGCAATTAAACTCCCTAAGTCAAAATGATGAGATATCATTTCTTTAAAATCAACACTCCCACACTTATATCCTCCCATGGGAGTACATCAGAGAGGCCTCCATCAATGCTTTCCATCACCTCGTGCAAAGCAATAAACTTATTTTTTAGGATTTTGCACGTGAATTTCTTCTTGATTTTTCTATTCAACTTCCTCACACACACTATAAGAATAATGAATATTTTTCACACATGTATTGTTAGAGACAACATGTCTTCACTAATTAGTCGTCTCAATAACTCGGTTGTAAATATATATTTTGTCATCTCAAATAGTTTTTGCAACAACTAGCTGTCTCTAAAAGTAGTCTAAAAATGGTCTCAGATAATTTGTAGAGAGTTTTGTGATAACAAGTGATCACAAATAATTTATTATTAGTGTCCACAATTGTATGTCACATAAAATATATTACAAAAGACCTTTTTGTTGTAGCTACAACTTTTCCTCAAAGAACTCCTCATTTTCTGGTATGTCGGCTACCAGTCCTTGTTCCTCTAAGTTAACTTCAGTTTTAGGTTGCTCTTTTTGTTATTGGCTCGTAATCATAGAAGCTAACAAATTCATATGCACCTTCAAATATTTTACTTGAGCTCCTGTATTTGTTATAATAAGAGCAGCCTGCAGGTCATTCTCAGGTTGCTTACACCAATCACTTCGTGATCCATACTTTCTTATGAATGACATCAAACTATGTTTTAAATTATGATTTATTTCCTTAACCCCACCTTGATTACCATAACCACTCCAAGACGGTTGCATAATTTATTTTGTGCTACCATAAAAATAGTTGTCATGAACAGACTATTAATTATCCCTAGAGTTGTATAAATTCCTACTACTCGTGTAATCAACCTTTTCCACTATAGGCTTAACTACAACTCTTTCTGCCACTGGTATGTTTGGAAACCATTGATAACACAGTGAATTCATAGCTTTCCTAATGATCTTGCAAAATAAAATAAAGTTAGCCCCAAGAACAAGAACAAATGATCAAAAGAAAGGAATACACCAGTACTAAATTTTCTATCACAATATTAGTGGCTTTAGCCTACCGATCCCCGATGGCGCCGCCGTAAACTTGTTCGCTAATTTTCTTACTCTAAATATACAACAAGCGTACAACGTATCAGTAGATAACGCGAGTATGGTCAATCCCACGAGATAGGAAGCTTCAGGCTTATTAAGTACTGTAATCCTAATAACCTAATTTTATGTATACAATAATGGTATGGGTTTAATTAATACTTAACTAGAAGAAATAAAATAAAATAACTAAACTACCATCAACAAACAAGATAAATCAGATAGCAAGAATGTATTCTAGGTAGTTGGCTTTAATTATGTTTCACTTAAGGTTACTATGTAACTAATTTGATCATTAAGTTGAATTCTAGTTTCTATTGGACAGTCACCAATTTAGTCTCTTGGAGTGAATAACCCTCAGCTTGTATACAAGAGCCACCATATTTGACCGAACTACTATGTATACAACTTCCAGAAGTACTTAAGACCAATCTCCTCACAAATATCTCAAACTTCTCAGTTCTATGAATATGTATGTTGGTATCCTAAGGCTATTATTAAAGCTCCTGCAAACATGCGAAGGATAAATATTATTTAATTTTAAATTTTCTTTCGTATCGCATGTGTTATACAAATAGAATTTCATCTTTCATATATTCAAAATAAGAATTACAGTATGAGATACAAGTGTATATATAGAAGTGGTGATACGTTGGCACATGATTTGCATGTGCATAAATTTAATCATGACTAGCCAAAATAACTAAACTAACTAGTCTAACTAACAAAGCTACTAACAAAAGAATTAACTAAAATATTAATATAATCTTACATGCTCCCATTCAATTAATTCCCGACTAAAAATCAATGCAACTTTTGACTTAGGAGGTGAAAACTCTTTGCAGAGAAGCTCTTTGTTAGAATATCAACTGGTTGAGACTTTGTTGGCACATAAAAAACTTGTGCTTCTCTTACCTTGACCATTGCTCTTATGAAGTGAATATGTAGCTATAAGTGTTTAACAATAAGCCACGGTTTAATGTCCCAATCAAGTACCTAAGCACCCTTGTGAAAGGTTTCCACTGATTTATAGCTGGAGCTTGCAAGAATTGGCTTAATTTGTTAACAGAAAAGACAATCTCAAATAATATATTTTGTCATCTCAAATATATTTTTGCAACACCAAGTTATTTCTACAGGTAGCCTAGAAATAGTCTCAAATAATTTGTAGAGATTTTTGTGATAACCAGTTGTCACAAATAATTTATTGTTAGTGGCCATAATTGTATGGTCTCAAATACATATTACAAAAAGAACTTTTTGTTGTAGCGACAAATTTTCCTCAAAGAACTCCTCATTTTCTGGTATGTCGACCAGTCCTTGTTCTGCTAAGTTAAGTTCAGTTTCAGGTTGCTATTTTTTTGTCGGCACACAATCATAATAGTTAACCGATTCATTTGCATCTTCCATATTTTATTTGAACTCATGTATCTATAATAGTTTTATTAAGAGCAGCCTGCAGGTCATTCTCAGGTTGCTCACACCAATTAGTTTGTGATCCATAAACATCATCAAAAGATGTTCAAAATTATTATTTATTTCCTCAACCTCGACTTGATTAACGTAACCACTCCAAGACAGTTGCATAATTTAATTTGTGCTACCGTAAAAATAGTTATCATGAACTGACCATTGATTATCCCAAATTGTAAATTCCTACTACTTGTGTAATCTAATTTTTCTACTATAGGCTCAACTACAACTCTTTCCGCAACTGACATGTTTAAAAATCATTGATAACATGGTGAATTCGTAGCCTTTTCCAATGATCTCGCAAAATAAAATAAAATTAGCCCTAACAACAAGAACAAATGATCAAAAGAAAGGAATACACCAATATTAAAATTAAATTATCTATCACAATATTAGTGGCTTTAGCCGATTGATCCCCAGGCGATGACGCCAAAAACATGTTTGCTAATTTTCATACTCTAGATATACAACAAGTGTACGGCGTAATAGTAGATAATGCGAGTATGGTCAATCCCACGAAGATAGGAAGTTTCAAGCCTATTAAGTACTATAATCCTAATAACCTAATTTTATCAATACAATCTAATAATAATAGGTATTGGCTTAATTAATACTTAACTAGAAGAAATAAAATAAAATAACTAAAATACCATCAGCAAACAAGATAAATAAAGATATTCAGATAGCAAGAATGTCATCTAGGTAGTTAGTTTAAAATACGTTAACATAAGATTACTATATAACTAATTAGATAGTTAAGCTGACTTCTAGTTACTATTGTACAGTCATCAATTTGGTTTAAACCTCATCTTGGTGTGAATAGCCCTAGATTGTATACAAGAGCTACTATATTCGATTGAACAACTATGTATGCAATTCCAGAAGTACTTAAGACTAATGCCTCACAAATATCGCAAACTTCTTAGTTCCATTGAATATTTATGCTAGTGTTCTAAGGCTATTATTATAGCTCCTGCAAACATGCGAAGGGAGAATATTATTTAATATTAAAATTTTCTTTCGTATCACATTTGTTATGCAAATAGAATTTGATCTTTCATACATCCAAGATAAGAGTTACAATATGAGATATACGTGTTGGTACACGTGTTTATGCACATATATTAGGTCGATTTAAGTGTTCATTTAGTGACATTTGCATGCATAATTGATCGTGTATTGTTCATATTTGTATTATTGGGCAATTTGACGTTGTTTGACTTGTTTTAAAGTTATTTGGGTAAATCTAGACCGAAAAGTCGAACTTGACTGAAGATGGAGGAAGAAATAAGTCTCGCAAGTCTAAAACGAAATAAAATCGTGCCAAGCATGAGGAAGTCATGCTCGGCCGAGAGAACCTTTCTCGGCCGAGATTTGATACATGACTCTCGGCCGAGACGAATCTTCTTGGCCGAGACACAAAGTCGGTTTACACAGTGATTTGCTCGAAGATTGCCTTTTCAAGCCCAATTCAAGCATATTTTCATCTCCATCCATATAAAGAAGACCCCAAGACCGAAAAAGGGAGTTTTGGGATTGACTCTGAAGCTTGAACTTGGGGATTCCGAAGAGCACGAAGAATCAAGATTCATCGTCTCGGGTATTTCTAGTTTAATTTTCATGTCTTTCATTATTACATTATTTTTTAGCCATCGCTATGATCGGCTAAGTTCCTTTATTTACGTCTTTAACTGATGTTGAACCCTAAGAGGATGTTTTTGTAGTTCTTACAGTAATTGTTTGACTGAATTATGTCCAAGAATTATTTATGTTATTCGATTTATTTATATCTTTTATGTGTTATGTTATTTGGATTGAGTAATCACATAATCGTTGCTAGGCCATAAATTGTAATCCGTAATTTTACGAAATTATGTCTACGAGTAGCAAATAGTGAATTCATTCGCTAGGATAACATAAGTCGCGGTCACTTATACCGAGCTTGTGAGTATAACACCGTACCTATCTCGTTGCCCTAGTACCCTATCCATTAACTTCTCGTTGCCCTGGTACCCTATGCGTTCGGTTAACGGTGTTTTAGAGATCGTATCCTAAGACCACTTAATCGAATAGATTAATTGCATAGTGTACTTGTGATTAATTATACCTAAGGGGTAACAAGGTTAGCATAGTGTACTTGTTATTTCTTGGGGTAGGGGTTTCAGAACTAATTTGTCAAACAGTTGCATTAATTATGAGGATAATCCAGACTAGGGGATACTAGGTTAAAGGCGGGAATACCTTCTTATATTTGAATTCATCTTTAAATTACTAGTTTACTTCTTATCTGCAATAGTTACTTAATTCCAATCAACTCCCCCATACTTTATTATATATATATATATATATATATATATTATATTATACTATTATTTGCATAATTAGGTTAAATACTTAAACATGATTAGTTTCCCTGTTCCCTGTGGGATCAACCCTGATTTACCCTTTCTACTATTTAGAAAAGGAAAGGTAGAAAAAAAAAATTGATTTGACTGCACCCGACAGTGCGGTCACGTGTATATATAAAAGTGGTGATAAGTTGGCACATGGTTGCATGTGCATGAATTTAATCATGACTAGCCAAACTAACTAAGCTAGCTGGTCAAACTAACTAAAGCTGCTACAATAGAATTAACTAAAATATTAGTATAATATAATATGCTCCCATTCAGTGGATGCTCGGCTAGAAATCAATGCAAAGCTTTTGAATTAGGAGGTGAACATGATTTGCAGAGAAGCTCTTTGTTAAAATATCAACTGGTTGAGACTCTATTGGCACATAAAAAACTTCTATTACCTAGACCTTTCTCTTATGAAGTGAAAATTCAACTCTGCGTTTAGTATATCCAGCTTTATCTGCATTGTAGAATTGGATGCAAGTGATATATCACCTAGATTATCAGGCCACCGAACAGTAGGCTTAGTTGAGGGCATGCCAATCCCTTGTTATAAATTATGCACCCACATGATTTCAGTTGTAGCTAGTTCAAGAGCTCTATATTCAGCTTCGGTGCTACTCCTTTCCGCGAGACTTTGCTTCTTTGAACACCAAACAGTTGGATTACATCCTATAAACAAACAATAGTAGTTGTACTATTCCTATCATATGGACAACTAGCCCACTCTGCATCCACAAAGTCAAGAATACTGAATCTAGTGACAAGTTTCAACAATAAACCACGGTTTAATGTCCCACTAAAGTACCTAAGCACCTTTTTGAAAGTTTCCACTGATGTATAGTTGGAGCTTGCAAGAATTGGCTCAATTTGTAAACAGAAAAGACTATCTCAATAATATACTTTTTTATCTGAAATATATTTTGCAACAACTAGTTATCATTACAAGTAGTCTGGAAATAGTCTCAGATAATTTTTAGAGAGTTTTGTGATAACATGTGGTCATAAATAATTTATTATTAGTGACCACAAATATATGGTCAAAAAATGTAATACAAAAGACCGTTTTGTTGTAGCAACATCTTTTCCTCAAAGAACTACTCATTTTCTAGTATGTCGACTGTTAGTCCTAGTTCCTCTAAGTTAACTTTAGTTGCAGGTTGCTCTTTTTACTATTGGCTCACAATCATAGTAGCTAACAAATTCATCTGCACCTTCAAATATTTATTTGAGTTCCTGTATCTAATATAGTTTTATTGAGCAGTCTGCAAGTCATTCTCAGGTTGTTCACACCAATAGTTCATGATCCATAATTTCTTATGAATGTCATCAAAAGATGTTCTAAGCTATAATTTATTTACTCAACCTCGACTTGATTACCATAACCACTCCAAGACGGTTGCATATTTTTTTGTGCTACCATAAAAGTAGTTATCATGAACTGACCATTAATTATCCCAAGAGTTGTATAAACCTACTACAAGTGTAATCCACTTTTTCCAGTATAGGCTCAACTGCAACTCTCTCCGCCACATGTATGTTTGGAAACCGTTGATAACATGGTGAATTCGTAGCCTTTCCCAATGATCTTACAAAATAAAATAAAGTTAGACCCAACACTGTGAACAGATGATCAAAAGAAAGGAATACACCAATATTAAAATTAAATTATCTATCACAATATTAGTGACTTTAGCCGACCGATCCCCGACGATGATGCTAAAAACTTGTTCGCTTATTTTCATACTCTAGATATACAGAAAGTGTACGACGTAATAGTAGATAACGCGAGTATGGTCAATCCCACAGAGATAGGAAGTTTCAAGCTTATTAAGTTCTGTAATCCTTGTAACCTAATTTTATCAAGATAATATAATAATAATTGGTATGGGTTTAATTAATATTTAACTAGAAGAAATAAAATAAAATAACCAAAATACCATCATCAAACAAGATAAATAAGGATAAATCAGATAGCAAGAATGTATTTAGGAAGTTGGTTTTAATTATGTTTCACGTAAGATACTATGTAACTAATTAGATAGTTAAGTTGAATTCAAGTTTCTATTGGACAATCACCAAATTAGTTTAAACCCCCACTTGGAGTGAATAACCCCTAAATTCTATACAAGAGACACCATATTTGATCGAACTGCCATGCATACAACTTCCAGAAGTACTTAAGGCTAATGTCCACACAAATATCTCAAACTTCTCAATTTTATTGAATATTTATGCTAGTGTTCTAAGCATATTAATAAATCTCTTGCAAACATGCGAAGGAAGAATATTATTTAGTTTTAAAAAAAAAATTAGTATCACATTTGTTATACAAATAGAATTTGATCTTTCATATATTCAAGATAAGAGTTACATTATGAGATACAAGTGTATAATTAGAAGTGCTTATAAGTTGACACATGATTTGCATGTGCATAAACTTAATTATGACTAGTCAAACTAACTAAGTTGACTAGTCTAACTAATTAATCTGCTAACAAGAGAATTGACTAAGATATTAATATAATCTAACATGCTCCCATTCAATTGATACAAGGCTGGAAACCAGTACAAAGCTTTTGACTTAAGAGGTAAAAACGATTTGTAGATAAGCTCTTTGTTAGAATATCAACTGGTTGAGACTCTGTTGGCACATAAAAAACTTGTACTTCTCTTGCCTTGAAGTTTTCTCTTATAAATTGAGTATCCAGCTCTATGTGTTTAGTATATCTAGCTCTATCTGCATTGCAAAACTGGTTGCAAGTGATATAGCGCCTGGATTATCAGACCACAGAACAATATGCTTAATTGAGGGCAAGCCAATCTTTTGTAATAGATTATGCACCCACATGATTTCAATTATAGCTAGTGCAAGAGCTCTATATTCAGATTCCGTGCTACTCTTTGCCATCAAACTTTGCTTCTTTGAACACCAAACAATTGGATTACGTCATATAAACAAACAATAGCCAGTTGTACTCTTCCTATCATCTTGCCCAATCTGTATTCTTAAAGACAAGAAGAGTGAATCTAGTGACATGTTTTAACAATAAGCCATGGTTTAATGTCCCACTTAAGTACCTAAGCACCCTTTTGCAAGCTTTCCACTGACTTACAGTTTGAGCTTGCAAGAACTAGCTTAATTTGTTAACATAAAAGGTTATCTCAAATAATATATTTTATCATCTCAAATATTGTTTTTGCACTAGTTTTCTCTAAAAGTAGTCTAAAAATGGTCTCAGATAATTTGTAGAATTTTGTGATAATCAGTGGTCACAAATAATTTATTATTAGTTGTTAGGAATTTGTACCTTAAATCTGGTTTGGTTTGAATCGACGTTCGCATCGAGGTGGAGGCTTGGATTTAGACGTTGTTGGAATTGGTCGCATCGGAGGATGCGGCCGCAAAGGGTGGTCGCGGCCGCGACCAAATGTGATAAGAAATTGAAGATTGCCACTGGAAGGTTGTCTCGGCTGAGACGAGCTAGGCTTGGCCGAGACGTCGAGTCAATTTTTTTGGGTAATTTCTGCTGCAGGAGTGTCTCGGCCGAGACGAAGTAGCCTCGGCCGAGTCTACTTAGGCGGACCAGTTTTTGGGCCTATGTGATTTTAGGCCCAAATTGATTCCTTCTTTGTATAGGATTAGGTTTTGGGGGCATATAAATAGTCATATAGCCTTTGGAATTTGGTATTGGTCAATCCATTGAATAAGTTGATTGATCAGTCATTGATTTTGATTCGAGAGATAAGAAAGAGGTTGTCTGTTGGTTTGGGATATTCTAGAATTGATATTTGTTGAGTACTTGGTACTCTTTTGGTCTAGAATATTCAATTTGGATTTGAGACTCTATTTTCAGGTTTAGAGTCATTTGATCATAGAGTGTGGAGAGTTTGGTTTTGGTCGAGTATCAATTGATTGATACTCGTGTTTGTCTCTATTTGTTAGGATGAAGAGTTGGATAGTTGACCTAGGGTCAAGTTTGTCTTTGTCCTATGTTGTAAGCACTCTTTTGATATTGATTGGTTCCTCTCGTTTGGTCTTGGACATAGCTAACAAGTTGTTAGTGAACCACATTAAATTTGGTGTGTTTGTTTTGGCTTTGTCGATGCTTCTCGTTTATCGTCGTTTATTATTGGTTATGTTCGTAATTTCCAAACATTAGTGACCAAAATTGTATGGTCTCAAAAAATATATTACAAAAGACCTTTTTGTTGTAGCTACAACTTTTCCTCAAAGAACTCCTCATTTCAGGTATGTCGGCTACCATCATTATTCCTCTAAGTTAACTTCAGTTTCAGGTTGGTCTTTTTGTTGTTGGCTCACAATCATAGAAGCTAATTGATTTATCTACACCTTCAAATATTTTATTTGAGCTCCTGTATCTATTATAGTTTGATTAAGAGCAGCCTGCAGATCATTCTCAGGTTTCTCACACTAATTAGTTCATGATCCATACTTCTAATGAATGTCATCAAAAGATGTTCTAAATTATGATTTATTTCCTCAACCTCGAATTGATTACCAAAACCTCTCCAAGACGGTTGCATAATTTTTTTTGCTACCATTAAAACAATTATCATGAACTAACCATTGATTATCGTAAGGGTTGTATAAATTCCTACCACTTGTGTAATTCACTTTTTTCCACTATTGGCTCAACTGCAACTCTCTCTGCCATTGGTAAGTTTGAAAATCATTGATAGCATGGTGAATTCATAGCCTTTCCCAATGATCTTGCAAAATAAAGTAAGGTAAGCCCCAACAACGAGAACAAATGATCAAAAGAAAGGGATACACCAATATTAAAATTAAATTATCGATCACAATATTAGTGGCTTTAGCCAACTGATCCTTGGCTACGATGCATAAAACTTGTTCGCCAATTTTCATACTATAGATATAAACAAGTGTACGGCGTAATAGTAGATAATGCGAGTGTGGTCAATCCCATAGAGATAGGAAGTTTCAAGTTTATTAAATACTGTAATCCTAATAACCTAATTTTATCTTGACAATCTAATAATAATTGGTATGGATTTAATTAATAGTTCAATAGAAAAAATAAAATAAAATAACTAAAATACTATCAACAAACAAGATAAATAAGGATATATAGAAAAAAAAGAATGTACTTTAGGCAAGGTTGTAAAAGTCGGTAGGTGCTAGCTAGACGGTGGACTGGGCATAGCGACTAGTCAGGAACTAGGTGAGCCTTATCGAGTCATATGTGTGGATAGGCGGGGCCGAATCGTGAAACAAACATAGGCAGTCAATGGGAACCTAACACCTAACCGGGGATTAATTAGAGATAGTCGAGAATTTTCGCAATAGAGATTCTAGGTGGTTGGTTTAATTATGTTTCAACTATAATTACTATGTAACTAATTAGATCTTTAACATGAATTCAAGTTTGTATTGGACAATCACCAGTTTAGTTTAACCCCCCTCCTGGAGTGAACAACCCCTCGATTATATACAAGAGCCTCCATATTTGATCGAATCGCTACGTATACCACTTTTAGAAGTACTTAAGACTAATGGATACACAACAATCTCAAACTTCTCAATTCTATTGAATATTTATGCTAATGTTCTAAGCCTATTAATGAATCTCCTGCAAACATGGGAAGGAAGAATATTATTTAATTTTAAAATTTTCTTTGGTACCAGATGTGTTATACAAATAGAATTTCTTCTTTCATATATTCAAGATAAGAGTTGTAGTATGAGATACAAGTGTATGTAGAAGTGGTGATAAGTTGACACATGATTTGCATGTGCATGAACTTAATCATGACTAGCCAAACTAACTAAGCTCACTAGTCTAACTAACTTAGCTACTAACAAAATAATTAACTAAAATATTAATATAATCTAACATGCTCCCATTTAATTGACGCGCGGCTGGAAATCAGTGTAAAACGTTTGACTTAGGAGGTGAAAACGATTTGCGGATAAGCTCTTTGTTAGAATATCAATTGGTTGAGACTTTGTTGGCACATTTTGTGCCTTGACTTTTTCTCTTATGAAGTGAATATCTAGCTCTATGTGTTTAGTATATCCAGCTCTATCTGCATTGCAGAATTGAATGCAAGTGATATAGCACCCTAATTGTCAGACCACAGAACAATAGGCTTTATTGAGGGCAAGCCAATCTCTTGTAGCATATTATACCACACATGATTTCAGTTGTTGCTAGCGCAAGAGCTCTTTATTTAGCTTCCAAGCTACTCCTTGCCACTAGAGTTTTCTTCTTTAAACACCAGACAATAGCTAGTGGTACTTTTCTATCATCAGGACAACTTGCTTAACCTGCATCCGCTAAGGCAAGAAGAGTGAATATAGTGATAGATTTTAACAATAAGCCACAATTTAATGTCCCACTCAAGTACCTAAGCACCCTTCTGCAAGCTTTCCACTGATTTACAGTTGGAGCTTGAAAGAATTGGTTTAATTCGTTAATATAAAAGGCGATCTCAAATAATATGATAAATATTTTTTGCAACAACTAAATGTCTCTAAAAGTAGTCTAAAAATGGTCTCAAATAATTTATAGAGTCTTGTAATAACAAGTGGTCACAAATAATTTATTATTAGTGACCATAATTGTATGGACTCAGAAAATGTATTACAAAAGACCTTTTTGTTGTAACGACAACTTTTCCTCAAAGAACTCCTCATTTTCTGGTATGTTGGCTACTAGTCCTTGTTTCACTAAGTTAACTTCAGTTTTAGATAGCCTTTTTTTTTTTTTTATTGGCTAACAATCATAGTAGCTAACTGGTTCATCTGCACCTTCAAATATTTTATTTGAGCACTTATATATATTATTGTTTGATTAAGAGCAGCCTGCAGGTCATTCTCAGGTTGCTAATACCAATTAGTTCGTGATCCATACTTTCTTGTAACATCATCAAAAGATGTTCTAAATTATAATTTATTTCCTCAACCTCAACTTGATTTCCATAACCACTCCAAGACGGTTACATGATTTTTTTGTGCTACCATAAAAATAGTTATCATGAACTGACCATTGATTATCCCAAGAGTTGTATAAGTTCCTACAACTCGTGTAATCCACCTTTTTCCACTATAGGCTCAACTGCAACTCTTTCCACCACTGGTATGTTTTGAAATCATTGATAACACGGTGAATTCATAGCCTTTGTTAATAATCTTTCAAAATAAAATAATTAAATTATCTATCACAATATTATTGGTTGTAGCCGACCGATCCCTTGCGATGACGCCAAAAAATTGTTTGCTAGTTTTCATACTCTAGATATACAACGAGTGTACGTCGTAACAATAGACAATGCAAATAAGGTTAATCCCACAGAGATTGGAAATTTCAAGTTTAGTAAGTATTATAATACTAATAACCTAATTTTATATAGACAATCTAATTATTGTTTTGTATGGGTTTAGTTAATACTTAACTAGAAGAAATGAAATAAAATAACTAAAATACCATCAACAAACAAGATAATAAGGATAAACTAGATAGCAAGAATGTATCCTAGGTAGTTGGTTTTAATTATGTTTCACTTAAGATTATTATGTAACTAACTAGATCGTTACGCTAAATTCTAGTTTCTATTGGACAGTCACCAATTTAGTTTAAACCCCCACTTGGAGTGAATAACCCTTAGACTGTATACAAGAGCCACCATATTTGATCGAACTGCTATGTATACAACTTCTAGAAGTACTTAAGGCTAATGTTCTAACAAAATCTCAAACTTCTCATATCTATTAAATATTTATGTCTAAGCCTATTAATAAATCTCCTACAAACATGCGAAGGAAGAATATTATCTAATTTTAAAATTTTCTTTTGTATTGCGTTTGTTATACAAATCGAATTTCATCTTTCATATTTTCAAGATAAGAGTTACAGTATGAGATATAAGTGTATATATGGAAGCTGTGATAAGTTAACTAGTCAAATTAACTAAGCTGACTAGTCTAACTAACTAAGCTACTAAAACATAATTAACTAAAATATTAATATAATCTAACATGCTCCCATTCAATTGATTCCCGTCTGGAAATCAACGCAAAGCTTTTTGACGTAGGAGGTGAATATGATTTGCAGATAAGCTCTTTGTTAGAATATCACCTGGTTGAGACTCTGTTGGCACATAACAAACTTGTAGCTCTCTTTCCTTGACCTTTTCTATTATGAAGTGAATATCCAGCTCTATTTGCATTGTAGAATTCAATGCAAGTGATATATCACCTGGATTATCAGACCACAGAACATTAGGGATGATTGAGGGCAAGCCAATCTCTTATAACATATAATGCACCCAAATGATTTAATTTGCAGCTAGTGCAAGAGCTCTATATTCAGCTTATGTGCTACTCCGTGCCACTAGATTTTGCTTCTTTGAACACCAAGCAATTGGATTACATCCTATAAAAAAAAATAGTCACTTGTACTCTTCCTATCATCTAGATAACTTGCCCAATCTGCATAGCCAAAGACATCAAGATTGAATCTGGTGACAGATTTTAACAATAAGTCGTTGTTTAATGTCCCACTCAAGTACCTAAGCACCATTTTTCAAGCTTTCCACTGATTTATAGTAGAATAATACATAACATAATTGAAAGAGGCAAGACTCATAAAAGGGCATTTTATTCATGTTTATTGGAACATTCAATTGCTTTAGTATAATGGTTAAAACAAGAATTGCATGGATGTCCGAGTTTGTTGTGCCACAATAGGCTATTAACATTACAAAAGCAGAAGAATTGTCATTACATTCAACAAAATTTGTATTAGAATCAGTAGAAAGATGCACGTTACAATCAATAGTAGAATCCATATTACAATTCTTAACAACAGAATTCATATTACAATACTTAACAACAAAATTCATATTAGCTTTGCTATAGTTGGTAGACTAAGATGGCAAATCTAGAGGATAGAGGGGAACCTCTGAGCAGTAATTTGTCTATTGGATATCATTTCCTTGATTAGAAAACAAGAATAAAATACACTATCTAAGCATGGTTATCTTTCAAAAGTTGTGAAATGCTAAGTAGGTTTTTCGTTATAGGCAGTGGACACAACACATTTTGTAAGACACAGACTAATTTCTATGTACTGAAGGTAAAGAGGCTAAGCCAACAAAAGTAAAAGGCAATTGAGATCCATTACCCATAATGATTTTACTTGTTCCTTGATAAGGTGCCTAGTGTATGAAATTTGTCATATCTGAAGTTACGTGATGTGTGGCACTAGAATCTATGTACCAATCTCAGCTTGTTCCATTGGGCAAGAAGTCTTCTATAGTATTAACAGGACCATTGACAACCTCTTGATCCTTAGCTTGTTTTGTAGTAGCCATAATCTTATGAACTTGATGCCTTTGTTGTTTTGTTTGAATAGCAGCAGGATCCAACCCCATAAAATCCTCATTAAACCTAACCCAACAATTAGCTGCCACATGATTTGATATCCCACATAATTGATAGATCATCTTTGAACTAGTTCTAAAACCACCTCTAGAACCTCCTCTATCATAACCTCCTCTTGACTATTTAAAGATGTTCTGCCTCATCTATTGTATCCTCTCCTATTATTATTGTTATATCCACCTCTTGAACCACCTCTATTGTTATTGTTATATCCTCCTCTTCTAGCCGCAAGATTAACCACATGATTTATAATTTCAGTAGAATGTTGTTGTTGCAACCTCATCTCATGTGTCTGTAAAAGAGACTGTAATTTTGTAATTATAACAGTATCAGCCCTTGTAGTAACATTAACTACTATAGTTTCATCTTCAGATCCTAATCTATTTAATATGTAAAGACAAAGATCATCATCAAACACTTCTTGGCTTGCAGCCTGTATGGCATCCAATTCCTTTCATTTTAAGTATGCACTCCTCAACTATCGAGTTCCTGTCTTTAGAGAAGTCAATTGAAACCTAAGATTTTGAACCTTGGCTTTAGAATGTGACCTAAACAAATCATCAAACACCTTCCATATATCATGTGAAGTTGTACATCTATTTATATGACCTAACATAGATTCAGTGATTGAACTCAATAACCAACACATGTGAAATTGATCTTTCCTAATCTACTGTTCATATTCAAGGTTAGGTTGACTTAGAATAGTTGTTTCAGGATTCTTTGCGCCATAATTTATTTATTGGATCATCCTTGGAGGTGGACTAGACGTCCCATATAGAAATCCATCGAAGTCATAAACCTGCCAGTTGTTGTGACCTAAATCCTCCAATATAGTTATCGCGATCCAAACGCAAAGAAAGAGCATTGAGTGTTGGAAGAACAAATTGAGACATCTCTTTGACAAATTTGACAAACGATCTTGAATTGAGTAGGTAGTAACAAACCTTGGTTGATCAATCACCTGGTTAGATCAAGAAACCGACTCGATCTTCACAGCTGGAACAACAAACAAAGAATTTGAGATAAATTGTCATGAACTTGATAACTCGATTGATTTGAACATGGAATTTCCCTAGCTTCCTTGATACCATGTTACATAAATAGAACTTTATATTTCATATATTTAAGATAAGAGTTACAATATAAGATACAAGTGTATATATAGACGTGGTGATAAGTTGACACATGATTTGCATGTGCATGAACTTAATCATGACTAGCCAAAGTATCTAAGCAAACTAGTCTAACTAACTAAGCTACTAACAATATACTTAACTAACATATTAATATAATCTAACAACATTTAATTAATGTATAAAATATGTTGAATGTACCTTAAATTTGTTTCCTTGTTAACAATGAACTTTTGAGCTAAGCTCGAATTTGTGCATAATAATGTTATTAAATTTTACCTTATTGATTATATATGTAATTGTAAGAATATTTTTTTACATGAAAATAATTGTCTGTCCACTCATAAAAGAATGTTTTATTACCATTTCAACGGGTAAAAGAATATAATCATTTCTTTCCATTTTTTTGTTTGTTCAGTAGAACTCATAGGGACGTGCTCTCTTATAATTACTTGAATTTGGTTGTAGGGGGTATGCGTTAGTGTAAGCTAGATTAGTTAGGTGTACAACTCGTGTTTCCTTTATTTGCTTGTAAAACATTTTTGCATTTTGCGTAGTAGTTTCTTTCTGCAACATGGGTTTTAAGTCTCCTTTCAGTAAGGATTCTAGTGTACAATTTTGTGTGTTAGTTTCAGTGAACATTCAGAGTTATCTTTAGCCTAGCCTATTTGATTTGGCTCTTTAGTATTTCCAGAATCATTTTGTGATAGTTTCTTAGCCATGATTATAAAAAGATCTCTTGCGAAAAGTTGTTAGCAAAAATGGGGAGTCAATTCACATTCTTATTTTATCTTCAAAGTTACTAACTTCTTAATCAACTTTTTGTTATTCGATAATTTGATAAATTATTTTTCCGCAATGCTCTTGATTATTACCAATAATTATAGCCTACATAATTGTTGCTCTTGATTATCGTCAATAACGCCTATTTTATCCTTGTTAGGAACCGTGTATTTATACTTTTGGTATGTTTAGTTTGAGCCCGAAAAAGATTGATATCGGATGTCAAAGTATCTAATTAGCATTTATTTTGAAATGTAAAATTGGATTCTTAGTTCAATAATATTCCTCTCTGCATCTATTATTCACCTTTTCATCTTTCAATAATTTCACTCACGATCTCTCTATTTTTTCATTTTCTAATGGCTCCAACTAAATATCATCATTTCGTAATTGTTCAATCATTACTAGCTCATCTATCTATAATATTATGTATCAATATTACAATAATGCATTCATTACTAACTCATCTATCTACAATATAATGCTACAACCATCCACCTTTTTCTAATATATTTGAGATTTTAAAGAGAATATTTCCTCTTATTCACTTAAATATAATCTAAACATACCTTGAACAGATGTCCTTTGATATTTCGTACACTATCCCAACCAGTGATTTTTTTATAAAAAAGCTCCCAAGCCAACCATTTATTATTATTAATTATCATTATTATTATTCGTATAACAGAATATATCTATATTAATATAAAAGTAGAACCCTCTATAAATAGTTAAATCCCGACAATTTTCACTTTCTAAATGTGGAAACATTAATTTTAGAGTTCTATTATTAAAAAAATCAAGTAATCTCCCACACAAAAGTGGTCTCTCTCTCTCTCTCTCTCTTTTTTTTTTTTTTTTTTTATAATTATTTCTAGAAAAAAAATCATGTGTTTTTCGAGCGCAAATAAACTTTACATTCCTTATCTATTTTTAATGTATAATATGTCGTATTAGTTATCTTTTCATGATATTTAAATTGACAGTTATGTTGCATATATATTGAAATAAAGTATTAGATCCGAAATATTGATTGTACTTTTTTCTTGGGTTAAATTATTTGTTGGGATGTTTATTGTTATTATTAGTGAATATATTTATATATTTTTGGCAAGGAAATTTGTATTAGATTGTATTTGATGTCAATAAATATTTTTTAAGGGAGAATTTCAAATTGTATACACATGATATTTGCACTTATTTAAATTTTGAAATTATTGTGAATTTGTTTTTGTCGATCATCATATAGGGTAGATTCAAGAACACAATTAACTTTTGTAGTTGAAGTTTCTATTAAATATAATGGTTATGTTTATGGTGAACTTGAGAAGAATTAAAATATGTAAATAAATAGATAATCGATTTGTACACACATAAGCTCTTAAAGATTGGAAATTTGGGAATACTCTTACATATAAGAAAACTCAATAATTATTAGAATACTACATGGACGATTATTCGAAGCCCATAAAATTTCTCAACGCAGCCCACTTATATTTAAAAGTTGAGTATAAATTTCTTAATACAACCCACTTATTACCACTGATGCCCTTATGCATCAAATTACATTATGTAAAATAAAATATTATATTTAAATTATAAAATATAAAAGTATAAAAATAAATAAAAGAAGTGTCGTAGAACTGTTAAAAAAAATAGAAAGGAACAGAGAAAAAGCTGAGAAGAAGGAGAAAGAAGAAGTTATATGTTGATTTTGAAGAAACAATCACCTTTGATGGATTATTTGTAAGTTTCATTTTAGTTCTTTCCTTTTAAATACTATATATCAGCAGATCATCCTTGAATGGGCGAGAAACGAAATTGAAGTCGGGTGAAACCCCTGGATTAAAGCGCTGCAAAAGAAAAACTCGTCAAATCTTTGCAAAACAAACACATGGATTCCCAAAATTGAAACCCAAATTTCATTGGAGGAAAATATTTCATCAGATCGTTGCGAACACGGAATAACTCAACCATGTCCAAATGTGGTGAATGTTATTTGGCAGAAGCGGCCGAACGATTTGAGAAGTGCTCAAATTTTGTGGTCAAATGATCACCACAACAAGTCCGTTTTGCATATCTAGAACACATAAATAACATGATAATATACTCTCATAACAACCACATAATTGACGAATTTTTTTTAAAAAGAGCTAATTTTGTTGATATTAAGTGATTTTTCTTGTTTATGACCTCCATTGGTGAAACCTTGAAGAACGGATACACAAAGAACCAAAAAAAATATGTTTTTATTGTTTCAAATTATATATATATATATATATATATATATATATATTAATTTATAATATTATTTTTTATTAAGGGCGTGTTAGTCTTTTACTAATAGCATTATAATTTATTAAATTAGTGGGCTGAGCTAAGAAATAGTCGCCCCCTTACTCAATTTCAATTTCATAATATAAACACTTTGTTCCCCCACTTTATTATCCAGATCTCTTAAAGATCAGTAAAACAAAGGAAAAAAAGCAAATACATTTTTTATAGAAATTTTATAAAAGGCATTTTTTAAGTTTTCTGCTCAAAATCACAAATACATACATCATAAAATTGAGTATGTAGATAGACACGTACAACTTGTTACTTGGTTTTCGTACAGTAATGGATATCTTCAGTTCCAGTTACTGTTCCTTGCAGCTATCTCTAGAGCTTGGAATTTCAACCAGTAATCACCGGAGCTACAAACGATTTCGGGTGCGCACTTCTTTATCCTCTTTTGTGTTCTACAAGTAAGAATTGTTACCTTCATTATTTACTCAAACTTATCGCATTTCAAGCTGCAGAATTCTAAATCAAGAGGCCAATTATGCGTTCTCCACAGCAATCTCTCATCACTTTCACTGGTAATTTTCCTAGTTACCTGTATTTCACTTTGATGCTTTAGCTTGCGTATTGTGTTAAGTGGCAGTGTCATTGGTTCCGATTGAAAATCGAAATCTGATTTACTAGCTAGTAGGAAAATGTTTATCCGATTCCCATCTTTTCTGTTTCAATCCAAGTATTAATTTGCTCCTGTAACTTGAAGTCCCTCTCTGCGAAAGGTTTATTGTCAGTGTGATGATTACTTGTGTATTTCCCACTCAATCTGCACTTTCTGGAAACAGTATTCCTGGCGTAGAGATCTTTCAAAGAGGTTGCGCCGACGACTATGCACCGTTCCATCTCGAGATCATCAGTGTAATTGCCGCTGTATTCTAAATACAGGTCCCTCTCTGGATGCTACGTGTATAAAGAATGCTACTTTAACTTTAACGAGGTAATTGTTTTAACTGATTCAATCGCAAAGATTGATATGAATTTCTGAAATTATCGACCATTGATTTTCCTTGCGTTGATTCTACTTTTCTAGCCTTGTTCTTGAGGAGTAATATTTTGCATTCCTATACTTTAAAGAGTGAGTCTTGTGTGTGAAGGGTCACACGTGTGACGGAAATACAGAAAAAGTGATACTTTTACTGCATTGATACTTTTACAGATAAAGGTGATACTTTTTTTTTTTTAAAAATGTGATATTTTTACAGATAAACGTGATACTTTTACCACAAAAAGTGCTACTTTTTCCTGTCACATCGTGTGATGGCCGTGTAACGATCACATACGAGTTTTTTCCTACTTTAAATTGTCTCAATGTCGTGACTTTTCTGACAAGTAAAATATATTGATTATAAGTTTCACAAATGCTACGTTAAATGCGAAATAATCGGTTTTATCTTTAATTTATTACTACTAATTGTATTGGAGGATAACATTAGTATAAAAACTAATGCTATTGAATAAGTTTTGTGTTATCACCAATGTATTGTTATTTTTTTTGACCCAACTAATGTGTTGTTTTGCAAATCCAATAAATTAATGATAGTCTCATTGAATTTTATGTATTTAACAAAATAGTACTTTATTTTATATATTTTTTAGGTTTTTTAGGAGTGGGAAATTTATAAATAGGATGTGCTAGCTAATAAAAGACAGCCTAATGTTTAGTATTTCGTAGCAACTACGTTAAATTAAGAGAGGTGTATTTAAATCTACATTAGATTAAACCTTAAATGAATTAAAATAATATGTATAGTCAAGTGTATATATAAAGGCAAAAACTTATTCGAGGTTGTCACACGGCCGTCACACGATGTGATGGGAAAAAATATTACTTTTTTGGAAGAAAAAAAAATATCACTTTTTATAGTAAAAGTATCACTTTTATCTGCAAAAGTATCAATATAATAAAAATATCACTTTTATCTGTAAAAGTATCATTATTTCTTGTAAAAGTATCAAGTTTCCTGTAAAAGTATATTGTGTCACACGTGTAACCGCCACACACAAGACTCACTCATATATAAATACACTAACATGAAAAAAGAATATATGTAGACCTATGGGTGTAAAGTGATGAATGGGAAGGAGCAAAGTGATACAAAGAGTAGAGGGTCAAAGTGGTATTTACCCTTTACCCTTTTCCTTTTTATATGGACAACAGTAATCACGAGTGACCTTATAGTTGCATGTTGCAAACTATTCGAATTCCAGTATAGTGAATTCAATCAGAGAAATTGTTGAACACGAAATCGGTGTATGTTAAATCTGTATTGTTTTCAGATATGCTGGTATTTGACATCATATTGAATTTTAGTGAGCAGCTGTGTATCTGGTCTTTGGTTTCAGGCATCCGTTTCCTTTGGCTCTTCTGCAGGTCATTTAATTATTTGACAGGAAATCCATTTGTGATCAAATTGGCTTCAGCCATGGGTGTTGTCATTTTTGCAATATGGGGAGTTGGGCCCCTAGTGCGAGAAAGCAGAAACATTTTTCTGAGGGTATGGGCTTTGGCTATTTAGTTCTGTATGCTTCTTTTCTTAAAAGCTCACTTGTTCCTTTCTATTAAGCTAAACTGAATTCACCCAAGTTAAACCACCCTGCGTAATCCATAATGCAGAAAAGTGATAGCAGTTGGAAAAGAAGCAGCACATATCATGTTACGACCTCTTATATTCAACCTTTACTGTTATGGGCAGGAGCAATCTTCATCTGCAGGTTAGTTATTCTCTTATTAAGAGAAGTATAAAAAAATTAATTCTTGGTACTGAATGGAAATCAATCTTACAGAGCATTGGATCCAATGATTCTTCCCTCAGAAGCTGGTCAAATTGTTAAACAGAGGCTCCTAAATTTTGTCAAATCGCTGTCAACAGTGCTGGCCTTTGCACATTGCGTTTCAAGGTCATTGTTATTATCTGTTGGCTGATACAGTTGGAATATGATATCCTTTAACGTTTGTAATTGGTGTGCTTTCTGTTTCTTGATGTTTAAGAGTAGACTCTCTTTTGACATTCATTATCTAAAGGATCCTCAGGGATGGCTATAGGCACCACCGCACCAAGGTCTATTTCAAATGGTTGTATGCCAGTGACGGCCGTGATCTTTTATTTTTCCTTTCTTGTTTGCTTATTATTCAGCATATATTACCTTAATGTATGTCAGTCTGAGTTCAACAAATACATTAAATACTTTCATGAGTTCCCTGCCGTTTGACATGTATAAAGTATGTAAAACCAACATAGTTATAAAGATGCATGGGGTTATACGTACTCCTACACAGTTAGATGTAGATATGTGCATTTCCACCACCTATTGTGTAAGTGAACATGCAGGCACAAATGATCAATTATATAAACTTAGTGTAAATGCATAAAAGAAGAACAGCAGAAATTTGATATAAGATCTGGCTATATATTTGATGAATTAGACTATAAATTTTTTAACTTATTTGTGTTTTATTTGTCTTTTCACCATTTTGGAAAGGGTAGCCTGAATGAGCTACCTAGAAAACTTGCATGATTGATGGAGTAAGGTACTGAAACATGATAAGCCATATATATCTTCAATTTTGGTCATATGGCTCAGTTCGTTTTCTTCTTTACTGTCTTCTTGAAGAAGTAACTCTCTATGTTATCTCTGGTAAAAGTCATATTTCACACATCTTCTTTTCTTGTAATTTCATATACAAATCTCTGTTCTCCGAAATATGTCCGTGTTTTTCAAATTTGTACTTCAATGAGGACTGATTCGCATCATTGTCATGCAGTATAATTCAACAAGCACAAAATTTCTTCACAGAGACAAACGACCCTACTGACAGCGCAAGTGTATGTTCATCTCTATGTTTCACGGAACAGGGTTTCTGCTAGAGATTTTTCCATATTAGATCTTCCTTCATAAGGAATTTTTTACTGTCAGCAATACTTATTAACCAAATAGTTCCCTCAGTTACTTTGAGAGAATCCCCAATGTACCACAGAACCTCATCTGTCAATGTAAGTGCATTCAAGTTAAATTTTGAAAAGGCACAAAAGTGAGACCTCTGTGATATGCAATCCCCTCCTTTTACAGAAGTCAAATACTCTAAACGCTTACAAATTGTATTTCATTGGTAATTTAGGATCCTATTTGAGCCTCACTCAATCGAACTTATATGTATCATTCCGCTAGGTGCAGTACCAGCTTATACACACTATTTTTTATTATATTTCTTTTTTTCCTTTTTTTTTCCTGGCTGAATCTGATACACCACTAGATCATGGAGCTGATTTTCAGTTTTTTTGTAGCCGGTAACGCTGCAATTCTATAGCCAACTCTATAACCCCATCTGCTTTTTAAAGGGAAAACTGAAGCAAAGGAGACACCTAACCATAAATTCTTGTGTGCTTAGAAAATGAGAGCTTCCCTTAATCAAGATATTTGAATTTTTTTCTTTTCTTCTTGGCAGATGGGCTTCCAGTTTGCTGGAAGAGCTGTTTATACAGCTGTATGGGTTGCAGCACTTTCATTGTTCATGGAATTGTTAGGCTTCTCAACCCAAAAATGGATCACAGCAGGAGGGCTTGGGACAGTTTTGATCACTCTTGCTGGACGTGAGGTGTAAATAAATTTTAGTTTTTCTGCTTATATATTTACAGTTTATTCTACTGCCTCTCCTATTTTAAGAAAAACATTATGTAACAAAGATTTGAATGGTCTTCTATGCCTCTCAAAAGCATAGTTAATTGTTATCTTCAGATATTCACGAATTTCCTCTCTAGCGTAATGATCCATGCAACCCGGCCGTTTGTCTTGAATGAGTGGATTCAAACTAAGATTCAAGGCTATGAAGTTTCTGGGACAATCGAGGTTTGTAATGCGTCTCTGTTCAACCTCCACAAAGTATTTTTTCCCCCTTACTTTACTTTATCTTGTCCCTGTCCCAGATAACCCTTTATATCTACTGTTTGTGCATCCCAATGAAATTAGGTTGAAGATAACTCTTGCATCAACTCCCAGAGTTAATTTATGCTTTGCTTAGTCGAGGGTCTGTACATATCATTCTCTGTATCATACATGTATGATGCATTTGTTATTTCACTATTTCCGTGATGTCAATTTTGCAGCATGTGGGATGGTGGTCGCCAACAATTGTTAGAGGTGATGACCGTGAAGCTGTCCACATCCCGAACCACAAGTTCACTATGAATGTTGTGAGAAATCTCAGTCAAAAAACTCATTGGAGAATTAAAACACACCTGGCCATCAGCCATTTAGATGTGGCCAAAGTCCACGTGAGGATTACTTTTATTTTCTTTATTTAAGTTCGCTATATTCTGCTGCAGAGATTGGATCAGTTTCTCCTGCATCTTAATTTGTTTACTAGTTACAGTCAGCCCCTCTGTGCAGAACATTGTGGCCGACATGCGCAAGGTTCTGGCTAAGAATCCTCAAGTTGAACAACAGAAATTGCACAGAAGAGTGTTCTTGGATAATATTAATCCGGAAAATCAGGCCCTCCTGGTAAGATGTATTCTCGTATCATCACTTGCTTTCGATGATTACAACTCTATTCTTGAAGAACTTATGTACTAGATAATTATTTTATATTACTACTGAAAGATAACATTTTCCCTCAAATGAGTATAAAACAAAACTAAACTAAACTAAACTAAACAAACTAAAAAAACACACATATATACCATAAAACATTTCATAATACCAACACATAACAATATTAATGTCCTTAGACTCCAAAAACATAATAATAGCATGAAAATATAAAATATCCAAAGATATTAGGCATATACGCTACTAACTAACTAATCATCATTAAAGCTTAAGCCAATTTGTGCATCATCCTCTGATGCATATCCATCAACATCTTGTTCTTCTCCGTCATCCGACTCCCCTCCTATATCTCCCCATTCCTCTCCCTCCTCATCCACAAGTCTTACAACACTAGGCCTAGAAGATGATGATGATGCTCTATTAGTCTTTGAAGTTGTTGCCCTTCTACTATATGTTCTTGTGCTCCTAATAGGCTCCTCATGGCGGTCGCCGGTAGTGGTCGCCGGCTGTTGGAGTAAGAGGGAGAAAGCAAGGGAGTTTTTTTTTACTTAGGGCTGCTGCTGCTATTTTTTTAGGGTTTTGAGACTTTGAAAAGTCTTCAATTATGTATTTATATCTACCCTAAAACCTTTAAAAAAAAAAAAAAACTAATAAAAAAGAGCGCGTTTTTTTAGCGCCTGCGACCGAGGCGCTCGCCGAGGCGGCGCCTTTCTCACATCCTCCTCGCCTCAGTATATGTATTTATATCTACCCTAAAACCTTAAAAAAAAAAAAAAACTAATAAAAAAAAGCGCGCTTTTTTAGCGCCTCAGTCGCACCGTTAGGCGACCGAGGCGCTCGTCTAGGCGGCGCCTTTCTCACATCCGCCTCGCCTCAGTAGACCGAGGCACCAAACCCCCAAAATGTGTCGCCTTGCCTAGGCGCGCTTTTTTAGTCACCGAGACTGGTACTATAACCACCATCTATTCTCGTCATAGATATAATATATTAGTTGAATTTCTTTGGTCATTCGCCTTTACAAACTTTAATTTAATTATTTAAGCTATAACAGAAATCTTAACCCACTGGGTGTTAATAATTTGCATTGTCCTTGCAGTAGGATTAGATTTTTATATAAGTTCTAGTTTATGTGAGAGAGGAAGTCTGTCAGTTTCCTAACTTTAATTTCTTCCTAACTATAGTTTCCTTTGAAGAATTTCTGCATTCTGTTTGTTTCTGGAAATATCCCTATAGAAGAGGATTGTCATAGGATCACCCGAGATTATTATTTTTGTGATGTTCGCCTGAAGTGCTGTTATCTGATTAGCTGCGTTAAAAAACAGATACTGGTATCCTGCTTTGTGAAGACTTCCCGTTTTGAAGAATATTTGTGTGTTAAGGTAAGGGTTCAATTCTTAGCTATTTATTTACTCCCTCCTCAACATGAGTGCATTGTGCAACTCAACTCCTGTCACTAAATCATGAGTTAAAATTACATGATAAAGAGATTGATGCTGAGCATAACTAATGTTTTGCAATTTATATATCTGCAGTAGATTGAGGCTGTGGACACTAATTAAGTTTATACAGTCACTGGCATATTTGTTTTCAATATTCCTGTCTCCCTTTCATTTATGATTTATGTCATCTCCCTGTATTTGCATGAAATCTCGGTAGTTCGATTTTCACCATTACCCCCATTCAAATCCTTAACATGATAACCTTCTGCTGCTTACCCACTTGTTTATTCTTCGGTTGAGTAAAACAGGAAGCTATTCTTCTGGACCTTCTAAGAGTCATTTCTCACCATCGCGCTCGACTAGCCACTCCCATCCGTACAGTTCAGAAAATACATAGAGATGCCGACCTGGACAGCGTACAATTTTCAGATTCCATATATAACTGGGCAACTGACCCAGATCGACCATATCTGTTGATTGAGCCTCCTTACAAAATCAATGCAGAAGACAAGTCTAAAACTCAAGCTCGACCAGCGCATATAAATGGGGATGACGATAGCAAGCCCACGCCAAGATCAACATCTGATACCAAACTGGATGCTAAAGGTGAAACAAATATGAGCGTGGATACTAAACCCGAAGAAACCGAATCGACTGACTATAGTACTACAAAGGAGATGCAAACATTGGATGACAAAGCCGGAGAGGGAAAGGTTTCCATCAAGGATGCAAAATCTCCAACTAGACCTTCTCTGGAAGAGAATATAGTTCTTGGTGTTGCTTTGGAGGGCTCAAAGAGAACTCTGCCAATTGATGAAGATACAGAGCCTCAATCGATTCCAGAAGATACGAAGGGATTGGCTCCTTTACGCAGTGGCAATGGTCCTACAGCGTCCGACAAGGAGAAAGGTGATACTAAGCGGTCGACCCCGCCTGGTTCTTCGGCTGGTAATCAGTTAGATCAGCAAAACTAGTTGTATATTTTTGCACAATTGGGATTGCTTGTGATGCTTGGGTTGCCGAGGCTGTATTTTTTAAGGGTGTAATGGTTAGGCACGCTTGTAATTTGATACATTGTAAATAGTCACTTACATAGTTCGAAGATTGTTATGATCCTGGATCTGTTGTAAGAAGAAAAGTTTATCAATGAGAGAGCTTTTAACCATGTCAGTAATTAGTTAGTCTGCTTCCTTCCATATTGATGCATCTATGCGTGCTTCTAGGAACTGAAATTTATACGTCACTGAAATTAACAATATGGTAAGAAAATATACAATTAGTTTGTCTTCGTTAAAAGTTACTGATGAAGAGTAATTTAGGTATTTATTAAATTGTTATATATTTACGAAATCCTTGTATTAAGATTATTTTTGTATACTTTGTACTGTGTCTAGGTTATGTATTGTAGTTACATCCCACATTGGGTATTGTTGCAGAAAAGAAACAATCAATCGAACCTCACCAATACACTCTTCTCTCCAACGTTCTTGATTGTGAGTTGAAACAAGGTTTACGTTGTTCGGTCAAATGACCTACGTCCACGGAGATGATCTGGATGCTCTTATTATTGATACAAGATACACACATATTGAATCTTGCATAATCACAGCACATGAAACACATACACATAAACACAAGAACTTGTTCTTGATCTAGTTCACAACTACTATGTGTGTTATCTCCCAATCTACCTCTCTCTAGTTTCTCTCTATACTGCATAGACTTACTACGAGAGCTCTGAAATTGAGTGAAGTAATACGAATGAGATGAGTGCAGTTCACGTAGCAGAATAACAGAAAAAATCGTTTTTCTTCTTAGCTGAAAGACAACGGTTCTTGAAACCATTGCGAAACAGTTGCAGATGGCGGTTTTAACAGAATTGAAACAGATGTCTTTGATAAGCAATTTTCCGGCTTGTTTTGCTTCCTCAAATGCAATCTCTTCCTTCTGCAACTTACTAGCTGAGTGTGATAAGCCAAATTATACCATAAATCTGCACCTGGCTTACACACGAAGTCAAACCACATCTTGAATTCCAAACTTAACCATTCTAAATCATCTCAACCCATGTCCTAACATAAGACATGCTCTAAAACCAATCCTTAACATTGAACCATTTGGACCAAGTCTGAGCAATACCTGAATTTGTCTGCTGGAAGTGCCTCGGTAAGCATGTCAGCAGTATTTTCCTTTATACTGACTTTTACCACTTCAACGTCTCCTTTTCCACCACATCTCTAACATAATGATGCCTTACATCTATATGTTTAGATCTTTCATGGAATACATGGTATTTCACTAGGTGTAGAGCACTTTGGGAGTCACATAATATCCTAATTGAATGTTGTTCTATACCAAATTCTGCTACAATTCCTTTGAGCCACACAACTTCTTTTACTACCTCTGTCATGGCCATGTATTCTGCCTCTGTTGTGGACAATACCACCACGGAATGGAGCATTGATCTCTAGCTAATGGCAGCACCAAACACTGTGAATATGTAGCCTAAATGAGATCTCTTGTTATCAAGGTTAGCTACATAATAAGAATCCACATATCCTCTCAAGAACTTAGTAAAATCATAATTCCTCTTGAACATAATCCCATAACCTGCTGCACCTTTTAAGTATCTCATTACCCATTTAAGTGCTTCCCAATGTTTCTTCCTTGGATTCGCCATGTACCTACTGACAACACTCGCAACATGTAAGATGTCTGGCCTGGTACAAACCATTACATACATTATGCTCCCAACAACATTGGAATAAGGTATCCTACACATTTCCCTTACCTCTTCTTCTGTCTTTGGCTTTTGCAACTCAGACAACTTGAAATGTTGAGTCAATAGAATTGAGACTGACCTTGATTCATGCATGTTAAACCTCCTTAAAACTTTCTGGATATAACTCTTTTTGCTCCACCCATAGCAAGCCATTTCTTCTATCTTTCACAATGTCCATTCCCAGTATTCTTCTAGTATCCCCCAGTTCTTTTATCTCAAAACTTGCTTGTAAATCTATCTTAAGCTTTTCCATATCTGAACGACTTTTGCTTGCTACAAGCGTATCATCCACATACAGCAACAAAAAACTTAAGATCTCTTTTCCAGCTTTCTTCATAAAACACAGTTGTCATACTTAGATTTTGTATACCCTATCTTCTCCATATGACTGTCAAATTTCATGTACCACTGTCTTGAACTTGTTTAAGTCCATACATTGATTTCTTTAATAAATAAGTTTTGTTTTCATTCCCTAGTAAGATAAATCCCTCTGGTTGAGTCATGAATATAGTTTCTTCTAAGCCACCATGCAAAAATGTTGTTTTTACATCCAACTGCTCCAGTTCTAAATCCATTTGAGCAACTACTGCTAGAAGAATCCTTATTAAACAATGCTTCACCACAGAAGAAAATATTTCATTGTAATCATTGCCCTCCTTTTGTGTGAACCTCTTGCAACCAGCCTTGCTTTATATCTGATCTTTTTAGTTCTAGCAAATTCTATTTTTTTCTTAAATATCCATTTGCAGCTGACTAGCTTTTGATGAGATGGTTTATCAACCAAGATCCATGTCCCATTCCTTTCCAAAAAATCTAGCTCTTCTCTCATAGCAATCATCCACTGATCCTTATCCTTGCTTTGAACAGCTTTTCTATAGTTCCTTGTTTCATAAATTTCAGTTTCTTCTGCTATATCTAAAGCATAAGCAGTAAGATAATCATTTCCATATCTACTTGAAGGTTTCACAACCTTCATTTCCCTGCTTGCCAACTGGTAGTCTCTGAGGTTATCAAGATCAACTTGATCACTTCTAGGATCCACGTACTATCAGTTTCTGAGTTAGAATCTTCTTCTTCTTCATCATGCTCCACCTTGACCTTTGATTGATCCTTTTGAGTAGGTATAACTATTCCTTGAGCTTTCTCATCCTTGAATGGAATTTGGCCTTCACAGAAAACCATACCCTTGCTCACCAATACCTTTTTCATTCCTGGTTCAAAACACTAAAGCCTATACCCCTTGACACCATGTTGATATCCCAACATAACACATTTCAAAGCTCTGGCTTCTAGTTTATCTTGTTTATGGTGAGCATATGCCATACAACCAAAAGGTCTAAGATGAGAATAGCATGTGCATGCCCGCACCACTTCTTCTCTGGTGTTTTAAACTCATTTGCAGTTAAAGGGTTTCTATTGATCAAATAAACTGCAGTAGATGGAGCCTCAACCCAGAATCTCTTCTGCATTCCAGAACTCAATAACATAAACCAACTCTCTCTAGGATGGTTCTATTCATCATCTCAGCTACCCCATTCTACTGAGGATTTCCTAGGACAGTTCTATGCCTCTTAATTCCCTTATGCTTACAAAAATCTTGAAACTCATCAGATAAGAATTCAAGGCCAATATCTGTTCTAAGACATTTAAGTGTGGTACCTTTATCAACCTTTACTTCCTTACACCATTCCTGGAACTTACCAAAAGCATCTGAGTTATTTTTCAGTATGTATATCCATAATTTTCTGGAACACAAACCCTTCCATGGCTGATCAGCTGCCTTACTTGAGGAATCAATAATGATTAAGAAAAATCTATCACCTCCAAGAGTTTATGTTTTTTTATGGACCCCACATATCAGAATGAGCATAGTCAAGTGGAGCCTTGGAAGTGAGTTTTCCAACAGGATAAGGCTTCTTCTTACCTTTACCTAGAATGTAGTTTTCACATGATTGAATTCTAAAATTTCCTTGATTCTTTAACAAATTCTACTTTAAGAGTTTATTTAAACCAGCCTCACTTATGTGTCCCGACCTATATGCCATGTCACTGATTCTACAACTATTCCAACATCCCCAATTAAAGTTTATGCTATAAGTAATATAGGCTTGACTTCTTTACCCCTTTCATTACTTCCTTAGAGTCTTTAAGAACATATAGAAATCCCTTTACAAATCTAAAACTACCGCTCTTGTTTCCAAGAGTCCTAAATTGAACAGGTTTCTTTTGAGTTGAGGGATATACCTTACATCAGTCAGTATTTTAATGGAGCCATCATGAGTTATGATCTTGATAGTTCCTATGCCTTCTACAGGACACATCTAGTCATTCCCAAAACATCACCGAACCTATTGCTTGCTTTCTGAATTCAGTGAACCAGTTGTAATGTGGGCACATGTGGAAGTTGCACCCAAAATCTAGGATCCACTTGTCTTCTCCCTTTCCTTCTGTCACATTCAAAACATTTATTTCTTCCTCAACCACTACAATGTCTGTTGTATTTGTTTTTCATTCTTTGCAGACTATTTTTTCTTCCATTTAAAGTAATTCTTCTTAAGGTGTCCAACTCTCATGCAGTAGCGGAATCTTCTAATTTCCTTCTCATCATTTACCTTTGGTTAATTCTTGAAATGTTACTTGGTTTGATCAGGGGCAGAAAACTTCTTCTGTTTGAAGAATTTCCCCTTCTTGACATTCAAACCTTCACCATAAAAATCACTTCTTGAGTCATTTGATTTCTGCATTTCCTTTGCTCTGAGGGCTATTTGAACCTCTGCTAAGTAATCTTTGATTCTCTGCCATATACAATGGCATCCTTCAAATGTTCAAAATTATTTGGCAAAGCATTAAGAAGAATGATAGCCTCATCTTCATCTTTAATCTTGGTCTCAATGCTTTCAAGATCATCAAGATGTTTATTAAAATCATCAAGTTGGTCATTCATACCTCTGTCTTCTGAAATCTTGAATGAGTAAAGCTTCTGTTTAATGTAGAGTTGATTCACCATTATCTTCTTCATGTACAACTCTTCAAGTTTATCCCAAACAGCTTGTGTTGTTTTCTCTCTTGCCACTTCTCGCAAAACTTTATTACCAAGTGAGAGAATTACTGCAGAATGAGCTTTCTCCATCAATTCAAGTTTCTGAGACTCCTCTAATTACTCTGGAAAACCTTTCAGACCTTTCAAAGCATGCACAAGTAGCGCTTTCATCTTAATCTGCCATAGCCCAAAATCATTTCTGTTGGTGAATTTTTCAGCATCAAACTTCATCGCAGCCATGGTGAATTCCCCGGTTCGATTTCCTCAGTGTGATTCCTATAGACGGCGCCAATTGTTGCAGAAAAGAAACAATAAATTGAACCTCACCAATACATTCTTCTCTCCAACATTCTTTGTGAGTTGAAACAAGATTTACGTGGTTCGGTTGAATGACCTACGTCCATAGAGATGATCTCGATGCTCTTATTATTGATACAAGATACAACAGATTGAATCATGCACAATCACAACACACGAAACACACACACATACGTACAAGAACTTGTTCTTGATCTAGTTCACAACTACTATGTGTGTCCTCTGATACACGTATTGTATGCATGCATTTAGATCTATTTATACGAGTATTTTGGTAGTCTTTGCATATAAATTATGTGGTTTTCTGTTAAAATTTGATTAATTTGAGCTGAATGACGTGTTTGTTTATTTTCTAGCAAAAAGTGTGATTTTAAGGTCAAAAGTCCATTAAGATGAAGTTTGGAGGAGAAACGAGCAAGAAAAGAGGTGAAACAGTGAAAAGAGCGGAATGCAACGTCAAATCCTATCCTAACATGTTTTTAGTATTTCACCCATATCTTGAGATCTATAAGTCCAATTGAGGTACAATTAGCAGAAACAGAAAGATAATTAAAAAAGCTACAACTTTGTCGGGAAGAGCCAAATTCCAATTCGGACCGGAAGACCTTCAAAAACCGATTTGACGTTGGAAATAAGTGCAGATTCGGCCCATTACTTGGCCTCCAAGTCCATAAACGCGATTTTGGCAAGATTTTCACATCCTGCATCATATTTTCTTCCTCTTTATCCTAAGAATGTATTCCTACAAATACCCCAAGGCTACTGAATCAATTCATAAACTCATATCATTGTAAGCACCTTGGAGGCTTGAACGAAGGGCAAGAAGCGGGAAGCAGAGAAGATCAAGATTGAAGACTCCGGGTTTAGTTGTTCTTATTTATTTTATTTCTTTAGAATATTTGTCTATGAATGTTCTTTAATTTTAATTATAGACATGAGTAGCTAAACACGTTTATGTTCTAGGGCTAGAAAGTATGTTACGATTAATTATGTTTTATTTTTATTTTTATTCTAGACTCCTTTTTATGTGTTTATCTATTACGTTTGTTCTTATTTTATGAATTAATTAATTTGGCCAATTGATTATATTATAAATGCTTAATAACTCAATGTCCGAGAGGAGAGGGTTCTTATTAGACATACGACGTATAACATGGGTATCAATAATCGTCCGAGATGAGTGAGATATCTGTGTAGACGTATGGATTGTATCTAAAACCGAACCCCAGAATACTGGCTTTTATCTAATTTTTTTCTTCGTGACTTTTTGTTGCTTCTTTGAGAGTTGTATATATTTTATTTACTATTTTTATGCACTTTAGTTTAATAATTAATTGATCACCTTATTTGAGAGTAGATAGGATTGACCTATTAGGATTATGGTATAAAATTGAACATAGAAAACAGTCTCCGTGGGATCGACCTTGCTCACTACTAGCTATAGTATAGCACTGTACACTTGCGGGTAACACAAGAGTTAGAAATAGTGTATCAAGTTTTTTGTGCCGTTGTCGGGGACTGGTAACTGTGTTCTATTTTTATTCTGTTAAGTAGTTCGACGTTACACTAGACATTAATTTTTTTCTTTGTATATCTTTAGATTTATTTATATAAAAAAAAAAAAAAATGTGTGTATTTCTTTTCTTTTGATTATTGATTCTCGTTGTTGGGCTAAACTTTATTATATTTTGTGAGATAATTGGAACGAGCTATGTATTCGCAATATTATCAATGGTCTCTAGAGATACCAGTGGAAGACATGGATTATACGGGTGGTAGATACGTCTAAAACTCTTGGGATAATCAGGGACTAAGGCCTGATGATCATTCTCATGGTAGCACAAGAGATTTTCTACAACCGCCTTGGAATGATTATGATAATCAAGTTAACGTCGAGGAATAATGACAAGTTACTCATAGGCAAATGATGACGGAACTACTAGCTGACACAAAAGAAGTAAATCGAATAACTGAGATGCTTGCAGACCAACAGAAAGAGCAACTTGAAACTGAAGTTGACTTAGAGGAGGAGTGGTACTCGACATAGAAAAAAATAAAAAAATCATTGTGGAGAAGTTGTATGAGGAGGTCGAAGAGGTAATTTAAGACGAAATTCACATGTAAGATCCTCAAGAACAAGTGTCCATTGCTCCGCATGAGTTGACTGACGGTATTGGCAAAGGCCTATTTGAGGAGATTCTACTAGAAGACAACAAAGATGGTAGAATTGAGTCAAAAAAAAGTACACCTCATCATATTAATTCAGGGTGTTTAATTTCTTTATATCCTTTTACTGAGTTAAATAATGATTACTTATAATATTGGCATGCAAATTTTGAATCGTTTTTTCTTTTCTATTTTAAAAAACTTGCATCGCAATTGGGCATGAAACTCATCTTCTTTATAAACATATTACCCATAAATTGCCAAGGATCTTGCCATGTTTTCATAAAAGATTCATCTGTACTCTTAAAGCAAACAAAAGCATGGCAAGAAAAACATTTATGTTTAGATGATAACAGTAAAGGCAATGGCTGAAGACGTACAACTTAGCGCTTGTCGGGAGGTAACCCGACCTTTACCGTTTATTATATTTTATTTTAGTATTATTTTATTTTATTTTTCTTATGTTTTTAGGATACTAGAACGATGTGAAGAAAATGTAGCTAAACGAGTGAAGAAAATGCAGTTAAGCGAGTCACAGGGCACGAGAATATGAAATTTGAGCACAAGGGGGTGTGGTTTGATCGAGTCTATTCGAAGAACCCGTTCGAGTGATAAAAAGAGAAAATTAAAAAATACACCAAAATTTCCAGGTTTAATGTTCCAATTTCATCTCTCGATGAGTGCCACCAAGGCGTACCACTTCTTTCCCACAAACCTTGGCCTTCGACCAAGTTTGGGGGAGGGGTAAAGTGGGACGTCTAGGCATCTAGTTTTTTTCTATGAACTCGTTTGATTGTAGTTAATTTGCATCATGTGGGTTTAGGTTGTTCGTTATGTTTGCATTTAGTTTTATTTGAGTATTTGATCGAGTCATTTGAGTCAACCAAAAGTTTTTTGGTCTTGATGAATGAATGCTAAAAAGGGTTGATTGGCGATGATGTGTCAATGAGGATGCATCTTTTAAAAAAATTATGATACGTAGACGAGCATGATAGACGCATTTGATAGAAAATTGAGCATGCATGTAGAAGATAATGCCTTTAGCCTGTGAGGTTTTGAGCTTTTTATTGAACTCTTATTTTAGGAGATATATATATTGTCTCTTTCGGTGTGAATTGTTGGTCACCATGTATGTATGTCTCTAGAACTTGCCTTGCGTCTTCTTAAAAATCGTCAAAGTACATGTACATGTTGTGGATTTAGAAAGTGATTTTAGGCATTCTTTCTTTTAGCGAGATTTTCCTATCCCACATCGCATTTTCTTCCTCTTTATCCTAAGGATGTATTCCTATAAATATCCCAAGGCTATAGACAAGTTAGAGAATCAATTCATAATCTCATATCATTGGAAGCACCTTGGAGGCTTGAAACAAAGGGCAAGAACCGCGAAGCGGAGAAGATCAAGATTGAAGACTCCGGGTTTAATTGTTCTTATTTATTTTATTTCTTTAGAATATTTGTCTATAAATGTTCTTTAATTTTAATTATAGACATGAGTAGCTAAACGCGTTTGTGTTCTAGGGCTAGAAAGTATGTTACAATTAATTATGTTTTATTTTTATTTTTATTCTAGACTCCTTTCTATATGTTTATCTATTACACTTTTTCTTATTTTATGAATTAATTAATTTGGCCAATTGGTTATATTATACTTGCTTAATAACTCAATGTCTGGGGGGAGAGGGTTCTTAATATGCATACGACATATATCATAGGTGTCAATAATTGTCCCAGATATGTGTAGGCATTAGTTTTAGAACCCCTTTGGAAGTTACGTATGTGATAGTTAGCCCGAGAGGATAATTATTCATACATAATCAACACATTAGCATCGTTAGAGAGGAGGACTAATTAAGAGTAGTGCCGCCTAATAAACAATATAATTCGGTTTAAAGGTCAAGAATAATAAGATAATCATACATAGGAGATTGTAAATGCAATCGAACCGTAGAATACTGTCTTTTATCTGATTTAATTTTTTCGTGACTTCTTGTTGCTTCTTTGAGAGTTGTATATATATTTTATTTATTATTTTTATTCACTTTAGTTTAATACTACCTCCGTCCCTCTCTAATTTGGCTACTTTCCTTTTCGGTTTGTCCCAACTTAACTTGCCAGCCCATAAATGACAAATTTCTCTCACAATCTCCACCCTCAAAATCTCCACCCTCAATCTCCACCTTTAAAAAATTCAAAGATTCCACAAAATCTACTTTTTCATAACCTCCGTGCCCGGTCAAAGTAGGCAAGTTAGAGTGGGACGGAGGGAGTAATTAATATAATCATCTTATTCGAGTGTCTAGATAGGGTTGGCCAATCAGGATTCAGGTATGAAATTGAACATAGGAAACAGTCTATGTGGGATCAACCTTGCTCACTACTAGCTACAGTAGCATGGTACACTTGCGGTAACACTAGGGTTAGAAATATTGTATCATTATCCCCCAATCTACCTCTCTCTAGTTTCTCTCTATACTGAATAGACTAACTACAAGAGCTCTGAAATCGAGTGAAGTAATACGAATGAGATGAGGGCAGTTCACATAGAAGAATAAAAAAAAAAAAACATTTTTTCCTCTTAGCTGAAAGACAACGGTTCTTGAAACTGTTGCGAAACCATTGCAGATGACGGTTATAACAAAATTGAAACCATTGTAGATGGCATTTTAGAAGGAAGAGATTCCTCAAATGCTATCTCTTCCTTCTAAAACTTACTAGCTGAGTGTGATAAGCCAAATTATCTCACATGTATCACTTGTTAGGTACTCTCTTTGTATGTGTATTTAACTCTCCTTATCATGACAAATAAAATATCTTTGATGAATTATTGTTATGGTAACCAGAGCCTAAGTGACTAAAGCCCTTTTTTTCCAATCCTCTATCTATTTCGGATCTTCCTCCCTTATCTTTGGAAACCCTACGCCTTTTCCACCAGCCTCACGATCTAAATTGCAGACGCCTACCTCACACTTCTGCAACTATATTTTCGCTACCATCATGTCAACATCACCATGATCCACCGTCATGAATGTTGGACCGGCCTCCACGTTCTCCGATTCTACCGGTGCTTCGCCGCCTTCTCTTGTGGCATTCAACACAATGCACAGGCCCCATTGAAGCTCACTTCCATCAACTATGTTTCTTGGAGCTTCCAAATTCATACGCTCTTATCTGGCTACAATCTGTTAAAATTTCTTGATGACTTGTTCCCGTGTCCATCCTCCACCATCACCTCCGATGGCAAAACTGAATCCAACCCCATGCATTTATATTGGATTCGCCAAGACCGCCTTCTTCGCAGCATCCTTAGTGGCTCCATTACACCTACACTAATCTTGTTTATTGCTTCCGGTACCATGTCGCAGGCTACATAGACTATCCTTGCATCCATCTATGACAGGTTTTCCTGGGGTTGTGTTCTTGCACTCAAGAATAAGATCCACAATCCTCTCAAGAGAACTTGCACCGTCATTGAGTTCATGCTCGAGATCAAGGGCATTATTGATGAGCTCTCTCTTCTTGGGGTCACTACGGATTCAGAGGATCGTGTTCTCAAGGTCCTCAATGGTCTAGACAATTCCTACAAGGAATTGGGCTATGTAATTTAGGCTCATGATTCCTCAATCTCTTTTGATGAACTTCATGAGAAGCTTCTCAGCACTGAGTCCCAACTTGCTGCAAAAGTTTCGACCTCCTCCCCTCTGACGGCTACAGCGTATGCGACTAACATCAATTCGTGTCGCTCGTCGACCACTGCTGGTAAATCAGCCCAGTCGTGAACCCATACCTAGAATGATCAGTCATTTCCCTCGGCACGCCCTCCACAACATCAAGGTTCGACTCCTTCATTAGCCCAAATCGGCTACCAGTGTCGGTGTCAATATTGTGGTGCCCAAAGGCACTCTACTCGTTGTCCCAACATCCAAGTGCTCACTTCTTCTTCACAGTCGACCCAGCAGCCTGCTTCGGCTGCTTATAGTTCACCATTAGCCCACCACGACCTCCATTCCGTCGTCGCATAGTTAGATTCTTGATTCGGGTGCATCTCACCACATCACGACCGACTTAGATAACATGTCCCTCCATGCTCCATATGATGGCTTTGATGGTGTTGTCATGGGTGACGGTTACAAATTACAAATTTCCCACATTGTCAGTTTAATGTTCTCTGGTTTACAATCACTTCATTTTTTGGATACTCTTTTTGTACCTTCGATGTCCAAGAATTTGTTATATGTCTTTCAACTGTGTCAGCAGAATAATGTTATGGTTATTTTCCCTGCCTCTGACTTTCAGGTGAAGGATTGTCGTATGAGGGGTATTCTTTTTCAGGGCCCTCACATTAATGGATTTACATATATGGCCGGCCGTGTTTGAACTGCCCCACCACCTTCTGCTCATTCTTCGGTTAGGTGTACTACTATTTGGCATGCTCGCCTTGGCCACCCATCTTTTAAAGTTTTGAGTTTTGCTCTGTCTCAAATTAATGTATCCATGTCTAAATCTGGTGATTTTAGTTGTGATTCTGTAAATGCATCGAAAGTCACAAACTACCATTTACTGAGTCTTCTTTAACTTATGATATGCCAATTTGGTTTGTTTTCTCTGATATTTGGACTTCTATAGTATTATCTTGTGTTGGTTTTAAATATTATGTCATATTTGTTGATCATTTTACAAAATATCCACTGAAAAGAATGTTTGATGTTCTTCCCACCTTCATTGCATACAAAGCATTAGTTGAAAACTTTCTTAAGACCAAAATCACTACTCTATACTCCGACAATGGGGGAGAGTATCTTGCATTATGGCCTTTTTCACCACTCATGACATTACACATCTCACCTCCCCTCCCCATACCTCTGAACATAACGGTGCATCTGAACGACGATACCGTCACATGTTGAAACTGGTCTTTCTCTTCTTTATCAAGCCTTCATGCCCCTTCAATATTAGCCTTATGCTATCTCCACCTATCTCATAAACCACCTTACAAAGGTTGATCTCAATATGATGTCTTCCTTTGACAAACTGTTCAAACTCTCTCCGAACATCTCCAAATTACGTGTTCTCTGATGTAAATGTTTCATGTGGTTTCGTCCATACATATACCATAAACTAGACTCGTGCTCTAATCACTGTGTCTTCGTTGGTTATTCTCCTACTCAGAGTGCTTATCTATGTCTTGACCAATCCTCCAATAAGATCTACACTTGACGGCATTTTGACTTTGTAGAAAATATATTCCCTTTTTCCATCCCTCATGTCCCTACTCCAACTTCCCCTCCACCCGATATCACCCCTATTCCTCCTCCACCACCTCCTCTCATCCCTCCTACACCGGCTGTATCTACACCGACTCCAGTACCCTCGCCCCCTCGCTACATCCTTCACCGCCCCCCTAGCACCTGTTACACAACATCCCATGGTCACTTGGTCTCGCAATAATATCACTAAACTGAATCCAAGGTATTGTCTCACTTCCTCTATTTCTCATTATTTTGAGCCTACCACTGTCATGCAGGCACTCTCAAATCCATGTGGACGTCAGGCCATGTCCACCGAATTCAATGCTCTATTGAACAATGGTACATGGGATTTAGTCTCGCCTGCTCCTTCTCGGAACGTGCTAGGATATACGTGGGTATTTCACATCAAACGCAATCCCGATTGGTCTGTGGATAAATTCAAAGCTCGTTTTGTTGCTAAAGGCTTTAATCAGTGTCCTAGTATTGACTCCTTTGAAACATTTAGTCTTGTTGTCAAGCCTGCCATTGTTCGTACTGTCCTTAGCATTACTGTCTCTCGTAATTAGCCCCTCCGACAATTTGATGTGAACAATGCATTTCTCCATGGTTCCCTTCCTGATGAAGTATACATATCATAGTCGTCTGGGTTCTCTGATCTGAATCATCTTATTTTTGTTTGCCAGCTCCGCAAGTCTATCTACGGTCTGAGGCAAGCTCCCCGAACATGATACAATGCCCTTCGCACCTTCTTACTCTCGGTTGGTTTCTTTTGCACCAAGTCTGATGAATCCTTATTTGTTAATAATAAAAATGGCATCACTGCATAATTCTTAGTTTACGTTGATGATCTTATTCTCACTGGAAGTGGTGATCGGTTTTTGTCTGATATTATTCGTAATATGGCCACTCAATTCTCCATGAAACACCTCGGTGAGCTATCATATTTTCTGGATATCAAGGTCCTTCGTACCTCGCCTTCCTACTTTTTATCTCAACAGAAATATGTTACTAACATTTTTGCTCGACACAACATGCTTTCGGAAAATCTGTCCAAACCCCCTACCAGCCCTTATGATACATCCTCCTACCAGCAAATCCTTGGCAGTCTTCAATATCTCCTTCCTACACGGCCTGATATTGCTTTTGCTGTCAATGAACTATCTTACTTCATGCATGCCCCGACTGAGGCTCAATGGGGGGCTGTTAAATACCTCCTTCCCTATCTCACTGGGACTCGCCATTATGCTCTTCATCCTCGGGACAGTTCTCTCACTCTTCATAGCTTTATCGATGCTGACTGGGCTGGAAATTGTGATGATAGTACCTCCACCGAGGCATAGATTATTTTTCTTGAGTCTAACCCCATTTTGTGGAGCTCCCGCAAGCAGAAGACGGTTGCCCAATCATCTACTGAAGCTGAGTACAGGGCCATTGCAGCTGCTGCTGCTGAGTTGCAATGGACTCGCTCTATCCTCTCTTAGTTAGTTGTTTCTCTACATTCTTCCACACCTACTATATACTATGATAACATTGGTGCTACATATTTATTCTCCGATCCAGTATTTCACTCCCATATGAAGTATATTACCATTGATTACCATTTTGTTCGTGATTTAGTCAAGTCCAATCATTTTCGGGTTGCTCATACTTCTTCAGCAAATCAACTTGCAGATGCCTTGACCAAACCTCTCTCCCGAAATCATTTGTCATTACTCATGGACAAGATCGCTTTCAATCGCCCGCCATCTTGAGGGGACGTATTAGGAGTATCATTGTATACTTTGTATTGCATCTAGTTTCTACATTTTAGTTATATCCCAGATTGGGTATCACTTGTTAGGCACTCTCTTTGTATGTGTATTTAACTCTCCTTATAATAAATAAAATATCTTTGATCAATTCTTATCACCTTGTATTTGACACTCTATGTAAAAAGAATCTGATGAATAAGAGAACCTTAATTATTCGGCCTCTCTCTCTCTCTCTCTCTCTCTCTCTTTTTCTTATTTAGTTTTACTCTTTTCCCACAACAATTTCATACTTTATGTCCTATGGTGTCAAAAATAAAATAAAATTGTGTAGTCTTACTAGAATTGTTAATCTTTGTGTGATTTAATCGTTTAGTAAAATTTTAGCAATTTAGGCAACTCTTAAAATCCGAAAAATTGAAGGAAATTAAATATCTGGGGAAATTTAAAATGGAAAAAAAAAATGGGCTCTCTTGTTTAGATACATTCCATATGAGGGTTAATTGCATAAAAATTCATGACTTCTATCAAAATTTTCAATCTAATTATATATTTGTAGGGATACTTGTAGCAATTGTTGACTTGGAACTTATAGTTGACCAAGATCTTTTAGAAGGATGGCAGTTACTCTTGTAGCTGTATAAAAACTTGTAAGCTGCTACATTTCTCATTCAACTATATTACTCAACTTTTTATCAAAAGAACAATTATGGTTCTTCTCTCCACCTGTATGAACTTCTATATGGTATCATTTGCTTACGATCTGATCTTATGGCCTGATTCGCCATGGTGACTCCATTGCAAGGTATAGATTGACCGGCGCTGCCTTCCGACAATTGTAATTCGTCATCGGCGTGGGCGTTAATTACCTCCGCTGCCACTACAGTCGCACAAACTTCTGCAACCAACTACAATCCATTTCTCCTTTGCAATTTCGATCATCCGAGCATGATTCTAGTCATAAATTAACTCATCGGCTGTAATTTCCTCTCTTAGCGAAAAGCTATGATAGTTGTGCTTAGCACCAAATCGAAGCTAGGGTTTATAAACAAAAAAATTACAGCTCCTGATGTGGATTCCTCTACATATGAAGACTGGAAAAAAGTCAATTTCATGGTAACTTCCTCGATCCTTAATTTTATTTCTAAGGAAATCTTTAAGGATTTCATATATGCCAACTCTGCCAAGCATCTGTGGGATGAAATTTCTCAATATTTCAGTGAATATTATGGTCCGTTAATTTACCAACTCAAACGAGACATTAGCAGCATCTCTCAGGGGAAAGATTCTATTTAGTTATATTTTTCTAAACTCAAGCGCCTCTGAGATTACTATGCGAATGTTAAGCCAATTAAAGTTTGTTGTCTTATTGGTTAATCTGCCCTAGCTAATTCAAACGAGGATAAGGTGATGAAATTTTGATGGGGTTGAATGAGGCATATGATCCATTTAGGTCTCAGATATTGGTAATGGAACCGTTGCCTGACTTGAATAATGCTTATTCCATGTTGCTGAGGATTGAGAAACAATGGTCAATTAATCTCTCATTTCCAGATATCGTTGATTCTACAGCCTTAATGGCTAATACTGCTCAAGGTCGAGGTATTGGAGGAGGACGTTCTGTTTCACCATTTCCAATTGTGTTGGATATGCTCGAGGAAAGGACTTTCCAGGGATTCCATTTCTTCCACCATAGCACCAATCCAATGCTCATATTCACTTCCACTACCTCTTTGAAATTTTTAGGTTCTTGGTGTTCTAAGTCTTCAGCAATACTGGGAGCATAGTACACACTTCCAGCTTGTCCATAGAAGTCTGGCTTTTGAATTTTCCCCCTTGGTCTATCCCTAGCAATACTATAATTTCTGAGATTTGGTGTTTGAGGTTGAACTTCATCATCTTCAGAAGAACTTGAACTTGCTTGGTGATCCCCTTGTTCTTCCTGTGGTTGAGTGTTATCAGGTGAACACTCCACCTCAACTGATATCTTTCCATCTTCTACAGCCTCTTGAAACTCCTTCACACTTCCAGTGGAAGTATATCCCATGACACCCTCATTGAACTTCACATCTCTACTTACAATGAGCTTTTGATTTCCAGGCCCTAAGCACCACAACCTGTATCCTTTATCCCATCTGGATATCCTAATAATACACACCTGGTTGCCTTTGGATCCAGCTTATCTTGCTTGATGTGAGCAAAGGCAAGACAACCAAACACTTTCAAGGCAGTATAATCACTTATTCTTCCATTCCATACTTCATCAGGTGTCTTGAAACCAAGTGATGATGATGGTGATTTGTTGATGAGATAGCATGATGTGTTCACTGTCTCTCCCCAAAACACCTTTGGCAATCCAGCATCAAGCAACATACATCTCACTCTCTCTAGAAGAGTTCTATTGAACCTTTCAGCAACACCATTTTGTTGTGGATTCATTGGCACAGTTTTGTGCCTTGTTATCCCCTTCTCTTCCCATAGCTCATTGAATTCAGTGGATAGATACTCTAGGCCATTTTCAGTCCTCAAATGCTTAAGTTTCTTGCCCCTTAAGTTCTCCATTTGAATCAACCATGATTTGAACTTCATGAATGCATCACTTTTGTTCCTTAGCACAAACACCCATATCTTCCTACTGAAATCATCAATAATTGTCATGAAATATATTCCTCCACCATGTGTTTCTGTCCTTGAGGGACCCCAGATTTCAGAATGCACATAATCAAAGCATTCCTGAGTTGAATGTACACCTTTTCCATAAGGTAATTTTTTAGACTTGCCTAGTGCCATTTATCACAAATCTCCAATGTTTCTGTCCCTATACTACCAATTACCCCTCTTCTTGATAGTTCTTTCAAACCTCTCTCCCCTATATGACCAAGCCTTTTATGCCAAAGCATAAGGTCAGATTTACCCAAAACACTATCCACTCTAGCAAGAACAGGCTGCCCTATCAAGATAAACAAACCATTGTGTTTCCTACCCTTGATAACCAGTTTCTTGCCTTTGGTGATGTTTAGAAACCCCCCTACTGTGTTGAAATCACATCCAGTGGCATTAAGGGACCCTAGGGAGAGTAAATTTCTCTTTAAACCAGGAACATACCTTACATTGGAGATGGTTCTAGTCTCACCATCAAACATGGTGATCTTGACTGAGCCAATGCCTTGAACTCTACAGGAGTGATCATTTCCAAGTAGAACACATCCTCCACCTTCCTTCTTGAGCTCTTAGAACCAATACTCATGTGGACACATGTGGAAAGAACAACCAGTGTCCAATACCCACTCATTCTCCATCCTTGAATTTGAGATATTCAATACTTCTGGATTATCTACTTCATGTTCAACTGCTGCAGCTGCAGATCCTTGGCCTTCGTTCTTCTTCTTCTTTTGAGGACAATATTTCTTTAGATGTCCCACTTGTTTACAGTTAAAACACTTCCTATTCTCCACCCAAGATCCAGATCCTTTGGAACCATTAGAAGTACCTTTAGAATCCTTTGAAGATTGGCCTTTCTTCTTCTTATTGTTTGGCTTGAATTTGACATTCAAACCTTCTCCAGATTGGCTTGGTTTCTTGTTAGCATGATTTCGAAGGTATTTGGTCTTCAGAGCAATGATTATTGAGTCATAGCTCAGCTTGTCTGTTCTCCCAAACATAAGAGTATCTTTGAAGCTCTCCATTGACTTTGGGAGTGCATTTAACACCATCAATGCCTTGTCATCCTCTTCAATTTTGACCTCCAGGTCTTCCAGTTCATCAATCAACTTTGTAAACTCATCAAGTTGATTAGAAATTACCTTGTCATCCACCATCTTGAAGGCTAACAACTTCTTCTTGAGGAACAGTTTGTTTGACACAGACTTTAATTGGTAGAGTTCCTCTAATTTTCCCCACGCCTCCAATGCAGTCTTGCATCTGGAAATTTCCCGCAATGGCTTATCACCCAAACACAAAATGATCAGGCTCAAAGCCTTTTGATCCACCTCTGCAAACTTGGGCTTCTCAGCTTCAATCCATTGATCCACAGACTTGAGAGCATTGGAGAGTCCGTTCTGCACAAGAACAACATTCATTTTGATCTTCCATAATGCAAATTCATTCTTGCCAGAAAACTTATCCAAATCCATCATCATCCCTGCCATTCTTCTTCTTCTTCTTGTGTGAGAAAGATTCCCACAGACGGTGCCAATTTGTTCTAAACAAGACTTGAAAATCTAATCACATAAAATCTCAGAACTGTGTTCGGTCGAAACTTGAAGAAATTGGGCTGAACAACTTTGAGGTGTTCACTCCAAAACTGAGAAATTCTGGCCGAACAAACAACAACACAGAAACATAAATGAAATTGGACAATTCACACTTTTACGTGGTTCGATCAAGAAGATCTACATCCACGGAGGTTCACTAAATTATGGAAGAGATTACAAGAATTAAGCTGAGACAAGAAAATACCCAAATCTGGAACCGATTTAGGGCAAACAAACCCTAGCTTCTAATTCTCTCTCTACAGTAACAGGAATTTAGGGAAAATGATACAACTCTGATCGCACGAATGAGAGAAACAAGTTTAAGTATGTGGTTCAGCTCGAATCTTTAGAGGACGGAAGTTATAACCACTTCTTGAAATTGGGCTTCAACTTGGCAAGTTGCTGGCAACGACAACGGTTCTACAATGATTATTATCCGTTGTAGATTTCTGTTATGAAACTTAACCACCTAAGTCCGAACCCAGTTTAAGCATACACCTTCCACTGACTAGATTCAAAACCCGGTTTCTGACCCAGTTCCTGTGACCCTGAACCCGGTTCTCAAACCTACACACCCTATATTGTTTTTGTTCATTCACTTAATACAATTGAACCTTATTCCACAATATTCATCTTGCTCAGGATGTTTCTTCGTTGATACAAAAGGAGTTGGCTAAGTTTTTGGAAATAAATCTCATAGATCCAAGGTTCAGGGAGAGGAGGACCTTGACTTCTTTCGTTTCATTCATACAGTAGGTACATTTCCTATTCATTTTATTTTTTCATTGGTGAGTACTGTAGTGTTGTCTCTTGGATCTTGGATACGGGTGTGAGTAAGCATACTGTGTTAACCCTCACCTTATCTCTTCTCTATATCCCTTGTCCATTCCTATCAATGTAATTTTTCTCGGCGGTTCTTCTAAGACTATTTCCCATAGTGGAATAGTGCATCTCCATAGAGATATCGTACTGATGTGGTCTACATTTCTCCCTTCAAGTACAGCTTACTTCCACACTTAACATGCAATGTATATTCACTCCATCTCAATGCAAATTATAAGACCTTAGACTGCTAAAACTAGATAAGACCTTCAGACTGCAAAAACTATCGCCACTGGACATCTTATGGGCAAGCTCTATGTCTTAGATTGAAGCACAATATTGCCTGTTTTCCCTTGTAATCCCGTTTTGCCTACTGATACTTTATAACTTTGGCATCACACTCTAGGGGATGCTTCTCTAAAAGTCTTATAACATATTGCCTTTTTAAAGAAGCTTTGTACGGATCAATCCATAAAATCGTGTGATGTTTGTTTCAAGCCAAACATCATAGAATATATTTTCCTACTTCTATACACAGTTTGCATCCATTTGAATCAATCCACGTTGACATTTAAGGGCCATGTAAAGAATCATCCCTCACAAACACATCATATTTTCTCACTGTTTTGGATAATTATACACTGGGGACTTGGGTCTATCTTATGCACCACAAATCTCAAACACTTCATATTCTCAAGACCTTCATCAAACAAGTTCCTACTCAATTTGCCAGCGCATTAAAATTGTTAGATCGGACAATGGTTTGGAATTTCTTAGTAATGCTTGCCAGTATTTTTTTCCCTCTCTTGGGATCATTCATCACAAAATTTGCCCCTACACACCCCCAACAAAATAGTGTGGTCAAGAGAAAACATAACCACCTTTTACAAATGGCTCGGTCTCTTATGTTTAATTTATCCTTGCCCCTCAAATTCTAGTCGTATGCCATTATTCTGGTTGCTCACATTATAAATCATTTACTCAACCCACTCCTCATCTGGAAATCTTTTCTCCCCTTAAGTCTTTTGGCTGCTTAACCTATCTAGTTGATGTTAAACCAAATAAATCCAAGTTTTGAGCTCATTTCTCGGGCCCACATGTGCATTTTTATTGGGTTTAATCATGGTCAGAAAGTTAAAAGCTATATCACCTTAACTCCCACAATATTCTTGTTTCTCGGCAACTTTTTGAAATTATTTTCCCTACTCTTCTTCTCCTCCATCAACAGAATCCATTCCTTTCCCTCTGGTCCCTCTAACAGAAACATCCCCGCATGATCCTAGTGCTTCAGAGTCCCTATTATTTCCACTCCTTCTACATTGGATCTTCCTCAAGTGTGTAAACGTAGTCAATGGTAGAAAACTAAACCCACTTGGATGCAAGATTATATCATTGGCAACACCACTGTTGATTCTTCTATTCCTTCTCCTAGTCAACCTTTTCCTTTTCTCAATACTCCCACATATGATCATGCTTATGGTGCTTACTCCACTAACATATCTACTATCCAAGAGCCCACAACTCATAAGGAATCTAGTGGACATCAGGGTTGAATAAAGGCCATGGGTAAAGAAATAGAGACCCTTGAAAAAAATGACAGTTGGGATCTTGTTGAATTGCCTCCCAACAAGAAACCCATTAGGTGTAAGTAGGTCTACAAAGCAAAGCTCAAACTGAATGGACAGTAGAGAGATCTAAGGCTTGGTTAGTGGCAAAAGGTTTCAGTCGAATTTCAGGATTGAATTTTTATGAGAGTTTCTCTCCCGTTGCTAAGGTAGTAAATGTTCGGCTTTTTATTGTTGTTGCCACAATGAAAGGTTGGCCTATTCACCAATTGGATGTGAATAACGTCTTCCCACACGGTCATTTGCATGATGAAGTTTTTATACATCCTCCACCGGGTAATAACAAGCCCTTCCTGGTCAAGTATGTCGATTAGAAAAAAGCTTATACGGGTTGAAGCAAGCCTCTCGGGAGTGCAATTTGGAGTTTAGCAATAAAATGCAGCAGTTTGGCTTTCTTCAATCAACCCATGATCATTGTTTCTTCACTCTCACCAAGTCTACAGAATGGTTGTTCTCATTTACATGGACGATACAGAGACATGTTCCTCCTTGATACAACAGTTCACAAATTTTTTGGATGACCAATTTACTATAAAAGACCTTGGCATTGAGTAATATTTTTTGGGTATGAAAATGACTCGTTCTTCTGCTGGCACGTTTTTTTGCAACACAAATACATTCGGGATTTGATAAAGGATACTGAAGTGGCTTCTTGTAAACCAGTGGTCACTCCTCTGCCACAAGGACTGCATTTACAAGAGAAACAAGGCACTTTACTACCGATCCTGACTGCTACAGACGACTAATCGGATTACTTATGTACCTCAATTTCACAAGGTCGGGCCTCTCCTATTTGGTCCAACAACTTAGCCAGTTTGTGATGAGGCCTCATTCTGCTCATATGGACGTTGCTTGTCACATTTTACGTAACCTAAAGCACACCAGCTCCTTAAGGACTCTTTATTCCAGTACAACAACATTTTGGCTCCTGTCCTATAGTGATGTTGATTAGGCATCGTGTAAGGATACTCAGAAATCTGTTACCGATTATTGGATCTTCTTGGGCAACTCTTGTATTTCTTGGAAGAGTAAAAACCAAACTACGGTGATGAAATCTCCGGTTGAAGCCGAGTATCGTGCCTTAAGCACCACTGTTAGTGAACTAGAGTCTATATCCTATTTGTGCTCCGATTTCCACTTACATGTGCCTTTGCCTATTTCCTTGTTGTGTGATAATCAAGCAGCTATGCATATCATTGCCAACCCCGTCTTTTATGAGTGCACAAAGTATCTAGAGATTGATTGCCACGTGGTTCGGAAAAAGTATAAGAAGTGATTCATCATTTTGCAGCATCTTCCTTCTAACCTCCAACTTGCGGGTCTGTTTATGAAGTTCTTTGCTCCTGCCAGCTTACAATTTTTGTTGTCCAAGTTAGGCATGGTTATGTCTGCCCCCATGCCCATCTTAAGGGGGGAGGGGTGTAGGGATATTGTAGCAATTGTTGACTTGGAACTTATAGTTGACCAAGACCTTCTAGGAGGATGGCAGTTACTTTTGTAGCAGTAAAAAAACTTGTAAGCTGCTACATTTCTCATTTGACTGTATTATTCAAACTTTTATCATAAGAACATTTATGGTTCTTCTCTCCACTTGTATGAACTTCTATAATATTCCAAAATTGTAATGTTATGCATAAATTTTTCAATTCTGCAATTCGATGCATACACATGATTTCTTTTATGAGAATTTTGATGATTTGGCACCCGCAATTCAATACTCACTTTTTTGGAAAATGTTGCATGAATAAGAAAAGAAAGCTCGATTCAAATTCTTAAATACAACATTTGAGAGCTAGATATGTAGATCTAATACGCGATAAATTATGTATATTTAAGTAAATTTAAAATATTTTAAAATATATTATTTACACTGGGTAGCGGGTGTCGAATTTTGAAGATTATTTTATTAACATGCATCTAAAAAGTTTCATGGTGCATTGAATTGCAAAAAAAATTACAAAGTGAGATAAAAATTCTGTGTTTTTTTAAGATTCACCTTTCGTTATAGCTATTGGAAAGGAGTCAAGCCAAGAGCGTGAGACAGGCCAAGCAGTGGTATACGGTTGCCCTAGCAGATCAATCAGCAATAGATGATAGGATTGGAGGAGCTACTTCTGCCCCCTTCTAATGGTTGACAAAGGCCAACAACCCCATTGGTTGGGGCGCCGCTCTTATACTTTTCTTATCCTTCTTCTCGCACAAATATTTATTAAGCACGTATAGAATATTTCCCAAGGATTTCTTCCAAGATATGGGTCAATTATATCCAAACTGAAAATTTGGTCAAAATTAAAACTCCAAATCATCTCTCAATTATGATGTCTCAATTATGTTTCATGCATAATACTACGTTACTTAAGAGGTTGTAAAAATTATAAATTTTAAGAAGTCGTAAAAATGACATAATTTTATGTTTGGAACATGATTGAGACACTATAATTGCGAGAAATGAGCTCAAATGCAAAACTAGCGTGGTGGAAGATAACTATAATATTTCCCTTCGGTGGTACTTATTTATTCATGAATTAAAAAAATAAGGAAATAATAATACTCACAATAGGGCGGGTATGGGCCGGTTTTGCTAAATCTGTGATCCGCCCTGTAAAGAATTCAAAAATTCATTACCTGCTTTGCTCCACCAGATTTACCCCAAGAATACCAACCCCGCCCCAAAGTGCAACGAAATTAAATTTAATATTGAATATTTTTAATATGACTATTAAATTAAATATCAAATAACCAAGTTAATTTATAAAAAAATATATGGTCACACTGGAGAGTTGAATAACTCAAAATAGTCACATTCATTGTTCATTTAACAGAAAGATAGTGTACACAATGCATACATAAACACATAAGTATCTCACAAATCATACAAAAGATCATAAAAATAATTAAGATTAATGCAAAGCATCATATGCATTAATAAAATTATGAAATATTTATATATTCAATATACATGGGTCGAGTTAGGGACATGTTTAACAAAACCCTTTACCCGCTTCAAACCACTAAACCATTTTCACCGAGTTTTTATCGAATTTGACCGAAGAGGGTTTCATATGAATTCGGGTTTGAACCTACCCCATTTCCATCCGAGTTCTTATCATCTTTCTTTTTATTAATATTTACTGAATTTTTAATTTGTCCATAATTGCACCTAAATTTCAAAGTTACGTCTCAATTGACAATTTTAGAAATTTGGAGGTAAATTGCAATTGAGTTCCCAGGTTTGCTTTAATTTTTTCATCGACTACTATGAACATGTTTTATTTGAGAGAGTTTACAATTGATGTGTTACGATCATATTTTAGAATTTTTATTAAGTAAAATAAGTTTCTTTTATAATATTTGTACCACATACATTGATGGACACTTTCAATGTGTAGAATAATTCAAGATTTGTTGTGAACTCTTATGAGTTTATTCATTCATATTAATACATGTTTACATGGGTGTTACAAAAGAAAAATATACAACAAATCTTTTTACACAAGGAATTAATAAATAATATCCCTAAACTTCAGCATAATAGATAATTTTCCTAAACTTAAGCAGAAGATAATCGTGAAGATGTTATCTTGCTATCATCCCCCCTCAAGCATAACGTAGGTTGAGGACCGACGTGAAGCTAGGAACGAAATACTTCAAAAGATGGTCAGGCAAGACTCTTGGTGAAGACATCAGCGATTTGGTGTTCAGAAGAGATAAACTTGGTGTCAAGTAAGCCAGAGGAGACCAACTCGTGGACAAAATAGAAGTCTATATCAATGTGCTTAGCACGCTTGTAAGCGGTCGGATTTTGAGTGAGAAAAACTGCACTATTATTATCACATAGCAGACTAGGGCGAGATGGTAAAGTAATACGAAGTTCATGAAGGAGTTGAAAAACCCAAACCATTTCAGCAGCGGTATTAGCAAGAGCCCTGTACTCCGACTCACAGCTAAAGCGAGCAATTGTGGACTGCTTCTTCGCACTCCATGAAATTAAGTTGTCCCCAAGAAAGATGGAGTATCCATAGGTTGAGCGACGTGTCTCAACACACCGGGCCCAATCGGCGTCAGAGTATCCAAGGAGAGAAAGAGGAGGACCGCGAGAACGAAAGGCCAAAATGATAGGTTCCTTTAACATAGCGTAAGATACGCTTGACAGCTTGAAAATGCTCAACGGTTGGTCGGTGCATGAATTGACTGACGAGGTTGACGGCATAAGAGAGGTCGGGGCGAGTGATAGTAAGGTATTGCAAGGCACCCACGACCTATAAAGAGAAGGGTCATCAAAGAGTTAACCGGCACGTGAAACTTGAAAGCCAGCGGCAAGAGGAGTTGAGACCAAGTTTTAAGCAGTTAAATCCGCCCGTCGTAATATATTCGCAGCATATTTGGCCTGATTTAGGAACAAGCCGTCGGAGGTGTGAGTAACTTCAAGGCCGAGAAAGTAGCTTTATCGCCCGAGGTTCTTGATTGAAAATTCTTTGTGAAGACTAGTCATGAAGAATTTCAAGAGTGTTGCATCGTTGCCTGTTAAGATAAAATCATCAACATAGACAAGGAGATATATTAAAGAGGATCCCCGGTGAAATACAAACAAAGATGAGTCCGAGCGAGTGCAATAGAACATAATGCTTAAGAAAAAATCGCTAAGGCATTGATACCAGGCGAGAGGAGCCTGTTTGAGGCCATATAGTGCCTTTTTAAGGCGACAAACATGGGTAGGATACTGAGGATCAATGAAATCCAGAGGTTGTTCCATAAAGACTGGCTTAGACAGCACACCATTTAAAAAGGCATTCTTGACGTCATGTTGGTGAAGAGACCAATTTTTCATAACGGCAAGAGCAAGCACAATGCGAACCGTAGAGGCCTTGATGACTGCGCTAAATGTGTGAGAGTAGTCAAAATCAGCAAGTTGAGTATAGCCTTGAGCTACTAGGCATGCTTTATGCCGATCTATACTACCACCAACGAGAAATTTGGTTCGAAAAGACCCACTTTGAACCGACAATGTTGGTATTTGGAGGTCAAGGCACAAGATCCCAGGTGTCATTTGTATGAAGAGCACTCATTTCTTCTTCCATAGCTTGAAGCCAGTGAGGATGCTTGGCAGCTGACTTAAAACCTTTCGGTTCGTAGACTGAGGAAATGGCAGCGGTAAGGGCATTGTATGCCAAATCAGCAAATCGGCGAGGCTTGAATATGCCGGCCTTGGCACGAATGACCATGGGATGGGAAGAAGTCGTTGCCAAAGGTGGATCAACGGGAGATGATGGAGGAGGCGAATCAGCTGCCGGTGGTGGAATAATAACAGGCTGCGTGCATGAGGCATCTTCAAGTGGCGGATCACACAACTTGCATGGAGAGGAAGGTGAAGATGTCATTGCAGCTAGTTTATTAAATTCGGAGGCATCCAGAGGAGTCGAGGAAATAGACATGTCATTACACAAAAATGGAAAGCAGAATTCGTCAAGTTTTGCATGGCGAGTAGCATAGACCCGTAGAGTAATAAGATCGAGACACCGAAACTCTTTGTATTGGCTGCTATAGCCAATAAAAATACAAGGAGAGGAACGAGGTTCGAGCTCATGAGAGGTGTAGTCCCGGAGGCATGGATAGACACGACACCCGAATGGATGGAATATTTCATAATTCGGCGGTGTGGAGAAGAGCATTTCAGAGGTGATTTGTGGTCCAGAACCAGAGGTGAAAGACAATTGATTATGTAGACAACACTACTGAATGCATCAACCTAATAGTGAGACAGTATGTGAGAATGAAAAAGCATAGCAAGCCCAGTTTTTGTGATATGACGATTGTTCCGTTCAGCACGACCATTTTGTGTTGGTGTGTATGGACAAGACATGGCGTGATGAATACCCTGATTGGCGAAGAAAGTTTGGACACTATTACTGGTAAATTTAGTACCCCCATCACTCTTAAATTGTTTTATACGTCGACCAAACTATGCACCAACGAATGTATGGAATCGAAGCAGTACATCATAGTAATCAGATTTCAAGCGAAGAGGGTATAGCCATGTAAACCGAGAAAAGTCATTGACAAAAATAACATAGTAGCATCACGAGAAGAAATAGGAGTAGGACCCCATAAATCACAGTGAATTAAGTCTAAAACAACAGCCGATCTTTTATCATTTAAAGAATACAATAAACGCTTATTTTTTGCAAGTTCAAAAGATGAGAAAATCATAGGTTTAGGTAAAACAGAAGTCACAGAAAGTAAACCAATTTTATATAATAAACTAATTATATCAAAGGAAATATGGCCTAATCGGGAGTGCCAAAGCTTGAAAGAAGCTTTAGGCCGCCGAGAGTGCAGGATCGAAACTAGAGCCCTAGGTGGCTCATCCAATACGTAGAGACCATTAACCCGTCTTCCTCGAGCCAGAGTTGCCTTGGTTGCTCGATTCTGAATTTCAAAAGAATCATTAGTGAAGAGAACATCAACTCGAGAATCGGTAGTCAATTTACTGACTGAAAGCAAGTTCTTTTCTATTTCCGGGACAACCAAAACATCTAAGAGTTTAAATTCATGAGAAAGACAGCGAGTGTCAATATCAGAAATCACAAGTTGAGCACCATTACCAACAATGACACAGTCAGAACCAGAGTACGGAACCGAGGTGTTGAGGGAGGAAGTGGTCGGAGTCATGTGAGCAGAGGCACTGGTATCGAGAAACCAATCAGAGATGGGAGGCGAGACATTGCAGCCTGCATTAAAAGTCTCGGCAAGGTTAGCAATGGATGGAGGAACATTTTTATACCGATCGCCGCAAACATCCAAATAGTGGCCGTCGATGCGGCAGATTTGGCAGTGGGGAGGACGACGAGGCCCACCCTTGCCGCGTCCACGTCATGGTGCAGAATTTATATATGTCGTGATCGAGCGACTAGAATTTTGATGAGAACTAGCTGAAGCAGACCCATGATGTGATGAAGAGTGGTGAGGAAGACTGAAAGGGGAAGTCGGGACGTTGAAGGCAGCAACAACCGATTCCAAGGAATCGAAGGATTCTTGAAACATGCTGAAGTTTTCAGCATTGGAGATGAGCGTCTGAAATAAGGGTAAGGAAGATAGTGACAGTTGAGTAGCCGAGAAGCTAGTGAAAGCAGGTCCCAATCCACGAAGGAAGTGATGAATTTTATCGGTGTCATCAATGGGACGACCGATGGCAGCAAGATGGTCGCAGATGAGCTTGAATTTACGAGTGAATTCAGGGATGGAGTCGGCGCCCTTCTTTAAAGTCTGAAGTTCACCTTTGAGACGGAGTTCGTGAGCCTTCGAACCATGACTGTAGGCCGCTTCAAGGGCCAACCAAACAGAACGAGAAGTGGTGCAGCCGATGACGATGGACATGGATTCTTCCGTCAAAGATGAAAAAAGAAGACTGATGAGTTCTGGTCATCAGCATGCCAGATGAGGTAATCAGGATTGGCAGTTGTCTTGTCATTAGCATCCGTAATTTCAGAGGGAGGAGAGGGACGAGAACCATCAACTAGAGGAAGAAGACCTTGTCCAGTGAGAAGGGGCATGAGTTGGCTCCGGGTAATTTGTAGAGAAGAGTTTTATAGTAATCATATGAATGAGGGTTTAGGGTTTAGGGTTTAGGGTTTAGGGTTTGGGGTTTAGGGTTTAGGGTTTAGGCATGAGTTGGCTCCTGGTAGGATAGCTTCTCTATAGTTGCCATGAGAGAGGAAGAGTTGAGAACGAGAGAAAGAGAGATTGAGGGAAGGGTTTTGGTGCCTAACAGGCTATACCAAGTAGAATAATTCAAGATTTGTTGTGAACTCTTCTGAGTTTATTCATCCATATTAATATGTGTTTACATGTGTGTTACAAAGAAAAATATGCAACAAATTTTTTTACATAAGGAATTAATAAATAATATCCCTAAACTTCAGCATAACAGATAATTTTCCAAAACTTAAGCAGAAGATAATCTTAAAGATTTTATCTTGCTATCACAATGTTTGGTGGATGAGCATTTTCGGTAATTCCATTATTATTCAATTTTGACATAAGACCCCGCCACTATAAAACTTGTACTTTCTTGTTATAGTGAATAGTGATCCCCAACTCCACCATCGCTACTCGCTATCTCACCCACCCCAATTGCCACAATCTATACCCAAAGCTTTTCTTTCAATTTATTGCATCACACTCATACATTCATTGGGTCTGTTTGTTTATGATTGGGACAATCCGTTGTGGATTATGCCCAACCCAACATGTATTGATTTATGGGTTTGAGATAATATATTGTCTTTAACCCTCTTACACACATTATTAATTAAACTCAATTTTCAATACAACTTTAATCAATAATCATCATTATTTATCTACATCTTACGCACATCATAAATCAAATCCAAATTCCAATACACCTTTATTCAATAACCAATCATTTTTTAATAAACTTTTACACACATCATCAATCAAACTCAATTCTCAATACAACTTTAATCAACAATCAATCATTCATTAACTATCACTTACACACATCAAATCACATTTACCATCCTTTATAATATAAACCAACTCCAACCCAATCTCCCAACCAACATAAACAAACACTCATTTTATTCTCCACAGCCTACAGTACTCCAGCCACCCACGGCCATATACAAATATTTATTACCAAATCGACATGCTTGCTGTTTCTTCTAAGGAACCTTATCATTGCTATATCATGCATACATGCTTCTCCATATTATTTCATAACTCGGTTAATTCACTAGTTTACAATTTGGTTAACATTGAAAAACCTACAAATGCTTACTTTTAGGTTTTTAATTTATTCCCGAAAAGTTATATCAAGTGGTTTATTCATTATCTAAATACATATTCACACATACTCACACACATTGGTGTATAAAACACCCGATTTAGTTCTCCAGGTTCCGCACCTAATAAATCTAGATTTTCTTCCATGTTATTGTTGTTGCAGAAGGAAGATGACCAATCACAACTTTGATGCACTCTTGGAGATATGGTGCACTATTGGAGCAAAAAAAGTGCATCTCCCACTACTTTGATGCACTCTTGGAGATGGCCTTAAGGTTTCTATTTAAAGAGAAATAATATTCACCTGTAATATTTTGTCAATCACAACTTTAAGAATGTATTGAAAAAACAAAAGGAAAAAAAAACAAAAAAAAAAAAAAAAAAAACACAGAAAAGAATGGGTCTGTACTTTTGCACAGCAGTTTGAAGAAGCAAAACTAGGTGGGATAAACAAAATTACCAGAAATCGAGTAAAACACGTTACACCAATATCCTATCTGCTATTCAAATGATTTACAACCCCAGTTTCTACAAAGATTTTCCAACCCCATCCCCTTACCCCAATAAATAACTTCGTGATCATACAGGCCACAAGCCACCTCTATAAATAAACATAAATCAGGTCCTTATTTATTTTTATAATAGTACACCGCCCCAAATACAGTAACTAGGGGATCGACTTTTTTAGGGAGGAATACATTGATCTATATATATATATATATATAGAGGGTGGTAACTAGTAGTCCCCTCAAGCACTGCACATGCAATCAGGAGCAGGATATGTAAATATTGACTGTGTAGGCTTCCGTAGTCTCAGCTGTCCTTGCCTGTTTTTGTGCCCTTCCACCACTGCGTCTTGGAACTCCGACCAGCTCAGGTTCTTGTTCAAGAAAAGCTGCCCTAACAAGGCCATGTTGGGTCTTATGGTCTTCATGTTCTCATATGTTCGATGCCCCACCTGGTGTTTCAACTCAATTTATAAACTCGTTCCAACAGAAACTCAGTACTCATTTTTCAATATACGGACATGCATATTTTACTCCCTGCCTATGCTTCTCCAGTTTATTTTCTAATATATTGCCCCCTGATTTTTGGTAACTTAGCTCCTTTGTTAACAAAGGAAGGGGCAAAAGTCAAAAGGAAAAAATTAAGTGCAGGGGGTCAAAAGTTAATAGAAATAAAAGTGCATGGAGCAAAACTAATTAATGCAACTACTTAAAAATATAATACAATGGCAAAAGCAACATTTTATGCTACTAAAGCCGCTATTAAGATACAACTTTAAGCAAGGAGCCATAATAGCATATTCGATCTGTGCTTGTTCTAGAAATTATTTCAAGTACTATCAATGTAGTCAACCAACTGCAACTTATTCAAGAACACAAAACTGTCCTATCTTTGGATGGTAAATATTTCTTTAAACCTATTAAATATGTTGGTTAGCAACAGGCTGACAAAAAGAGATCAGCGTTTCCACATTAGTGGCAAAGAAAAGACAATAGTTTAGAAGAGCTTACCACAGCATTGTGCATATTTCCAGGCGAAGCAGAAATGAAAATATCACTGTGCATGCTAACATAGTAATCAACTGCTGCTAACAAGGAAGCCTTTCCTTTAATTTGCGCTCTTTCTTCTGAAGAAGCCAGACTCTTTTTGTCTTCCATAAAAGGAAACAAACTCCGCAACGTCGAGATCCTAGCTTCCCCACCATATACCTATAATACAGTATGCATAACCAATTCAGATTACAAAAAGCCTCAGGACAAAATCCAGCTATTTCATAACTTACAAATACAGTATTTGGCATTCGTTTTTCATACAGGTGGCACCTTTACTGAGGGGAGTAATTTGCAAGAAAGGACAAACCTCAAGGGCCATCTTAACACCACAAGGGGGATATTTGTAATTTTGTAATTTCAAGGCATAATCAATTCTTTTGAAAACAATTGTGTGTGTGATTGTGTGTGTTTCCAACCTTATGGGAAGCCAGATATAAGCGAGTAGTGTTGTCGAATCCCAAAGCTGCCAGCAGCAATCCAATTTCTTCAGGAGTCAACGGGCACCGTCCTCGGCTCCTCAACTCCTCATCCGTAAATTGCGAATTCAACACTCTTCCCTGCCAAATGACCTGTCGGTACTTAGCCAGAGCCAACTTTTCGGCCTTGCCTCCACCAAAATCGCACGCTGAGTGAGCAGCCATATCCTGACAAAACTCCCAAAATTTAAGCATTAATTGATGCTGCATTAAAGTAGACAACCTTATCTTCCTTAAGACCACCATCACAGTATATCATATAACCCATTGCACGATAGAGATAAGGAACACCTTGTCAAAACGCAGATGGAGGACGACAAACTTTCCAGTGCCTTGCTTGTCCTTGGAATCAGTGACTTCTTTGAGGTATTTGATGCTTCCTGCTTCACTTGAGCTCGGATAGTTTCTGAGACGACTAACAAGTGCATTCCCAAGAGATTGGATATGAGGAACGAAAGACAATGCCTGAAAGTTAACTTTACATCGTAGTCGTTGGATGTCCTCCGGCATATTGTCGAAAGCCAAACGGTGAGAAAATGGTGCAATTGCAGCAATTCCATAACTGGACATTCCAAAGATAGTATGGTTAAGACAACAACCAAATGACGCGGATAACTAGAAAGAGAGGGTATTTGTTACTCATCGGCAGGGAAAGTGCTAGTAAATTATGTGCTTTTAGTCATTGTTAAAAATTTGGCAGTAGTATTAGTATGGCTAAATATTTCTTTGATTGGATGTATAAGTTTTTATATTCAGTATGATATAAGCCCAATAATCAGAAACTGAGAACAGATCTGAGAAACATAACTTGAAATACTTAAAGAATTAGCTATTACTAAAATGTCCATGATGATTATACCAGAACTAAAATCCCAGTGAATTTAATCCACGTGAAGAAGATCATCTAGTGTTCACCAACCTCTGCAGGACGGGTGAAACATTCTCCAGATACCAGTTTGCAGAAGCATGAACTGGTGCTGTTTTAATTCTGGTAGCTCGAATAGCTGTAGCATAATATTCCCGTGTGCTCCAAAAATATTCATCAGGCAACTCTTTAACAATAGATACGTCATCTTTCAATACTTTGATGAAGTGATCCACATCAAATATGTCCATGAATGTGCTGCAACAGGGGAGTGGGGGAGAGGTGCAATATCTCATTTAGTTACGGATCCAAATAGAAGAACATGAATAAATATTTTTTCCATAACAAACTACTGTGTAAGCATGAATTTTTAATAAAAGAACCTTGAATCTTGCCAAACAGGATTTACTTCCAGATATGGAATTATGAGAGTTGCATTCAAGATCTTCGCAACAGCAACTGCATCACAGATCTTCATAAACAGAAGTATACAAGTCAGTGGTACAAGACAACCAACACTACTTATTCAAGGTAAAATTCTCAGCCTATGTTCATATTGACTTACTTTTTTTCTCTCTTTAAGAAAAAAAAAAAAAAAAAAAAAAAAAAAAAAAAAAACACAAGAATTTTATTAATATGTAGAAAAATTACAAAGGGAAGAGGTCTGTTCATATTGTCTAATGATAACTAGAAGTACTCACACCCATTCGTTGCTGATTTAGTCCTCCATCAAGAAACACCTGAATATATCCCTGAGATTTCTCCGGCAATGCTGCATCACATGAAAAGTTAGTCAATCTAAGAGAACAAAAAGTCAAAGACCTGGGAGCCAACCAGCAGAACTATGAAATAACTAAAAGTCACACAAATAACTAAAATTCGGCCAAAAAAAACAACCATCTTTTCTAATGATTATCGCCAGAAACCAAGAGAAAAAGAAAGGGAAAATGACAAATAAAAACGAGAACTTTCTTATAACTTACGGGAGGTAATATCCGATTGAACACAACGTTTCAATGGTTGGGGAGCCAAAGGCTTCCATAAGTCAGCAAGTTGTCTATCAGACTGAACAAGAGGAAAACAAGAGTGTCTAGGTTTATGAGATGAAGCATGAATATTTTATTGATAGAAGTATGGACGTTGATTGGTGAGATCTTACTCACAGTTTGGCGCTGCAGAGCACTCTTGAGTAAACGAGAGTGTCTAGGTTTTGGAGCATTCCACTCCTGCATTGTATAACCAGCTGTGAGATTCATCCAAAAATAAACTCTAGAAGCCTTAGTCAGCAAAAGAAACCGTAGGTATCCAAAAGATATTTAGTTTATAAGTTTAAAATCCCTGGAAAATAGGGAGCTCTGAAAGTCGCTATTTCTGAACTTGGAAATTTTGCACCTAATTTCTTCTTTATCCAACATTATTTCTTTCTACAGAGCCAATACATCTAGGAATCAGGAGCAGAAGTCCAAGATAAATTATAATTGAGCAAGACTCACTTAATCTTTTCCCTCTTCCATCATCCATCTAGGAATCAGGAGCAGAAGTCTAAGATAAATTAAGCAAATAATTTCTTGATTAAAGCAGTTAGTTCACTAGTCTTGATGAGGTCAAACGCATGCCCGTCATCCCTGAGAACCATTTGAATTACACAATGAACTCAAAACCTAATGGTACTTTAGGCATATGTCTAAAGATTCAAACTATCTACCCTATATCCAGAAATCAGGCACTAACTACATCTACACATGTGTGTGTGTTCCTCCGGCACATGGCTTACATGTGCCATGTAATAAGCAAACTCACTATTTCTAGACCTGTTCACATCAATTTAAATCAAAACTTCCGTTCTGGCAAAATGTGGAATAAAATCACAACTCTTTCCACAATTCGTTTTCAGCTACCATAACAAAATTTCAATAGTACATCTTATCCTAGTTTTCTTCCTCCAGGCAGCACCTCCATTTTATAACGATGCCAAAAATCTGAAAATTGTACACCCAATTAAAGAAAAATAAGCCCCACCGACAGAATATGGACAACCCAAAACCTAAGACGACTACCCATTACAAGAATCCCCCACAAAATATCAGACTGCAGATGAAAGCTACTTTTTCTCTTCTTCTTCCCCCCTTCCCCCTTTTAAAATTGAAATTTTTACTTGTGCACACCTCTCTTCAAGCTAAACAAAACCCATTTATCATAGAGATCAAATAAAGGAATTAAAGCAAGCAACTAGATAGCACAAAATGCACATCTAGGAAAACAAGAAAGAAACACAGACTGAGATCAAGAACATACCGAGAGAAGAGAGGGAAAGGCATGGCTCAAAGGAGTGAAAAGGGTAGGAAAGAGAAGGGGCAGCAGCAGCAAAAGAGCACCAGCCATGGCTCCTCCTCTATGGCTATGAGTGTGAGAAAGAGAGGGCTGCCTCATAATGATAATGATAATGGATGTTGATCTTTAATGTACTTCTGCAGGCACCAGTATTGCGTATTAATAAATAAATTATTGGGTTTTTAAGTCTTCATCTAGGAACACTCCCACTAAAGCAACTTTCATGGAGGAGAGAGAATATAAATAATGAGGGACCGTTCTCCTTATCAACCTCAGTTAAAGCATCTCACTCACATGCCCACCTATCTTCCAGTACGTATAATGCAAATGCAGTATAATTAATCAATCTCACCAGAATAAAATAGGATTTTTTTAACAGTTGTTGTGGGAAATCGGAATTCCTTTATCGGTATTTGTATGACATGTAATAAATACGCCTCAAGATTATATCTTTGTTATCAAACTGGAACATGAAAAAACTAACCTTTGATTCGCTTATACACCACCTTATCACAATTATAGAGATGGGGAGCAATTCTGTCTGATACGACACTTCTAGAAGCCCCAAACACACCAAAGTATATATACCATAACATGCATATACAAGAAACAGGTCGACTGAAATCGAAGGGTATTTTGTAGTGATCAATAATACTGGGAGTGTCTTTTCAAGATGGGACCCAACCAGCCCAACGGATAGATTTATTGGGAAGAGAGAGAAAGGGGAGAGAGAAGCACCGTTTGTACGTGTCACAAAAGGAGTGAATGGTGAGCTGTGATAGGCTTACTTTTCCAAGAGGGTTTCACGGAATAAGGTGAGGTGTTTTATATTGGGTTTTTGGTGTTTGATGAAATTGAGTACTAATTAGCTTCAATGCCCACACCTGCCACTGCACCACCGACACACTTCTGCCCGCCATCCCCAATTTTTTGTTGCTTCTGTGAGTCTGAATGCACGCTACATTTCTTCTTTCACATTCTATTATCATTTGTTTAGTAACTGATTTAGGGTTAATAATGTAAAGATAACATATAACAATTTCCTTCTAAATAATGTTTCCACGCCCAAACAATACATATATTCTGAAAACGATTGTTCCATTATATAACATATGAAAAATATGACAAAAACAATATATAATTATTACAATATCACGTGTTTCCCAAGTAATTAAGGCAATTTTCTAATCTACAATGTTAGGTTCAATTTTAAAATTTTACCCATGTGACATTTTAAACATTTCGAGATTCGATCGTCTTCACTTTATTTTTATTGTTTATGACAAAATTCTAAATTTTCGTCTGATTAATTCTCGAAAATAATTTCAATCTTTTAGAAATTGTCTCATATAAATTGTGGAATGTCCTTCGCGTAACTCTTAACTTCCCAATACCGTCACTATCGTACACAAACACGTGATTGCTTCATGCGAAATTTTCGCCCTAAAGTTACCGTTTGTAGTCTACTATTATTTTGATTGTTCCACAAACTGAGACGTGCCCTAAGACTTGAAATTGTGTCCTTGAGGGCCACGAGACTTCCTCCTTAACACTATGACAATGTCTCATTGACTTCAATTAGTTTCTTTATATCAAAGTTTTATGTTTATTACCTTCTTTTTTCTTAAGACAGATGAAATATAAAACATTTTTTTCTTTTAAAAATATTCAAAGTACAATGCAAAAGGGACTTATGGAAACTAGAACATAGAAAGAATAGGTCAAAAACTGCATAGAGTACGGATCTTCATCATCTACCATAATATCTAGATATTTAAAATGACATTTTTAGATGACAATGACATTGATAATGACATTATTTATCCCCCATTTGCCTAAACTTATAGAAAACCAAAACATTTTAATGGTCACGTGTCCAAGCTCATTTATATGCATTGTAGATTAGAGTCGTTTTTTAGTAGTGAAAATGAGTTAGAGGAAGATGTGTCTTTTACTGAAGGTTTCTCAAGATGGGGGAACCCGCAAGAGCAAGAACAATAGGTCTCAAGATCCTAAGAATTATGTGTAGAAGCAGCACTGCATTGAAGAATTCTCCTCGAAACATGAGAGTGGGGAAAGGGAGATTTAAATGAGATAATGCAACTTTTCCAATTATATTCATATAATTCGAAGGCATAGTACTACGCGGTAGTTACAAGTTTCAAGTAGCACAAAATATGTGAATGAATGCAATGTTCTTAAGATATAAGAAGATGAAAATCAAAACAAACGATAAGTAGCGGATAAACGCTTATTTAAAAATTCGTGGAAGAATCCATTATTTGTCTCATACCTTTTTCACTAGTAAGTGTTGTTCTCAACAATGTAATGATTGGATTTTTAAAACCAGTATGGCTCACCCCTATGATACAATCGTATACAACCCTCCTAACTACATATATGGTAATCTTGTGCCCTAAAAGGACTTGGTGCATCAACGAAATCTCCTAGATGCATGATGAGATATCTTAAACCCATCTACGTAATTGATTATAACATAGACATTCTTACAAAATAAACCTAAACGCAATGAAGACTTTTAGACTATATTTTTCAAGAGTGTTTATTATCAAATAGTACAAAAAAGTTAAGAGATGTCTATCTTTAATACAAAGGTCACGAGATAATTTACATTGACTACCACTTATACAAAAGCCTCTAAATAATTTACATGACAGATCATGATTCCGTCCTTCAATAACAACCTTAATGTTCTTACAAGCAACAACTAAAAAGGATTTTGATAAGAATGGCTAGAATAGCTCTGGCAAGAGCAACGATCCAAAACGAGATGACATGCTCAACTTTGGCCCCAGAGTCAAGCCAATTACTATTCGCCCAAATCAAGGAATAAAGCTTTGAAAATATTCAAAGTTGAGGGTATCTTTCGCAGGAATAGGACTCTCCTTCACAGTTGACAATTGAAGGAAGTTAGGATTTCATCACAGAACTGAGTTGGTTTTTACATGATTTAGTCAGAGTTGGGTTACCTCTTTTAGTTATGTAGAGTTTGACCACCAATATTCTCTGTCAGGATTACCTCTTTTAGTAGGACATACCCTTTCTGGGATTTCATACAATCTTTTAGCAACCCCTAATTTTGGCACTATCTGGCCTTTATTGTCTTGTGGGGACTAGAAGTGTATGGAATTAGCATTAACAATGAGGAGAAAATACCTTTTTTCCCTTTAAGAGATAGGTATAGTACCCCTCCCCTCAAGAAATACATTTAATTCATATTAACGATTTTATTTACTCGTTCTCTCTTTAAATTCAGCTTTTACTTTGCACGCAAGTTTCTCTATTCTGAAAACTGACTTTTAGCATTGGAAAATTTTCCACCGGAAATTTATCCAGTGGTCTTGCAGGTACTATTTCAAGGTTAAACGTGTGCGGACCTTGCTGATGAAGATAAACTTATCCTTTTCGGGTTCATTGTACTCATTTTTATGCTTTCATATTTATAATTTCTCATATTATAAATTATAGAATAAGAGTTGAGTCATCAACACTTACCAATGGCGCCGTCTATGGGAATTTTTTTAAAGTTTAGGCATGAGTTATTTTAAGAATGAGATGTTGGGATTTATGACATATGGGTATTTTGTAAAGTTTTATTCTCCATTGTTGTTTTAAAAGTTTAGAGATGAGTTTTTAGGTGTTGATTCTTATTGGGCGTTGCTTGAACTTATGTTATGACCCGTTGTTAATTTGATCCAATTGGAGATCACTTCATGTGTTTCTATTATAACAGATTATAACAGATGGGTTAGAATGTTGACTTTATTTGGTTACTTGCAAAGAATGTAATTTTTCTTATGACTATGGCTGATAAAGACGTTGCAGGTTGAGAGAGAGAGGCGTTGGTTGAGAAGGTTGTCCGCCAGCGCCTATTCCATTTCCACCCTCCTGTGTCTCTGCCATTAGAGAGAGAGACGTCATTTGATATGGTTGTCCCTAGTAATCCCATTCCCTAGACCGCAACACGGAGAAAAGCATACCGAAGTTGAGAGTAGGGGAGCACGCCACAGAGCTCCACCTACACAAACTTTTTAGGCTGACATAGATGAAATGGAAGAATTATTTGAGTCTACGTAAGAGCCAAAAAGAAGCTTGCTACTAGAGCGGGTGGAGGCGCTACTGCGTGAAGTAAGTGATATGAGGCGTAAATTGGAATCTCATGCGTGAAAGGAGCGTCAGTTGACAAGTTGCTAGTTTCGAGAAACATCTTAATGGATGAGTTCCTACATAACTTCAAACAATTATCTTTTAGCTACGATGCAACCACATCTCCTAGTGATCATCTTTTAAGATTTGAAAATTCTGCATTGCAACATGGCTATACAGATAGTGTTAAGTGAAGAGTGCTTTTAGCCACTTTGTCACACGTCGCTCAACAATGGTTTGGCTAGGCTCTATACGTTCATTCGAGGAGTTCAACACTATGTTTCTTCATCAGTTTGCTGGTGCTATAAGGTAGAAAAAAGGTCTCTAGCTCTGTTTAACTTAAAGTAGAATAACTCGAAAAGTCTTCACGACCTTATCCGTAAGTTCAACTCTGAGGCTTTTGAGATAAGAACGACTACTTCTGAGGTTAAAATCAACGCTCTAGCAAATGGCCTTCAGGATGGGAGCTATTTACTTCTCTAGGAAAAGAGCGCCCCATTTTTTTTGAAGATCTATTGATGTGTGTGGAAAAATTCATAAACCTAGAGGAAATAAGGAGAACTAAGAGAATTAAGATGAAGGAGGCCGGAAAAAAATAATGATAAAGGGCGAAATAACAGGAACCAAGGGCCGGGAAAGGGGCGCCCGACCCCAATTTTGAGCGGCGGCCCCATTTATTCACCCACTTGGAGGAAGAGTCACTAGATATAAGAACTATACACCAAGATCTTGAGCATGTCTTGGGGCATGAGACCTTGGAATATCCAGCTAAGAGGCCCGAATCTGCACCCACCAAATCTAAATTCTTTATTCCATAACGAGTATGGCCATACCACGAACAACTTCTTTCGTTTGAAGGACGAAATTGAACGCCTTATTAGAGCTGGTCACCTGAAAGAATCCCTACAGGAATCAAGTGAGCGAGAAATCTATAAATGGATCTCAAACCAAGAGCTTTTTCTTATAAGGCCTTTAGAAGATACCGAGGGTCTAACTATACCACGATCCTCAAATGTTGCAAATTTAAAGAAGTTCTACTTCTAGGGATGCCTCTAGTACCTTAGGCTTTTCACTTTGAATTCTATTAAGTTGATCTGTATACATCAACGTTGAGATTATGAAAAATATGATTTTATTATCGACTTATTATACAAGTGTAAATTGTTAATTTTCCATTTGCAGTGCTATTTCATTTGAGGAATTTTGCGAAATTCCAGAGTTGTAACTCCGGTCGCATTGAGTTTTGCATAATCCAAGAGTTGCAACTCTGCTTGCATTGAATTGCGTAAAACCAACTAATCTGACTGCATTAAGTTTTACATAGTCCCATAGTTGGAACTCTGGTCTTATTGATTTTATGTAAGACTAACTAATATGACTGCATTGAGTTTTTTGTAATCCCAGAGCTATAACTATGATCACATTGCATTTTGTGTAAGACTAGTTAATCTGGTCGTAATGAATATTGCGTAAATACCAGAACTGCAACTCTAGTCACATTGAATTTCACATAAGACCAGCTAATCTGGCCGCAATGAATTTCATGTAATTCCAGATTACACCTCCGATCACATAGAATTTCTTATAAGTTCAGCTAATCTGGTTGCATTGAATTTCTCATAGTTAAGTCACACATTCAGAGACTACTCACTAAATATGTAACTGTGTAGTTGTATGCTAGGGAAGTCCCGACCCTAGCGGGCCCAACCTGATAGACTCACCACACTCTGAGAAATTGGAAAAAAAAATCGCCAAAGGTAATTCAGAGTTGAGTAACACATTCAAAGACTACGCTCTGAATATGTGACTAGGGGTAGTATGCCCCAGGAGGGACCTAGCCCTGGCAAGCCCAATCAAGCAGATGATCGTTCTACTTTCTACCAGTTATACCATAAGTACACGGTGTAGGTAATACCTTAGTGGCGAGCACAATCGTATCCCACAAAGACCTGAGAAGATGACCTGCTTAAATTACTACAGTGTTCTAATCATAGTATATCTAAGTACATCGGATTAAGTGATTGGTAAGTATTGCCCTAATTACTCTAAATATGACACTATATTGAAACACCTAGATAATTAAGCAAATTACGGTTAATTCACTAAATTCAATAATAGAAGATTATCTCAGGGTTGTCTACTTCAGAACCAACTACAAATTTAATGATAAATGATTAACTCCTAAATCAAATTGGTCCTATTGTTATGTAGCTTTTCCATGTGTATCTCAAACCTTCGCTCAGAACCTTGAGGTGTACATCATGTACAACAGACCACCCTCTCGATTCCGTCTGTGTATACAACTTCTAACAATGTCTATGAAATTTCCTCACAACCATTCTAAACCTCTTGATATGTTGACTGTTTATGTTATGTGTAGTTTGGCCACCAATATCCTCACCTCTCGAATCTTTGATACCAATTCGTGAGTGCTAAACTAGGTGATCAAGATAATTTAATAACAGTCATATTGCAACACATAAATAACATTGTACAGATCAAACATGAAAAAAAAGCATACATCATACAATCATCTTCATCATAATTGAACCCTACTATCTATATCCTAAGATGTAAATGACTACTCCATAATCACAAATGTAAAAACATGCATTAAATTGAAAGACATAGTTTGATACAAATCACGAGAAATAGTAGATGATGTGAAGACGTGTTCCTCTCGGATACCTGTTGTTACAACTTCTCTTTCCCAACTTTCTCCATAGTACTTCTACTTGCATAAAATAAAAGGCAGTCTATATTATATTGTCTGATAAAATTCTGCTCTCCTAAACAGTATCGGATCTAAGTATATTTAGGAATATATAAACTAGGTTAAAGTAGGAAGGAAACTAGATTTGGGCCGCTGACTTAACAAACACATGTAATTACTTCAAGAGAGATTTATTATTTTATAGTATTTAATTTGCATTCTTTATATAAAAAAATAGAAGGACCAATTCGGTCGTGCAAACACGTCTGCTGCTTTGGAAGGATTGGAAGGGGCCAGTGGCGGATCCAAGATTTTGTGTTTGGGGAGAACACATATAGGCAAAGTCTAAACATATTGGGATTGCACCTATTTATTTTCTATGATTACAACAATGATTCTACAAATATACTTCTAACTATTTTATGACACAATATACAAACATATACATATTATATATATATATATATATGCACACACATATATATGTTTTGCAGTTGAAAATATAAACAACAAGATAAGATCAAGGTAATACCATATAACCTGAATAGTTGAACTTAAAGACATCAATGTTGAAAAGTTTCAAGCTATAAATACTCAATGTGCTTAAGAACAGCAAACGATGATATATTTCATTCCAAGTTGATTTTCTTTGCAACTCCTACATGAAGAGACATATAGTTTGCTTTGGAAATTGAAATTGCAATCTTCTCTCTTTCAAATTTGCAAACTCATTAATAATGGACTCATTATCGAATTTTTCAGCAATTTCTTTCTTAATATATGTGATCAAATAACTCCCTAGAAAGTCATATTCCATCTTATTCTGAAGTCTTTTCTTGACAAGCTTCATAGCAGAAAATGCATGTTCACCACTATCTCATAAAATGACTTAACTTTTTCAAGCAAAATATCCCATCCCTCTTCTCTCAACTTTTGGAGCAACGTCTTTGTTGTTGAGACACAATGTAAAGCGTTTACAATATCCTGAGACTCGCACTATAAAGCTTGACAAAGATCATAAGTGATTTTCAAAATGTCTATCATAATGTGCAAAATGAATATGAATTTATATGATGTTATTGCATCATAAGCTGCATTTGCTCGTCGGGCATAAGTATCTCCACCAGATATGTTTCCTTCAAAACAAAACATGTAGCTTTAAACATGTTTTTCAAACTTCGAAGAGAACTCAAATGAGAGCTTCATCTGGTTTCACCAGCTCACTTTAAAGTTGCAATTCGGTTTATCGCTTTAATCGTATCTTAGTCATCAAGGGAGATTAATCTTCTTATTTTTGTAGCTTGTGCGTCATGCAATTGATCATGTTGTTTACAAGAAGAATCAACTACATTGATAATTGTAGATAATTTAGCAAAAAATTGATGAACAAGGATAACCTCTTTTAAAAGTTGCCACAAGTGCTAATTGATGTCGATGAGCAAATCAATGTACATAGTAAGCTTGTGGGCACTCATTAGATAAGAGACAAGTGCTTATAACTCGACCATTCCCCATGCAAATTACTAGCTCCATCATATCATTGACCACGAATATCCAGCGCATTGAGATTATTTGTTGAAGAACGTTGAAAATCTCTTTCTTCAGAGTCGAGGATTTAGTATCAGAAACATGGACAAGATAAAAAAAATTTGTTCTTTCATATGAACCAACTTATCAACAAATCTTAAAACAATGGCCATGTGCTCTCTTTTAGACTCATCTCTAGCTTCATCAACAACAATGCATAATTTTGCATCTCCAATTTCTGTTCGGATGTAATCTCTAAATTTCATTGCAAAAGCTTGTAGTATTTCTTTTTTAATTCTAGGTGATGTATAAGAGGCATTATGAGCAACATTATCTAGCACAACAGATGAAACCTCGTCACTGTAAGATGCTAAAATCTTTACCATTTGTTTAAAGAAACCTGGATTTTTTTAATCTAAGCACTCATTGTATCCTCGAAATGCACAAACTTGGAATGTGAGCCATCTAACGGCATCATAACCTATTCTAGACCACTTGTTGAAAAGTTTGCTTCTTAATAACCTTCTGGATATGTTGTGCTTGAGTCATCAAATCACGACAATCCATAATAGTTTTTCTATGTGACGAATTAGGATGCTTTCCAACATACGACAAGAGAGCACACTTTTCTCCATTAACCTTTTTCTAAGATCTAAATCCATCAATTGTGAATGCTCCAGAACCAACCCTTCCACTTGGTTTAGCAAATAAATAACATGGCAAACAAAATATAGCATCTTTAGTTGGAGAATATTCCAACCATTTCGGGAATAACTTAAACCAAGAAAATTGAAAGTGATGACCTTTTTCATTTAAGGGATATTTACTCATCTCATGATGATATTGCTCGACTCTTATATATATATATATGCTCTTTGAATCACATCTTGGTCATCCCCATTATAGTTCCATATTTGTGAATGCTTCCCGAGATCACATTCTATGAACAAAGCATCAACTAGTTGAACATCCAATCGAGGAACTTTTGCAGGAGGTTCTTCATCATGGTGGGTTGAAGAATCGGAGTACTTGCAATAACTTCCACATGCGTTGGTGGAGACTGATAACAAGTACTAGGCGGAAAGTTCTTTGGAAAAAATAACTATTTTTTTATATTTTATCATTATTGAATCAGAGAACCTAAATGATAATAGTTAGCAAAATTTAAATTAATCCCCAAGTTTAACATAACAGAATACTTAAAGGAGTTAAACATACAATAGATATAAAAAATTAAACAACATAATAATAGAGTTAACAACGAGTCAACAACAAGTCAACAAATATGAATTCCAGTAACAAACAACAATCACAAAATATGGGTAACTAACAAAATTACAAGAAACTAATACATCAACTAGTATTTTGGGATATGTAGTATAAAAAACTTCTATCTAAACATCCATCTTCAATCCAAACCTCATCGCTCTCTTCCTCCATCATCTTCCTCATGGGAAGATGGGGGAAGATTCCGCCTTTGATTTTCTTTTTGTTTTTCTCTTCGTCATGGGATTTTCGTCTCCCCTCAATAATTGGGAGTATTAGTCCTCAATCTAATGGGAGATCCATTATTCATGGTGTCTGTTTTGAAGATTCAGCCGCCATTGAGCTTTTCTACTTTGATTTGCTTATTTCATGGGCTTTCACCTGAAGATCAACGACAAATTCGAGATCAAGTATTTTGGTACACGATTTATCCAGTACAATAGCGGTTTATTTGATTTACTAGATTTAGATTTGTATATGTTTAGATCTAGTAATTTTGTGTTTCAAATTTTTCATATCTTTTCATGTTGTTTTGGTTGTTTCTTCCTGTTCTTATCAATCAGTCTTGACTAACTCCTGTAATTTAATGATATTTTATTTTCTCAAAAACAAAAAAAAAAACAAAACAAAATCTATATATATATAAAAGTAAAATGGAGGGTATTAATGTCATTTTAGTTTTCCCTCCAAAATTTTTAGACTATAATTAGTAACTTTTCCTATTTTCGGTATGTTCATAACTTTCTTTTATTTATTTTTAAATGCAAATAATTTTTTCATCTTAAATCCGATTTTTATGCATAATATACCAAATTATTCATCTTTTCACGAGCTTCGATTTGACATCCATATCACATACATTATAATGAGATATTTAGTTTGAATAAACGGATTGTTTGTTGGTTAATTTTTGTGCTATAATTGATGGTCATTGTGACTTGAACTATAATAATTTGGTTTTAGTTGCAACTAAAATTAGTAAAACGATTTCTTTAAAAAAATCATGAGTATTTTTTTATAATTATTTTAATTACCTATTTATATTTTGAATAATGTGTATTTTGTTAAAATTACTCTTTTAAGGAAATTTATTCTTTGCAGCCTAAATTATGACATTTGTTAATTTTTGCAATCTTTTTAATTTTACTAATATTCAATTATATATTTTTAAACGTTATAAACTAAATAATACGTGCCGCACTAATCAACATCAACTGTCTTTTTTGCTCTTAACAATCTAAATAGCTTTTTCCGCATTAATCAATTTTTATCTTCAAATAAATAAATTATTTGTAAGAAAAATATAACATTTATATAAATAATTTATATTACCATATAAAATACGGAAATATCCAAATATTTTGAAGAGCTCATAGACTTTAATTTGTTATTTGAATTATTAAATAACTTTTGAATTTTATTTTGTTAAAATAAGAATTTATTAAATAAAATTATTTAAGTATATTTGAAATCACCAAATGAAATCTCAAAAGTTGCCAATGAAAATCTAACTTTATAATTAGAACTTGAAAGTTTATTTAGATAAATTAATAAAATATAAAATAAAAGTAGGGACATAAAGAAAAACAATATTAAGCTTTACATTACATATGAACTATCCAAGTAAAATATCATTGTTCCGTTTATTATATATTTCATGGATATTTTAAATTATTTATAGTTAGAATTTAAAAATTATTTTATAAATTAAAAAAAATCTATATATATTTATACATATAAGCCACGGTAGGGACACTTCTGCAAGTAACACTTTCCAGCCTAAAATTTCAGATTATGATTGATCAGTTGTTGTCACATTTGGTAAGAATCAAAATTAATTTTACTCTCTAAAGTTGCAAATATATTTTTTCATTTCTAATATATTTATTATGTATACTATATCAAATTAATCATCTTTTGACGATATTCGATTTGACATCCACATGATATATATATATATATATATATATATATATAAAAAATTATAAAATATTCTATTTAAAATATTATATTATTTGTTCGTTGATTATTTGAGTAAGATTTCAGTATTTATTGTAGGTTGCAAAACAAATATAGCATTGATTCGGAACAAAATTAAAAATCATTCAAATAATTCTTTTTTACAAATTATATTACATGATTATTCATTAAAACGACAACTAATCAGTTTGATTTATTTGACTTGAATTGTCTCAAGTTTTATTCATTTATTACATTGAGAGAAAAATCATTGTATATACAATTGAACACATACTTTATCGAATTAAAAGTGATAGTTAATATTTGATTTATAATCATCTTATTAAATTATTAAATTTGCTAATGTTTATTTGTTATAATAATTATTTTTGTTGATAAATCACAAAACTATGACTTTCGCTAATATATATAACTTTATATATGGTAATTAATCTAAAAAAATATTACCTTTTTATATTTTGCATATATTTATGTTACTTTTTCATAAATAATTACACTTTGCAACCTAAACTATGCTATTATACAAGTTGCAACTAAACTTCTTTTAAATAAGCAAAATTAATCAACTTAAACTATATATATTTTTTAGACTTTGCAACCTAAACAATACTTGGTCACATTAACCAATCTCAATTATGTCCCTTTTTTTTTTTTTTTCTCACATTTTGCAACCTAAGCAATTTTTTTTGCATTAACCAATGTGTATCTTTAGATGAATCTACTATTTACAATATAAACGTATAATTTAATTGAAACTTTTCAACATATATATATATATATATATATGAAAGTATTAAGAAATATTGAAGAACTCATATGTTTTATTTTGGCATTCAAACTATTGAAAAAACAAAAGATGTTTTATTTTGTTGTTCCAACTTTTGAATCTTATTTTATTATTCTTTGTATATCTAAAATACCAAGTAAAGTATTAAAACTTGCAACTAAGATTTTTTAAAAGTAAATAGTTATAATTAGAATTTAAAATTTTATTTAGATAAATTTAAATATTTAAAGTAGAATGGAAAATGAAAGAAAAATAATTTTCTTATAACATTATTCAGCTTATTTTATTTAATAATATGAGTTGATAGTTAGATGTTTATGTTTGTTTTAACATTCATAATTAATTAAGCTATAATTCATATAGGTGAAGAATGAAACAGACACACTAAATGTGTGTTTGGATTTCAAAGATAAGAAATGAACATATTGAAAAAGATATTTATCTTAACATTAATTTATATATATATACATATACTCCCTCCGTCCCAAATGAACTTGCACAAGGGGGGTCGGCATACATATTAAGAAAAAAAAAAATTTGAGGATTTTGTTGACTTTTCAAATGGGAATTAAGGGTGGAGATTGAGGGTGGAGATTGTATTATAAGTTTCCTTATTAAGAAGTGTGCAAGTTTGCTTGGGACAAACGAAAACGAAAGTGTGCAAGTTCATTCGGGATTGAGGGAGTTTAATATACCTATATATAAAGTGAGTTATATTAAATACATGTATAACATGCGAGAATTTATATTCACATTACTTATAATTTTATGTATGTTTTATTCTTCATTTAAAATAAATATTTTATTAGGGTATAACGATCACATATTTAAATATTAGACTATATCACATTTAATATTATTAAAATCATTACTTTTTAAATAAACTTCCGTGCATCGCACGGGAATAGTACTAGTTGCAAGAAAAAGTAAAAAAGAACATGTAAGTAAAATAATTAATAATTTCCTAAATCAATGGAGAATCAAAATATGGTGAAACCCTAAGAGCTTTTGACATAGACGACAATCTTATGTTCCCTAACTCTGAAAAATAAATTAATTAATTCTTATTCATTGAAGGATTTATTGCAAAAAAATAAAGCTAGAAAAATTACCAATAAAACAAGAGAGGTAATTTTTGAAGTTTCTTTACAGAGGAGATGCGCACCACTGGAGAGAGAGTGAATTGACGGAAATAGAATTGAAATTCTGCAGAAGAAAACAAATATTCTTTTTATTTAATAGGTCGCTTAGTGGGCCCATTATTATTTTAATTTAATAGTTAGTTCTTTAGTATTTGGGAAGTGGTTGGACGTATTGTTCCAACACTCTTATCATTTTTTTCTTTTTTTAATCATTTCCTTTATTGTTATGGTCCCTACAATTGTTTCTTTTTTTCTTCTTAGGATATATGTAGATCATTAATAATACATAAAATTATATCTACACTTTGGGGTGGGCTATTGTATATAATAATTATGGGGTACACTACTAAAAATATTTTTTTCAAAATCTTGGGGGGGACAACAACCCCCTCTTCCCCCTTCCCTCCACCACTAGAAGGGGCTGGAATTGGAGAGGAAAAACTAATTGTGCAGCTTTAATTTGTTGGATCTTTTCATAGGTTTTGTATTTATTTTAGAGCTACTTTTTTCAAAAAAATTACATATAAATAATATTTTCTTTTGTAGTCCTCTTATTTTTATGTAAATTATATCAAATTATCTGTATCTTTATGATCTTTAATTTGACATTTATATTATATATATTAATAATATTAGAACTCCCCCATCGTTTGATGCACAAGTTGAAATAATTTAATTTTAAGAGAAGAAAAAAATTAAAAATTGAATAAAATAAATAAAACACTTTGTTTTTTAAGTGCATAATTTTGAATTATATAAAAAAATATTTAGTTCTTTTATCTGTAGCTAAAAAATATGATACAAATAGTTTAACTCACAGTAGATAATCAAATCTAAGTCCAATACTCAACCAATATACGTTTTCTCATTTCAAATTTAATACTTCCTCCATTCCTTATTAATTGTTGTTTTAGAAAAAAAAAAATGAAAGAATTAAAGGTGAAATATTTTGACAGATATACTCTCAGCTAATATCAGGGGATAAAGATTTGACCAAATAAAATATTTATGATAAGTTGAAAAGTAGAGATATGCTAGGATTGAGTCCAAGGAGAAAATTGGTAGAATTTAAATATCTAAAACGTCAATTAATTGCAAAAATAAAGAAGTAACTAGAACGACAATTAATATGAAACGGAGGGAGTATTTTATATCAAAATATTCAATATGAGAATCAGATTAAACATTGAGAAAGGTCATAATTTTTTGGTCTATTGTAAGTAAAAAAGAATTAAAAATAAAAAAATTATTTGTAATTAATTGCCCGAAAAATTGCCAAAAAAATATTAACTAATCAATAATAAAATGTCACCTATAACTTTTTATACATAGCAAATAACCCAAAAAATTGGAATTAATTTTCTTGCATGATTTATATATATATATATATATATATATATATATATATATATATATGAACATACATATCCTTTTTCTTTTACAAAACGATAGTTCAATGATAAAGAAACTCTAAATAAATTATAGACCGTAGTCGACTAACTATTGATCCTTCTCAGAATCTAATGAATTTCGAGGAGGACATTGGAGAACCAAACCTTAAGGCTAAACTTAAAATGGCTTTGAATACCAACTAGAACAGTCCCAACCAACGGGAACTAGATCTCTCCTAAAGGAGACTGAACAAAACAAACTAAAAATTATCAGCTACCTACCAAGAAATATATCCATATACCAAGACTGATGCAGAACACTCTATCAACCAACTTAAGAAATATAAATAGAGAAAATCTCCATCAGTGGCTTGACAACAAACAAAAAACAAATAAACAAACCAAAGACAAAAAATGCGATTGTTTGTTTATTAGTCATTTCATCTTATAGAGAGTTGCATTTTATTATATAGTAACAAAGTAAGATATTTGATTAAAAATGTGATTGTTGTCTATTAGTAATTTAAGTTAAATATAAATACTTGTTTCAGATTTTTTTAGTTATTTCTAAATTGTTGTAACATTATGTTAGGAAGAATATACACACACACACATATATATGTATGTATTTGTTTATAAGATAAAATTAAGATTTTCAAAAATAAATTAATTAACTAATTTTTTAATAAGAATTATGTGATAAAGAAAATAAATATGTTTTCTGAAAATATTCGTGTTTTATTTGTTGGATTTTATTTTATAAAGTAATACAATCATAAGTTGCCACTTATCATTTTTTATATGTCACAAATTGCCAAAAAAGAAAAATTAATTTTGGAACTACTCTTTTTGCATGATGCAAAATATATATATATTACGTCCGTTTTCTTTTAGATGTCCTTTTAGACTAGGATAAAAAAATTAAGGTGTAGAGGGGAATGGACAAATAAGTCCTTATCAAGATTTTCTCTCTCCCTCGAATCCTTTAAGTTTCTCCCATTTCATTTATACTATTGCAAGGATTAAATTAGATATGGAATGTTAGATAATTAGAGATTTTTTAAAGGATAATTATAGGAGTAGTATTGGGAAAAAGCTAAAAAGACATATACAAACCACAAAGCTTAAAAAGGCATCTACAAACTGAGGTAATATATATTAGTAATATCTTAATTTTAGTAGGTGAAATGGCAGGATGATATTCTTGATTTTCTTTTATAGAGACTGTCTTTTATTATATAGTAAGATGCTGATATATATGATCTTAACTATAATAATAACATGTTATTTTGTTCACCTAACAAACTATTGATATTAATCAAAACTTAATGGCCATGAATTAAAACTTAATTATCATAGACTTAAAATCTAATGGCCTTAATTTGTTTCCCGGTGCTTCTTAACATTTAGCAGATGATCCCTACCTTCCCATTTTGCAACATGTATTGAGTTGATAGACTAGATAATTTTTATTGCTAACTATTTAGCAAGTTGTTTGTTAGATTGTGTTGTTTGAGAAGTTTCTCTCTCGGTTTTTGAAAATCAGTGTTGGCTGATTACAACTAATGAATTGAAATTTCCTTTTCAAATAAATAGTTGGTAAGAAGAAATTCTGTAAGATTTGTTAAAAGAGAAAAAAATTACTAGCCAAAAAATGTTTCTTAACTTTACCTTACCAAATGTTGTGGTAATCAAATTAAACCATATAAACATGGAAATAATTTGATATTCAATCATATATCCTAATATTTTGGTTATACATTAAATTAGTATATGATGTGAATAATATTTTGGTAGTATTAAAACTAATTTTATTTTATGTAATTATGTGATTTATTTGATAGTCGTTGGATTCATTAAAAATTGCAATTCTTTTACGGACTATTTTTTCTAAGTAATTTAATATATTCTAAATATATTTTAAATAAATTATTTTGCAAAACATTATCAACATATTTTTTTATAACCTTTTTATTTCCCAGTTGTACTATCACACGTAGGATCATATCAATCACCAAATGATAAAGTAAGTTAAGCAACTGAAATCAAGCCCTTCATGTGAGCGTCATAGTTCAATTTACTTCATGTGTGAGATATAGGCTTACACCATCCTTAATTCACGCTAGATTTTGTGTTACAATCCAGAATTTTTGCTTGAAAATATATGGTCTAAAAGACTAGTCGAAAAAAATGTATAGTTCATATTTAATAACCTTTTTAAGTTTTACAATATTACCGGAATGTCCTATATTGAATATCATTTCACTTTTTTAGTTCAGACAATGTTAACATTACATTTTATAATGATTATGTAAGTGGTTAAATTTATTTCACTTAGTTTTAGTTAACGTAATGAGAAGCCATGTCCCCAAGTCGACAGGGTTTCGTTCTTCCATCCCGAGGAAGCAATCAGCGAGTTGGATGTTTTGAGACGATTTGTGCTCTCCTATTGATTCAGTGTTCTGAGTTTCTTTTAATTACTAAGTTTCTTTAAACCCTAGTTTTCCAGTTTTATTTTTTTCTCTTTTCATTTCTTGTACTTTCTGTTGATCAGGTACGCAGTCTACAGGGGACCTTAGGATTGGGTGTTATGAGTGGATACCCGAAATCTTCCAAGCGATCGACGTATCTTGATCCCTGTAAATTAGTACTGTTCTTTCTGATTTCAACTGTGTTATTTTGATTTTCGTATTGTGATTGACAGTGGGGAGACTATTGATCTTGATGACGTATTGAGTCAGGGGACTTCGATGGGGTTACCCAATTAGTTTTTCTTGGGTAGGGTGGTGTGTCGGAGGAAATACTGGAATCCTAAAGTTGTGGAAGAGGTGATGTCGAATGCATGGAAGGGTGTACATGGGGTAGAAGCAACAGAATGGGGGCTAAAACTGGATCTTTTCTGTTTTACTGATGAGTCTGATATGGAGAGTGTTATTAAGAATCAACCGTGGCATTTTGAGGGATCGCTAGTGGCAATCAAATGGATATCGGCAGAAGTGATCATAGACCAAACAACATTATGGATATGCATATACGACCTCCCTCCGGCGTGTATGTCGACCTGTATAGCTAAAATTTTATCGGCTCAGCTGGGAACGCTTGACAGAGTGGATCCCATGCATGAGAAGGGACTTGGGAAATTCTTAAGGATGAAAGTATATGTTAATACAAAAAAGCCTCTAGTCCGTGGAGGATCAATAAAACTGAAAGGGGAAATCAGATGGTTGACAGTTAGATAGGAATCACTGCCACTATATTGTTATTGTTGTGGTCTCATAGGGCATATGGTTAAGAACTGTGGGGAATACGATTGGAATGAATGCCCGGATATTTGAGAGCCTCCTTTTGGTCCTCATTTGCGAGCTTCACTTTTCAGAAGGACTAAACAGACAGGCGCAACTAGTAATCTTGGAAGCACTGCACGTCGGCTAGTTGACGAGGTGACGAATGGTATATATAGTGCAAGCCTGCTTGAGAAGAATGACATCCAAGGGATGACAACGAGCATGCAAAAATGGTTGATTTACCAACTGAGTGTCGAGTGCATTCTAGTAAATGAAGTTACCTAGAAACTATGAGTGGCCGACTCTGATTTCACCCAAGCTCGTACAAAAATTTCACCTCATATCCAAACCTCTCACCAACACAAAACCCAGCCACAGTCTACTAAAAAAATTAGCCTACATCTATGACCAAACACATCCCTAAAGTTAAAAAAATCATCACCTACATCATCACCAAAACTTACAGCCAAATTCCCATTATCAAAGTCCATTTTAACTAACTCACCTACGAAACCCACAAGATCCAAAAACCAACAAGCTACTAAACTGGATGAAACCTTGCTCGACCAGTTTGATATCACGCCACTTGATAAGCTCCGACGTATGACAAACCATATAATTTCTGCTAGAAATACTTGGACTAATTCGGAACAGAAGAAGACAACATGGAAACGTCGTAAATTGGTCACACATGTACCCAAGGAAGAACATACCAAGAGGTCGAAGGGGGGGGGGGGGGGGAAGAAAGTCAGTATCTCAGGTTGATGATAGGTCAGAGGATGGAAGAAAGAGTGGAATTGGATCACGGGAATAAAAGAACTTGCATATCGGCGGAGGCTGCTGTCGAGCAGTCCCGCCGGGGCCAATGAGTTGCCTAGGGTGGAAATTTCGGAGGCTTGGGAACCCACCGATAGTTAATGCACTAAAATGGGTCGTAAATTCTAAAGATCCCAGCCTTATTTTCTTGATGGAAACAAGGCTTTTTCGACCAAAAATTGATAAATTAGAGTCTACTTTGGGATATGCAGTGGTGGCGGTAGTTGATTGTTGTGATTCAGGAGGTGGTAGGAGTGGGGGGCTATGCCTTCTGGGAAAGGAGATTGATAAGGTGATAGTGATGACAACGCACTTACACTGTATTGACTGTGTCATGGAAGAGATTGATGGGAAGAAGTGGTGATGGACAGGAATTTATGGTTGGCCAGATGAAGCTTCAAAGGCTCTTACTTGGGACATGTTGGGAGAATTAGCAACATAATTTGTACTACCATGGGTTTGCATGGGAGACTGGAATGGAATATTTATGCACATGAGAAAGTAGGTGGGAGGCAGAGGGAACCGGGTAGGATGGAAGCTTTCCAGGATGCATTATATGAGTCACGATTAGAGGATTTGGGGTATGCAGGGTTTAGCTTTACCTGGATGAATAGACAGAAAAGAGCAGAAAATATTCAAGAAAGACTTGACCGGTGTGTTAGTTATGGGGAATGGAAGAACTTGTTTCCCAACCATAAGCTCGAACACCTGATTCGGACTAAATCTGATCATTGTCCCATTTTGTTAAGCTGGAACTGGAGACCGACTACACGAAAGAAAAGGAGAGACAGATGAATAAAGCGATTCGAAGCCATGTGGCTTCAAGATAAGACTTGTAAGATAGTTGTGGAGAGCAGTTGAGAATGTGGGACATCATGTTTGAGCGTGCTGGGGTTGATGGATAAACTGTCAAGATGTGCTATGGGGTTATCCGAATGGGAGGCGAATCATTTTAGGAATTTAAACTCCAAAATCAGGGAGTGTGAGAAGAAGTTAGGATGCTTACATACGGCAAGTACTAGCTATGAGAATTTGGTGAAAATTGTTGAACTCGAGGATACACTTTCGAATCTTCACACAAAGCAAGAAATGATGTGGCATCAGAGGGCGCGGGTAAATTGGATGTGTGATAATGATAAGAATACAACTTTTTTCCATAAAACAGCTAATGGTTGAAATGAGCGGAATAAGATCGATAGGTTGAAGCTGGGGGAAGATAGGTGGGTAGAGGAAGAGAAGGCTATATCAAAGGCTTTTTTAGGGTATTTTCATAATCTGTCTACTGGGGGGACCAATCATAATATGGACATTGCATTAGCTGCAGTGGAATCTAGAACTACTCCAGATATGTAGGAAATGATGGAGCATCCTTTCACTAAGAAAGAGGTTATATCGGCGTTGACACAAATGCACCCGACAAAGGCCCCTAGGCCAAATAGTATGCCTGATCTTTTTTATCAAAAGTTTTGGTCAGTAGTTTCTTCATATGTCATTTCTATTGTTCTTGATGTTCTGAATGGCCAGGCTAATCCTACCCATCTGAATCATAATTATATTGTTCTTATTCCAAAGAAAAAACGACCTCAGTTGGTTACTGATTTCAGGCCCATTAGTCTATGTGATGTCATTTTAAAACTAATTACGAAAACCATTGCTAATAGGTTGAAGTTGTTTCTGCCTGACATAATTTCTGATAACCAATCTGCTTTCATCCCAGGTCGTCTCATAACTGATAATGCATTGGTTTCTTTTGATATTTCCCATTTCATGAGTCATAATAGTGCAAAAAAAAAAAAATACACTTTTTTTTTTTCCTATTAGATATGAGTAAAGCCTATAATAGAGTAGAATGGATTTTTTTTTTTTGAAAGGGTGTTGCTAGAAGAATGGGGTTGAATTGAAATTTCGTTAATTTGATAATGCGTTGTGTGACCTCGGTGTCTTTCTCTATTCTTCTTAATGGATGTCCGGGGAAGTCTTTTAACCCCTCATAAGGATTGAGACAGGGGGATCCCCTATCCCCCTACTTGTTCTTATTATTGTGCAGAAGCTTTTTCTGCTCTGATCCGGAAAGCGGAGACTGGTGGTGTTTTACATGGAGCTAGAATATGCAGACGAGCGGAGACTGGTGGTGTTATACTAATTTAATGTATAACCCGAATTGAGCTTGTGGATGGGGCATCGATTGCTGATTGGATGGAGAGAGTGGCAGGTCACGAGGATGTTGAGTTCCAACGAATGTTCGGGGTTCTGTATTGGATGTTATGGAAGGCGAGGAATGTTCTTTATTTCGATAATAAGCAACTCACTCAGCAGGAAGGCTACTTGGTCGCTATGCAGTGCGTTCAAATGGGAGTAGCTCACGGAGTTCATCAGCTAGAAATAGAAGGGGATAATTCCGAAGTTATCAACATGCTTCGTGCAAGAAGAGCTGATTTCACATATTGTGGATCAGTTGTGCAATCCATTTTGCTTTTATTTGATGTTTTAATTTTGTTTATGTTATTCCTGTTAGGCGCTCTGCTATGTTGCTCATCATTTATAGCGTTTTGATTTTTCTTTTGATTCATCTCGATGATAACCGGTCATGTCTCGACATCTATAGAATCTTTTGTTTTCGCTAATGTGACTACCTAATAGTATTACTCTGATTGCTAAAAGAAAAAGGAAACAGTTTTACTATACATCAACCATCATTTCACTAAAAAAATAAATTTAATAACTTAAATTTAATTAATTTCTTAAATATTCTTTAAACCGTGCATCGGACGGGTACTATACCAGTTCATATGTATAACTACAGGAATTCCAGTTAATTTTTTTATCAATGATTACATCTTTCTTCTAATGGAATTTAATTCTACTGATTCCTTAAATGTATAAAAATTAGGACCGGAAGTTCACCTTTTTATTGTTGAAACCTTATGCTACTGATGAATCAAATTTCTTATTTATGATTCTTCGGGAATTCGATCATGATTTATGTTTGTAGGGCATCGTGTTGATAACGTGTTTTATGAGAATCGAAAAAGTAAACAAGAAAAGAAGAGAAGAGATGCACATCAAATTAGGGTTCTTTTATTCATCCAAGATCCCGTTTATATAGGGTGTCAAATACAACATTTCAAAAATACACCAAACATTATACCATATTGCCCTTTATCAGTTACTTTTAATGAAGTCACACATTTTGTTATTTTTCTCTCAATAGGTTTTAATTTATTTCGATATGTCTTTTTTTCTAAATTCTGTTTACTAGAAGAAGGAAAAAATACAATAATGTTGAAGCATGGAAACACATTATGTGATCTAGCTGCTTCGATAGTTTAAAAGAAAAAAAAAATTATAAAGTTTTCAATTTTTATCTTTTGCTTCTTCATTTTTTTTCTCACATTGGACACTATTTCTACCAAATTTTTAAAATAATAAAGTTTTTTTTTATCTTATATGTTTTTAGTTCATAATAGTAATACAAAAAAATCTCTAATTTACAATATTTAATTCAAGGTAATTTTATTTAAGTACAATAGGAATTGGGGAAAATAATGGGTCTAGAACCACTGGCCTCTTGGTTATAAATCAAGAGCGATGTCATTGAATTACAAGGTTTTTGGCTCTATTCAAGTCAATTTTGTACATACAAAACTAAGAACATATATTTTCTTAATCTAGACACACAAAATATATGTTATATGAATTTGTTTCCCGATGGCATTTTCCTCTGTTATTGTTGGGTTTTGGCCCAACATGATTTTCCTAAAGCCCATTTAACTACTAAAGCCCACAAACCCAAATATTTTGTTGTTACCCTACCTAATTTGAATAGGCAAAATAACACCCTCTTTCATTCAACTAAGTGGCCTCATTTCACTAAGTGAGTGAGAGACGCTAGTTTTGGGAGGTGAGAGATAGACAAGAAAAGAGGCAGAATGTTACTTTGCTTTTCTTATTGAAGAGAGGCCAACGTATGGCAACCTTTTTTACTTAGCTTGAGTCAGATGAGAGTTGTTATTCTTTCCATGTTTTTGTGACTGCGGTTTAGTGGGTTTGGGCTACAGGTCCGTACTTTATAGGCTGTGGCTACGGGCTACCTTTAGGGTCTTCACTGAAGTTTATCGAGACAACTCAGGGGAAGTCAAGCGACATAAAAATTTGAGCTGCTACGTAAACGAAGCACAATGAAGGTAGCCGAACGGACCGGGACGACCATAATAAAATGGTATCAGAGCAGTGGTCACATTTGTTATCATTGCACTCATTGTCGGAGGACAGCCCCATCAATACCGTTGTTGTCGGAGAGCCCCCATCTTCGTCACTAGGATAGCGGCCCCGTCTTATACGGATATTAGGTTTTGAACTCTTACATAGAGTTTTGCTCTGGTAAAACGACTCAAACCCTTCCTTAGTGCTTTCTTAGCGTAAGCGCTTGTAGAGGATTTACTGCTTTTGTAGCACCGCTTGTAGCGGACTTAGGTTAGAAATTACGTGTTGTTGAAACCCTAGGATTATGTACTTATTTAATTTCTTTGTGATTCCTTATGCGTTGTTAAATTACTGCTTTTACTGTTATGTATTGTGGTATGTTCATTGTGTTTGATCACCCTACTCATACCTTTTTAATATTGTTGTGTTTAAAGTAATTTAGGTTGTTTTGAGTTGTATCTGTTTATGCTGCCTATTCTGAGTGAATTTCCTTTTTCAATAGTGTGAAAACTTTAGCTTAGTCAATTTTTATAATACTGTTTTTTTTTTTCAGAATGTCTACGACCAACTACAATCTCGAGTCCTTCAATGGAAGATCTAAATTTCAATCTGGCAACAGAAAATTGTAGGTGTCAATTCAATTTCATCAAGTGAACATGTCTTGTAGTAGAGGATGAGAGGAATCAGACCGGGTTTAAGTTGGGAAGAACCGGGCTGGAGAGTCGGGTTTAAAGCAGTTCAGTTTTGGAGGCTATTGAAGAACCGGGGTCATGACGGTTATAACAGAATTATGCAACGGTTTTCAACCGTTGCATGTGAAACCGTTGTCGAAGGCGCGTATACCAGTTTTGAAGCAGTTGAAACATAATTGGTTCCAACTTCTAGAGCTTCTTGATTCGAGCTTAGTTCTTTATATACATTTGTTCTACTTGTAGAGACGAGTTGATACACGTTGTTTTTCCTCTGTAAACACTACACAATCATTAGGATTAGAAAACTAGGGTTCTTAAGCTCAATTCGGGTTGTGAATTGGGGCTTCTGGTTTTCTGGGTTATTTCTTGTAATTGATTGTTCAGTGGAGTGAATTGAGGTGTATAGAGCCTCCGTGGATGTAGATCACAATGATCGAACCACGTAAAATCTTTGTGTTCTCCATTTTGTTTCTGGTTTTGCGTTCGGTTCTTGATTGGCCGTTTTTCAGATTGTTTTTCATTCTTTTCTGGATTGAGTTCATTTGTGTGTGTTGTAAGTGATTCAAAACTTAACAAGTGGCACCGTCTATGGGAACACTGCACACACATTCAAAGAAGAAGAAAGAATGGCTGGAGTAAAGATGGATGTGGAGAAGTTTTCAGGTAAGAATGACTTCTCACTTTGGAAGATCAAAATGAATGCAGTACTGATTCGAAATGGTCTAGACTCTGCACTTCTTCCTATTGATCAATGGCCTGATGCTGAGAAATCCAAGTTTCCAGAATTGGATAAGAAGGCTTTGAGTCTGATATTCCTATGTCTGGGTGATAAACCTTTGAGGGAGGTATCAAGGTGCAAGAATGCAGTGGAGGCATGGGGAAAACTGGAGGAACTCTACCAATCAAAGTCTATATCAAATAAACTATTTCTGAAGCAGAAATTGATGTCTTTTAATATCACTGATGATAAGGTCATTTCTGATCAACTTGATGAGTTTGTCAAGATGATTGAAGAATTAGAAGATCTGGGGGTGAACTTGGAGGATGATGATAAGGCTCTGATGGTGCTGAATGTTCTTCCAAAGTCCATGGAAAGTTTTAAAGATGCACTGATGTTTGGAAGGGATGGAAAAATAAGCTATGAATCCATCCTGTCAGCATTGAAGACAAAGTGCTTTCAAAATCAGGGAGAAAAGGGCCCTGCACAGGCTAGAGAAGGTTTGAACATTAAGTTCAAAAAGAATTTTCAAAAGAAGAAGTTCCAGGGATTCAAAGATAACAAATCTGGAACTCAGAATGCAAAGAAACAAGGAGACTGGGTTGAAACCAGAAAATGTTTCAAATGCAAGCAAGCTGGACATTTAAAGAAGGACTGTCCACAAAAGAAGAAGAAACAGGAGAATCAGAGGGCAGAAGTGGCTATGACTGAGCATCAAGAAGACACTCCAGAGGTTTTAAATATCACAGACACAAAAATGGAAAAGGAATGGGTTCTTGATACTGGGTGTTTATTCCATATGTGTCCCAATGAATCCTGGTTCAAGGATTTACAGAAAGAAGATGGTGGATGTGTATTACTGGGAAATGATCACTCCTGCAGAGTTAAAGGCACAGGATCAGTTCAAATAAAAATGTATGATGGAGTCATCAGAACTATTTCTCAAGTAAGGTATGTTCCTGGACTGAAGAGAAATCTCCTATCCCTTGGTTCTCTTATGGCAAATGGTTGTCAGTTCAATTCCCTAGATGGTTATCTTCACATCACTAAACACAACAAGCTGGTAATCAAAGGAAGGCAACACAATGACCTGTTTATTTTGATTGGATCCCCTGTGTTAGGTTGTGCTAAATCTATGATAAGTAGAGAAGATGTCATGAAGTGGCATAGAAGACTGGGCCATATTGGAGAGAAAGGATTGAAGGAGCTATGAAAGAGGGGCATCATTGGTGATATGGGAAATAGAACACTGGATTTATGTGACAAATGTGCTCTGGGAAAGGCCAAGAAGCTGCCTTATGCTAAAGGGATACATTCTACTCAAGAACCACTTGATTATGTACACTCTGATATTTGGGGGCCTTCAAGAATAGAAACACATGGAGGAGGAAGGTATTTCATGTCCATCATTGATGATTACAGTAGAAAAACATGGGTATTTGTTTTAAGGAACAAGAGTGATGCATTCATTAAGTTTAAAACATGGTTGAGTCAGGTGGAGAACCTAAGAGGGAAGAAACTGAAACATCTTAGGACAGATAATGGCTTGGAATATCTATCCACTGAATTCACAGGGTTTTGTGAAGGTAAGGGCATCACAAGGCACAGAATTGTTCCACTAAACCCTCAACAAAATGGGGTTGCTGAAAGATTTAACAGAACTGTGCTGGAGAGAGTTAGATGTATGTTGATTTATGCTGGATTACCCAAGTCCTTCTAGGGAGAAACAATAAGTACTGCATGCTATTTAATAAACAGGTCACCATCATCAACTCTAGGATTTAAAACTCCAGAAGAAGTTTGGAGTGGAAAGGTACCAAAGTACTATGACTTAAGAGTGTTTGGTTGTCTGGCCTATGCTCACATTAGGCAAGACAAACTTGATGCAAGAGCACAGAGATGTGTTTTCCTAGGATATCCTGAGGGCATAAAAGGCTACAGGTTATGGTGCTTGGAACAGGGAAACCAAAAACTCTTGATAAGCAGAGATGTAAAGTTCAATGAGAATGTGATGGGATACAACTCTACTGGAAGTCAAGAGGAAGCTGATGGTGCTGTGGAACCTGAAAGAGTTTCTATTCAGGTGGAGCTTACTGAAGAGCAGATATCACCAGAGAAAGATGCTCAAGCTCAACAAGAAGATGACAGTTCATCAGATGATGAAGAGAGTCGCACTGAGATTGCAAATCTCAGAACTTATAGCATTGGGAGAGATAGGCCAAGGAGACAAATCTACAAGCCTGATTTCTATGGACAAGCTGGAAGTGTCTATTATGCACTAAGTATAGCAGAAGGCTTGGAGTTTCAAGAGCCTAGTAGTTTCAAGGAAGCAATAAGTTGCAGTGAAAGTGAACACTGGATAGGGGCCATGATGGAGGAATCTCTGGAGAAGAATCAAACTTGGAAGCTTGTAGATAGACCAAAGGGGCAGAAGTTAGTCAGCTCAAAATGGATCTACAAGAAGAAGGTGGAGGCTGGGAAAGCTGTTAAAATCAGATACAAAGCAAGGCTGGTGGCTAGGGGCTTTACACAAAGAGAAGGTATTGATTATAATGAGGTATTTTCTCCAGTAGTGAAGCATTGCTCTATCAGGTTACTCCTATCAAAGGTTACTCAAGAAGACATGGAACTACAACAGTTAGATGTCAAGACAGCATTCCTGCATGGTGATCTAGTTGAAAAGATATACATGAAGCAACCTGAGGGCTTTGTGCTTCCAGGAAATGAAGAGAAGGTCTGTTTTCTCAGGAAGTCACTCTATGGGTTGAAACAGAGTCCCAGACAGTGGAATAAGAAGTTCAATGAGTTTATGATTAGTGCAGGATTCATAAGAAGCTTATATGACAGCTGTGTATACTTTAACAAAGGTTCAAGAGTTGAACAAGTGTTTCTGCTGCTATATGTGGATGATATGCTCATTGCCAGTAAGAGTATTGATAAGATACAACAGCTAAAGGGAAGATTTGAGTTCAGAATTTGACATGAAGGATCTTGGGGAAGCCAGGAAGATTCTGGGAATGGACATCATTAGAAGAAGAAAGACTGGAACACTGTGGCTTTCACAAAAGCAGTATTTGCAGAAGGTTGTGGAGAGATTTCACATGCATGAGTCAAAACCAGTAAGTATCCCAGTTAATCTACAGACTAAGCTGTCCAAGGATCAGTGTCCTAAGACAGAAGCTGAGGAGATTTACATGAAGAATGTTCCATATGCCAGTGGTGTTGGCAGTTTGATGTATGGAATGATATGCAGCAGGCCAGACATGGCCTATAGTGTGTCTCTGGTAAGCAGATACATGTCAAATCCTGGAGAATCACATTGGGAAACTTTGAAGCAGGTTTTAAGATATCTGAAAGGGTCTATCAGTGTGGGGTTAAAGTTTCAGAAACAAGAAGCTAGTGCTATACCTTTGGTTGGATATGTTGATGCAGACTTTGCTGGGAACTTGGATACTAGGAAATCTATTACAGGGTATGTCTTTACTTTGTATGGAACAACTGTAAGCTGGAAGAGTGTGCAACAGTTTGTGGTTGCATTGTCAACAACTGAGGCAGAATACATTGACTTAACTGAGGTAATCAAGGAAGCTCTGTGGCTCAAGGGAATCCTCAAGGACTTGGGGATAAGACAAGAATGTGTTACTATTCAGTGTGATAACCAAAGTGCTCTTCACTTGGTGAAACATCAAGCTTTTCATGAGAGGTCTAAGCATATTGATGTTAGACTTCATTTTTCAAGGGATATAGTTGAAGCTGGATCTGTTGAGGTAAAGAAAGTGCATACTATGGACAGTGCAGCGGATTTCCTGACCAAGGCAGTTCCTAGGAGCAAGATGGTTCATTGCTCAAGCCTGATAAGGCTTGAACAATGCAATTAAGACCTGGAGGTGACAAGGCAGGTTGAGGTGATGAAGTGCACTTGAATTCATTGAGGTGGAGATTTGTAGGTGTCAATTCAATTTCATCAAGTGAACATGTCTTGTAGTAGAGGATGAGAGGAATCAGGAACCGGGTTTAAGTTGGGAAGAACCGGGCCGGAGAGTCGGGTTTAAAGCAGTTCAGTTTTGGAGGTTATTGAAGAACCGGGGTCATGACGGTTATAACAAAACTGTTGCATGTGAAACCATTGTCGAAGGCGCGTATACCAGTTTTGAAGCAGTTGAAATAGAATTGATTCCAACTTCTAGAGCTTCTTGATTCGAGCTTAGTTCTTTATATACATTTGTTCTACTTGTAGAGACGAGTTGATACACGTTGTTTTCCCTCTGTGAACACTACACAATCATTAGAATTAGAAAGCTAGGGTTCTTAAGCTCAATTCGGGTTGTGAATTGGGGCTTTTGATTTTTAGGGTTATTTCTTGTAATTGATTGTTCAGTGGAGTGAATTGAGGTGTATAGAGCCTCCGTGGATGTAGATCACAATGATCGAACCACGTAAAAGCTTTGTGTTCTTCATTTTGTTTCTGGTTTTGCGTTCGGTTCTTGATTGGCCATTTTTCAGATTGTTTTTCATTCCTTTTTGGATTGAGTTCATTTGTGTGTGTTGTAAGTGATTCAAAACTTAACAAAAATGAAGGCTATATTGATTCAACAAAAAATGTATAAAGCAATAGACAGGTCATTTTATGCCTTTGAAACTATCGAGAAAAAGGCCGGGGTGGATGAGTTTGCTTATTCATCTATTATTCTTATTTGATTCGATGTTAAGAAATGTTAGTAAACTATAATCGGCTAAGGATACTGAGACATCCTCGCTTAGTTAATTTTTTTGCTTGAATTTTTTTTTCTGGTTTAAGCTTGATTTGAATAAGGACATTTAGGAGAACCTTGATGTGTTTGCCAAACTTGTACAAGATATTAAACAAACCAGTGATAAACATATTGATGATTACATTTAATGTTATACCTGATTCATATAATGATGTTATTTTTGTTATTTAAGTATGGTAGGATCCTGTTAATCTCGATCCTCTTGTGAATGATTCAAAAAGCAAAGAGATGGAGTTAAAGAACGAGAATAGTGGTAAAAGTTCGGGTGAGGTTATGTGTTTTTAAAGGAGGTCTCAAAACGTATTTCAAAATCAAAGATTTCCTAAGAAAAAGCCTCTGATCAGTCTAAAGGGAAAGGGAAACGTAGGTCTAAGTCTAGTATAAAAACAAGAGATGGTATAATTGTGATGAAAATGGTCCCTTGATCAAAGATTGTCCTAGGCCTAAGCAAACTCAAAATCAAAATCCCAAGAATCAGCATAATGATCAAGCTAATATGGATTCTGAAAGTGAAAATGTGGGTGATATTTCATATGGTGACTGAGACTTGTGATTTGCATGTTGTGAATTATGTACATTCTAACTTTGTGTGTGAAAATGAATGGCTTGTTTATAATACATGCATGCACGTTTCATATGTCCCCATTTAAAAATATACGTTTTTTGTTACAATGAAATGAAAAAAATATATGTCATTTTGCTGGTTGTGGTGATATTTGTTTGAAATTTGATTCTTGTTATCTTTGAATTTGAAAAATGTTAGACATGTTCCTGATTTGTGCTATAATTTGATATCATGGGTTGCACTGGAAGATGATTGGGTAGAAGGTAGGTGGTGTAACAACCCTAAATTTTAAACAAATTTTCCAAGGATTTTTTTTTTTTTAATTTATATTCTAATTTTATACACATTAAACCATTACTAAATTAATCAATGAGCATTAACTTTGAATAATAAATCTTTCCAAAGTTAACGATCCAAATATCTCAGTAAAACAACTATCTTTATAAAGACAAATAAAACATAATTGAAATGCGGAAGCGATTGTTCTAGAAGAATTTATTTGAAAGAAAATTTAAAAATAAACTTTGAGACACTAATCTATCCATTTTCCTCCATCGGCTCCATCAACCTGAAAATTTAATTTCAGAAATGGGATGAGCTACATCCAGCTCATTGGGTTCAGTTTGTCAAAAATAAATACAAAGGCAAATAGAGTAAATTGTGTGCATAGTTTGCGTGTCTGTGTTGCATGAGTAACATTTGAAACAATTTTCATCATACGTGACTTTCGTTAACATTTGTAAACATACATATCATCAACTGGCCAGGATATCATATTGGGGATCATAAAATAATCACATATTCACATGCGTACACAAATACAACAATCATCTTAAATATTTAAATATAACAAACTTGAAAAATAAACCCCACCTTAAACTTGAGTGCGTGAAGGAAGTTGTCCTAAGTCTCGTAGCCTTAATTGCCCGCTCTTACCTAATTAAATATATTGAGGCTCATTAATACAGTAAATAATTTATTTAAGGATTAGTATCTAAAATACTAACTAAATCACAGACACACAGATATACCAAAATTAAAAATCAAAAGAGAATTAAACACGCCAGAAAACAGATTGTGGCAGCGGCTCAACGGAAGGGGTTCGCCGGTGGCAGCGTGCAGTCGGAGCGTCGCGACTCCGCCACTGTGGTACTGCACCAGCACCCCCGTATGATTTGCCCCCTCCCCCTTTAAAAATAATATATATATATATATGTATGTATATGTATATAAAAAAAAAAAAAAAAAAACATAAACTGATGCTATTATTTCAAAATACTGCAGAGTGTGTAATGTGTTTATAGTCTAACTTGTTGACATAGAAAAAGAAATGATAATATTGTCAACATGGTGATTTTATGGCCTACGGCCTATTAGAAACTAAAAAGAGAATTTTTCATCTTACCTCTATCTAGAATTTGCTTTTTTATTTTTGTGAGATGGAGATTATTGTGTGTTGAATTTATAGGGGTTTGAATTGACTATTGAGAGAAAAGCTGATCTTTTGGCTAATTTAGAGCTTGAATTGGAGCAAAACTTACTCCTTCTTCCATGAATGAAATAAGTGAAAAGAAGGAAAAAGAATAAGATCCGATTAATTCCACACTAATTCTGTTTTCTTCCTTTTTTTATTTTATTAATATATTAGTTAAAATATGTTTTGTGGGCTTATCCAAGGGAAATGCCTCTACTTAGATCAATACTCAATTTGGACTATAATATTTAAAACTTTGTGCTTTACCAAATTTCAATTAAAATTTTGGTTATTTTAAACAAATGAGAACAATACTTATAGAAGTATTAATTTTAATACAGTTTAAATATATTGTATATTATAAATAGTCCTTATTAATATGTATATGGATCTCTATAACCAAATTGGGTCTTCAAGACCATTACTAAATTGGGCCTTTTATACAAAGGACTTATAAATTATGGATTGGGTTTATTAACTACGAGACTTAGCCTAATATAAATCGGCTTATCTAAAATGCATGAAAAATCAATAGATTAATATCTAAAATGTCAATTAGAATTTCGGGGTGTTACATCCTAACCCCGTTGAAAAAAAAATTGTCCTCGAAATTTTTTGACATACCGTGTGTATAGAATTCTGGATACTTAGCATGTAACTCATCCTCACGTTCCCACGTAGCCTCTTCGGGTCCATGCCGACTCCATTGTACTTTAACAAGTATAATATCTTTATTTCTAAGTTGATGCACCTTCTTATCCAAAATTATTTCGGGTCTTTCCTCGTAGGGATAAGACCTTGTCCACCTCAAGATTGGAATAATTAATTATGTGACTAGGATCGTGCACGTACTTCCTTAACATAGATACATGAAACACATCAATTACCACTGAAAACTCCGGTGGTAATGCAAGATGATATGCCAAATCCCCGATATGTGCGAGTATTTTGAAAGGTCCTCGGTACCTCGGCCTTAACTTTCCTCGTTTGCTAAAACGAACTACTTCCTTAGACGGAGCGGCCTTCAAAATTACCTTCTCGCCAACACCAAACTCCAAATACTTTCTACGTTTATCGGCGTAAGACTTTTGTTGATCTTGCGCCACTTTCATTCTCTCTCGAACTTTCTCCACCACTTCCACTGCTTCCTTCACCATATCCGATCCTACCATTTTTCTTTCTCCAGCATCATCCCAATACAGCGGAGATCTACACTTTCTTCCATACAACACCTCATAAGGCTGCATACCAATAGTTGACTGAAAACTATTGTTATAAGTGAATTCAACTAACGGCAGATACTGCTCCTAACTGTTACCCAAATCAAGCACACAAGCTCTCAACATATCTTCCAAAATATGAATTGTCCTCTCAGACTGCCCGTCCCTCTGAGGATGGTAAGCTATACTGAAACTCAAGGTCGTTCCCATAGATTTCTGCAAACTACCCCAAAACTTCGAGATAAACTGCGGATCCTGGTCTGAGACGATAGATACTGGTACCCCGTGTAACTTCACTATCTCCCGAACATAAATGTGAGCATACTAATCTACTCGAAGATTCATCTTGACGGGGATAAAGTGAGCTAATTTTGTGAGACGGTCCACTACTACCCACACAACATGATTTCCTCTTCTGATTGAGGAAGTCCCACTACAAAGTCCATAGCTATGTTCTCCCATTTTCACTCCGGGATGTGAAGTGACTTAAGTAGTCCATAAGGTCGTTGATGTTCTGCCTTCACTTGCTGACAAGTTAGACAACTCTTAACAAATTTAGCAACATCATTCTTTAGACCTTCCCAGGTTTAATGTCTTTTCAAATCCTGGTACATCTTCGTTCCGCCAGGATGAACAGTGTAAGGAGCTTCTAGTAAAATTTCCTTTCTTACTGTTGTATCCTTCGGCACACAAATTCTTCCCTCAAACAATAAGACTTCATCTTCTGCCACCGAAAACTTTCCATTACTCTCGGTAATAGCGCGATCTCTGACCTTAATCAAAGCCTGATTCCATAGGTGTACCTCTTTGATCATTTCCCTTAATGTCGGCTTTACCACAAACGATGCTAAAATAGCCTTCGTAGACTTTGGTGGTGCTAAGATCTCAAGCCGCATCTTGGAACATTCCTTGATCAGTTGTTCCTCTTTGGTCAGAAGACATGCAACCTTCCCCCAGCCTTTCGACTCAAAGCATCGGCTACCATATTCACCTTTCCAGGATGATAATGTACGTGCAGTCAGTCCTTAACAAGTTCCAACCATCGGCGTTGCCTCATATTTAACACCTTCTATGTGAAGATATATTTCAAACTTTTATGGTTTGAGTATATCTCACACTTACCTCCGTAGAGATAATGGCGCCAAATCTTTAAAGCATGCACCACTGCAGCTAGCTCAAGGTCATGCGTGGGATAATCACCTCATGTTGCTTCAACTGTCTTGAAGCATAGGCCACCACTTTGCCTTTTTTCATAAGGACACATCCCAACCCTTGCTTTGACGCATCACTGTATATTACGAACCCTTTCGTAGGGTCTAGAATCATCAGGACTAGTGCTGAGGTTAATCTTCGTTTTATCTCTTGAAAGCTATTCTCTCATTTCTCATTCCACACAAACTTCTCCTCTTTCCTTGTGGACCGAGTCATAGGTGCAGCTATTTTCGAAAATCCTTCAATGAATCTTCGGTAATAACCGGCAAGACCCAAAAAGCTGCGAACTTTACTCGCACTATTTGGCGTCTTCCAATCATTCGCTGCTTCTACTTTTTCCGGATCGACCTCTATTCCTTGAGCAGTTACCACATGCTCGAGAAAGACTACTTTATCAATCCAAAATTTGCACTTACTGAACTTCGCATACAACTTCTCTTGGCGAAGTGTTTCAAGGACTATTCTCAGATGTTGTTTGTGTTGCTCCTTGTCTCTTGAATACACTAGTATGTCATCTATGAATACGATGACAAACTGAGCCAAGAAAGGATGAAACACACGATTCATCAGGTCCATAAAGGCTGCTAGCGCATTACTCAGTCCGAATGACATAACTACAAACTCGTAGTGACCATATCGAGTTCTGAATGCCGTCTAAGGGATATCACTTTCGCTAATCTTCAACTGATGATACCCCGATCTTAGATCAATCTTAGAGAAAACTCCAGCACCCCTGAGTTGACAAAAAAGATCCTCAATTCTTGGGAGTTAGTACTTATTCTTTATCGTGAGTCGATTAAGTTCACGATAATCGATACACATTCTCATAGACCCGTCCTTCTTCTTCACAAACAAGACTCGTGCACCCCACGGCGAGACACTGGGTCGAATAAAACCCATGTCAAGTAGTTCCTCAATTTGTACTTTCAGCTCTTGTAATTCTTTTGGTGTCATCCGGTATGGAGCTTTGGACACTAGAGCATCTCCAGGCACCAACTCTATGGTGAACTCCACTTGTCTATCTGGAGCAATTCTTGGTAAGTCATCCGGGAAGACATCTGGAAACTCGTTTACTGTTGGTACGTCAGCCACCGTCAACTTTTCAGGTAAAGCTCCCATAACATTCACCAAGAACACTGTCTTTGTTAGCATCTCCATAGCCTTCATGGCCGTGAGAACATGGGTTGTTGACTTCAACTTGTCTCCCTTTAAGATCACCTCTTCGCCGCTTAGTGATCTCAGGGTTATCAATCTCTCGGAGTACTTAATATCCGCTCGATGTTTAGTTAACCAGTCCATACCCAAGATTACGTCAAAGTCATTCATGTCTAACACATATAGATCAGCCCTAAGACTAGTGTTATGCACTTCTAAAGACATGTTCCTTATGATTGAACTAACAATCATTTCTTTACCCGAAGGTATGCTTAGTTTAAGTGGTTCAGTAGCTAAAAGACTCTTTAAACCAGTTATTGCACAAAATTTAGTGGACACAAAAGAGTGTGTGGCACCAGTGTCAAAAAGTACTAAGGTAGGTATATTAACAACATTCAACAAACCTAACATAGTATTAGGGTCCTTCTCAGCTTCCTTCTGCGTCACCCCAAACATCCTAGTCCTTCCTCCCGGGCCTACGTTAGGACTCCTCCTATTAGGTCCTATTTGATTCTGTGGGCAGTTGTGTATGGTATGGCCTGCTTCATGGAAACGGTAATACTTATTCTGACCTCGAAGACACTCACCCCTATGACCCTTTCCACAGTTAGGGCAAGCAGGATTACTTGTTGCTGGTTTAGACCCCGATGGTCCCCCATTTCTCCATCTTTTGTTATTATTTCCTCCTCTATGCTCATGTCCTTTGAAATCCTGCCCTTTTCTCCTATTAGCATTCTCCACTGACATCAACCTCACATTTTCTGCTTTAACACTAGCAGATATATCTTCTGCCCTTTCAACTGCGTCATCGTAAGTCATTCTACCAAGTCCGGCCAGATTATGATGAATATCAGCACGAAGACCATTATGAAATCTTTGTGCCTTCTTTTGTGGCCTATCTACCCATTGGGGGGCAAAACGACACATGTAGTTGAACTTGCGCTCATAATCAGTCACCGTCATACATCCTTGAGTAAGATTTAGGAACTCTATCTCCATCTTTTCTCGGTATATTCGAGGGTAATACTTTTCCTTCATTATTTCCTTGAATTCCTCCCAAATCAAACCATTTCGTTCCTCAATTGTTCTGAGTCTCCAGTGGTCATTCCACCATGTCCTTGCATCACCTTTCAATTGGAAAGTCGTGCATGACACTTTTTGCACATTAGTGCAAGCCATGTAATCGAAGATACTCTGTAGAGTGAGCATCCATTCTTCAATAGCTGTTGGACCTTCAGTCCCCTGAAATGTAGGCGGCTTAAAGTTGTTAAACTGGGGGATTATATGAGCTTGAGTAGGTTCATGGTGTTGTAGGGCGTTATGAACTGCCCCTTGAAACAATGTTGTGAGGCCCGCCAAAATTTGTTGTCCATCTGGCGCAACTGCCTGCGCCCCACACCCGGGTTAACGGGTGCATTCACGTGATTACCGTTGGTCCTTCTAGCGGCCATAAGCCTACATTCTCAAATAGAACATCTTTTAGCTTTGGAACAATAACTGAAGACGATAGATGAACGAACAAAGAAGAAAAGGGAAACGAACGAATAAAGAATTAAAAGAGAAACCAACAGAGAGATAGAAAGTTTCAATTAAATATAAATAAATAACTTTTATTTATATTATAAAAATTTGAAACTTAGAACAAGGGAAATTGTTGCTTCACTAAAGAAAAACAAAAGTACAAAACACCAAAAAAAAAAAAAAAAAACATCTAGTCCAAAACAATAGGATGATCCGGGCTACTCCCAGGCACGATCCAAGCAACAACGTCACTATCACTATCACTACCCAGGTCCTCCTCCTCATCTTCCGGCTCAGGTGGCAGTGCAGCCCTTGGTACTATAGGAGCCTCAATCCGAATCTCCCTGAAGGCATACATTTGGAGCAGCCTCCCAATAGCATACTGAAAACCATCAACCACAATCCTTTCCTCGTATGGTCTCTCCATAGTCTCGTTCCAGAGTTGGTACACTGCCACACTTCAATGATGTGGTAAATCTTGCATCAATTCCTCGATCTGTCTGTAGGTATTCGCGTTTCATCCAAAAGTGAACCACGCGTTCAGTCGGTTAAGTAAGTGGTGTGGGATGTTTCTGGGCCTGTTAGGACCATTTCCCGGAGCTGCCCTAGCCCCAAAAGGCTCTCCAACCTCAAATCTCACACGTTTCCTTGGTCCCTTTACCTTTCCCGCCATTCTATACACATGGTCATGTTCGTTTGTTTTAAGATACAAAAAGAAAAATACATGTTGATAAATTATGCACATAACTTTCATGTTTACAATTTTTCTTGAATTGTACATGTCTATTTTCATACCTTGAGCTGGCGACAGAGCATGGATGGATTGTGTAAAACTTTTTATTTTATAAAACATCATTTTTTTTTCAGAATCGTAATGCTCTGATACCAAATGTAACAACTCTGAATTTTAAACAAAATTTCCAAGGATTTTTTTTTAAAAAAAAATTATATTCTAACTTTATACACATCAAACCATTACTAAATTAATCAATGAGCATTAACTTCGAATAATAAATTTTCCATAGTCAACGATCCAAATATCTCAGTAAAACAACTATCTTTATAAATATAAATAAAACATAATTGAAATGCGAAAGCGATTGTTCTAGATGAATATATTTGAAAGACAATATAAAAATAAACTTTGAGACATTAATCCATCCATTTTCCTCCATCGGCTTCATCAACCTAAAAATTTAATTTCAGAAATGGGATGAGCTACATCCAGTTCGTGGGGTTCAGTTTGTAAAAAATAAATACTAAGATAAATAAAGTAAATTGTGCGCATAGTGTGCGTGTCTATGTTACATGAGTAACATTTGAAACAATTTTCATCATACGTGACTTTTCGTCAACATTTGTAAACATACATATCATCAGTTGGCAAGGATATCATATTGGGGACATAAAATGATCACATATTCACATGCATACACAAATACAACAATCATCTTAAATATTTAAATTTAACAAACTTGGAAAATAAAGTCCACCTTAAGAAAATTGTCCTAAGTCTAGTAGCCTTAATTGCCCGCTCCTACCTAATTAAATATATTGAAGTTCATTAATACAGTAAATAATTTATTTAAGGATTAGTATCTAATATACTAACTAAATTAAAAGTTGGAGCACAATAAAGAATTTTGAGTAATATATATATATAGATGTGTGTGCAGATATATATCTAAAATGACGTAATTTTCTTCTTTTTTTTTAAATCAACTGCATACAAAACTACTTTTTAAGAAAAATGGACTTATATTTTGAAAATTATAAAATTATTGGGTCCTAAGTGAAAGAAGTATAAAAACTTTGGACAAATTAAATTAGAAGATGCAGACGTGTCTTCTTCTTCTTCTTTCACGCTGAAATCTCTCCATCCCCTACCTTCTATCTCCTCTCCCCCTTCTTCATTTTTCAAAATCATAGACACACATATATACCAAAATTAAAAATTAAAACAGAATTAAACACGGCAGAAAACTATGGCAGCGGCTCAACGGAAGGCGTTCGCCGGTGGCAGCGTGCAATCGGAGCATCGCGACTCCGCCACCGCAGTCTGCACCAGCACCCCCGTACAATTTTCCCCTTCCCCCTTTAAAAATAATATATATATATATATATATATATATATATATATATATATATATATATATATATGTATATAAAGAAAAAGCATAAACCGATACTATTATTTTGAAATACTATAGAGTGTGTAATGTGTTTATAATCTAACTCGTTGACAAAGAAAAAAAAATGATAATATTGTCAACATGGTGATTTTATGGCCTACGACCTATAAGAAACTCAAAAGAGAATTTTTCATCTTACCTCTATCTAGAATTTGCTTTTTTATTTTTGTGAGATGGAGATTATTGTGTATTGAATTTATAGGGATTTGAATTGACTATTGAGAGAAAAAACTGATCTTTTGGCTAATTTAGAGCTTGAATTGGAGTAAAACTTACACCTTCTTCCATGAATGAAAGAAGTGAAAAGAAGGAAGAAGAAGAAGATCCGGTTAATTCCACGCTAATTCTGTTTTCTTCCTTTTTTTATATTAATATATTAGTTAAAATATGTTTTGGGCTAGTATATGTATATATATTGGGCTTATCCAAGAGAAATACCACTACTTAGACCAAAACTCAATTTGGACTATAATATTTAAAACTTTGGGCTTTACCAAATTTCAATTAAAATTTTGGCTATTTTAAACAAATGAGAACATGACTTATAGAATATTAATTTTAATAAAGTTTAAATATTGTATAATATAAATAATCCTTATTAATATGTATATGGATCTCTATAACCAAATTGGGCCTTCAAGACCATTACTTTTATTAATTTAGTAACGAAGCATGTGCTTTTGATGTTGGCATTTATGTGTTGTTAATTAATCATATATAAGAGGTCGATGTATAATTATTGAGTTATTTTTTTTATTTAAGATATTCTTTTATTATTAATACAAAGTTATTTATATTGTTTACTTATTTGTGTATAGGTGTATTAAATTTATTATAATTATATGAAGGCATGATTACTAAGTTATTTTTATAATTGGTAGGAGTACGTATATTACATTCTTATTTGAATTAATTGCACAGTGGCACGCTAAGTGCAATCATACTTGACTATCATTATTGTATCTTGTGATTCCATTACTACACATGGGTTGCCTAAGTTTATAATAATAGCAAATCTTAATACAAGTTTATTTATGTCCTAAATTAATTTGTTATAAACATACGTGTATAATTACTAAATAATCTCCTATTGGAGATAGGCTTGAGAATACTATAAGTTTCCTAAATTGTTTTGTTGGTAGCCTTTTATTTGCAATTGTACTTGATTGTATTATTTGAATTATTTAAAGTTCAAGCTGATTCTAGTATTAAAGTATTGACTAGAATATTGTTTAGTTGTTGAATATTTGACTAATTGTGGTGATGTAACACGTACTAGATATTACTAGTAATTATTCAAAAATTCGTAAACAGTTAATATTATGAAATGTGTATAAAATAAAATCATGATTTTTATGTGAAGTTGATTTGTTAGGAAAAAGTTTAGGAATAGTTCTATTTTATTATTTTAGTTTCAATTCATTTCTCATGATCACTTATTTTCTAATAAATAATATGGGTTTGACTGGTATTTTTATTGTTTTGTTGTTACATGTGTTATGAAGTTTTATAGTTTTCAAGTGCATAAAGATATTAGTTGGTGTAAGTTACAATCGAGATTTAATTCAAAATTTTATATTACTTGAGAAACAAATTCAGAGGCATTTTCATTCAGTTCTTTTAACGGCCTGATAAATAATTATCTTTTACATAAATAAAACAAGAAAAAGAACCTTATGATATTGATTATTACTTGTTTTAAATGCTTTAAATAATTTTATTGAAAATCGGGTCGTTACAAGTAGAGTCTAGGGGGTCTTGACTAGGATAGACGAAATTAGGTTTAGTTGCGTGTGCAGAAATTACACTCTTACGCCGGTCTTTAGCGTAAGAGAAGTTGAACTAACCTCTTCTAGTCTTACGTAGTTAGTAACCCGGGACTCGGGGTTGAGATTGTAATTCTAATTCATGTAGGTAGTCTACATTGAACCCCGATTACTTACTTTTCCTAGGGGAATACGGCACCTCAACCGTATTCCGGATTCATTGCATTATTGGGACGCCAATTTGGTAGTGAATTGACCATTTTAGCTTTCATTTATTGGATAGTAGCCTTGTTTGTTTGGGTGAAACTGAATCTTGGGGAACTCTTTATCAATTATCCGTTTATTTTCATTGCGATCTTAGTATAATCAAATCTCAAATTACCATTATAGCTAAACTTTTAGAATCTTGGCTCGATTGACTTACACAGGATATCCTCCTTGTGGTTCGACTTATACTACCTCTGTCTTAATCCGGATGCCTGCGGACTAAGAAAACCCATCCTAGTTGATAGTTTTTCAAGGAATTTCGAGATAAGGTCAATTCTGCTCAAGAAGCTATGTGAAGAATTTTTTAATTTAATTTAAACGAAATATACCCAGCAGTTGTAATATTGCCGCTTCATCTACCTAACCAATAATATATCACCTATTGGAATAATCGAAATTTGCATAAAATAGTGGATGTTCATATTATTTAAAAATTATGATCATGAAGTTCTTTTCAATGTATGCTAAAGATAAAGATACAAGAAAATATCGTTACAAGGAATTCCCAGAACATTATGTCTAGGACAAAAAAACAAATGTTGGAAACAAAGGAACAAAGGATTAGTGATTGGACGTATAAGTGCTCAAAATCCATCTGAAGGTGAAAGTAACTATTAAGGTTACTCTTGACAACAAAAAGAGGTACTAAAATTTTTTTTTTTTTTTTTTCTTACCTCGAGACCAAGCTTGGTGGCAAAAAAGGATTTGGTAAAATACTGAAACCCTAAGTCTCTATATAAATACGACTTAATTTGACAAAAAATGACAAACATATATTTTGAATGTACTAGATATTTGTGGAATATGCTTGCAAATGTGGATAACAAAATAGTAAAAAATAATAAGGGACAAGAATTAACCTTGAGGGAAATAACCATCATGGATTACCAGTGATTGTTGTTTAGTTTGCAGATAGTACAACAACGATGACTACAACAACAACAACAACAACAACAACAACAATAATAATGATAATAATAATAAAGCAAGACGTTTGGCAAAATTATAACAGTGCCATTTTCTCGCCGAAAATTTGTACTGCTGCAGAAAATCTGAATAGAAAAAGGAAACGTGTCACATGAATTCATGCACAAATGGTAGAGGGCCTACATGCACGTATACATCAAGCCGGGAGTTGTCGGAAGTAGTTGACTTCTGCTGTACAAATTTCAACCTTTCTTTGCTTTTTAACTTACAACCAATGAGAATTTTCTATTTTCTTTTCTTTTCTTCTTTTTATGTCTTTTAAAATATTCTTTTCTATAAAGATATTCTTCTGAAATATAATTTTTATCAATGTAATAGATGTAATTTTAAAATAGATGATATTTTAAAATTACAATATGAAACAAAATCGTGAGATTGTACGATTTTTTTTTTACAAAATTATTAGTTACATTTTATATTTTTCAATCTTTGGTTTGTATGAATTATTCTATTATACTAAGAACGGATAAAGCTAATAAAAATTTGAAATCAAATTAGTGCCCAAGTGATGAGAGAGTAAACAGATTCTTTATAAAACTAAAAGAAATACAAAATAATGCAGAAAAAAGTGAAACGGACCCTACGCAATTACCATGAGACGGTAACTTGCAACTAGTGAGAGAGAGAGGGAGAGAGAGAGAGAGAGAGCCTATAGTTGAATTTATAAACTAAAAAAGAAAACAAGGAGTAACAAATGAAATAAGTCTCTCTAACTCTCTAAAAACAAAACATGTGGCCACGCAAACAATTGACTGTATAAAACAAGCTAAGAACAGTAAAGCTACTACAAGCCAGTAGGGAACTAAAAGGGAAATGTCGTCAACAATAGAGCATAAAAAATGTGATCGTCGTGCATAAGAGAGTGGCATGCAGCCATATAAAAGCAAGTAGCAAAGAGTAGAGAGAGAGATCCTGTGTATTACAAACTAGACGTCTGGCTATATGGGATCGACAAGATTGATTATATTTTCAGTTTTAATTTCCTATCTTTAATATTTTCAGCATTTACGGAATTATATTTCTTATGTTTGGAAATGTGTAGGGATGGAAATGGGGTGGTTCATATCCAGACCAACATGAAACCTACCTTGATCAAACCCGTGGAAAACTCGGTCAAAAGGATTTTAGCGGGTCTGAAGCAGGTAAAGGATTTTGCTAAATCGCTATAACCCGTCCCGTGTATGTTAAACACTCCCTCCTTTTCAAATTAACTAGAACTTTTCTATCGTGCAATGCACGATTTAAAACATATTTATTTACAAGAAAAATTCAAATTAAAAAATCAAATAAAATAAATTGATTATATTAAATTAAGAATTTCAAATTACATAATATTTTTTATTCCATAAAGAAATATTTAATTTTGTTTTTAAGCTCAAATTCAATGCAAATAGTTTGATTCATAATAGATGTTCAAATCGAAGCCCAGTAATAAACTAACGACATGATTGCCTATTTTAAATTTTATATAAGAATAGTCAATATGAGCATAAAATGAATACTGGGAAAATAAGATAAATTTCTATCTACTTTAAATAAAAACAAATTGGAAATAGAAAAGTTATGCGCACTTTTAGAATGTTGGATTCGAAAGATTTAAGAGGGACAGAGACATCAATCTACATCCTTACGCGAGTATATGCTGCTCATCCACTATATTTTTTTCTTTGTAAAAATGCAAATATTATATCTGAATTTGAAATATAGTTAATTCTAAATGAGAATATGAATATATACATATATGTTTATATAGAACAGAATTAATATGTGTTAAGATAAATTAAATTGATGTGTTGATTTGTAAAATAATGAACAGATTTTGCTTTTGCAAAATATTATTTTTATTATTAATATTAAAATATTGATTTGAGTTTGAGTAATGTGCAAAGGTTAGCAAGATATTATTTTGATGTGTATATATATATATATATATATATATGGGTTAATCAACATGCAAATTTAAATAGTATAGCTAATTAGGTCGGAAATTACGGCTACATAACTATATGTTCACATTATTCTAGATCTGTATAAGCCATAAGCGTATATAGTTTATCTTTTTGACCAGTGATTTTTGGCTAGATTTGGTGGAAAAATTTGTGTACTTTATATACATAGTCGTTTTTCCTTTATTATTAAGTCAGATTAACTTTGATCAATAATTTCAGTTTTTATACGCACATATCCCAAATGTAGACAAAACTTCATGGATTAATTCATTGATATGTCATTTTTTTTTAATATTAAATAAAATATATAAGCTAATCATAGAGATTATTTGAATGTTAGGCATGTTTATCCAAATTTAATTGCACAAGTTATAACTGGCTATGTTACTTCAAAAAACGTGTTCTCAAATAAGTGCTTCCCTTAATTATGACCGTGAAAAATAGTGGTTTGACTAATTAGAAATCTTTACCAAAAAACTATTTCAAGATATAAATAACAGATGAAAATAACTACTTCCCTTAATTATGGTTGTACCAGTCATAAATAATCTCCGGCTGAATAATTAGAAATCTTTACTAGAAACCATTTTTTGAGTTATAAATAATATATAAAAAGAAAAAAAATTATTTCCTGAATACGAAAGAAAAATGAGCTGGAAGATACACAATTTTCTATTTTATTATAAAGTAAGATTTTAAATTTAAACTGAGTAAATTACTGAAATGCAACATCAAACAAATGCTCGAAAAAGGTAAATAAAGTAGCAAACAAGTAGAAAACTACTCAATTAAGTATACTTTGAAAAATACTTTTGCATCTAGAAGCTCCAAAAATATGGTAATATTATTTTTTCCCTTTATGTGTCAATAACCAAATCAATTAAACTACAAAAACGTTCCTTAATTATCATCAATTGTAATATAGAATCATATATTTTTTGTCAATCTTTACCACAAAACATTAGATAATATTAATATTTGGATATGCCGTCAGTCACTCATTGAGGATAAATAGACATAGACAGTATGAATAAAAAGGAAAGAATTTTTTATTTTCCAATTTTCTATTATGTTTCTTTTTCTCTTGTTAGGCGATTGGCTAGTTCGTTAGTCCATCATCTTGCTTAATTTACTTCTAATTTCTCTAGACCGGTGCAAGTGATTGGTGTTGTACCAGATACATTTGATCACCTTGTTTCTACAAACTATAACACGGTAGCCGTCAAAGAATAATCCTGGAATTGCTTTGGTCAGTCGCATCGTCTCTGCCTGCGACATTTGCTCATTTTCAAATTTAAAATCCCTTTGATTTTTTTCAAGGCCAATTTATCTCTGCTAAAATAATTGAAGAAATAACTAAAATTACCTAAAGAAATTGAAATCAACTAATATAACAAATCAAAATTATCAAAAATCAAATATGGAAGCATTCCAGAATAACATATCCGTCATAGATTTTTCGGAATTTGTTAATATACTCTCTACAAAATCTTCGGAATTTTTTATTTTCTATGCTTGAAGACTCTTGATTTGAAAAATAATAAGTAGTACCTATGTTTGTAGCCTTTTTTTTCTTTATCTTTTTTGGGGAGATTATAGGGTTGGGATTATGCTGTTACATAATCCTAGATTGAAGGGCTTTCCTACCGCCTTTAACTGGATAATCAACCGAAAAAGGCAACATATATATATATATATATTTATATACGACATCCGTTTTCTTTAGTTATCATTCTAACTTTTTTACCACTTTTTTTTACAATACTAACCCTATAGTTATGAAAAATGTTAACAATATATTAAAATGATTAAAAAAATCAAGGGATTTAAGGAAATTAGTTGAGGGTTGATTTGTCAACTCCTTAAATCCTTTAATTTTCTTATCCAAAACTAGAATGACAACTAAAAAAAAAAGAAGAGGTAGTATTAATTTCCAGTAGCTTAAATAGAGAAATAATTGAAATTATCTAAAAGAAAAATTGAAATTCAAGTCAACTAATATAGCGTCCTTGTATTTATGATTTCCTTATATCATACTGTCTTGCCTTTTTTAAGAATTCTCCTATTATTACTTTTTTTAGAAAGTGCTTTTGGACGGAAAAAACCATCAATTACTATTTATAAATGGTTTTGATTTTATATATAAGTAAGACTGATCTTTTAAAAAGAAGTGTAATAATTAAGAATTAAATGTATCGCAAAATATACCCCTAGTGATAAGATTTGATGAAATCAAATATTAGTGTAAGGTTGAAAAGTGAGAAATATTTTAGGATTGAGATAGGGGTAAAATTGAGAGAAATGGTGAAAAATAGCTATAAGATCAATTAATTCGGAAAATCATTAAGAAGTTAAAAGATAAATTAATTTGAAAGGAGGGAGTACATAAATATTTTATAATTTTATATGTACATAACACAAAGCAAACTGTTTCGTGGATAAGTTAAGCTAGAGCTGTGGGTAGAGCTGGCAAAACTGGCCCGGCCTGTCTAGCCCGAAATATAGATCGGGCTGGGCCGGCATATTATAGGCCAGAAAATTTTCGGGCTTTTTTGGCCCGGCCTGAACAAGCTTTTCTTTTGGCGGGCCAAGCCCGGTCCGGCCCAAGGCCCGCGGGCCGGCCCGATGGAATTGAATTTTTTCCCCCTCACTAATCGAATAAGAAAAATTTAGGAATTAGGTAATATCTTGTGTACTATTTGAAACATGTTTTTCTTTTTTTTTTTTTCTAGCAGAACATAAATGTATCTATTTACCGAGAAATTAAAACATTTGACTAATTTAATACTCTATTTCTTCAGTTTTATTAGCCGAAGATGGAAAATGAATTGGATCCAAGCATGCTCACTTAATTATTATGTGTCGAAAAATGAAAAATTGATTAACATGAAGTATAGTACGTAAACAAAAATTAAATAACTTGTGACGTGTAGTATATAACTATATATCATCATCCATTCCTTCATTATTATTATTATTATTATTATTATTATTATTATTATTATTATTATTATTATTATTATTATTATTATTATTATTATTATTATATATGGGGTTTGAGACATGTCAATAGATTAATAGATATCATTCCATATTGTAACGAATAGTAATATATTATTTTTTCTTAAGAGAATTAAACTGAAGTTCGCCTCAATATATAATTCTACTTCATGGTTAAAGTAATAAAAAAAGAAAAGAAAAAAAATCATTGGTGGGCCTTTTTGGCCCGATGGCCCAAGGTCCTCAGGCCGGGCCTAGCATTTCTAGGCCTGAAATAAATCGGGCCCGGCCCGGCCCGAACTTTCCCTTGGCCCGACTGGTCGGGCCGCCCGAATTGCCACCTCTAGTTGTGGGCAGTAAGTTGAGACTTGTGTGCCGACTCCATTATATTATAAACTCTGTGTTTTAGATCAAATTTAGTAGAATTCTTTTGTGAATGAGAGTATAATGGATATAGAAGGACTACCCAATATTTGAACCACATAAAGTTTTTGTCTACATTTATTAACAATATATTTTGAACATACACGACACAAAATACTTACCGCATCGTTTTGAAATAGAAGTTACATTATTTCCGCTTAAAGTTTCATTCGTTTTAAGTTTCGAAGAACTAGCAGTAATTGTACTGTTGAGTAGAAACTTACTGCTCTAAGCTCTACTGTAAGACACAATTCTTATGCTTGACAACAAAGAAACTAAAAAATTTCTAAAAGAAAAGTTAGATGCTTATTCACACCCCTCTAAACTTCGACCACTTTGTACCAACAACACCAAAGACTAAAAAACACATATTTTTACAATACCACTAAAAATGGAATATTTATAATATAACAAATCCAAAAAAACACTATGTGTTAACATACTAAAATGCCATTACCTTTTACATAGATTTTAAATAAATAGAACTCTTGGAGTACCCGATACACTTATTTGAACAAATAAATGGTAGTTGTTATCCAAGACATAAACCTAACCCTACTAAAATCTCACCAATTTTTAATTCTTCTCTCCAACCATATAAACCTTCCCATATGATTCATATTAGGGTTTAGGCGGGTCTATAGATTTCCATCCATTACTATCCCTAATTTGTATAGCTAGTCCTTTTCTTTAGTACAAATCCTGGTAAGGGTGGAATCGATGGGATTTGATCCCTGACCCTTATCGTGGTTATAAGGTGCTCAATCAATTAAGTTACAATCAATTGCCGTATATGTGGTCCTCTTAGTTCAAGTGTTTGTTTGGAAAAATATGTATAGTTGCCTCTTGTTTTTATTTTTTTAGCAGGAAATGAAAACCGAATCAGTGACCTACGTCATTATTGAGTGAGGTAATTCTACTAAGCTATTCAAGCCATGACCACTTAAGAATTGTTGAGGATTTCTTCAATTATACACTTTCAATTGGAACCAAGTCTAAATTGAAAATTGATAATATAAACCATCAAATTTGATTAGTTGAAACAACTTGTATGTTTGGTTGGGGTTGGTCTAACCCCTAATGGCTTGGTCCAATTCCTTTTTACGTTTGTTTAATAGGTTGACCCAACTACCTCAAATCACCACAAATTTTAATACCACTTTAATCATTAAATCAATCATAATTAACAAATTTTTACACATATTACATCACATTTTACAATTAAAAATTATATCCGACACTACAATCACTACCCAACTACCAAAATAAACATCACTTTTTTACTCTCCCATCCACTATCCCCTGCCAACAGTACTTCAGTCACCCAGCCCCAATCAAACATGCCCTTATTGACGATAAAATTGGTTGGATCAACTATTTAATTATGAAAGCAATGCATGGGTTATTTTTTTACACCTTGTAATGTTTGATAATAGAATCAGTTAATTAGTTGTTTACTTTACTATTTTATAGATGCAAGAAAAATATATGTAAACACTCCACGAGCAAACATACCCAAGTGATTACTCTACATGTTAGGCAAGTAGCCAACTCAACAAAAGAAAATTAATTTATTTCTAACAATCATTACATACATACATATACTTAATAAGGAAAGAAAAAGTAAATTGGGGCATTTACTTTTATAAGGGAGGTGTGAAGATGTATCTCCCTCCAACACAATCCAAAACGTGATATGTCAGTCTTCATATGAGTCCTGTCTTGAGAGCGAACCCTCACTCCACCACAATCCCATATTAATTTTTGTGAACCCAAATGCCCAAATGTGTCCCACTGCAAAACCACCCACCCACCCGCGCCGCTGTCACCACTGAATTTTTTGAATTGGATTACGGTAAAACCGAACAAGGAATTTAAAGGCCATAATTCAGTGGCAGAGACAGAGAAACAAAGAAAGAAGCGAGCTGTATACTGTATACGAACTCCTCTTTCTTTCGTCTCGCCCATTATCGTCCTTCCGTAGATTTGTGAATATTTTGGGGGCATTCCTGTTGTTTTTGAAATGGGGGAGCAGAGGGGGAGCAATAACCGGTGGAACTGGGAGGTGGCCGGGTTCGAGCCGAGGAAATCGGTGGAGCCGAGGGATGATTACAGGAAGGCGTCAGTGGCGCCGCTGGCGGGGCGGCGTTACTCGATGTCCATTGCAGCGCATTCCGAGCTCTCCAAGCTCGCTCTTAACTCCAAGTTCGTACGATTGAATGACAAAGTCAAGGTTTGCGTTTTATCAATTTCATTTTTAACTAGATGATGCTGCTAAAAGATTGAGCTTTGTTGCTCTTGTCTTAGTGTTCCGTGGATTTTGTTGAATTGTCTCAGCATTTTAAGCTTGTATACAAATTCTGGGAGTGAGAAGTTGATCAGTTATTTGAACGAGTGCAATACCTGTTCGTTGCATGTAGTGGTACCAGCTGGTTTTCGTTGTTTATTCATGGGTTTGTGCGGAATATACTTTGGACAGAGATTTTTAAAATTCGATTACTCTGGAGGACTATGAATGGTTGCTGTAAATTTTTTGATTGGGAAATTCATGGTTTCTTGCTTTATATTTTAAGGCAAATTGTGGCTGCCACATGTCCTTCGCTTGGAATTTTCAGAGAGATTGTTCTATTTAGACAGGCAGCAGAATTTCCTTTTGTAGTTAATATCATTGCTCTTTGTAAATAGGATCTCGTAGGTGAGTCCATGGAGAAACAATTGTAGCTCTCTGTAACACAATTGAAAATCTGTTCTTCATTGTACTGCAATTTATTGTCGCTTCTGGAAAAAGTTATAGCAAGATTAGAGTTAAGATGTAACTTGGCTCTGTAGAGATGGATACTTGAATGACTATATAATATATATATTTCCTCCGTGCAATGTGATGGGTGAACAAACTGCTTCTTGTAGATATAAGCATCATGGGCCAGAGGATATGAGAGAATCATAGATGTTACAACTTGCACAGACAAGCCATGAATTAATTAGAGAAGTTGTTACAACACTACTCCCTAAAGTGAAATAGGTGGAAATTAGCCTGGTCCCAACCTACATAAAACAGAAAAGGTCATCTGCTACTGTCTACTTTTAAGAATAGAGGAGAAGGAGCTCCATTTGTAGAATAACATGAATACTATATTAACATTTCATCTAACAGGATATTAAGGGAAAGAGGTTCTTGATCATCAAACAAATCCAAGAGCCCATGTGAATCTTTTCTTTTGACCAAAGAGCTTGGATCCACACCAGGAAGTCAGTCAGTAAACATCTATTGACTGATCTAGAGTTTTGATGTCCTTGTCAGGATATCATGTTTAGGTTAACCTAGCCAGATTATTAATTTTATAGATCAAAATTCTCTTTGCATTAGAGGACACTTATTTCTTATGCTGATAAATGGATAAAAAAAGTGAATTTTTATGTCTATGGAGTATTACAACTATTTTTGGTATATCTTCATTATACACGTGTCCTTTGAAAACCACCTAAATCCTGAATTCCTGATACAGAAAAAGAAGTCTTATTTTGCCTTTGGCACAACACCATGCTTCTCCTAGAACTTCTTGGTCACGTTCTATCCAGCATAGTCAAATATAAATCTCTGTACAAGCTCCTATTCCTCATGGTACTTAATATTGTAATTATCTTTTTATTTATAAAATTTCCCCCTTAATATCTCACAGTTTAGACTCATTACTTCAGATACCATTTCCCACGTATTTCAGTTTTTATCCTGTAACAATATGATAATAGCACTTTCTCTATATGTCGCCCCTTCCAAGTTTTGAACACAATAGTGTTTGTCTTTTCAAGTAAAGTTGCAAACTATATTTTCATCGTGAATATTTTTTTGTTTTCAGTTCTTTATTTTTATTTTATCTTTCTATTATATATTTGAATACCATTACTTTGACATGGGATTCTCATCTTTTTATACTGAAAGTAGGTGTTTTGAGGATGCTGAATCTTATGACTCTTCTATTATTAATAATAATCTTATGTGTCTTCTAGTTATGTGCCATGAGAACGAATGCTGTAGCCTGTTGTTATTCTCCAGCTTGGAAACTTAGTTAAGATGTAGCATATATAAATTTCTGTCCTGTAGTCTTTGCTATCTGAAAACAATCAGTGTTAATTGCTTCTTATTGCTATAGTTAGGAAGCTACCCATTTTCTTTTGATAAGAGATATGAAGCTACCATGGTCTGACATTTTGGACTCAAATGTCTGTGGTTGTGATGGGAATGTTTCTATTCATTGCAAACCTTGGAGTTATCTGTAGTGCATTATTGTCTGTGTTGAGGTTTACATCATTACATGGTACATTTATTGTTTTTTTAAAGTGGGTTGAATGTGTTGGTGTTGGTCACAGTTTCATCCATTAATTCAAACAAGCACGCTTTTATAATTGAAATGTTGATTTCTTGAAATGGTCGCCTTTGTTCTGTTTATGCAGCTTGTCAGAGATGATTACTTGCAGTTGAGACAAGAAGCCATGGATCTTCAAGAATATTCCAGTGCGAAACTTGATCGAGTGACACGCTACTTAGGTGTACTTGCCGATAAGACTCGTAAACTAGGTATAATGTACCCTCTGGGTTTGAAAGTATACCAAAAATAATTACTGTTTGCAAATTTTTTTTGTAGTCGTCAGAATTGTTTTATTAAACCATTTGACAGAAAAATTGTTTTGTTAAATAAATGCTATGATATTTGTGTGATTTATTTTTCTTCTGCAATATTGTGTAGGTGTTTCTGCTATTTTCCTTTCGGTGCCCTCTTTATCACGTTTAGTTATTATGTATAGCAAGAATCTCACTCTTTCTACCTAAGAACAACTTTTTCTCTAATGCTCCTTGTCTACTCATGCTGCTGCTGCCAAAGCTTTATACCCCTATTAGTTTTCAGGGTCTTCTCTTTTTGCTTCAAATAATCATATTATCAATTTATGAGGTTTGGCGGTATCAAAATATCGATATATTTTATTGACTGGAAACGGACTACACCTTCTTTCAGATCAGGCTTCCCTTGAAACAGAAGCTAGAATTTTTCCACTGTTATCTGAGAAGAAAAAGTTATTTAATGACTTATTGACAGCCAAAGGTCTGTATCTTTCTCCAAATTTTATTGGATTCTCCTTCTTATATGTTATCTGAAAAGCTACCTCACGATCATCAATCTCAACCTGCTGGACAAGCCATTTGCAGGAAATGTAAAGGTGTTTTGTCGTGCAAGACCACTGTTTGAAGATGAAGGCCAATATGTTGTTGAATTTCCTGATGATTTTACTGTTCGCATTAATACTGAGGATGATAGTCTCTCCAATCCAAAGAAGGATTTTGAATTTGACAGGGTTTATGGACCTCATGTAGGACAAGGTGAACACTACTGCTGATTCATTTTGTTTCTTTCTCTAATCTGGTTAAGAAGTTGTAATGACCTATAGGCTTTTGTTTGTTCAGCCGATCTGTTTGCTGATGTTCAGCCATTTGTTCAGTCAGCATTTGATGGATATAATGTTTCTGTATTTGCATATGGGCAAACCTGCTCAGGAAAGACACATACCATGGTATCTCTTGTCCTTCCTCTCTTTCCATCCTGCTATTTTTAGACAAATTGATTGATTTATTTATTTACTGTGAAATAAAAGGGGCAAGCTTTTCTGGAAAATAATTGTAGATGTGATTCTTTGGTCTGTGTGGCTGGAGAGGAATGAGAGGATTTTTGACAATAGGGGTGAGACTATTGAGGAAGTCTGGTATAGGGTTAAATATCGAGTAGCCTTATGGTCATCGAGTCATAGTTTGTTTAAGGATTTCTCGGTGTCGGATTTAACGAGGAGCTGGAGTTTTGCTTTGTAAAGTAGTCTTGTTTCTGATCTATTATTGTAATTGTATTGTACTTGTGGAGGGATTCCTCATCCCTAAAAAATTTATGAGCAATAAAATTTCTGTTTATCACAAAAAAAAATATATATATTGTGAAATAATTTTGTACACTTCTTAAACAATAGATATATATCTTATTGGCATTGGATATGCTGGCACAGAATCATGTACTTTCCTTTTTCATTGAATTATATTAAAAGACTTAGAATAAAGTAAAGGTATTCATGCCGTAGAAGATTCATTATCTCGTGATCTACTCAATGTAATGGTATAGCTACTATATCTCATAACATCTCTTTCTTATAGCGTTCTATCTTCTTGCAGGAAGGAGCTAGCCATGATCGTGGTGTATATGCTCGGTCTTTTGAGGAGCTCTTTGATTTATCCAACTCGGATGCAACTTCAACTTCTCGATATAGTTTCTCAGTTTCAGTCTTTGAGCTTTATAATGAACAGGTTATTTCTTTGGCATTATATAGTTATAGAAGCTAACATTGCTTCAACACTTTTCTTGATGGGTTATTTGCAAACAGCAGCCATGATATTTGGAACCTCGGCATGCACGTACATTTATTTTGAATTTTTTTTGACACTCCTCACCTCTACTACAATTACTTATTAAATTGTAGAGGAACGTGTACTAAAGGCTAAAGCCTCTTGGCATAATAACTATTACATTCTGCGATTGCTAAAGATAAGGTACATTTTATCATGGAATAACAATTTATACAAGTTAGAGAAACTCTATTTTTGTAAAGCATGAATTTTAAGAATAAGTAGACATCAAAATCTAAATTTTAAGCCATATTGACTTAGAAAGAGCATATAAGCTGACTAGTATATAATTTTGATTTTTGAGAAAATTAAACAAGACAGTCTTTCAAGTGAAAATTCTGAGTGAAAAATGTGTGCAGAAAGTTTAAGTTATGGGGTCCAATAATATGGAAATAGTACTCGTATTAAAGAAATTACATTTAAAGATAAACTATAATTTTTCGTGAAGTAGAATTTTAAACCGACTCCAATTTTTTTTCTTTGAATTATTTATTTATATATCAGTAGATATGCTGTATTATCTCTATTTCAGATTGGAAATTATGCATTTGAAAATATATAAACAATATACAGTACAAAACATAAGGGATAATACTCTTCATGCATTTAAAGTTTTTCTATCAGTATTTGCTTAAGAAGACCTCAAGGTCGACATTTGTATATATGTGTGTGTGTTTTATGTTGTAATAGAAGTTATGAAGTCATTGAAAGGATCAGTCCCCACCCTCCCACCCCAAAAAAAGAAAAGAAAAAGAAAAGGTATAATTCCATATGGAAACCTCTTCCCATTGTAACGTTCACCTTTTAGTTAATAAAATTTTGTTTCTTATAAAAGAAAGAAAAAGAAAAGAAGAGGGAAATAAAGTATAGGGATATGGATTTCTGGTCTTTAGTGCAGTTTGATTTATAATTTTGACCAAATAATGTGAGTTTAGGGTTTTTACCAAATATCCATACTTAAGGGGGGTCACTTCAAGCCTCCAGTAATGCGTTCAAAACTCGGGGAAGATAGATGCAAGTGACCCTCTCTTTGACATAGATCATGCTGCGCATTATCAGTATATTATGATAACTTCACCTATGCTTTTGTAGATAACAGATTTGCTTCTGGAATCTGGAAATGCTCAATCAAAGGTCCATATTAGGTCATTGGATTATATTGTAGAACTTGTTCAAGAAAAAGCTGAGAATCCAATAGAGTTCTCCAGAATTCTGAAAGCAGCATTCCAAAATCGAGGAACTGACACCTTAAGATTTAAAGTTTCCCATCTGTACGTCTTTTGCCAATGTTGCTTTATTATTTTGACATTATTATTCTGTTTATCTGTATTTATTATGTGGCCTTCGCTTTATCTTTACACTTCTTCATATCACCCCTTTTTGTGACCAATTACATTTGGAGGCCAGTATCCTCATTCATAAACTTGTAGAGCATTAGCAAAATCATCCTCCGTTATGACAGATATACCAACGTTGTAAAATTTTGGAGTAGCTGTCTACGTAGAAAGTTCTTTATGTCGAACCCTTAAGTTGTGTGGAAAATGAAATTATATAAATTCCAGTGGAAAATTATGTTAGGTGTTGAATGACAAATGTTTGGTGTATAATTTATGTGTTTCCATGAAAAAAGAGAACTTGTTATTGGAAAACGAGAATTTATTAGGATGATAGGTCCATCTTTAATGATGTGTAAATATAATAATTTATTGGTTGGATGATGATGGTGGTCATGGAGTCTGCTATATTAATTTTCTAGATATAATTGTTGAATAGGATAATGCAGATTTCAGGAGGAAGTATGGATGGAATCAAATATAGAGTAGCGCCATTGATCTCTAAGCAGAGGGAGTTTAGTAACTATCATATCTTGGACATTAATAGGAGTTGGAGCTATGTTCTGTAAAAAAAAATTGAGTACTAAAAATTCAGTAGTACTTTATGATGCTAGGGGAACTCTCTTCCCCCCTTCTTTTCTCATCAATAAATTTTTTTTTCCTATAAAAAAAATAAGATGATTGTTGGGGTATGATATTGTTTATAAGAGTGCATCAATCCGTGGAAGGATCAATTTTCAGTATGTCGTTGGGACTTTGTGGCCGGTGATTTATTAAGATGATTGTTATCTGGTAGATCCTATTGCAATGATGTAGTTTTAAAATTGAGAAGATATGGTTGGTCTTCGTATTTGCTGGGAACATGAGAAGTTAAAAGCAGTTGATTTTCAATGTGACTGGTGGAAAGACATGATTTGTACATATGGAAGAGTGTAAGATTGGAAAATACATACAAGCCTCACCATCAGTAGCAGTCCCAAATCAATTGAGGAAAGCAATTAGCGCCGGATGTTAGGTGATTTTGGAATGTGTCTTGGATGCAGAGGGTGGTTTCTTCCTTTGATTTCCTGTCCAAAATGGCTTATGTCAAATGTAGGTTTTCTGTGAAGGTCTCCTATGAATATCTGCCTTAGTTGCTACTCCAAACATGGAAACTTTATTATTGCAGTGATGCATTCGCAAGGTGGAAAAGGTCTGGAAGTGAATACCTCATATTCCTTTGAAAAGTATGCGGTTCTAAGAAATCGTAACAGACTTTTTGGAAGTATTATCCTTCTATTTCAGCAACCATTTTCAGACTATAAATATGCTAAGCTCAAAGGTAGGGCGATCTAATTGTTGTTCCTTATGAAGATAGGTTGATCCCAGGTCCTTGCTGAGCACGTCGGATGGAGTAAAATGGATGTTGATGGCCACATTTAAAATACAGATTTTAGCTATTTAAAGTAGGAACGTGTAATCTATGATTGGAGTCTGTTTAGAGCTAGAATAGGGGTTAAAATAGGAAGGAGGGATTTCTCATCCCTCCTATTTTATTTGCAATAAAATTCTTGTTTCTTATCAAAAAAAGAATAGGGGTTAAAAGAATTGGGTGTTTCGCGGGGGATTCACAATCTATCACTGATCTGTTTTTGTCAAACCTCGGGAGTTGCGTAAGTAAAATGTCCAAGTACTATGGATACTAAATATTCAAGCATTGTGTTGATCTTTGGTTAGAGAGGAATAAGGGAGTTTTTGAGGAGTCGTTAGAGGGGTGTGATACAATTAAGTGTAAAGTAGCTCGGTGAATCTCAATCCATAAAGAATTCAAACATCTGGTTTTTGGTTGATATTGATAGAGACCGGAGAATAGTGTAATATGCAATATTTTGTCTTTAAGGGACTCCTCTTTCTCTTGTACATACTTCATCTGTACTCAACAAAATAATTCAGTTTCCTAAAAAAAATAAAAGAATTCTACTAGTCCTTGTCTTTATCTAGCTCGTCGCTGTGCGCCTACCCGGCTCGACCTCGGAAGCCATATTCCGGTAAAAGCCTTGGAAGCAGGTACGAAGAGTCCTCTCACTACCAACCAGGCGTTGTCCCTGTCGACTGACTATGTTCGTACATCCCTCAAATGGATTGGTTGAAAGGTTTCAACTGTCAAATTATTCATTGCTAAATATTACGGAAGAACTGTTAGCTTTTCTGAGGAAGTCGAAGCTTTGATCATAGACACTGGAATTGGAGATTGACCGTAATTGCACTTGGATTTTCCTAATTACTGTGACCTACTTTCACCCCTTGTAAAGCATTGCACAAACTGCGGGAAGCTGTCTAGCTATATTAAAATATAACATTTGTAAGCTGTAACTTTGGATTAGGGGTTGCATAGATAATGTGAGTTATTCCATAATAATTAATGGTAGACCTAGAGGCAAGTTTTGGGATTCTAGAGGTCTTAGGGAAGGAGACCTGCTTTCCTCGTTCCTTTTTAATTTAGTGGTTGATGGGCTGAGTAGATTGATGAATAGGGCCAAGGAGTTGGGGTTGGTTAGAGGCTTCATAGTGGGTAAGGAAAAAGTGGAGGTTTCGCATTTGCAATTGCAAACAATACGGTCTTTTTTGTAGATGATAAGGAGGAATACCTTAGGTGGGTAGTGTCAATTTTGATTCTGTATGGAAGGTCAACGGGGCTCAATATTAACATGGAGAAGAGTGTTATACTAGGGGTCAATATGGGAGAAGGAGAGATTGAGAACTTGGCGGCTAGGGTGGGGTGTGGTGCGGGTAGTTGGCCAATCACCTACCCGGGGGTCCCTTTGGAACGTAATCCGCTCAAAACGTCTTTTTGGGAACTTGTCATATTCGAAATTTCGAAAAGATTAGCTGGGTGGAAAAGGGGATTTTTGTCTACGAGAGGAAGAGTCACTCTTATCCGATCGGTGCTTAGTGGCTTGCGGACATGCTATCTTTCATTGTTTCGGATGCCCAAAGGAGTTGTTGATATAATTGAGAAAAAGATGAGAGACTTCCTATGGGATGGGACAGAGGAGGACAAACATGCGCATCTTGTGTCATGGGAGGTAGTCACGCAGCCTAAGGAGTATGGTGGGTTAAGCTTCAGAGGCATGAGATTGAGGAATAAGGCATTGTTGGAAAAAGGGTGGTGGCGGTTTCACATAGAAGGAGGTCTATGGCATAAAGTGATTCGAAGCAAGTACGGGTTGCAAGACACCAAGTGGGATGCCGGATTAGCATTGAGGACGACGTTCCGAAGCCCTTGGAAATTCATCTCCCGAGTCTATCTGGGTTTCATACGGCTTGTGGAAGTTCAGGTAAGGCGGGCCAATAGAGTCCGGTTTTGGGAGGATCCTTGGCTGTGCAATTCGGCACTCTCTGTGTTGTATCCGTCACTTTACATGTTATCATCTTTACACGATCGTCCCATCAATTCCTTCGTGTACCAGGTACACAATGACTCCCCTTCCCTTTCTTGGAATTTTCATTTCCTTAGGAACCTCAGAGAGCATAAAATACCTGATTTGATACAACTTCTTTCACGCTTAGAGGCTGTCCCAATTAGTGATTCAGGGGACGACACTCGGGTATGGAGGGCTGACCCTTCTCGATCGTTCACATGCAAATCCTTTCTTTTGGCTCTTTATAAGCTTCCTTTCCTTAGTTTAAATTTATTTGGAGGGTTCCGATTCCTAAGAAAGTTCAGAATTTTTATGGTTGATAGTGCGCCTAAACTTCCCACCTGTGATTTCTTGCAAAACCGGTTTCCGAATATGCTCTTGTCTCCGAATTGGTGTGTTTTATGCAGGTGCAACCTTGAGAATCTTAATCATCTATTCATACATTGTCCTTGTGTCCACCAGTTATGGTGTAGAGCACTAAGGGAGGTTGGGCTGCAGTGGGTCCTGCCACAAACTGTTAGGGAGTTGCTAAGTGTTAATTTGGGAAGTTTACTTAATAAGAAGGGCAAACTTTTATGGGAAATCATTATAGCTGTGATCCTTTGGTCTATTTGGCTTGAGAGGAATGAGAGGATTTTCGATAATAGATATGAGACGGTAGATGAAGTTTGGTATAAGATCAAATATATGGTAGCTTTATGGTCATTGAGTCATAGATTGTTTGAGGACACCTCGGTGTCAGATTTAACTAGGTGTTGGAGTTATGCCATATAGTTATGCATTGTGTATGAATGAGCTATAATGTAATTGTGGAGGGATTTCTCATCCCTCCTATTTTATTTTGCAATAAAATTCTTGTTTCTCATAAAAAAAGGAAGGTAGAGTTACATGCAATTTCAATGAAGGATGGTGAAATACTCCACCTGAGGATATCATAGATGTTTAGGGGGAATAGTTTAGTCATAAGCCTTATTTTGGGAATAAAGTAAAATTATTAAGCTAAAAGTAAGCTTAGGAGCAGCACCAGCCAAATGCTGTGATGTGCGAATTGTGATAAGTGATAACTTAGAAGAACACAATGTTCGAAGATAAATTTAATAGGTCGGTGGATTAATAATGTAAGATGTACTCTGATATGGCTGTCGAAGGACCAAATGGGCAGTGTGTGTAAAAAGAAATATTAAGGATGTTGTTTCACAGGCTCCTTCCAATATGCATAATGAACTCAGAGAAAAAGATATGCCAACCAGGATTTTGCACTCTTTTGTATGCTGAAGGTTGACAAGAAAGATAATCACTGTGACCTCCACAATCCTAAATTCTAAGTGCTCCATATAAAATCCGAACTACAAGTATTCGAGATGTCACATTTTCTACTGTTTATGCAGTCTATCAGTCAGAAATAAAGTCAAGTCTGGAATAAGTTGAACTTCTTTGCTATAATAATGCCATTAAGAACTGGGTGGGTTGGGAATCGGAAATTTGCAACTTAGGAATAAGGCGCTGCTGGGAGGTGGTGGTGGAGATATGATAAAGAAAGGAAGTCCTTGTGGGCAAAGATCATAACAAGCAAGTATGGCTTACAAGAGATTGGCTGGGACGCGGGCCTTGCACTCAGGACTGCGTTCCGAAGTCCATGGAAGTTCATATCTCGGGTCTATTATTGTGAAATCGGTAAAAGTCCCGGTTGGAAAAGGTAATGTTGTGAGGTTTTGGGAAGACTCATGGGTGGGGGATCAACCTTTTCCAGACCAATACCCTTCCTTGTATTGCATCTCCAAATACCATAATAAACCGATATCCTATTTTATTCCACAAATTCTAAACAGCCTACTGTAGCCTCCACAGCATGGAACTTCCATTTTTTCCGAAATCTCAGATCACGAAATCGTTGAATGTTGCTCTTTAGTAGAAGTACTTGATGGGATCAGTCTGAGTCTTGCTAAGGATGATTGTCGTTTTTGGATTTCCGATAATTCTGGAATTTTTTCTTACAAATCTTTCTTTTCTTTATTCCTAAAGGATCTGCAGCCTCTTCCCTTTCTTTAAACCTGTATGGAAAGTTTCAGTACCTGTTCAGTTTTTTCTCATGGTTGTTGGTTCAGGTGAGGTATTTACCTGTAACGTGGTTCAAAAATGTTGTCCAAATGTACCGCTGTCCCCCTATTGGTAAAGGCGATTCTGAGAACACGGATTACACTTTTGTGCACTGTTCCTTTTCTCTTTCTCTTTGGAATAGGGTTCTAGCGGTCCTGAATTTGGTTTGGGCTGCCCCCGTCCATTAAAGAATGTTTTACAATAAATTGGGGCAGATCCATTTGCAAAAGAGCTAAATTGTGGTAGTGTATTGTAGTACAAGCTTTATGTTGGTCAATTTGGCTAGAAAGGAACAGGAGAACATTCGATAATGTTGAGGAATTCTCAGAAGAAGTATGGGTAGAGTTAAGATTAGGGTTGCATGGTTGATTTCCAACCATAAGGAATTTAGGGGTTTTCACATTTCTGATTTTCTAAGAGATATGAACGTTGTACTATAGCCATAGGATTTTTGTTCTGTCTTTCGGGGACTTCTCATCCCTCTATAATTATCTATTTTACTAATAAAAGTTTTTCTTATAAAAGGAAGTGTATCGTATCGAAGCGTAGTTGCTTGTATTGGTAGATACTTGTCTAATTCTGCTTTCTTTTCTTTGAAAGGGATTGATACCTCCAACCCTTCTAATTAAATTATTCGTTTCTTTTTATCTTCTTGGTTGTAGGATTGTCATGATACATATATACTATAAGAACTTGATCACAGGTGAGAACATATACAGTAAGCTTTCTCTAGTTGATTTGGCTGGAAGTGAGAGTATAAGAGTAGAAGATGAAACTGGTGAGCGCGCAACAGAATTGTTGCATGTCTTGAAGTCCCTGTCAGCGTAAGTGAAAGTCGTGAATTTCATTCTTTCTGTTATTTTTGACATCTCAAAACTGTTTTCGCTGATGTTACTGATATTTTAAGTTAACGATGTAATTCTGGTTGCTTTTCCTTTGTTGAACAGCATTCTGAACTATTTTGACTTGTCATGAGCTGTAACATTAAATATTTCTTCTTGATGTGCTTAGTGAATTTTTTATTGGGGCTTTAATTTTACTCTCATTCATGTACATGTTTTTCCTCTGTCTGTGTGTATATATATGCATGAGTTGGAACTGCTCATGATTTGCTTCCTTCATGTGAAAAGGTTATGCTAAAGATAGTAAGATATTAAATGATACTCCACAACTAATTGGATCTTTTAGTTAAGGTGGTCAATTTACATGTTATTAGACTTAGGCCAAGCAAAAGGTCCTATGTTCAAATCTCGCTACTAGCCGTTCAAAAGAATTTCCATGTGTAACTGTGGAATGATTCAATGCAAAGTAACTCGCCTGCATATGAGATAGTGAAGATATTAAAATATTAAATGATACTTCTCTAGGAGAGGCTGTAAACCTTGTTTGTGTGTGATTGGGTTAATGAGTGTACTATTTGGGCTTATATTTATTATTCCATTTCTATCAATTAATGTGAAGTATATGTTCTTCTTGTAGAATATTATGACCACTGACTTTCATAGTCTGTTTTATTTTACTCATCTTACTGGACTTCATTTTGCTATTTTTCCTTGTTCTCATTCCTAGTTGTCAATGTTTTATCTGCAGATTGGGTGATGTTTTGGCATCCTTAACCTCGAAGAAGGATAGTATTCCTTATGAGAACTCGGTGTTAACAAAAGTTCTTGCAGACTCACTAGGTATCTGTTCCTTGTTTTCTTTTTCTTTTTTCTTTTAAAAATTCATTTTTTGTATTTCCTTTCCTGTGGTTTTGTTATGATTCCGTATCTATTCATGATAAAGGGTGTTTCTAGGAGTTAATATTTATGCCACGCTACAATTGTATCTTCATCTTAAGGTGTAAATTTCCGATCGTCCTGATTTGTATTAATATTTGCATGAAGACTAGAACGACTTTACTGTTATTTACAGGTTTATTCTTTAGTGTTTGTTTCTCACAATTGGTTACTGGAGATGGTACGAGGCTGCTAAACTAACCCTATAAGGTTTACAGATAAATTAAAAGTTTTAGTCCAACAGATAAAAGAAACAAGGGGCTCTTGAACTATGGAAGCCCTTGTGTGGGACATGCATAATTTTGGTTTTTTTGTATCAAAATTCAGGGACATTCTGTTTCTAGGGAAAACTATGAGATTCTTACAATTTATCTTGTACATTGTCCAAGTTCCATCAGTAAATAGTCTTCTGTTGCTATGAGATTGCGCTCAAGTTGCTGTATACCTTACCAAGTTGAGAGATAGTGTCGATGTTATACATTTGTTTGAGCTATGTCTTATCCAGTACATATATGTTTGAAATTACTGTTACTCTTCATTTCTGCTCTAACTTTTTCCGGGCCCTCTTGTCATTTTAGGCTTGACTCTGTATTGTCATATTGTGTGCAGGTGGAAGCTCAATAACGTTGATGATCGTTAACGTGTGCCCAAATATGCCAAGCATGTCTGAGACACTATCATCTCTTAACTTTTCTGCTAGAGCCCGGAATGCTATGTTGAGCCTAGGAAATCGAGACACTATCAAGAAATGGAAAGATATTGTAAGTCTGCATAATTTCTTCTGGTATTGGTATTAAATGATAACCACTGCCATTTTTCACTCCATCACACAAGTTCTAGTTGATGGGGGAGGGAAAGAGTTGTCAACATGAGCATGTTTGTAGCCTTTACTTTCTCTGAAAGCACTACCTTGCTTCTTTTACAGCTCAACGTTTTCAGTTTGTATGTGTTTCTATAAGTTTGATCAAGGTGGAAAAAACTTTTATAACTTTTGGTGGTCATTTAGCAAGATTATGACCAACCATATGGCAGTGTTTACAATAAAACGTCATTGCTGATAATTTCATTATGCATAAATTGGAAGAATAGCTCAAAAAAGTATCCTCCAACTTTTCTTACAGGCCAATGATGCTCGTAAAGAATTGCTTGACAAGGAAAAGGAAGTCAGTGACTTGAAGTTGGAAACCATGGGACTAAAGCAAGAGTTAAAACATGCAAATGACCAGTGTGTTTTGCTCTTCAATGAAGTTCAAAAAGCCTGGAAAGTCTCTTTCACGTTGCAGTCAGATTTAAAGGTTTGCAACATCATGCTTTAGAGCTGTTGTTTGTTCTGCCACCTGTTAGCTCTATAAAATTGCCAAACGAGAATTTATGCCATCTTCACATTCCAGTCTATGATTTAGGGTAAATTGACTGTCAATTAAGTTTATTCCCTGGATGCAAAGTAAATGGGTTCCTTGATTTGTTGAGCCCAAAATCAAACTAGAGATGTGATTGGGGTTTAGGGTTCCTCCCTCTGTCTCTCTCTGGTTTATCCATCTGAAGTTCTCATTACTAGAAATATGCTAATGAAAAGATAATTGAGTGCAAAGCGAGCCAAACGGAGAAGCCTAATTCTGCAGATTACTAATTAATTGAGCACATCAACTTAAGTATCATACAAGAGATAACACAACCCAATTTTCAGTTGTCATACTTTCTCTCTCTGGTGGTAATATCAGAATTTCAATTTCTGCATTGCGTACCTTTTCATTTTATTCTGTGTCTGACAAATGTAGTCTAGATTTTGTTTGACTATTTTATCCCTAGTGCAAGGTAGAGTGGAAATGTTGTATGGACCAAATTAAAAAAATCCATAAGAACCTATAGGTTTGTTTAGGAAAAAGTTTCCCCTCCAACCCTACATACTATGCTGATTTTTTGGTTCTATCTTTCTTGCTCAACTGTATAACTTTGTTTTAGAATGTTAAAGTATTATGGGAGTTATAGTCCCAGTGATGTGTTGGTCCATTTGGCTATAGAGGAACAGAGAGCTTTGAAGATTCTATAGAATCCTTAAAGAGGAAGTTTGAGGCAGAATGGGAGTCTGACCGTAGAATTTCTTTTTTTGGTATTTTTCATGTGTGATATATAGGTAGAGATTGGAACTGTGTTGTAGCACTCTTGGTCTGTTTTTGCTAGGGATCTCTCATATTGTCTCTATTTTCTAACAATTAATAAAGTTCTCTTTTATACTAAGAACTTTGTTGCATAGGTTTTTCAAAAGTTAACATCTATTGATTTCGTTACGTTCTTGTTGGTTTCAGAGATTGGCAACCTCTTCATGTTCATTAAACTTAACGATCCTAGAGGCTCGAGAGTAACCAAAATACATAAATGTGGGTTGTGCGTACTTGTTTGCTCTTTGTTGCTCCATGTGATGTAGAGCTATTTCTCGTTAGCTGTTATACTCTTCCTGGAATAATTAGCAACATAATCTTATAGGCCAAATGATGTTTGAATTCTGCTTCTTGAGTTTCTTTGACAATATGGATTTGATGTCCTCTTTTTTTTTTTTTTTTTTTTTTTTTTTTTTTTTTTTTTGTAGACGGAGAATATAATGGTTACGGATAAGCTTAAGATAGAGAAGGAGCAGAACCTGCATCTCCGGAACCAAATTGCTCAATTTTTGCAGGTGGAGCAAGACCAGAAATTGCAGATAGAACAAAAAGACTCTACAATTCAAATGTTACAGGTTGGCTCAAGAACCCTCACTTAGTCTCCTCTCTCCGATCGTTATGTTAGATTTGGCTGTAAGCTGTTGACCAATATCTTTAAATTAATGTAGCTTTTGTTGCAATACTTCTCCATCAAGTGGTTTGATGCATTAAAATCCTACATACTTTAAATGTGTTTAGACTACAGATTACATTCAGTTATAAATAAAAATCGTTGTTTCTTATATAAAATTAATGATGTTAGACTAAAGTAGAGTGTCCATGATCCATTCATTAGTTCGTTTTTGTCTTCAAAGGACATAGATAAGGCATGCTATATTGAACTATCTCAGGTGGTTTTAGATATGGTTGCTAAACAGTTGCATTATGTGCCAAATATACTGACATTAGTCAAGTTATTCAACCCATAAGTTGTTCTAGCTTTACGACCCAGTGTATATCTTTTTCCTGAATTGGCTAGCAATAATGCAGTTGTTACTGAAGCTAAATTTCAGTAAACAGCGTACAAAGGGATAACGATACTTTAGGTTGTTGATCCTCGTCATGGGTGATACCTCTGTGTAGGCGAAACTGAAGAGTATCGAGTCACAGTTAAATGAAGCTCTTCTTTCCAATGAGTCTAGGGCAACAAATGACTCTGGATCACAGACTGGAGAGCATACAAGCAACAAAGCCACCAGGGATGACATGGATTCTATTGCAGTTACCAAGAGACTTGAGGATGAGCTCAAGAAACGGGATGCACTTATCGAGGTACTTTATTGTGTTGAATGGTGATGAGAGAGTGATTTTGTCAGACATCTTTTATGTTGCCTCTGATTCGAGACAAATCTGCTTCTTTTTTTTTACTCGGCACTTCTTTTTGTTAAAAGAACTTATAGACATGATCTTTGCTAGCATTAGATTTTTCTCCTATCAAGGTAAATAAGATTGCCGCTCATCTTTTTCAATCTGTTTTTATATATTTTTAATATATATATATATATATATTTATTTATGGCAGAGGCTACATGAAGAGAATGAGAAGTTATTTGATAGATTGACTGAAAAAGCTTCGGTAGCTGGATCACCACAGGTACTTATCTTCTCTAGAATTTATGTTGCATAATGTGGAAGCCATTCAGTTTTGGGGGGAATGTGTTTCACTAGTCTATTATCTTATGCTAATCCTGTTTGATGTTTCTGAATGTACCTCATTACTGGCTCATCTATTCTCAGTTATCAAGCCCGTCTCCCAGGGGACCACAAAGCCAGTCTCGTGACTTGCAAAGGTATTTTTCCATTTTCATTAAAGAACACTTGAATTTTAGTTTTTTGGGTCACTTTGTCTCCATAAGCTTCATTGTTTTGTCCATGTTCTGTCCATTTACAGTTCTTAATTGCTTCATCTGCCTGACCCCTCTCCCGACCTAACTCGATTTGAATTTTCCTTGACAGGAACGATATTGCAAATGCCAAAGGGCGTCCTGGTGATGTTGTTTCTGTACCTTTAGCCTCTGACAAGACAGAGCGATCTGTTGCCTTGGTCAAATCTGGTACTGATATTGTCAAAACTACCCCAGCTGGTGAATATCTTACATCTGCCTTGAATGATTTTGATCCAGAACAATATGACAGCCTTGCTGCAATCTCAGATGGAGCAAACAAGCTTTTGATGCTGGTAGGATATATACATTTATGCATGCATTCAACTTCAAAACTCCCAGGGTCAAAACTTGGAAGCTGTTAATTTGCTATTTCTATTTCATGTTCTTAAATCATTTGGTTGTTCTATACGTATATTCGTAAGGCTTCCCTTGGACGTTGGATCCCCTAATTGATACATAAGGGTAAATAGTTTCTGATATGCAATTGTTATGCTGTTGCTGGCATCTTGTAATTAGCACTTGTGCAGCTGAAGTGATAGATGAGGAGTTTAATGTAGAAAATTTACTAAACTTCATTGTGACAGAGTTACATGGCACCTGCTTGGCAAGTTCGGTTTCCAAAATACGTAGACTTAAAGAACAATACTGCTTGACCACATTAAAGGATATCAAAGAAAAGAAGCTTTGTTCAAGAGCATGCATTTGGTATAATGCTTTACATGCATCCTCCATCTACAAATTGAACACCTGTTATTCATTGTAATACTGTCGACATAGTTCCACTGATTCCTTTGCTCAATATCTAACTAGTCTGGTTTCTGGAGTATCTGTAAAGATTTTGTTTGTTGAGTGGTTAAGGCTGGTATGTCACTTGTATATTTGGATTTGATGCCCTAGGTTTGTTTATTGCCCTTTGTACTCTTCTTGTGATTATATGGTTATGTATCTCAATTTAGAAAAGTCTAGTATCTAAAATAGACATTTATCATTATTTGCTTATTGTTTCCTTTGATGGAACTTGGTTTCCCTGAAAACTGCTTATTTTGCAACATAATAGGTTTTGGCTGCAGTCATTAAGGCAGGTGCTTCTAGAGAGCATGAAATTCTGGCTGAAATTAGGGATGCTGTTTTTGCTTTTATTCGTAAAATGGAGCCAAGGAGGGTGATGGATACCATGCTTGTTTCCCGTGTTAGGATTCTCTACATACGGTCTCTGCTTGCTCGGTCACCAGAGCTGCAATCGATTAAGGTGCTAAAAGAAATAGTTTCTTTTCATTGTGCCAGTTGCTTGCATAAACAAAAATGTTCTCTACTTCACAGAAGCAGTTCCTTTGATATAACCAAACATTATTTTTTTTTAAATTTAAGTGAAATGTCTTTTTTATCTTAAGGTTTCTCCTGTTGCAGTTCCTTTGATATGACCAAACATTAATTTATTTTTAATTAAAGTGAAATGTCTTTTTTATCTTAAGGTTTCTCCTGTTGAGCGATTTCTTGAGAAGCCGAGTAATGGACGTAGTAGAAGTTCTAGCCGGAGTAGCAGCCCAGGAAGATCTCCAGTGCGCTATGACAGCGCAAGAAATATGCTGGTTGACGAACAAATTCAAGGGTTCAAAGTAAATATAAAACCAGAAAAGAAGTCAAAGTTGTCATCAGTAGTTTTGAAGATACGTGGAATTGATCAGGTAACCTGTTAATATCCCTTGTTTTCAGCTGTCCCATTTTCTGTAGTCTAATAGTTTAATCCTAATATAAACAGCTGGATCTCTCAAAGAACTTAAGATGAGGTACTAAATCAGAGAGGAATTGACCTCTTTGATAGAGTATAAGCTTCTAGATGAGAGGGCCAGAACCTTAACTGCAACGTTGTTTCAGCCTGTGTTGCTACTGATGGACATTTCAATGCATGTCATTTATTGATTGATGTATGGTAGAAATACTTAAAATTCTTTTTAGTCAAATATGAATATGCTATTAAATGAATAATTGTAAGATTAGCTTGAGTTTTGTTTTCTCTACTATAACTGATGTCAAAGCCTAAGCAACAATCAGTGTTCAGCAGATGAGCCTTTGATATTTATATGTTGAGATTTTATTCAACCTTTCTACATTGACTTATTCCATCCTCCACTCCATCCCTCGGCCATGGCACTTCGGTTCCATGTAATACTTCTGTTCTTAGTTTATCGATTAATAGTTTTGACACAAAAAAGAAAAAAAGGAGAAATTCCATCGAAGTTGAATTTAAGTTTCAGTACGTCTTTACTTGTGATACAATGTTGAGGTTTCTCAAGTCTATGGAAAGTGCATGACACCTTAAAGCTGATGCTATCCTAGTTCTTCCTACTCTTTACTCTAGAGATCAACTAAGCAGTTTTTTTCCTCTAGTTAGTGCTGCTTTTACAGCTCTTTCTTGTCTCTCGAGTGCTGGCCATGAACTTCAGTAATCTATTGACATCAGATTAACCTATCCAGGATACATGGAAACAGCATATAACAGGTGGAAAGCTAAGGGAGATAACCGAGGAAGCAAAACTTTTCGCTACTGGAAACAAGGCTCTTGCAGCTCTTTTTGTTCACACTCCAGCTGGTGAGCTCCAGCGTCAAATCCGAAATTGGCTTGCAGAGAATTTTGATTTCCTTTCTGTTGCTGATGATACGGTAGCCGGAGCAACTGGTCAGCTGGAGCTTCTCTCCACTGCTATAATGGACGGTTGGATGGCTGGGCTTGGTGCTGCCCAGCCTCCTAGTACGGATGCTCTTGGCCAGCTGTTATCTGAATATGCACGCCGTGTTTTTACTTCTCAACTGCAACACTTGAAGGTGTGTTCCTACAGTCTTATAATGTTTTATTTTTGCATGAGTGGTTCAAGCAATACCAGTAACTATGTAAATTGCCTGTACTAGTACTAATTTTTGTCAATCCTTTGCCTACCAATTAAATGTAATATTTGCACTTGTTATCTTGTTACCATTTCAAGGTAATGAATGATAAATTTCCGCATTTATAATGCACTTTGTCAGTTTGTCTATTTCACTTGATGTTATATTGGATTGTTCCATCAGGATATTGCTGGTACTTTGGCGACTGAAGTGGCAGAGGATTCTGCACAAGTAGCTAAGCTACGTTCAGCACTTGAATCTGTTGATCACAAGAGAAGGAAGGTCCGCAATATAGTGGCACAAATTTCTCTCTCGCCTTTTTCCATTCACTACTCCTCTGTACTTCGAACATATTCTTTTCCCATTTACAATCCTACTTATTGGTTGAGATAAGATTATTTTGAAATTACTAGTTCCTCCAAATTTTTTGCTGAAATCTAGCGGTAGAGGCGGTAATGCTAAGATTTCAGGCTTTTCAGCTAAAGGTGTTTTCTCCTACTAGAAGCCAAGAGTCCATTGCCACTATTTAAAATTTTTGCTTGTTACAGATTTTGCAACAAGTGAAAAGTGACATGGCAATGTTAAATTTGGAAGACGGGGCTACACCCATTCGAAATCCTTCTACTGCTGCTGAGGATGCGAGGCTGGCGTCGTTAATTTCCCTTGATGGCATACTGAAGCAAGTCAAGGTCTTCACCTTTATCTGATTCTCCTCATCTTTGATGCTGCTGACACTGGTTGTTCTTGAAGCAGAAAACATGAAATTTAACTTGTCATGGATTTAACAGGATATAATGAGGCAAACCTCTGTTAACGTTCTGAGTAAGAGTAAGAAGCGATCACTTCTTACCTCTCTAGATGAACTTTCAGAACAGATGCCTTCTTTACTTGATGTTGACCATCCTTGCGCTCAGAGGCAAATTGAAGAAGCTCGACATGCTGTAGAGGTATGCAGATATCCTATATGCTACATATGATCCAATTTTCAATTTATCCATTTATTTTGTTATCATGGCCATGAAACTGTTTTTGCAAAACACAAGATTTGACCTTTTTTGGCAAACTAAAACAAAGAAAAAGGAAGAAAGAAAAACAGAAAAAGAGAACCTTTTTATTTTTTATTGCAATACCTTGGGATTTTATCAATTTATGAATGGGGAGAATAATATAACAAAATAGGTATAAAGTCCAAGGCCCAGAGAGTGGTATTTGTAAGTTTTGAAATAGAGCTTAGTAGGTTTTTGTAAATATGCAACGTGCTAATGAGCGTAAGAGAGTGCCTGATCATTAAAATTTGAAGGTTCGGCTCATCTTTTGGTTCATCTAAAATGTTTTTACTGTCATTAGACTTTGGTTGTTGCACCATCATGATTTAAACTTCAGAAATATACTACATATCATGATTTAGACTTTGGTTCTGTACAAATCACATTCTACATAGCAGTGGTTAAGTCCCTTGTTTTATATGCAGTCAACCGCGGAAGAGGATGATAAGCTCCTGGACACAGCGCAAGGGTCCAAATTCGCTTCAGAAACATTCAGTTCTGAAACAGATGTGGCACAGTGGAACGTTCTGCAGTTCAACACGGGCTCCACAACCCCATTCATCATCAAGTGTGGGGCCAACTCGAATTCTGAGCTGGTGATTAAGGCTGATGCTCGGGTGCAAGAACCCAAAGGTGGGGAGATCGTGCGAGTGGTTCCGAAACCAACTGTGCTGGAGAATATGAGTCTTGAGGAGATCAAAGACATGTTTTCGCAGCTCCCCGAGGCTCTAAGTTTGCTCACACTTGCTCGAACAGCTGATGGAACAAGAGCTCGTTATTCGAGACTGTACAGAACTCTGGCCATGAAGGTTCCTGCATTGAGGGACCTAGTTGGGGAGCTAGAGAAGGTGGGTGTACTCAAGGATCTCAAATCATGATATCTCATTTCGTGCGTGTAATGTATCTCTCAAGAGTATTTCAGAGGAAATATGAGAATGTATTGTGTGTAATTTTGTAACGGGGTACACTTTCGCTTTCACCATATTTATGGACTTCAATCTGTAAATACAAAGTATGCCCCTCTTTGTTGTGTTTTTAATGTATTGCGTAGTAGTTCATGATTTAATGACATCTGCGTCGAAGGTTTCATTTTGACATTGGTTGGGACATTTTGCACTTCGGATTATCTCTCTCAATTACAGTGTTCTAGTCGTATTCTACACATAAAACTACGTCGTATTGATCCAATTTTAAAATTATACTATTTTATCGGCTTTTTAAAATGACCTAATGTTATGTGTGGAATATGATTAGGATACGTAATTAGAACAAAGGATTTGGACCGAGTTGCAAGAGAACTCTTTGAAAATCACTTGTGCCATAATTTGCAAGCGTTTGAAGAGTTGCTTCCACTTAACAAAATTGATTTTTTTTAACGGCTAATGTCACCATAAATATTTTTAGGTAATCATATTTTGTTGTGATACAAAAATAACTATGAATTAATTAATTAAGTTGTCCCTTTTATTAAACTAGTAATTACTACGTGGATTGCATATGATTTTTTGTTTCATTGGAAATTATATTATTATGTAGGTTTGTTTAAAATTATTTTCAGTAATGGTATTTTATGAAATTGATTTATCTCATTGTTATTTTATTACTTCATATAATTGTTAGATATAACATACTCCAATAATTAATCTCAATAAACGTTTTAAGCTATATGAATATAAGCACAAAATATTTATGAGAATTTCTATTCTTGTCAAATTTTAAATCTTTTGATGACATTTCTAATACTTTCATTAGAGTAAAAGTACCATAAAATCAAACAATTAAAAAGATCTTATTTAAAATAAATTACATCCTTATCTAAATAAACGTTATAATCAATATATAATACATATAGTTCTATTTACATTTGAGGAACACTTAAATATCTATACTCTTATTTCTTTGTAATACTCGAGAAATTCCTTGTAACTTATATCTGGGACTAAATTTATCTAGATTCGTGCTATAATTGTAAGATTTGAGGTTTAACTATAATTGACCTATACTAAATTATTTTGACCATAATTTTAAATTCAATTTATACCATTAGCTCTTCTTACATATTAGATCAATTTGCAATCCAATTATTATAAGGGTTAATTTTACTTTGCAACCTTAATTATGCGGATTTTTTCACTTTGCAACCTAAACATTTTATTTTTTCGATTGGAACCTGTATAATGCGAATTGTAACAAGTTGCAACTTCGACTATATTTTGCAGTTATATGGTTATGTGCCCCTCACATGACCCATATCTGCCTTTTCATTTTATTTTAATCCCTCAAATCTCAAGGTTATATTATACATTTTATAGTTATTTTTATATTAATTTATTTAAAAAATTAAATTAATTTACTAAGAATATAAAAATTATATAAAAGTCTAAATAATTTATATAAAAATCAGAAATATAAAAAATTACAGAAAAGAAATATAAATTCAGAAAATCATTTGAATATTCTACAATTCATTGAAAATCCAAAAAAAACAAAATTTTATTTTTGATTTTTTTAATTCTTAAATCATTTAAAATCTAAAAAATTAAATTAAATATAAAAATTAAAAAAATAATTAAAAAATTTAACTCTACTTGGCTGCAGTAACAAGTCATACTCCTGTTATGCCAATTCAAATAGAGTTATTTTCGAGAAACAGATAACTTAAAAGAATGTCTACTTACTGATTATAACATAGAAAATCAAAAGATTGAAAAAGATCTTAGGTTACGTTTGCTTATGACCGTATGTGGCTGGAGTATTGTAGGTTGTGTGGAATAAAATAGATTTAGTAGGTTGAAGAAAATAAATAAGTGTTTCACTAAAAAAAGGGCATTTGTCACTAGTTTTTTGCAACTACAAAATAGTTACTAAAAATAACCTCTTTTGTAACTACTAGTAGTTACATAAAATATTTCATACAATTTTAACCAAATTTGCTACAATATGACAAACTCTTTTGCAACTATTTGTAGTTACAAATATATTAGTAACTACATAGTAGTTGCAAAAAATAGTTATAAATACATTAGTAACTACAAAATAGTTGCAAAAAAACTTTTTGCATCTTATTATAAGTGACTACTCTATAGTAACTACTTTTAGAAATTTAGTTACTAAAAATATTTTTGTAACTACTCTGCATTTTTTGTAACTACATTTTGTAGTGGCAAAAGACATTTTATCTAGTAGTGTTTGTTTATGTTGGTTGGAGATCGGGTTGGAGTTTGTTTATAAAATAAAAGGTGATGAAGTTGATTTAATGTCTCTAAGAGTTAGTTAAGGAATGATGGGTTATTGATTAAAGTGTGTATTAGAATTGTGTTTGATTTTCTTTTTTTAAATTTTCTCCTAACTAAGAACAAGATAAAAACCATCCCCTCCCCCCAAGGTGACTCGAACCCAAGATCAAAGGCCTAGGTAGTAGATGCTCTGACACTTGAGCTATCCAACTTCGTCTGGGAATTGTGTTTGATTGTGTAAGAATTTGTTAAAGAATGGATGAGTGATGTTTTATGGTTTGTTGGTTAAAATAATTTTATTTTAAAATTATTTATTAATCTATTTTGAATAGTTAAGTTATGAAATAAAACAAATAATGTCGGCAGTGGTACACCAACAATACATATTAACTGAAAATTATTTTGGGCATGTATCCCGCTTAATTAATCAGTACAATTAAGCATGATGATTTGTGGGTGTAAACGTAGTATTCGCAGGAGCAATGTGTCATAAGCCATGAAAAGGACCCAGGCCTCCTTCTCAGCCGACGTTAGGTCCAAAACCCCACCGGGTAATGGATGGGTCGCGTAAGCCCACCACCGCCGTAGCCATGTTCGCGACCAGAATTCCCTCCATCGGCCGGACTATGGCTATGCTCTGTACGAACGCGATGGTTATAACGTTCTCATCAAATGCACTCATCATGTCCATACATAAATCAAAGAAGGGTTGTCCGCGCTGAATGATCTCCTCGGCCTCGGGATGTACCTAAAGAGTATGATTTGTTATTTTTTGGTAATTACTCAATCTAATTGTTAATGGATAAATAAAAAGATGACATATATTATACCGCGGGTAGCGAATGCATGAAATCATGACATTATATTACAGTCTCTCGCTCACTGTCCCACATCACCATACTGCGGCAGCGAAGATCGGTTAGTAAACGCCATGCTCTTCTTATTGCTTTGATTTTGTGCCTTAAGTGGACCACCTGATAGACGGGCTGGATGTTGGCTAACGTATTTAGCCTTTCCCCCAAAGTAAGAAGTCTCGCTTTTGTGAAGTTAAAACTCGGTATTACATTTCTGTTCACGTACTCACAGTAGCACAAGTATATGATTTTTTTCTCGTTATCAATCGACTAGTGAGCCGGACCAACCAATCTTGGCATATTCATTTATTTCAAAGTATGGAATAAATTATTAACACAACAAAATGCCAGCAGTGTAGAACTAGTTTTAATTATATACAAAAGAAGTCCATAGATAGAGTGCCACGTTTACAGGCACATTGTGGGCGGAAAAAGGGCAATTTCTACACAAGCACACAAGTGGGGGACAATGTGTTCTTCCCACATATTCTCGGAAATTCGTACCTTCTTTCATTTAACGCGTTAATTGCATCGGGGTAAGGGTAAGCAGCCCACTAGAATATTAGTTCATCCGGATGATAATGTTGTGCATCCATATTCAATATTGGGTCCTCGAGGTCGGCTGCCTTGATGAAATTGTGCAGTACACAACAACCGACCACAATCTTTGGCTGGTGCCAATTTGGTAACTTGGCATGCCATACGCCAGGATGGGGAATTGGTTTTTTAGGCATCCAAATGCCTGCTCAACCACATTTCACAACTGTGAATGTCTGTGGTTGAATAACTCTTTCTTGTTAAGAGGGTTCGGGGCTCCGTGAAACTCTGGAAGATTGTAGCACGTATGTTTGTACAGCGACATAAATGCCGCGTAATTTGTGTATCTGGCATCAGCCAAATAATACCTACCTAGAAGTTGAATAAATTCGTTGTCACACTTCTTGTGCACATGTACATATAAATATAGGCAGATATAGGTTTTTTAAGGGTGAACTAAATATGATACATACCATCAGGTGGCCAGTTGAAGGTGTTGTCCAGCTCGAGGGCTTTCATCAACACTCGAGCATCATGTGCACTTCCCTCCCATCCGGCATAGATGTATGTGAAAAATATATCAAAGTCTACTATTGCACATATATTTTGACACTTTATCCCTTTACGTGTTATCTATTCAGTGTCTCGACTTGCGAGCACTCTCACGGGTATTATTGTGTCATCTATAGCACCAACCATACCCCATAACAAAAAATAAGAATGATGCAATTTTTAATCATAATTGGACGGGGAAGTAAACTTTATTTGTGGTGCAATAAATGGGTGTTTAGTAATAGCACGTGGATTACCTCGAAATAGGGAAAGAACCGGCCATCATCTACAATTTTGTGGGGAACTCGCGTATAACCAAGCTATTTGATCCAATCCCCCCCCCCCCCCAAGGCAATCATTGCATTCAGTACTTTGTGAAAGTGCACGTTAATTGTTTGTGTGGGATGCTGCACACGATCCTCCTCATCCCGATGGCGGGTATGCATACAGACCATACGTACAAAAATCATCACAAATTCAATAGGTGAGACATGTGAACAAGACAAATTTGGTATAAGCCCCTGTTGACTAAAGTATTGACTAGGCAAAGAAGCAATCTTTGGTCATACGGTCTTGATCGTAAAACCTTCCATTATGCTTGAACAATAGCTTTGCCACCTAATCAGAACCTTGCAGTATAGACCTTTTTTTTAGGTTGTCGAACAAGTGGAGGATTTGGTATAAGGACATAGGCAAAGTGTGATACCATTTAGTCTTCGGAGTTATTGGAGTTGGAATCGAAGACTTCGGAGTCGAGATAGAAGCATCTGAGTTTGAGTTAGACATGCTACGTAAAAGTGATGAAAGCCCCATTGTTACAATTTATTAAAGGTGAATTAGGCGGACATCATGATCATGATTGATAAAAAACAGATACCATAAGACGTTTAGGAGGAAATGTTAATCATCAAAACACTAAAGATAAATAAAAATACAGTGTCTCGAATTCATGGTTCTTACATACTATAGAATAAAAAGAAATAGATCTTAGCGGATTCGGGTACACAAGCTAGTAGTTATCCTAGATAGGGGGAGTCTAGAGGGTTGTAAGGAAGAACATCTTCTCATCATTGTCCATATTCATCCATAAATGACGAGTGGACTCGTCCCGTATGGCCGTATAATCGGCCATCCAGAGCTCTTGAGTCGGAGCTATCTTCTTGATCTCTTCCATGCAGACTCGAATATCCTCCTTCCAACAGGAGGACCCGTGCTTTCCCGAAGACCAAGATGAGAAGCTGGCACATGCTTCCACATGGGTGACACAGGCATCTATCGCCGTAGAAGTCCGTACACGTCCTTGCGAAGGACCGGCTGAATCGGTCAGGCCCTGGGCCCCCATAAATTTGAGTGCACTGTAGTTTGCACCCTCGGGCTCCCAACCACCGCCATCATTTGCCGCATGAAGCCCAGCGCCGAACGAAAAGGCCTCCTTGCCAAGAGCAGTCGTCCCCTGCCGCATGTCCTCGCATTTTTCCTAGTTGGGACATCCGTTCTGGATGAATCCGCAGTAGTCATCAGCTTGCTGCAGGAGTTAAGTTGTGAGGGCAGTCAGTTCGAGTATGTTTAGATCTTTTGTACAAACGAAGCCTATGGTTAATGAAAAACATATTTATAAAATGTGAATGAATTTTATTACTTTGCACAAGTCGTTCAGATAATCCTTCTCAACAATGATTGTCTCCTTCACAGAGTCCCACTCCACGCCCGAATTATATTTATGCTCCCGCATCATCCACCAACACTGCTTGTAATTCTTCAACTTATTTTCTATGGCAGTGAGGGTGTAGGTTAGGCCTTCATACCGACAATTCAGTCGGTTTGCAATACATTCAAGAACATTGGGGGAGAATCGTCCCGACATCAGGCTCCCGACTTCCCATTCAAGGTGATATAGACGGATCAACTCTTTTTCAGTGTTACGGGTCCACACAGCCTTGGCTGTGGCAGGTGATGACCTTATCCTACCCTGACTTGGTTCGCCCCTGTCACGCATCATCGATCTAAACATAGTGGGACCCATTGAAGAAATTATTAGCTTGATTTTATTAGCTAGTAGTGGGTAAGTAATTGTTATATAAGACAAATTGAAATGGAAATATGCCCGCTAAAGAAGTGTGATATTTGGCTAAATTGATATGCATTTTACGTAATGACTGTATCAATCGTTGATTATGCTAAATTTCACCATTTCCGACTACTTGTAATTGATGAAATTACTTTGCACAAAATTTGATGTTTTATCTAATTTTTTTATGAGTCTTAAATAAATAGTAAAAATAATATGGTTAACTTTTTAACAAAATTGTACTTCCTCCGTCCCGAATGAACTTGCACAGGGGAGTCGGCATACATATTAAGAAAAAGATTTTTCTTTGGGATTTTGTTGATTTTTCAAAGGTTGATTGAGGGTGGAGATTTTGTTATAACTTTCCTTTATAAGGGTGTGCAAGTTTGCTTGGGACGGACAAAAAAGAAAGTGTGTAAGTTCATTCGGAATGGAGGGAGTATCAAATAACAAAATTCTGTAATAAATTAATCTTTTTATGAGTCTTAAATTGGTCTTACTTCAAAAATAAAATTGTTTCAAATAACGACACAGAGCTTTAACAAATTTATTTAAAAAAATTGAAATTTATAAAAAATTGCAAATTTTTATTTGGTAAAGTATACAAATCTGTTATAATTGTCATCTGGTTAATTGTTTAGCTTGTGCATACCAAACAACTTTACAAAAATTACCCGGGTAAATTTTGATTGCATGTTATGTATTTTTTTTTTAAAGTACCATTTGTAAGTTGTATTTGTTTGAAAATGTATTTTTAAACTTTTTTACTTGAGTTTGGAAAATGCAGTCGCATTCATTTCATTAATTAATAGAAATATGCTCAAATTTTTACAAAATTAATTTTTGGTTAAAATCCAGGTTAAGAATTTTCATTTTTTTCTTTTTTCTTTTTTCTTTTTGGTGTAATGCTATTTTGAGTTTAGTTATCTTGAATAAAACAATTAATACGTATATGTTGTTTATGTAATTTCCAACATTAATAAAATTTTGCATCAAAACTAGATATAGAAAAACGCGAATAAATATTGTAAAAGAATTTAATTTTGGGAGTTTTGTCAAAAATATATTGTTATTTAATTATTTATTTTATGTGCAGAAAGTAGGAATTATGGATAAGGACTGCAAAAGATATGGGAAGATATGGAAGATTTGGTAGAAGATTACAATCTTATCCAGAGATATGTTACTTCGAGAGAAAGTTGTGACCCCGCTATTTATTAACGAAAGTCATTCAGTGTAGGGGGCATCGAATACGTGATTATAGTTCAAATGAGTTGTAATAGTTTGTCAGTCTTAGTGTGTCAAGTAGAAGTATCTTCGGGAGAAACTACTTCAAGGCGGGCTCGGGAGAGTTCGTCCGACCTTCGGTGGTGTGCCGTGTCAGTGTCGAAGAAGTCGACAGGAGTCGCCGGGCGTTGTTGATGATACAATAGGTTAGGTATAGAAGAGTGAGGTCTTCTTGTAAAACATAGCCTATTTGGCAATATTATCAATAACATAAAGTCCGAGGGGTCTGAGGGATTCAGCCCCGCGTTTATATTGTGGTGTGATTTGTTCTGTTTACTGTTTCGTCTGTGAATGTTATAACATTCACTGTAGTTCTCAGGAAACACCACACGTCTTCCATTGTTTGATGGAACGAATTATGACTACTGGAAATCTTTGACCATGGCACATCTCGAAGCCATGGGCGATGAGTATTGGGATGTTGTTGAAAATGGGTGGTCTGCACCTAAGCTTGAAGATTCTACCACTCCAAAGCCAAAGGCTCAATGGTCCGCCCTTGAAAAGGAGAAATACAAGGTGAATCACAAGGCACTCTTGTTTATCAGAACAGCGGTGGATCAAATTCAGTACACAAAAATTTGCAACTGCAAATCTGCTAAGGAAGCTTGGGATCTCCTTGAGAATTATTTTGAAGGTACCAAGGAAGTAAAGAAGTCAAAGCTCAGAAACCTGCGAAATCAGTTTGACAATCTGAGAATGGAAGAAAGTGAGTATATTGAGGAATACCATACACGGTTCATGAAAATCGTAAATAAGCGTCTGTCGCTAGGAGAAACGGTTCCGGAAGCACTCATGGTGGACAAATTTTTGAGATCTCTACCTGATCGATTCTCGGAAAAGGTGACTGCCATTGATACCTCAAAGGACGTAGAAAGTATGAAGATCGACCAGCTTGTAGGGGATCTCCTCACATTTGAGATGAACAAAGGCTTTGAGAAGAAGGAGGCAAGTAGAGGAATTGCACTAAAGGCAGAAATTCAAAAAGAAGATAGAAGTTCCCGTGAACCAGAGTTGGCAGAACTTGCTGAGAACATGATCCTTTTCACCAAAACATTTGGTAACATGATGAAGCAGTTTCAGAAAAGCGACGGAAAGCCATCTACTTCGGGAAGGAAGCCAGGTAAATCTAATATTGCGAATTCAAATATTACTTCTTCATCTAACCTTGCAGGTACAAAAATCGATAGAATACAGTGTAGAGAATGCAACGGTTGGGGACATGTTCAAAAGGAATGCGCCACCTTCTTGAAAAGACAGAAGAAGTCGTTTGTTGCCACATGGAGTGATGAATCTGATGAGGAAGAAATTTCCGACGGAGACAACGATTGCTCAAGCAACCTTGCTGCATTTACCACATCACATGCATGCCTGATAGGCAGCGTTCACATAGAAAACTCAAGCCTAACTGATGCACCAGGTATGTTACAACATGATTTACCAAATTTCTGTGAATCTGATGAATCTGATGAAGAGACAGGACCAACCATAGAAGAGATGCAACAAATGTACAAAAAATTGTCAGTCGAGTGCATTCGCGGGAGCAAAGCAATTAAAAAACTCGAAGGACAACTTCGTGACTCGCAAGCGGAGACTGAAAAGATTCGGAAAACTGAGGTAGTGTTACAACACACACTAGCCGACAAAGAAAAGGAAGTATCTTCCTTACGGGCAGAACTTCAGAAGAGTCAGGATGACCTGAAAAAATGCAGGGAGTGCTTAATGACAAAGAACCAGACCATCGAAAGATTGAACTCAGAGTTAGAACAATCGAAGCAGGTTTTTAAACGATTAAACTCTGGTAAGACTTCTCTAACTGAACTCATAAGTCTAGGAAAGAATCATGGGGATGTAACAGGTCTTGGATATGCAGGGGAGTCATCTAATGCTGATCAGTCTGTTTTTGTGCAGTCTGATGAAAATGTTATAACACATGTTGATCACGGAATATTTGCAGAGAAATCTGAAAATAATCTTAGATATCCACGTCCTACTTGACAGTATAAAAATTACCAACATACTGCAAGAAGAAAAGGTCGTCGACCAAATAGAATGTTACAACATTCTGAGCAGGGTTTCGAAAATAATCCCCCATTCATTCCCATTTGTCATTATTGTGGTATACTTGGACATCTTCGTCCTAATTGTTATAAAATGAAAACTGACTCTTTGTATACCTTTTCAGGTTGGAACTACAGAGGTCGTCCTCGAAGCACACGACGAAGAAAGGTGGATGTGAGACCACCACAACATTCGAAGACATGCCAAGTTTAGGTTCCCAAAATTCACGGTTGTTTCACTACCATGTGTTCTTTGAATATTGCTATTATGGGGGCTTGGTACTTTGATAGTGGGTGCTCTAGGCACATGACTGGAAATAGGTCACACTTGGTTAACATAGAACCGATAGTCAATGAATTTGTTACTTTTGGTGATGGGGTTAGAAGTAGAGTAATTGGGAAGGGCACACTTAATTTAAGCGGATTCCCTAGATTGCATGATGTTTTGTTAGTTGAAAACTTGAAAACTAATCTCATTAGCATTAGTCATTTATGTGATCAAGGTCTGCATGTTAAATTCACCAAAGACAAGTGCTTAGTTTATGATGATGAGGATAAATGTGTCTTAACCGGTGATAGATCTGCTAATCTTCTTTACATGTTAAAACATGAACATAAGAGCTACAAAGAGGCAGAGTGTATAGCCACCGGGAGCTGTTGCGCGCAACCCGTAAGGATGAATCAAAAGTTTTCAGTCTATGGTGTTGAGGTAAGTGTTCCCAATATATTCTGTGACAATACTAGTGCTAATACCTTCACCAAAAGTCTGGTCCTACACTCTCGAATAAAGCACATGGATATTAGACACCGTCATTTTCGGGAACTAATAGAAGAAGGAACAACTATCATGAATCATAGTCCAACTGGAGATCAATTAGCGAATATTTATTTTAAGGCCCTGGATTTCAGAGATGTGTCACACTCAAAAAGTCAATAGGTCTTTACTTAAAAAAAAAAAAAAAATCTATGTTATAACATGCATCTAGGATCTGCACTAGACATTTTTTATACATCCTCGTGTCATACGCCACATATGAAGGAGCAAGTTTAAAGGGTTGTTTGGCTTAAAACTTAACATTTCTTTTCGACTAACTGGCACACTCATTCCCCTCTTGTCGGAAAGGGCTACGGTCATGAAATGATGTTGAGAGCAGCTATCGATCACAAAGATTGAAAAGAGCTACTAACACAGAAAGTGATTGATTTGTGAAAGCCACCGACCACAAAAATAAAATGTTTGATTTCTTAATGCTTGCTTTCTTAATTGTTGATCAAGGGGTTATAAGAAGAAACCAAGAGCTCATCGCACCGGGTTTTCCTAGTGCGGTTTTGGCTCGTGGGGTTTGCGAGCTACTCCACGAGAGGGTAAAAGAAGTCGGAGGAATAAGGCACCTTTATTTTAATATTTATTAGCCCGTCTTCTCAAATTGTGGCAGTAATGTCTTGATGTGAAATTTTGTCTAGTTCTTTGCAAAATGCTCTGCTTGCCACAGATTGTGGGGCACTAATTACACGAGTCAATTTATATTATTGCATTAGGCATCTTTTGCATGACTTGATAGGTGTGTGCAAATTCTCATTTTTATATCCATGGTGCCTATGTTTAATCTGTAAAATTAGATCGTGGACATGTGTTTAATTTTTATTTTTTGGTTCCATTATTCTAATCCCTAGATCAGGTGGAAAATATCTTGTGGGCTAAAGTAAAGAGTGGTTTGGACATAAACCCATATCCTCTTCAAAAATCGAGGACCATTGCACTGGGTCATATCTCACTACATTATCTCATAATCTCTCTATAAACCCTAGTCGTCAGAATCATCCACTTATCTCGCACCATGGCTAACGATGAATCCACATCGAGGAAGTGCAATCATACAGTATCTCCCGTGATCGGCACAAAGCTCTGTCTTTGTCATTTAAAAATGTCATCCCGGTCACATAATGTTGTTCCAATATATGTTTCCATGTCTTTGTTTTATGTTTTGGTTAGCATTTTATGTCAAAAAAGGGGGAGAATAAATTGTTGGGAGTTGATTATTTCTGAATTCTGGAAGTGGGATTCCACTTCTATGGCTCGTCCGAAAATGTTATAACATTTACTTCCGAGATATCATTCTGAAAATGTTATAACATTCACTTACGAGATATCATTCAGAGGTTCTTCCTTTTATCCTTCAGGGTGTTTGTAAGTTTTTTTGTTTCGAGTTTCTATGCTTCTGTGCAGGGAGAGATTTGTGTCTGCAGTACTTGATTGATTTGGGATGATTATTCTGCATAGATATATTGTTTGTTGGCTTTTGTGTTTGAGTTGTGCAGTTGAGGGGGAGATTATACAGCTAAGGGGGAGTCGCTTTTGAAAAGGGCAGTGCCCTGATTTTATTTCTGCACTATTTCTGATTATGTTGGTTTTTGAAAAAAATGCCCAAAAAGGGGGAGATTGTAAAAGAATTTAATTTTGGGAGTTTTGTCAAAAATATATTGTTATTTAATTATTTATTTTATGTGCAGAAAATAGGAATTATGGATAAGGATTGCAAAAGATATGGGAAGATATGGAAGATTTGGAAGAAGATTACAATCTTATCCAGAGATATGTTACTTGGAGAGAAAGTTGTGACCCTGCTATTTATTAACGAAAGTCATTCAGTGTAGGGGGCATCGAATACGTGATTATAGTTCAAAGAAACAGATCAGTATCTTAGTATTCGACAACGTTATTTTGATTGAGTCAAGAGTTGATTTTCACTGTGTTATAACATAGTCTTCGAGTTGTAATAGTTTGTCAGTCTTAGTGTGTCAAGTAGAAGTATCTTCGGGAGAAGCTACTTCAAGGCGGGCTCGGGAGAGTTCGTCCGACCTTCGGTGGTGTGCCGTGTCAGTGTCGAAGAAGTCGACAGGAGTCGCTGGGCGTTGTTGATGATACAATAGGTTAGGTATAGAAGAGTGATGTCTTCTTGTAAAACATAGCCTATTTGACAATATTATCAATAACATAAAGTCCAAGGGGTCTGAGGGATTCAGCCCCGCGTTTATATTGTGGTGTGATTTGTTCTGTTTACTGTTTCGTCTGTGAATGTTATAACATTCACTGTAGTTCTCAGAATTTCAAATATTACTACGTAAATGATTCGAATTTAGTGTCCCATAGTTATTTATGCCTTTCACAACCGAATACAACTGATTTGGCAGAATTTACAATCAATTTGGGCGTGGTCTAACACTTGTTATTGTTGATGCATCCTTTGTTTAACTAATACATAATGTCCTAAACTTATCCCTTTTCAAGTACAATTTTTGGTTGGTTGGGTGGGGGAAATTGATCCCTGACATCCTTGTTGGGTAGGATTTGTGTAATTGATCCCTGGTCAATTGACAGGATTATAAGATGTTTTACTAATTGCACTACAATCAATTTTTCACAAGACGACGTTATTCTTAGTGTAATATCTTTACGTATAAATGATGAACCATTTCAGCATGACACATTTACCCATAACATGTAATACTTTCGGCATACATAGTAATACATAAACTGGATTCTACGGATCTAAATTGGTGCGTACAAGAGACCTCCCCAAAAATAAAAGGAGAGAGGGAGGGGATATTTGTAATGTTCTAATACAATCAAACTCGTATTACATACACAGATCTAACATAAACAAACAACAAATAGTTATATTTTTTTTATGTAACTTAGTTTATTACATGCAATATAGTTATTAAATTAAGACCATGAAAATAACGTTTAACTTGATAAATGATACATAAGAAAAATGATTGTTTTGTGTTCTAACATTTTGGAAAAAATTGATTCTTTAATAAAATAAATCAATTATAACCTATACCACCTACAAATTTTTATCATTATAAAATTGCCAAAAAAAACCTAAATATGGAACTAATTTTGTACATGATTTTACTAAATATGTACATCTCTTTTATTATATTAGAAATGACAAAAATCTATCTAGTTTTAGCAGGTACAATAGGCGGATAAATATTTTAATTTCCACTTATAGAGGGTTCTCTTTTATTATATAGTAAGATAAGATTGTTACGCTAATGTTTAATACTAGTTCTTCACCTGTGCAAAATGCACGGATGGTGAGTTTTGTTATTATTATTTTAAAACATAATATTGAATTTTTTAATCATATCAAGAAATTGCATATTTATTTTATTGAATAATAAAAAATATTTACAATATTATATCTTAAAACCACTTGGAAGATTATTCCAATTCGACGCAGTGTTCAACTTGAGACACATTTTGTATCCTCATGTTCTTCGTGAGTCACAATACTTTATAATCATCACATAAATAAGACGAATTTATAGTAGCATGAAAGACATCTGTCTTGAACCCTTTGGTATAACGGGATACCTAAAATCTCCTCCGAGAACAACTGTCTTTCCCCCAAAAGGTAGACCAGAATTATGCGATCCACTTAGTTGCATAGCATCTTTTAGGGTTTTATCCAAAGCTTCAATGCAATGTCTATGAACTATGGGAGCTTAATCCCAAATAATCATTTTAGACTTCATCAGATTAGTACAAAAAATTTCAAGGATCAAGTGTATAGCAAATCATAATTTAGCAAATTGAACATTTTTCTTGATTTATTCAAAATGATAAGTATAATTATTAATTTTAAACATTAAGTGCAGTAATTTATAAAAAATGCAAGTATGTACTATAAATATAAGTTTAAATGCAAGATATATTCGAATATAGAAAAAAAAATTATCAACGTTGAAAAAAATGATTGAATTTAGAACACAATAAGATACTAAATAATTTGCCAAAAAATTGGAGCTGGTAATAGGTTACTGGAGCAAAACTAATCAAGTATCATTGAAAAATTATAAAATTTCAAACACGTTCAAAGAGTCCATTCTAAGAAATATATTCATATGGAATAAAAAATTTGGCTTCCATAAAAAAAACACATAAATCAAAAAGTTTTTCTTCATCTATGACCCTGGAAGTGCAAGTAGCCACAACCTTGAGTCCATATTGTTGACTAAAATCTTCTAATCCATTCTTTAACAGATTTTTTTTTGTTGTTTTATTCTTTAAACATACTTCACAATTTAGTTTTAATCAACCGTGACTTATCACCATCTTCAGCACCGTCCAAACAAATAATATCACGATTGTTTTGATCAGCGTCTTGTATATTTGTGCCTACAAATATCAAATAACCAAAAAAAAAAAAAACAACGATCAATGAAACACATAACTTTTTGAAAAACACACAGTTCGTTACTAATACCTGTTAAAGTTAGGTGTTCTTGAAGATGGGAAGAAATTACAATTTGACTTGATGCATATCTTTCACACAATAATTTGGATGACCAAAAAAAAAAAAAAAAACAATCACAAAAAAATTGATTACACCATCATACATGAAGAGAACAACATCACTATCAACCAATTCATTTGCATTTGCAAACTTTTTCCATCCAAAAGTGAACAAATACTGATCAACAATGTTCTCAATCAAAATCAACCAAATTTCTCAATCTATATTCTCCAATGCAAAGCAATTTCGAATCTTAACCTTCAAATGTGCTACAATTATCTTTGGCATCAACACAAACTGAAACAAAAATCTAAATAAAAAATAAATATCACCAACAAATTTAAAATATATTAATTAAAAAAAATTGTTTAAATCAATGTCGGATTACATATTGTTAATTTTCTTTTCTATTACCTCATTTCGGAGAACATCATGTTGATTAAGGATCACGTAGAATGATCTTATTTTTCTGGAACATCTACCACACATCCATCATGATCATGTGTATCAACATATAATATAGACGAGGAAGGGTCATATTTGATAAATAAGTAATAACCATCTTTCAATGCATTCTCGTCTACAAATTGTCTCCATCATTTACTCAAATAAGTTTCGTCATATGTAATCAATCTCATTTCAACATCCCACTTGATATTTTTATTTATTTCAACAGTGCATTTCCTGTTTAAATTTTCAGGCAAACCCTCCACAAATCCAGTAGGATCCTACAAAAATCATAATATATTGAATTAATAATAAAACAATTCAGTATACACAGTTAAAATGTATAATCAAAGTTCCTGTTATTAATTTTACTAGATGTCCTCCCGTGCGATGCACGGGATAAACTATTGAACATTTTATTTAATTAATAATATGTGATAAAATTTTAATGTTGTTGTAAAAGCATTATAACATACCTACAGTGTATACACATAATATTATTTGATGTATTTAACTTAAATAAATATTAACATTTATTTTTTGATGTAGGGGAATATGAGTCTTAAACTTAGTTTCATAAAAAGTAAATTAAATTATTTTTATTATGCATCAACTTCTATTAAAAATATATAATCCACATTTTTCACTAATATAATTTTTATGCGATTGGGCATTAATGTAAATCTAACAAATTCTTGTCATTTTACTATTTGTCATAAAAACAAACTAATTCTGAAACTCGAATAATTATTAAAATATAAAATTGTGAAAATAAACTAAAAATTATATGTTTCTGAAATACTCTCACACTTTTTATATGAAAATATTTAATTATCTAAATATATCATAATTAACCTTGCAAAAAGTATTTTAGATTTAAATTAATTAATTTATATATCTATATGGATATTTAATTGAAGGTCGTAAAATAAGGACTAATTTGATATATTTTTCATTAAAAATAAAATTGATACAAAAAAGTTATAATTATTTAAGCTTTTAGATTAAAAATAAGAAGAATGAAGAGAGAGGAATTTTTTATTTGTAGATAAGAACATATGATGGAATAACTTTCAATATAAAAAAAAAAAGATAAAATAAAAAATTGTCTTGCTGATATAAAAAGTGCAAAAAAAAAAAAAGAAAAAAGAAAAATGACCGATAACTGCAAAAAAAATAAAAATAACTGCCACATGTTAAAAAAAGGAAAAGAAAAAGGGTGGAGATAAAACATGGGAAAAAAGAAAAAAAGAAAAAGGCCCTAGAAATACTCTGGAGATGACACATATGCAAATTATCCTGTTTTTATATTAAAGGGGGATATACCAACTTGTCGTAACAAGAACTGTAGGTGAAAACAGTGCAAAAATACTGATAATTCCATACATATGCAATTAAATAAATAAAACAAACTTAATAATAAACAAAATCATAAATTCTGTTTCAAAGAAAAAACATATCATCAAACTAAAAAAAAAAATCCTAAAATTACACAAACGACATGTACATAAATAATCATAACTAAAAATTATATTCTTACAAATAATTCTAAAAGATTTACGAACATCAAATAATGTACACAACTACAATACTTTATTAAAATTCCAAACTAAATTGTAAACATATAAAAAAAAATTACGATTTGAAAATAAACCTTTTACCTGTGTTCGCACCCGTTGATTTACGTCCGGTCATTGATTCGTCTAAAGTTTGAAAACAAGTAATATGAAATAATAAAAATGTTGTTTTATGTCGAAGGTAAGAGAGAGAGTTGTTTTGTTTTAAAATTTTCTTGGAAGAAATATACATACGAATATTATGTGTTTGTCAAGGATGTTAATGGATTGAAACTTACATGGTATTTAAATAAAATAAATAAATAAATAACAAAATGAAAATCATTGATTTGATAACATTTCAAAACGTGTAACTTATTTAATAAATAAGAATGTTGTTTTGTTGATTTACAACACACATAACCTAAATTAAATATATCTTAAAATCTTCCAATTAATCATTATATATCACAAATTAATGCTTTATGGAGAAGATATAATTGTACTAATATTTTATCTTAGTGAATGAATTAATGTCTATTTCTAAAACTCAATATAAAGAACAAAAGTCTAGGAGTAATTACTAATCAAGCCATATAATTATGTATATCAAGGATTACAGAAAATTCAAAATTTTAACTTAAATATGATATGTTATTATTTTAATCATATCAAAATTACTAATAATAAAATATTATATAAATATGAACGAATATTAAATATAAAGGGTTGTTAATAGATTGGAACTTAAATAACATTTAAAGAAAAAAAAAAGTCAACTAAAATTTTGATTTGATATGACAAAATTATCGTGTAACTTACTTAATAACTAAGGATGTTTTATTGTTGATTTACAACACACATAATTTAAATTAAATATATATTCCAATCTTCCATTTAAATATTATATGTTACGAATACTTTATTTAGGCAGATGATATAATAATAATAATAATAATAATAATAATAATAATAATAATAATAATAATAATAATAATAATAATAATAATAATAATAATAATAATAAAATAAATAAATTTTCTTAGTAATTCTTAGTAAATGATTAAAAGCCTATTTCAAAAGGTCAATAAAAAGAACAAAATATAGGAGTAATTACTAATCAAAACTTACAATTATGTCTATCAAGAATTATAGAAAATTTAAAATTCTAAGTTAAATATGATATGTTATAATTATAATCATATCAAATTTACTAATATAATCAGTATTAATTTCTAATTCATGTCGTCTCTTTGATGTGAAAATAATGAGTTATATTTTTTTATTTTTCAAAAATTATATTCACAAATTTATTGTTGATGAATTTTTAATAATTAAATTAATTAATTATTTTTAAATTAAAATAATATATATTTTTTATTTTCAACTGTAAAAACTAAAATACTCTGAACATTTATTTAAGTACAAAAGGCTGAAATATATGACTGAAATTTGCTTAAGGTTCTTAAATAATTATTGTAAATTGTAATGAGCAAAACAACGCGACTTAAGATTGAACATACTACAAAAAATCTTCACTTAAATTGTTAATACAAACATTAATATTCAAAACAAAATAAGCGCTAACCATTCAATGATGCTTTAAACAATACGTTGGCAGAATCTAAAACTTTAAAGTTAAATTCGACTCCCAAGGTTATTTCATTTATCATAAGAAAAGACACCAAGTTTTCGAAAGAATAATAGAATCTCCGTCCTTTACAGCACCAACCTTGAAAGTAACTCCATCCAAAATGATACTTGAATCTATTTTTTCAACAACCAAATCAATGAGATTGTGTTGACAAAATTCTTGTGGAAAAATCTGTATAGGTAAACAAATCTGATTAAAACTTAATTAATTTTTAAATTTTTAAATAAAATGATTTATAAATTGCATAATATTTCGTGTAAATATTAAGGTAAGAGTTGTACTTACCATTTTTGGAGTCTGGCCAATATTTTTCACCATATACATTCTGTAACAAAGTCTTCTATTTCTTGCATAGACGATAACCATGAAATCAATATTAATTTTTTCTGTATAAAACTAAAACTTTATTACTCGAGTAAATTATTTGTAATAATAAAAAACACGAGTAAGTTAAAATATTACCAACTCATGATACTGATTGTGCTTCAGGAATTGATATATAAATTTAGGAAAATGATCAAAATCGGGCATACATTCATTTTCAACTGTTGTTTGATGAACTGGATGGACGACTAATCTATCACAATTTATAATACAAAAACATTTTAACTTTATTTATAGAATGTTAATTGAGATTATAAATGTATAAAGTGTAAGAAATGAGCGTTACCTGAATGACATTAGAAAAATGTTCACTATAATACAGGTTGATATCGTCGGAGATTACTGAGGAGAATTGTGCAATAAACTTAATTTATAAAAACTACATTATGTTTTCGGAGTTAGATTAGTTATAGGTGATTACAAATAATCTTTCTAATTAGCATATTTTAATAATACAATTCAAGATTATACTAATTTCTAATGGTCAACAAATCAGATTATCTATAATAAATTAAACTTTTATCAATACCAATCAATTTAAGTAAAATATTTGATTAAACATATATAAAAAAGATAGAAAATAATATATGTAAATAAAGTGAACGATTTTCTTAGAAAAAAACATAACTTAAAGATTTGTTGCAAATTTCTTAGTGTATAAAGACTTTAGCAGGGAAAATAATTTAACTTTTTGATCCATTGTAAACAAGATTCTTGGTAGTAAAGTCAAATATTTTGATTTTTTTTTTTAGAATGGATTTTAGTTAAATATATCCATATCGCTGATTATCAAGTTTGATAAAGTCCTAAATTTTAAAATAATTAGATGATACCATTTTCGGATGACAATCTGAAAACTATGCAATATAGATTTGAGGTAATTAAAAATTATAAAGAAAAATATTCAACTTTTTAAGAAAAAATAATATATAATATCATGATAAAAGGAACTTTAGAGATCCTATAAACAAATAATTAATACTAAAGAAATAATTATATCAATTTTTTTATTTCAATGGATTTAAGTGTTATTTTAATTTGTTATAAATATTTGGCATGTACGAAAAATTCTCAAATGGATAATTCAAATTTATATTAACTGGCTATCAAGTCTATTTCTAATAAGTAAAATATCATTGTAAGTAGAAACAAAATATATGAATTGACTATCAAGATTGAAAAAAATCTATTCAATCATTTTAAAAATTAGATGATACCATTTAGGATGATAATAATTCCATATAATAAGCAACATATTTTTTTTCAAATTAAGAGTAATCCATATCTAATTTCATGATAACACAACCTTGACGCCAATATGAAAAAAAATATATTAATAATTAAAATATTTTAAATTAATAATTTAAATTAAATTAACGTTTTCATTGATTTATATATATTTAAAATTTTACAGAAAATATTTGATATGTACGAAAATATTAGTTAAATATGTCCATATCTTTGACTATCAAGTTTGATAAATCCCTTAAATTGTAAAACAATTCGATGAGACAATTTTTGGATGACAATAATCCTGAAAAATTATGCAATCTATATTTGAGGTAATTAAAAATTCTAAAGAAAAATATTTCAACTTTTATAAACAAATAATATATAACATCATGATAAAAGGAACTTTATAGATCCAATAAACAAATAATTAATACTTAAGAAATAAAAAAATTATAAATTATATCAAATTTTTATTTGAATGGATTTAAGTGTTATTTTAATTTGTTACAAATATTTGTATGTACGAAAAAATCTCAAATGGATAATGATTAAAATTTATATTAACTGACAATTAAGTCTACTTATAATAAGTAAAATCCCATCTATATATATCTATTACAAAATGAACTTTTGCTCGATCTGGAAATAATGGATTTTTCCTGCCCATTTGCAGTTGTTGTTCTGGGTAATTTTTTTCACTCAACTAAACGTGTTTTTGTTACAAAATTTTACGAAAAAGATTGTAATCCCATAGGTTAAGTAGAAAGTTGTTATTTAAATATCAGGAATGTGTATGAGTTCCAAAATAAAATCAAAACAGATTTTTATTAATTGACCATTGTTCATATCTTTACATTTGGAAAAGTTGAATCATATCTTCAAGATAATTTTGTTGCCTGATTTTCAGGAATTCTATAAATCATCTAAACCTTAAAATTTATTATTTAAAGGATGCATTCTTTATTGGAGCAGTCACATTGTTTTTTTCACGAAAATTATAGCTTGGAAACGAAATGCCTCCTGTATTTGCAAAAATTAAAGATGTTCATGGTAAAATGCATGATTGGGCTCTAAAGCCAAGGCTGGTGAGGGCATATAATATACCCATTTACCGAAACCCTGAACATATTCAGAGTTTCGAGTGCGTCTTCAGGGATATTGTAATGATTCCTAAACATAGATCCTAATTTATGGATTCTTCTCTTTTTTGGTGTATTTGTTTATCGTCCTTTTACATCTGTTATAGCCTGATACATATCATTTATAAATTAATATACATCAATACTTTAACACCTAGCACTGTTTAGACACATTTTCTTCATCCTCAACGATTGTAGTGCATAAGCAATTGCTGGTCAGCAATAAACGAATCTTGCTTCTGTGTCACTGTTTATTCAAAGAATAGTGAACGATCAATTAGAATAATTTTTTTTTTTTTTTTTTAATGTTTGAAGATTTCAACAGATATATGTTTCAATAGAATTGTTTAGCAGCTGTTGACTAAAAACAATGAGATTATTTTTCAGGGATCGACAATCAGGGGTTCTGCTAGAGCACCACATATTGATACTGTACGTGAACAAGTTCAAGAAGGGAGATTGTACATAATCAGTGATTTTATGGTCTCCAAGGATGAGTTGCGCTACAAAACTGCTACACATCCACTAAAGTTTTCGTTCTATGCAAAAACTAAGATTAAGGCTATTCGTGATCTATTATTCCCAATCTTTAAGCCATTTGACTGGATTTCAAAACTCAATGCGTCTTATGAGACTTTATTGTTTGGTAAGATTTAAGGCTATAATATATAATCTATTTTCCTCGAATATTGCCAGCTAAATTAATATTATCATGCGTTGTTTTATGGTTTATTGGAAAAAAGATGTGATATGTCGGTTGGTTGAAATGCATGCACCTCAAGCAATGCAAACGAACGAATTTGGTTCAAAACTGCTTATGGAAATTGAGATCGAGGACTTGAGGTATAATTTACAGTTTTATATTAATAATAGAGCTAATTTTGAATTTACTTAGAATTTATTATTTGTATGTAAATTAAAAAAATTGTTTTTGTATAGTGAACGCAGGTTAACAATTACTTTGTGGGAGGAGTACGTTCAGCAGATATTACCTTTCTATAATTCACCTACTCTGGATCTCGTTGTTGTTTTTATGTAATTCTGTCGACCAAAGGTTTTCAAAGGTTAGTTACAAAATATCAGAATTGGAGTTTAAATATGAAATATATTTTGGATTTTGTTAAGATAATAGAAAAAAGTGCTAAGAAATATCTCTTATATGATGCAAACTCAGTTAAAGTGTCTAACACTTACAACTGTACTCAAATGTTTGTGAATGCTGACGTTTGGGAAATTTCTGAGTTAAAAAGAAGAGTAAGTTAGTTTCATTATACTTGATGAAACATAAAGTTAGTTCAAATGAATATCTTATTTAAAACATACCTTATAACTGTTTGTTTTCAGGATTGCTGAATCTTCGATTGTCTCGAGGCCGGTTATGATATCCCAATCGTCTGGGTCTGGTGCATCCCCGACTAGCGAGTTTAGTTTTGGACGTGCTGTTGTGAGGAACCTTCAAGAAATATATGAAGGAGAGGTATTTATTTTAATTTATTATACTGGAATAAAAACAGTTTGTATACATTAAAAAACATGTGTATTTCATATTATAGGATGGTTCGTTCTAGGTTTATTGCACTATTGCTGAGATTGAAAATCCAAAAATTGGTATATGGCATGTTTGACGTGTCATCATAAGTTGGCTCAAGAGGATGGGAAGTGGATATGCAGACAATGTGGTGAAGTAGAAGAGAATCAGAATTTCAGGTTTGAAAGTACAATTATTACAGTACATAAAATCTTGATGATCTTCAAAAAACAATGAACATCTTGTTACTATTATGACCATATAGAAAAAAATATCAAACAAACCAATATTTCATAATGATAATGATGTTTGGGTAAGAGGTTTAAGCTCAAGGTTAGGGTAATTGATGAAACCTACAATGCCCTATTCATAATTTGAGATACTGAGGGTCAAGTCATATTTGGGAAAACTGCCCAACAGCTGAAAAATGAGGATGTAAGTATATTTAAAGTTATTTTCTTTTGGGAAAACAGGTATTGTGATTTCTAATTGTTCTATTTGTTTTGAAGGATGTTAAGCCTGGTGTTTTGGACTATTTTGTTAACAAACTTGTGGATAGGATTGTCCTATTCAAGGTGTCCAAAAAGACAGATAAATCTCAGGGTGGTAGGGTAACATATTTTGTTACTAAGGTTTCTGACGGCCAAGAGTTAATAGCAAGATTCTATTCAACCTACGTTGAGCCTCAGGTTACTTATATCTTAAGATTCTACATGTTAACTCTAATTATATAAAATATTAAAAATCTACAATTCTGATGAAATTTATGTAATAGGAGTCTGATTTGATATCAAAGCTTGGACACAAGGATGTAAAGGAAGGTGATAGTTCATCAGATGATGAGGTAACAACTCGTGAGAAAAAAGTCGAACCAGCTGAGGACAAAGGTGAAACGTCGGATAAGGCTACTACTGTTGAGAGCAATCCAGTAAAAGGAAAGGGGAAGGTTGAATAATTTGGAGTTGAACTAGCCTTTAAGATAAAATGAAAGTTACTCAATGAGCTTGATAAGAACTCAACATCCCGTAAAGTAATCAAGCAAGAAAGCAATTGAAGTGTTTATTTTTCAGTTGGCTGAGACAATCATTTTGGTTTCTGTTCTTTTCTAAGACATATGTTTTTTATTTCTCTCACTTTTGGATATTGTTTTCCTATGATCCGTATTGGTTGCTTCCTGATGGATATCTAATTTTGGTTTACCTATTGTCTATCATGGTGTTTATGAAGTTTTTTTCCATCTAAATCTTCTATATGTACGTCAATTAAATAATATTAAAAAAAAAATGTGTTTTCTGAAAATGTGATATAAATCTCCTAAGTGACCACATACATATTGATTGAAACAGATGACATCATATGATATGAATTTCAAACATGACCACATACATATACAACATTGAGTCTATGTTATTGTTTACCCAAAAAAAAAAAAAACAGTCAAATATAAGTGCAAAACAATCAATAACTTCAATCAGGCAAACAGTCAGTCAAAACAATCAATAAGTTCAAAATAATACTAATCTGGCATATAGGATCATAATACAATCAAAGTTGGAAAAAAACAGAAAAGGTTGTAATAGCACATGAAATAATATTTTATAAATTTATCAATTAAGTATTTGAAAACTGAGTAGTCAACGAAATCAATTTAGAGTAGACTTAGTAAGAATAGTTATAAATTTCAATTTTAACATGATAGTTTTTATACTTATCCAATATAATGTTAAAAAAATCACTAAAAAAAAGTAGAATTTTCAGTTATGCACTTATCTCTGAGTGTATTTTGGATCTTTTTTCTTGATGCATTTCAAGATTCTGCATGTAGATGGTTGCTTAGAATAGATTGACTTCATATTTTTTATGAACCATCTGATTCTAACTCCGTTGTTGCATACATTAGAAAAATAAAACAACAGTAAGTAAATTTGTACATATGATTGTAGTTATTGACTAAACCAATATTTGTATTTATTAGAATATTGATTTAGTATATTTGAATTTATAATATACTTATATATGTGAAATCAATTTAGAGTAGACTTAGTAAGAATAGTTATAATTTTAAATTGTAACATGATAATTTTTTTACTTATCCAATATAATGTTAAAAAAATCACTAAAACAACTGTAGTATCAAACAGTATTTATTTTAAGATATGATTTGGATTTTAATAAAATAAAGATTGGATATCTATGTAAAGTAGATATTTACTCATGTATGGATTTTCATTACCTAAAACAGAAAATATTAATTGCTATATTTATTTTAAATAAAAATGGAAATCTTTTCATTACAATACAATATATTCCGTTTTTAGATACTTGCATATATATATATATATATTACATAAAATTTAGAATAACAAAAATATACTTTCAACGATTTGAGTTATCCATAATGTGAAAATTATCAAACTAATATAAAATAAAAATCCAAACCCTAATATAAAAGTAATGTGACAAATAGTATTTATAGATGGGACACGGTCTCATAATATTATTAAAAAAAAATTAGAGTGAAATCAAAAGGCAGTTTATATACTACTATACAGTAGCAAAAAATGGTTCAAGGGTGAGTTAATGTTCTCATTTTATGGACTCATAACTACATTGTTTTCAAAATATACTGTTTTATTTAACTATTTCTTTAAATTGCAGGCCGGAAGAAGTTGAGACAATAATTATAGATGATGTTGATAATCCATCATTTGATGTTGAAGTCAGTGAAGAAACTGTGAAGACTGAAAAACTGGTATGTGTGGAATTAAAAGAAATATCTAAAGTTCATTTGTAATATGTAATCGAATTTGATCATGACTTAAATTTTACTAATAATCAAACCAATTATCTTATAGGTTATTCCTAACGAGTTCAGAATCAAGTTTATCAAGTGGGGACACCTTCTTAAAGGTGAAGCTCTCATATTCCGTGGCATTCAATACTGGAAAGTTCCAATTGTTGGCGATGGCTGGGACAAGGCTCAATTGACTGACTTATACTGGTTTTCAAAAGATAATGAAATAGGTTTGGGAAGGAAGTTTACACTGGAATTGGAGCCGGAAGAATCCCTAACTTTCCGTGTCTACGTTTACTTATTAATTAGTATTGCTACTGCGTATTATTCTGTACCTATCATTTTGATTCAAAACAAGTGTTATGTGTATCGCTTAGGCTAACATATTTAGTCTATGAAAGTGATCTATTTTATAAAAACATTATGGTTATGATTATACACGTGCAATTTATTCTTGAATAGTGAAAAATTATTCGACATAATGAACTATATTATACACAAATCAAGGAATCAATAAATTAAAAAAAAAAAAAAAGAGACACAAACAAACAATATAAATTCTTTTGACTAAGTAAAATAATATATGTTCAATTTTTTTTTTTTTTAAAAAGAACTATTAAAGTTAAAAGTGTTTAAACAAAAAAAAAAAAAAAAGAAAAAGATTGTACTTTAAATGTGAAATTGCATAATTATAAGGAATTCTTTTATAATTATTGTTTTACATATAACTATCACAACATGTACTTTAAAAACTTCATTATAGAAATTTATAAAATATTGAAAGAAATATTGATACGTATTTAAAAATTTAATAGATTTAAAAAAGGAAGTATAAAGAGATAATATATATCAAATTTAAAAAATAAAAAATATAGATAAGTAATTAAGGATACCATATCCAGCATATCACAAAAAATATAATTTATCTGTATCCTAATTAACACTATAGGGTTTAGGATTTTGCTCTATATAAAGATTCCATATCCTATCACATCTGAGTAACACAGTTGAGTGCAAATTGTTCTTATTAAAACATATTCTACGATATCAAAGGAGGAGGATGAGTTCCAATGTATCGGTTCTAGTCATTAACAATGTGCAGCATCTGAGGTTTACAATAGATGTGAAGCGCAGAGATGATCGACGTGAAAGATGGTATTTAATTTCTATAACAAAATTATTACGATCATATGTTTTAATTCTCACTTTTGAAACTATTTTGAATTTCAGAAAGTAGTTGAATAGTTTATGCACCATTTTCTTAGATGGGGCCACATAATCAACGGCAGAGTGACATTTATAAGGGGCAACAAAGAGTGGAATGTAGGAACGGAACCGGATGAAGTTGAGAGAGAGGAAATCTGCTACATAACTGGGTGCAAGGATTTTATGGATGAGTGTATGATTTGTCATGGGGATGTTATAACATTGGAGAAACAACCTCCTAGGGGTGATAATTTCATGGATCTTTCCTTTAGGGTTTTCATTTATTAGGAGATTCTATGTTTTCAATCTATTTTTATGTTTATATGCTATGGCATTCTAATGTCATATTATTGCTATTGCTTTCTGATCGTCTATAATAAAGACTAAGTTTGAGTTTTATGTTAGTTGGTCATTTATAATCCAATAGCTGCAATGTGTTGATTTAATGTAACTTTAAAAAACATTGCACAATGGGACAATAAAACCAAATTGAAATTAATTGATAAACAAAGTAATGTTATCTAAAGGCAAACAATTATTTATTATAATATATAAATTAAACTAAATTAGAAGCTGATGTAATTAAAAGAATAAAGATAATTATATTTGGTAACATATTGCATTGTATTTATCAAATCTCAAATAATATATCAATGATTGTAATTAAAAGAATAAAAAAAATTGTATTTAGTGGAAAAAATAAATGTAAATGTTGTATTTATGATTATTTTTAATTAAAAAAAAGTAGAAAAGTGAACTATAAAATACAGATTTCAGAGCATATTTAGAACAGTTTAGTAAATATGAAATAATTTTATTATATAGATAGTGGTTTGGTTTTTGTCCATAGAAAACTGAAAGAAATAATGAATTTTATATGAAGTAATGTGATATATTAAAATAAGAGTCTTTGTAAATTTCATTTAAGATATTATAGTATCTATTAAATTTTAAGAATGTAATATTTCAACAGTGAATATTTTGGGAAAATATATATTTTTTATATCTTTTGATTTCGAGAATGATATTTGTGAAAAAAAAAAAAAACGAATATTATAGGCAAGTATTTATTATCAAATCTGTATTAAATATGTAAAATATATATGGTAGCGTCGTTTCTTGCTACCAAATTAATGTGTATAAAGAATACACTTAACCTTATCCTACTACTCTAACTAGTAAAGTGGTAAGTAAGGGTCGATCCCACGAGGAACGGCCGAACAATTTTACTTTTATGTATTAAGCTATTATGATCGAGAAACATAAAGTAAATAAGCTAGAAAACAATAAAGAAGTGGGGGGATTTTAATGAAATAACAACTAACACCTAAATAAACAAAGACAAATAAAGAGATTTTTATAGGTTTTTGTTTTTTTTTTTAAATAACAAAACGATTCACCCTTGATCATGTTTCACCGAGGTCTTGGACGATTTATGCAACTATTGTTAATGCCCTATTCAATTGTGATTCTAGCCCTTATCTCAAGGCTATTAACAAGCTCTAATAGTCTTGTTATCCCTTAATCTTAGTTAATCAAAACAAGCTCTTCGACTAACCCTATTCAATTTAATCGAATCCTCGAACAAGCTCTCTTAGATTCAATAAACAAATGCATTAAACACTGGGACAACGAGATAAATTCAACATAAAACTCGCAAGCTCGGTTTTAGTGGTTGAACTTTGTGTTATCACCAATAAATAAATCTATTGTTTGCTACACGGGAATCGGAAATCCTACAATTACGGATAGTAATTTCCTATTCTAGCAACACATTCACAAATCCCTTAAAGGGTGATCAATCCAATAATAAATTCATAAATGTGAGTCAATAACAGCAAATAACACAAAACACTTGAATACACAATATTTTCGGTAACATTAACCGTAATAATCACATAAATGTCTTAAACTCAAGGTTCCACAATAATCAAGGGCGAATAAAAGGGTGCTAATCACCCATTTTACCTAATACAAAGATAAAATAATAGAAAATTAAAGAAAACATGAAAATAGGATAGAAAGAACCAAAAGTTAGGGTTGAAGATCAAGATCTTCAACCCCCTTCCATTCCTTTGCTTCCAATGGAGAAAAGTGGTTGATTATGTGTGAGGGATGGGTTCTAGGTAAGGTTAAATTCGAATGGGATGATATATATATAAGGAGAGAAAGTGTTAGTAAAAAATAGGTAAAATCGCATTCAGGATTTTAAAACAGGGTAAGGAATCTCGGCCGAGATGTAAGTGTGTCTAGGCCGAGACGTGAAAAAGGATTTTTCAACTGGTGGGTCGAAGGCTAATCTCGGCCGAGATTGGGTTGCATCTCGGCCGAGACGTGAAAAGAGGAAATTAGGGCTTTTCAGGATTTGACTCATCTAGGCCGAGATTGGATTGCATCTCGGCCTAGATCTTCATCTTTTGAATTTCTGAAATCCCCTACGGACTCATCTCGGCCTAGACGCATTATCTGTCTTGGCCTAGATCTTCCATCTCGGCCTAGACGCATTACTAGTCTTGGCTTAGATTTTCAATTTTGCAATTCTTCATGAAATCCCCTGGAGACTCATCTCGACCGAGATTTTCATCCTGTCTCGGCCGAGATCTTCAATTAGCCCTTCCTTTTGTTGCCTCGATCGATCCCTCGACTCCACGGTCGTTTGATGTTCTTTTTCGACCCTTTTTCACCTGTCTTAACACAAAAACAACACAAACGCATTATTTTGCCCATGAGAGTATAAAAGCACTAAATACACGTGATTATGCACATTATTGACACTAAAATGACACTAAAAATGCCCTAAAGTGCGTGCATGAAACACGTGTACCAAATCTCCCCAAACTTAAAACTTGTTCGTCCCGAACAATAAAGAGAAAGACAAAAGGACACGTGTTTAGGGCTAAGTTTAGTGGCATTTGATTTCAGAATTTTCATAAGAAAGAGTAAGCGATCATGATAAAAGCGAGCATATGTGATAGACTAGATCCACTACTCTCGAGACATAACACTTTCAACTTAAGATCCTCACATGGTGAGTGTATCTCTCGACTCTCAAGTGTATCAAAAGGGAAGTGTATACGCTCACATTGAAATGCATAAAATCCCTACCATAAGCTTGCCAATCATCTAAACTTCGATGTACCGACGTGTGTGACAAAGAATAAAAAAGGTCTTTAATAGGTTGTAATGTTGGCTTGGGGTAAGGTGGGAAAATTTCTGGTATAAGTGACTATAAAACAGACTAAATGAGTTAGCTAATCTCATCTACCCCTCAAACAACAATCACTCTACCTCACTCTTTACTTCCTTAGTAAACCAATCCCAAAAATTGGTTTCTTCCCCTTACCACAAAGTCCACAACCTAATTGCTTTCTCAATTCTCCCTTGGAGTGTATTTTCTTTTGAACTTTTACAACTTTGAGAACATCTATCAAAAGGCATTTATATTACTAGCCTCTCCAAATCAAAAGCAACAATTGAGTATATACAACTAGCTTTTTCTTTTGTTTTTCTGATTTTTCGACTTTTTTTTTTTTTTTTTTTTTTTGTAAACAAAAATTGGAGAGGACTAGTATTCTTGATTCTTTGCCTATTGTTTCAATTCCTTCCACCCTTCAATATTCCCAATAGTTCACCCCTTTCAATCCCAAATTTACCCGACTACCTTCCAACCGCCTACCTCATACTCAAATAGTCCAATTAAGGTCAAAGGCTAAATCGAAAGGTACTTGGCTTGTAGAGTTGGACTGTCAAACAAGAGGCTAAAAGCTCAAGGGGCTCAACTAGAGACAATATCAAATTTGGTACAAAGGAAGTATTTTCAAGCTTGAAAATAGGCTCAAGTCAAGAATTGCCTAAGATCATTTTCAATGTCACACAATGCACCGACACATGCAAAATAGAGAATTATGGCAAGTTCTAGAGACAACTAAATGCACTCAATGAATTTCACACCGAAAAAAGTTTAAATTACTCCAAATATAGAAGTATCTTCTAAGGCTCAAAAACTCACTCGGCTGCAATTTTGATCAAAAGTTTTGAGTGTATGTTCAATTTTGTTTCAACAAGTCTATCACACTCTACCATGTGCTTCTTTCAAAAATATTTGTCAAAATTTTTCATCATTAATCAATGCCACATTTTTCTTTCCTAAACTCATCCAATTGCTTTCTCGAGCTACCAATTTGTACGAATCCACCCCCTCCCCAAACTTAGTTGCAAACTAAGTTTGTGGAAAAGAGGAGTACAATTTGGTGCTCACCAAATTTAACCATATTATTCACCACTTTACAATTTATTAAAAATGCAACAGACTAATCCATACACAGATACCAAACCATTTCAAGTCTAATAAGTCCAAAAGACAGTAGAGTAGCATAAGGAAAGTTAAACTCTTGGGCTGCCAATACGTACACCTACCAAGACTTCCCCAAACTTGGTTAAAAACCAAAGTTTGTGAGGAAGAAAGGGTACGAATTGGTGTCCTAACTCACAGTGATTTTTGGGCTTCTTCAATCCCATTTGCTGCTATCTCCTTGAATTTCACGGATTGGTCGGTTCCTCATCATCATAGTCTCTGCACTCTAAAAGAAGATAATAAGACAATATCTAAATATAAGTAAACAACCTAAACTACGAAATTGAATATATGAAAAGCAATAAACGTCGGGTTGCCTCCCGACAAGCGCCTTTGTTTAGCGTCGTTGGCTCGACGAATGCTCTTTAAATAAACAAAACAACCAACTAGCTATGTAACTAAAACAAACACTTAACACATAAAACAAAATCGTTCTAAACCGTTCCCCGGCAACGGCGCCAAAATTTGGTAGCGTCGTTTCTTGCTACCAAATTAATGTGTATAAAGAATACACTTAACCTTATCCTACTACTCTAACTAGTAGAGTGGTAAGTAAGGGTCGATCCCACGAGGAACGGCTGAACAATTTTACTTTTATGTATTAAGCTATTATGATCAAGAAACATAAAGTAAATAAGCTAGAAAACAATAAAGAAGTGGGGAGATTTTAATGAAATAACAACTAACACCTAAATAAACAAAGACAAATAAAGAGATTTTTATAGGTTTTTGGGTTTTTTTTTAAAATAACAAAACGATTCACCCTTGATCATGTTTCACCGAGGTCTTGGACAATTTATGCAACTATTGTTAATACCCTATTCAATTGTGATTCTAGCCCTTATCTCAAGGCTATTAACAAGCTCTAATAGCCTTGTTATCCCTTAATCTTAGTTAATCAAAACAAGCTCTTCGACTAACCCTATTCAATTTAATCGAATCCTCGAACAAGCTCTCTTAGATTCAATAATCAAATGCATTAAACACTAGGACAACGAGATAAATTTAACATAAAACTCGCAAGCTCGGTTTTAGTGGTTGAACTTTGTGTTATCACTAATAAATAAATCTATTGTTTGCTACACGGGAATCGGAAATCCTACAATTACAGACAGTAATTTCCTATTCTAGCAACACATTCACAAATCCCTTAAAGGGTGATCAATCCAATAATAAATTCATAAATGTGAGTCAATAACAGCAAATAACACAAAACACTTGAATACACAATATTTTCGGTAACAATAACCGTAATAATCACATAAATGTCTTAAACTTAAGGTTCCACAATAATCAAGGGTGAATAAAAGGGTGCTAATCACCCATTTTACCTAATACAAAGATATGATAATAGAAAATTAAAGAAAACATGAAAATAGGATAGAAAGAACCAAAAGTTAGGGTTGAAGATCAAGATCTTCAACCCCCTTCCATTCCTTTGCTTCCAATGGAGAAAAGTGGCTGATTATGTGTGAGGGATGGGTTCTAGGTTAGGTTAAATTCGAATGGGATGATATATATATAAGGAGAGAAAGTGTTAGTAAAAAATAGGCAAAATCGCATTCAGGATTTTAAAACAGGGTAAGGAATCTCGGCCGAGATGCAAGTGTGTCTAGGCCGAGACGTGAAAAAGGATTTTTCAGCTGGTGGGTCAAAGGCTAATCTCGGCCGAGATTGGGTTGCATCTCGGCCGAGACATGAAAAGAGGAAATTAGTGCTTTTCAGGATTTGACTCATCTAGGCCGAGATTGGATTGCATCTCGGCCTAGATCTTCATCTTTTGAATTTCTGAAATCCCCTGCAGACTCATCTCGGCCTAGACGCATTATCTGTCTTGGCCTAGATCTTCCATCTCGGCCTAGACGCATTATCTGTCTCGGCCTAGATTTTTAATTTTGCAATTCTTCATGAAATCCACTGGAGACTCATCTCGGCCGAGATTTGCATCCTGTCTCGGCCGAGATCTTTAATTAGCCCTTCCTTTTGTTGCCTCGATCGATCCCTCGACTCCGCGGTCGTCTGATGTTCTTTTTCGACCCTTTTTCACCTGTCTTAACACAAAAACAGCACAAACGCATTATTTTGCCCATGAGAGTATAAAAGCACTAAATACACGTGATTATGCACATTATTGACACTAAAATGACACTAAAAATGCCCTAAAGTGCGTGCACGAAACACGTGTACCAATATACTCATATCTTTGTAAATATATGATAATAAATTGGAAAAGATATATTCTTACATATTGTATTTCTTTAACAGATCTCCTAAAAAATCTTTATATGAATATATGTGACAACCAACCCTTATAAATTACCAATTTAATTAATCTGGGCTTTACTACTGTTCCTACAAAACCTAGGACGCACAAACTTGTGTTCTACAATCTGTAAACTCAATCTACATCAGTTCAACGAGAAGAAGGTATGTTCATTTATTTTCACACACAATAGTTTTAATATTTCATTCATGTCGACGCACATAGATGAATCACTGAATACTTATATTATTTACTCCTGTATAAGGGATTATGTGATTTCATCTACTTTGATCTACATGATATACGCTTCTTCTGTTGAATGAATACTTTATACCTGCAATTATTTAAAAGACAATTACATATCAATAAAAAATCATGTTGTAAGTTATGACAGAAATCCAATATGTTACCACGAAAATTTGTTTGATGTATTCAATTTGTGAAATATAATATCAAATTTCAATAAACTATATACATCAACTAATGTGTACATATGTTTTATTCATCAAATCAAGAAGCTTTGATCACATGTACACATTCAACATTCAAGTCAAAGATAAAGGAGCTAATATGGTGAAGCTAAGAGGGTCTATTATAATAGGCAAAAAACATGCAAGAGATGGTATGTTATTATTATTATTTTTTTTAAATTGTCCTTTATGAAGTTTGAATATGGTAAACAATGTTTAATTTTGTGGAATCATCTATAATACTATGTTTTTATTATGTAGTCAATTTCTTTAGAACATTGATAGTATCTATTTGATATAACTATATAGATGTGAAAGGTATACTTATCTGAATCTCTAGGCATTGATTGCATTTATGATGACTGTAGATGTCAGTTCAATATCATCAAGTGTTCATGAAATGTAGTAGAGGTTTTGAGGATTCCAGAACTGGGTTTGGAATGCGGAGAACCGGGTCAGAGAACTGGATTTTAACCAGATCAGTGAAAGAGGTTAAAATGGGAACCGGGTCCAAGTTTGTTATAACTGCCGTTTGCAACAGATTTAAACCGTTGCATGAGAAACCGTTGTGGAAAGCTCGCAGCAATAGTTTTGAGCAGTTGAGTCAAAAATTGGTTACAACTTCTTCTACTCCCTGATTCGAGCTCCGGCCTTTATATACATTGAAAACACTTGAAGTTGCGAGTTGATTCACAATTCTTTCCCTCTGAATACATTACTCAATCAAGAGAATTAGATTGCTAGGGTTTTATGCTCAATTCAAGCTGTGAATTGGGAGTTCTGGTTTTCTGGATTAATTCTTATAATTGATTGATTAGTGAAGTGAATTGAGGTGTATAGAACCTCCGTGGATGTAGATCACATTAATCGAACCACGTAAAATCCCTGTGTTCATCATTTTTCTTTCCTGTTCTTGGTTCGGTTTCTTGTGACCGATTTCTGTGTTGTTTTTCATTCAGTAGTGTTTGTGTGTTGTTTGTGTGTCAGTGAGACTGACTCATAACAAGTGGCGCCATCTGTGGGAAGCCTCATCACGCAACAAGAAGATAAAGATGTCAGGAATGAAGATGGATGTGGAAAAATTCTCTGGGAGGAATGATTTCCACCTTTGGAAGATCAAGATGAAGGCTATTCTGGTTCAAAACGGGCTGGTAGGTGCTCTCAAGCCTGAAAATGAATGGATAGAGACAGAGAAGCCTAAATATGCAGAAGTGGATCAAAAGGCTTTGAGTTTAATCATCCCGTGTCTAGGAGATAAGCCATTGAGGGAAGTTTCAAGGTGCTCGACTGCAATAGGGGCTTGGACCTAGCTGGAGGAACTATATCAGTCCAAGTCTGTATCAAATAAGCTGTTTCTCAAACAGAGGTTACTGGCCTTCAAAATGGTGGAAGAAAAAGACATTTCTGATCAACTGGATGAGTTTTCAAAACTTCTTGATGAGCTGGAAGATCTTGGAGTAACTATGGAGGATGATGACAGAGCTTTAATGGTGTTAAATGCTCTACCAAGTTCCATGGAAGGGTTCAAGGACACTTTGATGTTTGGGAGGCAGGATAAACTGAGTTATGACTCAATAATCACTGCTTTGAAGACCAAATGCTTACAAAATCAAGGAGACAAGAAGGTGACTCAATCAAGTGAAGGATTGAATGTCAAGTTCAAGAAGAATTACCAAAAGAAGAAGGGCCAAACCTCAAAGAATCACAAGATTGGCAACACTGCTCCAAAGAAACCTGGAGAATGGATAGAGAACAGGAAATGTTTCAAGTGCAAGCAAGTAGGGCATCTAAAGAAAGATTGCCCTCAAAAGATGAAGAAGAAAGAAGACCATGGTGGAGAAGCTGCTACTGTTGAACATGGAGAAGACACTCCAGAAGTGTTGAATGTTACTGAGTAAAAAATGGAGTTAGAATGGGTACTGGATACAGGCTGCTCATTTTATATGTGTCCTCATAAAGAATGGTTCCAAAACCTCAAGAAAGAAGATGGAGGGTGTGTACTGCTGGGAAATGACCAATCCTGTAGGGTTCAAGGCACTGGATCAGTAAGCATCAACATGTTTGATGGTGTTACTAGGCAAATTACAAATGTAAGGTATGTGCCTGGACTTAAAAGAAATATGATCTCCCTAGGATCTCTAATTGCTATTGAGTGTGAATTTAAGCCTGTTAATGGCCAACTACACATAACCAAAGAGAATAAACTGGTAATCAAGGGAAGACAACACAATGGATTGTTTATTTGATAGGAAAACCAGTGGTTGGTGAACTAACCCGATGGCATAAAAGGTTGGGACACATTGGTGAAAGAGGACTGAAAGAGCTATCCAGAAGAGGGATAATAGGAGAGGTTGGGAATCAAACACTTGATTTCTGTGACAAATGTGCATTGGGCAAATCACAGAAACTGGCTTATGCCAAAGGGATTCACATCACTCAAGAACCTCTAGATTATGTTCACTCTGATATCTGGGGACCATCCAGGACTGAAACACATGGAGGAGGAAAGTTTTTCATGTCTGTTATTGATGATTTCAGTAGGAAAGTATGGGTGTTTATTTTAAGAAACAAGAGTGATGCCTTCACTAAATTCAAGACATGGTTGCTTCAAATGGAAACCTTGAAGGGAAAGAAACTCAAGCATTTAAGAACTGATAATGGCCTAGAATATCTATCTACTGAGTTCACAACCTTCTGTAATGAAAAGGGAATTACCAGACACAGAACAGTCCCCATGAATCCACAACAGAATGGTGTGGCAGAAAGATTCAACAGAACTGTTCTTGAAAGAGTAAGGTGTGTGCTACTTGATGCTGGTTTGCCAAAGGAGTTCTGGGGAGAAACAATAAACACAGCATGTTACCTAATAAACAGATCACCAACCTCAACTCTGGGGTTTAAAACACCAGAAGAGGCATGGAATGGAAGAGTTCCAGATTACTCAGAATTAAAGGTGTTTGGATGCTTGGCATATGCTCACATGAAGTCAGATAAAATTGATCCTAGAGCTTACAGGTGTGTGTTTCTGGGATATCCAAAGGGAATCAAGGGTTACAGGTTATGGTGCATGGAACCTGGGAATCAGAAACTGATGATCAACAGAGATGTGAAGTTCAATGAATCAATTATGGGATATCATTTCTCTGAGAATCAAGGGAAGCATGATGGAGGCTCTGGGACAGGAAGGGTATCAGTTCAGGTGGAGACTCAGGAGGATCAGGACAAACAGAGGGGTGAAAACTTGGCTGGTCATTTCAGTGATAGTTCTTCAGAAGAAGAAGACATACCATGCAGAAGTCCAAACCTGAGAGATTACAGTATTGCCAGAGACAGACCAAGGAGGCAAATACAGAAACCAGACTTTTATGGACAGGCTGGAAGTGTACATTATGCACTTAGTGTTGCTGAAGAAATAGAAAATCATGAACCACAAAACTTCAAGGAAGCAGTCAGTGGTGATGAACGTGAACACTGGATTAGTGCAATGATGGAGGAAATGGAATCTTTGGAAAGAAATGGCACCTGGAAACTGGTGGATAAACTAAAGGGACAAAAGCTGGTAAGTTCCAAATGGATTTACAAGAAGAAAGTTGAAGCTGGAGTCCCGGACAAGATAAGGTATAAGGCAAGGTTGGTGGTAAGGGGTTTTACTCAGAGAGAAGGCATTGATTTCAATGAAGTTTTCTCTCATGTAGTAAAGCATTGTTCAATCAGACTACTTTTGTCAAAAGTAACTCAAGAGGATATGGAGTTACAACAGCTGGATGTAAAAATAGCTTTCTTACATGGAGACTTAGTTGAGAACATTTATATGAAGCAGCCTGAGGGATTTGTGATTCCAGGAAATGAAGAGAAAGTATGTTTTCTCAAGAAGTCATTATATGGATTGAAGCAAAGTCCAAGGCAGTGGAATAAGAAGTTCAATGAGTTTATGTTGAAAGCTGGTTTTGTTAGAAGTTTGTATGATAGTTGTGTTTATTTTGATAAAAGTTTAAGTGCTGATCCTGTATACCTGTTGCCGTATGTGGATGACATGCTCATTGCAAGCAAGAGCTCACATGAAATACATCAGCTTAAGCAGAAGTTGAGTTCTGAATTTGACATGAAGGACTTAGGAGATGCCAAGAAGATTCTGGGAATGAATATAATCAGAGACAGAGCTGCTGGATGTTTATGGTTATCTCAGAAGCATTATCTTCAAAAAGTGGTGGAGAGGTTTCAGATGCATGAGGCCAAGACACTGAATATTCCAGTAAGCCAACAACTCAGACTATCAAAGGAGCAGAGTCCTAAGACAGCAGAAGAAGAGACATACATGAGAAGTGTGCCTTATGCTAGTGGAGTTGGGAGTCTGATGTATGGGATGATATGCAGCAGACCAGACTTAGCATACTGTGTGTCCTTGGTTAGCAGATATATGTCAAATCCAGGAAAAGCTCACTGGGAGGCTTTGAAGCAGGTTTTGAGGTGTTTAAAGGGAACAACAAGTCTGGGTTTGAAGTTTCAGAAGCAGGCAAAAATGGTTATACCTTTGGAAGGTTATGCAGATGCTGATTTTGCTGGTAATGTTGATACCAGGAAGTCAATCACAGGATATGTTTTCACATTATATGGTACTATAGTTAGCTGGAGAAGTGTGCAACAATCAGTGGTGGCTTTATCAACTACAGAAGCTGAATACATGGCTTTGACAGAGGCAATTAAAGAAGCTGTGTGGTTAAAAGGTATTCTGAAGGATCTAGGGATAAAGCAGGATTGTGTTACTATATATTGTGACAATCAGAGTGCATTACATCTAGTGAAACATCAAGCTTTCCATGAGAGATCCAAGCACATAGATGTCAGATTGCATTTTGCAAGAGATGTGATTGATGCAGGGTCTGCTGATTTTCTAACCAAAGCAATGCCTGGGAGTAAGATGGTTCATTGCTCAAGCCTAATTAGGCTTGAACGGTGTGATTAAAAGGTGCAGAACAAGGTAGGTTGAGGTGATGAAATACACTTGAGTTCATTGAGGTGGAGATTTGTAGATGTCAGTTCAATATCATCAAGTGTTCATGAAATGTAGTAGAGGTTTTGAGGATTCCAGAACCGGGTTTGGAATGCGGAGAACCGGGTCAGAGAATCGGATTGTAACCAGATCAGTGAAAGAGGTTAAAATGGGAACCGGGTCCAAGTTTGTTATAACTGCCGTTTGCAACAAATTTAAACCGTTGTGGAAAGCTCGCAGCAACAGTTTTGAGCAGTTGAGTCAAAAATTGGTTACAACTTCTTCTACTCCCTGATTCGAGCTCCGGCCTTTATATACATTGAAAACACTTGAAGTTGCAAGTTGATTCACGATTCTTTCCCTTTGAATACATTACTCAATCAAAAGAATTAGATTGCTAGGGTTTTATGCTCAATTCAAGCTGTGAATTGGGATTTCTGGTTTTCTGGATTAATTCTTGTAATTGATTGATTAGTGAAGTGAATTGAGGTGTATAGTTACTTTGTAGATGTAGATCACATTGATCGAACCACGTAAAATCCTTGTGTTCATCATTTTTCTTTCCTGTTCTTGGTTCGGTTTCTTGTGGCCGATTTCTGTGTTGTTTTTCATTCAATACTGTTTGTGTGTTGTTTGTGTGTGAGTGAGACTGAATCATAACAATGACATTAGAATGTATGCTTATTGTACTCCACTATCCTGATCAATACAAACATAAGCAATACAAACATAAGTTATATAAGTGTTTATCAATTAAAAGTATGCAGCCTTAAGAAACAACACTGCAGGATTATTGTTTCACAAATTGAAAATTAAAAAATAATCCTTCAATACTGTTATACTACATATGACAACTATTTTCAAGGTTATTGACATAGGTAAATCAATTACAACAAATTCCTCAATATTGAATAATTCTTAACTTTATTTTCATCAATTGACTAGGTATATTGTAACATTATAGCTCTTACATTGTATGGTTTCATAAGTTCTTCTTGAAGGAGCTTGATCTTCTTCCTTTGATGTTGGTGATTTGATGTTATCTCATGCATAATTGATAAAAGGATGGGTCAGTTAAAATGATGCAACATCAAAATAACGTTTTTAATGAACACAATATTTTAATATATGTGAAATGAGATTTCCAAATTGATTAAAGTATTTAATATTGTACAATCATTCATTCAATCTTATGTTCAATTCATGACATCTGTCCCCTTCGCAAAAACAGGCATAGGTAAAAAAAATTAAGTCAAATTATATTATATTAGACAAGGAATATCAATCTGCTTGACATATAAATATTAGAACAAATTTATAAATGCTATTAAACAAAACTTATGGCATCCTATTGCATTTAATAAATAGATTGTCTAAGTGAATATTACATGGAATGTGTTTTAGAAGACAATGTCAGTGTTGTAGTATCATGACATTAATCTATCATATATTTTTAGTTCTTACATTGACGGTTGATGCAATTCTTCTTGGAACAACTTCGTGTACTTCCATCTAATATTTCCTGTTCTCATGTGATGATGACTCATGCAACATGTAGAAAAAATGGGTTAGTTTCAACAAAGTATAATTCAATCAATGAAAATCATAACTTTTAAGAAGGATAAAACACATACTTTGAATTATACATATTTGTCAGGTAATATCATATTTTATAATGAGGAAATATTTTAGGATTGTGTGTATTTTTATATATAAATGACAATATTAAAACATATTGTTCATTTTGTTTTCTAACTAAACTGAATAAACGTATAATTGTAGAATAATTATGACATATTTACAAAAATTTTAGTTATGGATATAAAAGGAAACATAATACAATTTGATGAAATCAAGTTAAAATTGCGAATATTTCTTTAAAAATCATAATATTATAGAAATTAAGTAACATATTTAAAAAATTTAGTATTTCAGCTCAAGATGTATTGCATGACGAGTTACAAAGCAGATGTCCACAACTCTATTTCATAATTGCATATCTTATGTTTTATCATACTAAACCAAAAATGTTTTCAAACATCCAAAAGTCATAATATTTGATAAATTTGTTTTTCCTTTCCTCGGTTTTCTAATTAACATATCTAATATAAACCCTATGTTTTTATGATTAACTAGATCATTCAAACACAAAACCTTAACAAAATCTATCGAAAATATACTGCTTGTCTAAGCCAAAAATGTTTTCAAACATCTAAAAATCATAATATTTGTGAAATTTGTTTTTCCTTTTGTAACGCCCCAATCCCATTAACTCGGGATTGAAGTGCTACTAAATTTTTCTTTTCTTTTGATTAAGTAATAAATCAGAAAATGTGCGAAAGCGTGACATGAAATATTTATCGGATAAAAGTAGAAATTTTATTGACAATAATACACTGCCAAAATATATTTACACTAGAGGTTCCAAAGTTTCTCAGAAAAAGAAAACACCCGGATTCAGTGACATGCAAACTTATTTGTATACATTGAAGAGGCAAAAACATCTTAAAGTTGCGGGTAGGAAAAGGAACCCGGTGACCTTTGCCGCAACAGCCCCGCCACCTCGCTCAACTAACCTGAAGATTTGTAAATATGGGCATGAGTATAAACTCAGTGGGAACTTTGTAAGCAGTTATACTAACGAAGGTGCACAATAATAAACACATCCTTGACTTAGGAGCCCATCTTACGACTCAAAAGCCATATTGCTAGACTAGGGGGCCAATCTTACGACTCCCAAGTCCTACTCAAAAGCCAATCTTACGACTTAAGAGGTATCATATCAATAAGCCCGAAGGCAAACATATTTATCAAAGTACAAGTTCAGTAGCATAATATACTTACAAATAGCCCAGTCACCCACCTTGTTTTGCTTGCTTTAAAATAGTTGAGTCGTGTATGTCCTAGGCCCGACCTGCACTACACCTAGCACATGTTGTTTAATTAATTAGTATTACTTTATCGGGTTTAGTATTTTCAAAGTGATTAAGTGTGGTACAATATCCTTGGATTATGTCTATCTTTTACAATTTCTAATACATAAGTCAAGTCATAATAAATTATAGTCCTAAATTAAAAGGCCTAACTATTTTATTAAATTTAAATTATTAGTTACATTAATAAATATTTTAAACTAACTAACATGCATCTTAAACATTAACTATTTAATACAATCTTAAGAAAATAGCTAAATCCATAAATCTACTTAAATCAAGAAAATAATTAAATTCCTAAATCTATATAAACTATAAATGACAATAAGAAAAGAAAACTATTAAAATTACATACCTTAAAAGATTTTAATACTATACGACAACTTTCCGAAACACCGGTAGAAGCGTTGTCAAAATTAAACTGATAAGGACCTCCTAGTTAAAGGAAATCCAATATATAATATATATGTTATTTTACTTATTTTTTTCCTTATGTTCCTATAAAGAACTTGTTTAGCTTCTTTTATACTTGAAGTCCGTAAAAAGTTTGCGAAATAATCTCGATGTGGGATAGTGATTTATGAAACTAAATGTTAGTGTAATTCTGAGGATTCTTATAAGAACACACTTGTTACTTCATTATGTAAGTACTACTATTTTTAGTATAGGTGTTTGTTTTCTAAAAATAGAATATAAGTACTTTATTATCATTGTTATTATTATACATATATTACTTATCCGTAGGTATATATATAGTTAGTTATATTTATTATATTATCATATTATATGTATAAAACTTATATCTATACTTTAGTTTTAGTTATTATTTAGATAAATGTAAAATATTATAGAATAAATTAATTTTGTTTCTTATTTCTTAAGTCCGATGTTAACCAGCTTCTATATTTTAAATTTTTATTCTTACCTTTTAGGTGTGCAGTCGACCTGGTACACCGCGGTCACACTTATTTGCCAAAATAAGATCATAAAATCAAATAACTTTGCAATTTAAGCTAAAATAAAATTGGTAGAAATATTTTAAAATGCAAAGAGTGTATTTTATTGCGTTATAAAGATTCGGGGTATCACACCTTTCCTTGATGATTAACAGATCTGATATAAACCCTTTGTTTCTATGATTAACTAGATCATTCAAACACAAAACCTTAACAAAATGTATCGGAAATCTATTGCATGTCAAGGAAAATAGGTGGAAAACTCGATGTATAGAGGGTTTAGAGTCTAAACTTGACAAGATCGTATTATAACAATTAAAAAAATGCAAAAATAGTCTAAGGCGACAGAATACTGAAGAAATTTACCTTCTCTTTGTTGGTAGATAACAGATCTGATAGAAACCTCAGAAATGGGTTTGTTTTCAAAAATAAAAAAATTAGGGTTTTTGGAAAATCTCTTTCATCACTAGTTTTCTGAATCACATTACATTTCAATTTCGTTCTAAAAACCATAAAATCAGCCAGCCTTCATTTTCATTCAGAAATTTGAGGAAAGAAATGGTAAAGAATTGTCTGCAAATAGGTTTTGTAGATTCAAAATGATGAAATCTCGATTTTCATCATTATGAATGAAGAAAGGGCAAAAATGTTGGGAAAGAATTCAGACGATTTAAACATGCAGTGAGAATCGGATGAGAAATCTTAGGGTTTTCTCTTCTGAAATGAGGAGACGAAGTGGAACAGAGTGAGAGTGAGAGTAGAGAGAGAAAGTGAGCTGGTGAGAAAATGAAGGGACTTTAGGAAGTTCCAGAAATGTAGTAGACGTGTCTTATTGAAGACACAATAGGAGTTAGTGAGCTGGACAGATTAAATGGGGGGAGGGGGGGAGGGTGTATCAAATGGGCTTGGATTTATAAATAAAAGGCAACCCATTTTGGGCTGATATTATTTCATCAGTTTTTTTTTAAAAAAATAATACATTATTTTGGCTGCATAAATTGGGCTCAATTGATGTCTGAATTATAATGATTGTGATAATATATTAGTGGGCCTGCATTAGTGTAATAAATTAGGTTATAATTATTTGAGAATTTTTTTTCTATACATGCTTTTAATTAATTATAGTTTTGTTATTTTAATTTTTTTTAAGTTAGTACTCTTTTTTTTCAAATTGTATAAGAAATCTCTTTTTTTTTTTTTTTTTTGAAGTTGAGACAATAATTAAATAGTAATATATGTGGGGCTTGAATTTTAATTTATTATTATTTAGATAAAATTATTATTTGATGCACTAAAATATTCATTTTTTAAGGTATTTCATATCTATAAATATTAATAAGTTATATGATTGAATTTATTATAATTTTGAACTATTGTTTTGAACTTGTGTTGGATTATTAATTTGTTTTTTTTTTAATCGTGTATGTCATTTTAACTTGTGTTTTATTTTCTTTTATTAATTAAAATTTTGAATAATTTTGGTGAATATATTAGAAAATTCAACTCCGTGCACCACAAATACTAGCGGGCCATCTTCAAAATTCAACAAGGTTAATGTATCTGGCGAAGATGTCGGTTCTAGTACTGTTACATATCCATTTCAGAGGAGTCAATTCTCTAATATCACTAATGGTAATATTTTTATTTTATGCTCATATATATATATATATATATATATATATTAATATATATGTATATATCTATATAATATAATATATTCATTTTTTTAGACCTTTTCATTTGTGTTACATTGCTCTATCATCGGATATGTCTCTAAATTTTGAAGTCGCAAGGTGGAATCAACCTGGTTTAGAAAGGTCCTCCATTATTGAAGACAAGAGTGTTTCGGAAATTGTTACCAACTCTACTGCAAATAATCAAGTCTATTTAACAAGTTGCAATGAGGCGAATGAACGAGTGTCTCTCAATTCTCAAATCGCAACATCGTCTTCAACGAGGGGTACATATCTATCCAACTACTTAATTAGTTGTATTTTTAAAAATTATATTGAAGACCATGGAGTGACATATATTTATTTTATTTTTTCTAAATTGATGAAATTAGGGAACATCTACAATATGTTAAAGATACAAGCATGAGAACTGCACCAACCGTCGTTAATCATACTGTTGATTCATCTATTCTATTGTCGTCTAATAGGTCATCCAGTCACGATTAGAAAACCACCACGGAGACGTAAGAATTTTGAATTTATTCATTTTGAATGTGTCGTCTGTTACATATTATTGAAATGTACTTGAAGGAAAAAAATATTTTTTTATTATTATTACTGATTTATTATAGAAGCGGCTGGTACAAGGAAGGCACATATTAATAATTCTTCTGTTGTAGGTAAAAAAATAACGAACTCTTCATCATGTACTTTTTGTATTCTATTTTTGAATTATTTTAGGTGTTATGTATTTTGAATTTAATATGGATCGTTTATTCTATGTAATTAGATTATATGGACTTTGGTGCCACTATTTATAGTTGTAGTCATTGCGGTGCGTGTTTTTTGGTACGAAGAGCGTTTGACATCATTCCCAAAGTCTGTTTATCCCGTCTACAGTCTTTGTTATATGAAAGGAAATATCCAACTTCCATTACTTCTGCGTCCTCCACAACTTTTAATTGACCTACTTGCTGGCGAGAGTGCAAAAAACAAGTAGTATTTAGAGAATATAAGGATGTACAATAACATGTTCTCATTCACCTCAATGGGAGGTAAAATAGATTCGAGCATGAACATAGGCGGTGAACCTCCTGTGTTTCAGTTACATGGTCAGAATTATCATCTAATTGGAAGTCTCCTTCCATCTGAGGGATCAACTCCCAAATTTGCGTCGCTGTATATATGCGATACTGATAATGAGATTTCAAACAGAGTCAATGCAGTGAGGTAATAAATAATGCATTACACTATTTATATTTTTATTAAAATTATATCACAATAATTTTTTTTTCATTAATATAATATTACAATATTATCTGTAACTAAAGCGCATCGTTAATTTTACTTTGTTAGAAAAAAAATAGAAAGGGAAGCTCTTCATACCGAGTTAGTTGCGGATTTGAAATCCATGCTTGATCAACACAATGTCCTGGTAAAATCGTTTAGGGTGGCTGCTCAAAAGATAGCGGCTGAAGGTCGTGTTGATGTCAAAATTAAGCTGGTGAATGATAGGACAAGCGATCACAGGAGGTATAATTACTAGTTGTTTCAGAAGTAGCAGCATTGGTAGTTGGTGACCTTGATCGTGCACTCGGAGATTGTGATATAATTGTTGAAACACGTAGTGGATCATTGAGACGAATTAATGAGATGCATTCGTCTTATCTTAGTTTGCAATATCCCTTTTTGTTCCCTTATGGTGAAGATGGATACAGTGAAAACATACCATTTGCTTCTGGTCGGGAGTTAGTCGGTGGTGGTCGAATAAAGGTCAGCATGCGAGATTTTGCTGCTTTCCGTTTGCAAGAGAGGCCTAACGAAAGGGCAACTGTTCTGTGCAGTCGAAGATTAACGCAACAAATAGTAGTTGATCTTTATAAAATCATTAAATCTCTACGACTGTTGTTCATAAGGCTTAATCTAAAAGTCTTGCAAGTAGAGTTGTATAGTGGTCTTAGTGATGCTCTTTTACGAGGAGAGACTGATATTACTTATATGGGTATGAGGATTGTTTTACCCTCATCTTACACTGGTGGACCACGGTATATGATTCGGAGTTATCAGGACGCGATGGCTATTTGTAGACGGGCGGATTATCCGGATTTGTTTATTACCTTCACGTATAATCCAAAGTGGCCAGAAATTGTTAGATTTCTTGCACCAAGACACCTGAGACCGGAAGATCGCCCTGATATTGTTGTTAGAGTATTCAAGTTAAAACTCGATGCTCTAATTAATGAGCTACGATGCAAGAAAGTTTTTGGCAGTGTTATTGCAGGTACTTTAAATAAGTGATTATTCTTACTGCAAATATAAAATTAACAAAAATTATTTAAGCTTTAATTGTATACAAATTATTTGCAGTTGTACATACCATTGAATTTCAGAAACGTGGCCTTCCGCATGCTCATATTCTTCTTTTCCTTGCAAAAGAAGATAAGTATCCAAATGGGTCAGACATTGATCGAAGAATATCTGCTGAAATACCGGATGAAAAAGTTGACCCCACGTACTACTTAGCTGTGCAGGAGTTCATGATTCATGGTACGTGCGGATTAGCGCGTCCGAATTCTCCGTGTATGGATGAGGACGGCAAATGTACGAAGCACTTTCCGAAAAGGTTTGTTGAATCGACTGTTATTGATGATGATGGTTATCCGATGTATAGGGGCAGAGATGATGGGAGGACAATTATGAAGAGCGGTGTCCCTTTGAATAACGGATATGTAGTACCCCATAATAGATATTTTCTTCTAAAGTATTGAGCGCACATAAATGTTGAGTGGTGTAATCAGTCTTGGAGTATAAAGTATTTGTTTAAGTATATAAACAAAGGTCATGATCGTGTTACAGCTGGATTTTATAAGGCGAGTGCTGACAATGCTAATGGAAACAATGTAGACGAGATTAGAATGTACTATGATTGTCGTTACATATCCTCGTGTGAAGCAGCTTGGAGGATATTTGGTTTTGAAATTCAATATCGATACCTTCCTGTTGAGCGCCTGAGTTTTCATCTTGAAAATCAACAACCTGTGGTCTTTTCTGAAGGTGATCACTTGGAAAATATCCTAGATCGACAGAGTGTTGATCAAAACATGTTTCTGGGATGGTTTGAGGCAAATAAGAAATATCCTGAGGCAAATAATCTTACCTATGCTGAGTTTCCTCAGAAATTTGTGTGGAAGCAGAAGGATAGAGAATGGATCAAAAGAGAAAAGGACAAAGCGATTGGTAGACTTCACTATGTACCACCTGGATGTGGTGACCCCTATTACGTTAGATGTCTTTTGAACATTGTGAAGGGCTGCAAATGCTAAGCTAATATCAGAAAAGTTGGCACTGTACAGTATGAAACCTATCGAGATGCTTACTATGCTAGGGGATTATTGGAGGATGATAGAGAATACATAGATGCTATTGAGGAGGCCAGTAATTGGGCCTCTGCTCAGCACTTGAGAGTGTTGTTTGTCACACTTTTGTTTTCTAACTCAATTGGATGACCTGAGCATGTATGGGAACAATGTTGGACACATCTATCCGATGAATTTTTATACAGACAACATTTTCAAAGAAAGAATCAAGGTATGAATTGATTACAATATTTTAATTAAAAATATATTTGAATTATTAATTAAAAAAAATGTTTCTTTATGTGTAGCTTTGGCGATGATTGATGAAGGAATAAAGAATCTTACTCTCGTGGAGATAGAGAAAATGTTACGGAGTCGTGGAAAGTGTTTTTCAGATTATGATCAGATGCCTATTGCGGATTTCTCGAACCAACCAGGATCTGGAAATCGGTTCGTTGCTGATGAACTTATGTATGATCACGAGGCTTTAGGTGTTGAACGAGATAAACTGTTGGCCGATATGACCGACGAACATCAGTTTTTCTATTCGTCTGTTATGGACTCTTTAGACACTGGTAATGGTGGGGCTTTCTTTGTATATGGATATGGTGGGATGAGCAAAAATTTTGTTTGGAGGACACTGTCTGCTGCTTTGAGTTCAAGAGGTGAAATATTTTTAAATGTTGCATCAAGTGGCACTGTATCAATACTGTTACCCGGTGGAAGGACTGCACACTCGCGGTTTAAAATTCCACTAAATGTTCATGAGGATTCTTCGTCCAGCATAATGTTAGGAAGTCCTTTGGCTGATACGATAGGGATGTCTAAATTGATTATTTGGGACGAGGCTCCAATGATGCACAAGAATTATTTTGAAACTCTTGATAAGTTGCTTCGAGACATCGCTAAAAAAGAGGCTCCGTTTGGTGGGAAGAGTGTTGTGTTGGGAGGAGATTTTAGACACATTTTACCTGTAGTACCTAAAGGAACTAGACTCGATATAGTGTATGCGACCATTAATTCTTCATATTTGTGGCGTCATTGTAAGGTATTACGTTTGACAAAGAACATGCGTTTGCAAAATCTTCCTGATGATACTGAGGGTCAAGAGCTGAGAAAGTTTTCGGAATGGATATCAAGTATTGGAGACGGTGTTATTGGTGGACCGGATGATAGAGAAGTGGAGATTGACATTCCTGAAGACACTCTTCTAGAACGAGGTAAAAATCCTGTTGCAACGATTGTTGAGAGTACGTATCCAAATTTTGGTAAAGTAGGTGATGACACTTCTTATCTACATGGTAGAGCCATACTTGCACCTACTCTAAGTGTTGTTGATTCTATTAATGAGTACATGACTTCTAAAAATACTTCGGAGGGTAGAACGTATTTGAGCTCGGATACGCCGTGTAAATCCGATGTGAATGTTGACCTTTTGAATGATCTTCACACTCCCAGATTTTTGAATTCGATAAAATATTCTGGAGTACCTAATCACAAGCTAAAGATTAAAATTGGAACCCCAATGATGTTGTTGCGAAATATAGATAACTCACAAGGATTGTGCAATTGTACTCGATTAGTGATTACAAAACTTGGTGATCACGTGGTCGAGACAAAGGTTATATCAGGGGATAATGTTGGTGTAAGGGTTCTCATCCCCCGGCTTTCTGTGACTCCTTCGGATAAGAGAATGCCTTTCCAATTTTAGAGGCGTCAATTTCCGTTTATTATTTCTTTTGCGATGACAATAAACAAGGTCAAGGACAATCACTTAACCATGTTGGTTTGTTCTTGAAAAAAACCTGTTTTCAGTCATGGTCAGTTATATGTTGCCGTATCTCGCCTCACGAATAGAAAAGGTTTGAAGATATTGGTGTGTGATGACGAAGATCCAGAAAGAAAAACTACCACCAATGTTGTGTACAAGGAGGTCTTTCAAAATTTGTAGATGCTATTGTGGTTTTTGTTGATATATTTTACATTTTAATATTTATTTATGTAGATGAGTAGTCCATGCGTTTTTTATTATTCTAACATTATTTCGGATCACCGTATATTACATTTAGTTATATGATACTTTATTTCACCACTTACATAAAAATTAGGAACGATGAAAACACAAATCGTCGTACAAACACGTTCAATAAAACCATGTTAAAGATCTTCCCATGCATCGCACGGGTACGATACTAGTTAGACGTAGAAAAAAATATATGAATTGACTATTAAGATGGGAAAAAATCCATTCAATAATTTTAAATATTAGATGACACTTACCATTTAGGATGATAATAATTTCTTATAATAAACAACATAAATATTTCCCTAATTAAGAATAATTTGTATCTAATTTCATGATCACACAATCTTGACGCCAATATGAAAAAAAAATATATTAAATTTTTTAAATTAAATTAACGCTTTCATTGATTTATATAGATTTAAAATTTTATAGCAAATATTTGATATGTAAGAAAATATTAGTTAAATATATTCATATCTTTGACTATCAAGTTTGATAAATCCCTTAATTTTTGAAAAGTTAGATGATAAAAAATTTCTATGACATTTTGAAAAAATATGCAATCTATATTTGAGGAAATTAAAAATTCTAAAGTAAAACATTTCAATTTTTATGAACAAATAATGTATAACATAGTGATAACAAGAACTTTATAGATCCAATAAACAAATAATTAATAATTATAAAAAATAAATATTCTAAATATTTTAAATTAAATTAGTTTTTTGCATGGATTTATATAGATTTAAAATACATGTATGAAGGATTGTAAAATAGATAACGACTAGGGGTGAGCATTCGGTCGGTTCGGTTGAAAAACCGAATCGAACCGACAAGAACCGAAACCGAATTTTTATATATTTATAAAATCGAACCGAACACATCTTCTTAATCGAACCCAACCGAACCGGCCGAATTTTTTCGATTTGGTTCGGTTCGGTTTGGTTATCGGTTTAGGTTTTAAATATTTAAAATTTTTATTTTTTTATTTTTTATAGCAACAAATCTCGATTTTCATAATATTTTTTTCTATTAAAAAGCCAAATTAAAGAAAGGACCAAAACATTGGGATAAATTTTAATTTTCATGTATGTTAAATGTGAAAATTACTAATGTATATCAATTCAATCAAGAAAAATAGTATACAATAAATATATAATTGAAAATATATAATTAAATATGAGTAATTCGGTTCGGCTCGGTCAACCGAATTATTTTTTATTAATAACCGAACCGAACCGAATTAAAAATCCATTATAATATTTGGAACATAACCGAACTGATTATATATACAAAACCGAATCGAATCACTCGGTTCGGATCGATTCTTTTATTTCGGTTCGGTTTTGCTCACCCCTAATAACGGCTTTAATTTGTTTTAATTGTCTATCAAGAGTCAAGACATCTAAAAATAAGTTTAATCTATTCGAATGTAGAAAAAAAATACAGTAATTGACTATCAAGAAAGTATCCTTCAACTTTAAACACCAATATGTTTTTCACAGTACCAACATATTTCAAAAATATTGATAATGAAACAGTTATGAATACAAAAAAAAAATAAAAATAAAAAATAATAATAATAATAATAAATTAAATTAAATAATTCTCAAGTAAACACTAAAAACACAAGTTTTTCTTCATCTATAAGCTTGAAAATGCGGGTTTCCCAGCCTTGAGACACTATCTCTAAAGAAGTCCTCAATTCCATTTTTGAGCAGTATTCTTCCTCCTTCACACTTCAAAGATACTTACCACCTCTTGTCTTCAAACAGAAGATGAACAATCTTACCATGTGGGCTAAGACGTTCCAAATGATTCTTTGGGTACCAACTGCAAGTCACAGTAGACAATTCAATTTCTCATTATAAAAAAAAAAACATAAATGATACCACAATATATTTATTTTTAGACAATGAATTACTATTCGAGAATAAGTGATGTAGGAAGGAATCAACAATGCCTATAAAATCAAATACCATATATTGAAAAAATAATAGAAAATACGGAAACACAAGTTATTAATTAAACATTGCAAAAAGTCAAAATTAATTAAACATTGCAAAATATCAAAATTAATAATAGAAAGACTATGAGTGATCGCTAAGTGATTTTTACCTGATTTTTAAAAACTGCATCCTCTTTGAAAATACAGTAGAATGACGATGATTTCTCTTGATAGTTTATCAAACATCCTTCATTATCATTCACATCAACAAAAAATTACATGTAGTAACATCATATTCAACGAACAAATAATTTTCATCAGACAACTCATTCTCGTGCACAATTGCCTCAAACCTTTAGTCAAATACGTTAAATCAATACTTATCTCCACATCAACCTTTATTTTTCTATTGGTTTCGACTGTGCATTTTTTTACTTATACGATGTCCTATAGTATCTATAAATACTACATGAAGCTCCTACATAAACAACAAAAAAAAAAAAAAAAATTGATTTTAGAATAAAACGAAATAAAATGAATTTTATATAATAAGAAAATATCACATGCCATGATTTCATAGCACGAAAAAATAGTGAATATTTGGTAGAATAATGTAGATTAAGTAAATCTGCAAAAAAAAAAAAAATATGGTTAATTAGGGAACTCTTATAAGTAATACTTCAGTATGAAACGATTCACATGTAACAAAACAAAGAAAAATTAAACTTGAATGGCAATTAGAATTTCGTCAAACATGGGTAAGTGATATTCATTAAAAATAATTATCATCACATTCAATGATTGATATAATCTTTAATTAGAGTAACTCAAAAAAAAAAAAAAAAAAAAAAAAAACCCACAACAACAACAACTGACAGGAAAAAGACAAACTTACTAATTTCCGAATACATCTTCCTTGTACGGGCCATTGATTCAGTTAGCGCATGAATCCAAAAAATAGGTGGAGTACCTACAAATTTCATTATAAAAAATGTTATTACTAACGAAACCTTCAAGGTCCAAAGGATATGCAAATATTAAAAAGAACAAAAAAACAAACAACAAAAATCACACAAACTCGACGATGGTCAAAATAAAAAATATCAAATCTTACTCGATAATTGTACGATTGAATGTTTAAAATAAGGGTGAGCACGGGTCTCGGAGATAATCCGCTCCGCATCGAACCCCGGACCGAAAGCACTCCGAACCGAACCAAACCGAATTTTTTTGTTGTAAATCCGAACCGATCCAAACCGAAAAACCGAAATAGAACCGAGTAGAACCGATTCTAAGTAATCAACTATGGAATTTTTTTATATCATTTAATTAATTTCTTTTATACTATAATATTGAACCATTGTGAATTTTAGTAAATTTTAACAATGATATAACTACTGTTTTAGTACTTTATAAAAGATTTAGTAATTAATAAAAGAGTACAATATTTATAATAAATCATTTTCATAATAAACATATATCTATTAATTATAAATATATGAGCAGTGAATATGTTTATAGTTTATATAAAGAAATACATTACTATGATATGTTTCAATTCAATTCTACATTTCTTTAATCCAATCACTAAAATTTATTATTATATCTAATATTTAATTATTTTCACATATAAAGGTCAAACTTCTAGACCTGAACTCACTGCACATAGTTACTATCCTACGCTTGAATTTCAAGTAGTGGCTCGTTTCTTGTTCCCTTCTTCTTTGATTCTCCATCTTTCTCGTGCACACACCTTTTTCTCTCGAAGTCAACTTTAATTTTACTGTAGTTAGTCATATTAAGTTTACATTTACTTATTGACAATGTATACGACTAGAGCTTTATCAATAAAAAATAATCGGTAAATGTCCAAAGAGGTTATCGATAGCCAATAACTTTATAATTTAGTGCTATTCTTCTTTTGACGAGATAACTACTTCAGTAACCTGTAATTATTTTTTATAAGTTATGATTTTAAAACTTGTCTTAATATATAACTTATAAGTTGTTTAATTACACTTTTTCTTTAACAATATGATATTATTGTAAAGACAACACTATAATTCTTTCGTGCATTTTGCTAAAAATATTAAAGGAAAAACTCCGAACAGCTCCGAATAACCGGACCGAAAGAACCGATCTCCGGAAGGAACTGAACCGATCAACGGAGCGGTTCTGGAGATTTAATTTTGGAAATCTCCGAATATCTCCGAGGTTTGGTTCGGTTCTGGAGATTTCCATATCTCCGAACCGCTCCGGACCGTGCTCACCCCTAATTTAAAACTATCAAAATTCTATCTAAAAACATGGAATAAAAAACAAAGAAAAACTAAGGTCAAAAAGATCATAATTAAACAAAAAACACTAAACATGTAAGATTCTTGATTAGAATATACTACCTTTTGTGCAAAATCAACTCAAGATTGATATATCATTAGATAGTTAGAAGATAAAACACTAAATAATATTATAAAAAAAACACCATAAATACCAAATACCATCATATTCAAGTTTAAGATCATTATTAAAAAAAACGACATGTAAAAAACATGTACTAAAAAAGATAACAACAAAGATAATTCATAAAACCTAAATTAAACTTTGATAATAGAAATCAATACATGTTACCTTTGGTTGATAGCTGCTCGATTGGATGGAAAAGAGCTACAAATTAAAATTGAAAAACATAAAAAAGATTCAAAGTTAAGAATTAATATGTCGAAGTACAACCAATTCCGTTTTTTTAAAAAGAAAACCACAATTCTTGCTTATAAGTCAAGCTACCTTTACTAACAAAAGCTTCAAGGTTCAAAATCTGCAACAATTAAGAAGAACAAAAAAAATAATAAACAAAGAAGCTAAATAACATAATATCATAATCAACATAGAACGATAAACAACATAAAGGTGCAATATTTGATTAAAACATAACATCTCTTGGTCAATATCAACTCAAGATTTAAAACTTGATTTTGTTCTTTTACTTAATAAACAAAAAATACCCTAATCACCAAGAGTTTAGCAATGTAAAAAGTAAGATCAAAACACAATAATTTATCAATGTAATAGTGAAGATTCAAACATGAACGCAAGACTAAACTTTAATAAAAAAAGATAACTCATAAAAACCTAAATTAAGCTTTAATAATACAAATCAATACATGTTAGCTTTGGTTGATAGTTTCGATTGGATGTCAAAGAGCTACAAAAAAAAAAACATAAAAAGGATTCAAAATTAAGAATTGATATGTCGAATTTACAACCAAGGTCTTTTTTTAAAAGAAAGCCACAATTCTTGATTATAAGTCAATCTACCTTTATTAACGAAACCTTCAAGGTCCAAAATCTGCAAAAAATAAAAAGAATGAAAAAATAATAGACAACAAAGAAGTTAAATAACATAATATCATTTCCAAGAATGCGTTAAAATTTGTACAAATGAATTTCAAATTAAAATATAAATGTCATAACTTTTAAAACGACTTCTATTGCCACATCAAATACAACTTCTGCAGATTCAAAAATCAAGTAAGCTTCAATTTTTCGTGAAAGGTTTAATTGTTAGGAATTTATCCCACCCACAACCACGACACGACTAGATAATCGGATAAAGAAAGCAATAAAATAGCACACAATAAGACAACAATTTGATTACCCAGTTCGTTACAATGTGTAACTACGTCTGGGGGCGATACCAAGCCAGGATATACACTAGAATAATGATTTTTTCAGGAATTACATAAGCAACGAAGGAAACCACTATTTATAATAGCTTTGTGGACCCTAAAAACGACCTCTGCTTAAGGCCCACGAAAATAGGTCCGCGTCAAAGATCTCGGCCGAGATCACAAGTCTGTCTCGGCCGAGATGACTCTCCAGCAATAACTCCTAGTTTTGCCTGCCTTCGCGTCTCGGCCGAGATCACTCCCTGTCTCGGCCGAGATAACTCTCCAGAGAAAAACTCCTCTGACGCGACCAACCCGTCTCGGCCGAGATCCTTCCCCGTCTCGGCCGAGATTCCTTTCCAGCGGGAAGCACCCCTGTTCCCCTGTTTTTGTCTCCACAACTCAACAATCTCACACTTGGAGACTAAAATACCTTCAAAGCAGATATCCTCCTCTTTCTCCTTCCCGTTTTCACTTGGTATCACAATCTCCTCTTCTTCTTCACGTTCCGAGGCCAATTGAAGTTATGCACAACTTCAATTTCTCTAAGGTTACAACCTTAGTAAACATATCAACTGGATTCTCACTCCCGAGAATTTTATCAAGTCGCAAGGTTTTCTTCTCAAGTAAGTGTCGGATGAAATGATACTTCAATTCAACGTGCTTAGTTCTTGAATGAAATGCCGGATTACTTGCCAAGAAGATTGCACTCTGACTATCACTGTAGAGTACAGCATTTCCATGCTCCTTTCCAAGTTCACCCAAGAACCTTTGCAACCACACCATCTCCTTACTTGCCTCCGTCACGGCTACGTACTCCGCCTCCGTGGTGGACAGTGCAACCACCTTTTGCAACTTAGATGTCCAAGAAATTGTCGTACCACCATAAGTAAACACATACCCGGTCGTACTCTTTCTCCCATCAAAATCGTTTGATGCTACGTCCGCATCAACGAAACCAACCAACTCAGAATTTCTTCCCTTAAAACACAAAGCTTTACTTGTGGTACCTCGCAAGTACCTTAGAATCCACTTTACCGCTTCCCAATGCTGTTTGCCCGGATCACCCATGAACCGGCTCACTACTCCCACTGCATGCGCAATATCCGGACGAGTACAAACCATGGCATACATGATACTCCCAATTTCCGATGCATATGGCACATCCATCATTTGAGTACGCTCCTCCTTGGTACTCGGCGACTCCTTCTTCGACAGCTTGAAGTGTCCCCCCAAGGGAACATTGACCGGCTTCGAACCCTCCATGTTAAATCTTTCCAGGACCTTCTGGATATAATCCGCCTGCGAAAGATACAACAAATTAGCCGCCTTTCTCTCGATCCTCATACCCAAAATCTGCTTCGCTTCCCCAAGATCCTTCATGGAGAACCTTTCAAACAATTGCTTCTTCAACCTTTCCAACTCCCTTGGATTGACTCCTACAATCAACATATCATCAACATATAGTAATAGGATGAGATAGCTATTGTCAAACCTTTTGTAGTAACAACAATGATCAGCGTGGCATCTATGGTATCCAATCTCCAACATGAAATTGTCGAACTTCATGTACCACTGCTTCGGAGCCTGCTTCAACCCATACAAGCTCTTCTTCAATTTCCACACAAGGCTTTCCTTTCCGTCTACCATGAACCCCTCCGGCTGTACCATGTACAGCTCCTCCACTAAATCACCATGAAGGAATGCCGTCTTCACATCCATCTGATGCAACAGTAGATTCTCCGCAACCACCATGCTCAACACCATGCGAATCGTTGTCAACTTCACAACAGGAGTAAACACATCCGTATAGTCAATACCATACCATTGCTCGAACCCTTTCACGACTAACCTTGCCTTGTAGCGTCTGCTACCATCAGCCTCATTCTTGATTCGGTAGATCCACTTGCTGTGCAACGCCTTCTTGCCCTTGGGAAGCTCAGACAGTTCCCAAGTGCCATACACACGAAGAGATGCCATTTCATCTTCCATGGCAGCCATCCATCTTCGTTTATCACTAACCCGCTCTGCCTCTGCAAAGCTCTCAGGTTCACCACCATCAGTTAATAACAAGTAAAAGTTAGAGGGCGAATACTTATCTGGTGGCCTTCGATCTCTAACTGGTCTTTGAGGTGGTGGTGGTGTTCTTGGTTCATCATCATGAACCTCCTCATCGACCGGACTCCCTTTGCTCCCACTCGAGTCTAGATCAAGTAACTCAACAGTGCGGAGCTTTCCACTATCAATGCCCAAATCCTTCAACCTATCCTTGTACATAACCTGTTCATTGAATATAACATCTCGGCTGCGAATCACCTTTCAGCTTTGCTCATCCCATAGCCTATAGCCGAACTCATCGCCTCCGTACCCAACAAACGTACACTTCACGGACTTGGCGTCTAGCTTATTTCTCTCAACAGAATCTAAAAGAGCGTAAGCAACACAACCAAAAATACGCAGATAAGATAAGTTTACCTCCTTTCCAGTCCACTCCTCCTCGGGTATCCGATTATCCAGGGGAACCGATGGACCTCGGTTGATCAGGAATGCAGTTGTGCTCACTGCATCCGCCCAAAATGACTTAGGCAGTCCGCTCTTCAGTCTCATGCATTTCGCCCGTTCATTTAGTGTTCTGTTCATCCTCTCGGCCACACCATTCTGCTGGGGCATTCCACGTACAGTCCTCTCTGTACGAATCCCATGCTCAACACAATACTCCTTGAACTCCTTGAGTTCATATTCGCCACCATTGTCGGAACGAAGGCACTTCACCTTCAACCCCGTCTCCGTCTCAACCAAGGCTTTCCACCTTTTGAAAACATCAAATGCATTAGACTTATTTTTTAGAAAATAAATCCATACCTTGCGGGTCGAATCGTCGATGAATGTCATAAAATACATTGATCCTCCTATAGACGCCACCAGAGCTGGTCCCCATAGGTCGCTATGGACCAACTCTAGCTTCTCCTTCTTCAGGGCCCTGCCACTCCTCGAGAAACTCACTCGTCTTTGTTTCCCGAAGACACAGTCTTCACACAAACCAACCTCCACAGTTTGTAAGCCAGGCAGTTTACCCTTCGAACACATAACCTTCATCCCTTTCTCGCTCATGTGGCCCAACCGGCAGTGCCACAAATCCACATCACCATTACCACTCGCAAGATCAAGGGAATCCTGCGAGTTACTAGTCATGTACAGCGTTCCTTCCTTCTTACCACGAGCTACTACCATAGCTCCCTTGGTAATCTTCCAGTTGCTACAACCAAACGTTACTACGTAACCTTCCTTGTCAAGCTGTCCAACTGAAAGCAAGTTCCTCTTTAATCCAGGGATATGTCTCACTCCATTCAACATCAATTTTGAGCCATTTGCTGTCTCAATCTTTACGTTTCCCTTACCCACGATTTTCAGGGGTTCATCATCAGCCAGATACACATGTCCAAAATCGCCAGAAACATAATTTTGCATTATACCAAAATTACCGCATGAATGGAATGATGCGCTGGAATCCAAGACCCAAGACTCCATGGGACTGCACACACTCAAGACCAATGCATCGCCATCATCCTCATCCGTGGCTGCATTCGCTGTCTTCCTGTCTGCCTGATCCCTCTTGTTCTTCTTCGGCGCTTTGTACTGGTATTTGAAGTGACCAACCTCGTCACAATTCCAGCACTTTACAGAACTCCCTTCCTTCTTCGTCTGACTCTTCCCTCTGGATTTTGACCTCCCCCTAGACTGCCTTCCCTTCTGCCTGCCTCTGTTCTCGGTATTTAGTGCTGACCCTGAGGAAGATCCTGATCCTGATTCGTTTCTCCGAATCTCCTCCCCGATTATCAAGTCTCTCACCCTGTCAAACTTCAGCTTAGCATCCGTGGCGCTAACGGCTGTCACTGTACCGGCCCAACTGTCTGGCAGAGAAGATAGCATTATTAGGGCCCGAATCTCATCATCAAACTTTATGTCCACCGAGTCCAACTGTGAGGTTAGCATGTTGAACTCATTCAAGTGTTGCTGTACTGGTGTTCCCTCCGTCATCCTCAGATTAAACAACCGTCTAATCAGATGAACCTTGTTTGCCGTCGATGGTTTTTGATACATCTCCTCCAAGGTTTTCAGCATCTCTCGTGTAGATTTCGCGCCCGTGGTATGGTAAGCCACTTCCTTGGACAGCGACAGACGCACCGCGCTCATCGCTTTCCTGTCCAATAACTCCCACTCCTCCGCAGACATCTTCTCGGGCTTCTTCTTGAGGGGCTGGTGCAAATCCTTACCGTATAGGTAATCTTCAATTTGCATCTTCCAGAATCCATAATCAGTCCCATCGAATCTCTCCACCAAAATCTTTCCGTCGTTCATCGTGAATACTCCCAGGAAACTATCCTGATGCTCTGATACCAGTTGTTAGGAATTTATCCCACCCACAACCACGACACGACTAGAGAATCGGATAAAGAAAGCAATAAAATAGCACACAATAAGACAACAATTTGATTACCCAGTTCGTTACGATGTGTAACTACGTCTAGGGGCGATACCAAGCCAGGATGTACACTAGAATAATGATTTTTTTTTCAGGAATTACATAAGCAACGAAGGAAACCACTATTTATAATAGCTTTGTGGACCCTAAAAACGACCTCTGCTTGAGGCCCACGAAAATAGGTCCCCATCAAAGATCTCGGTCGAGATCACAAGTCTGTCTCGGCCGAGATGACTCTCCAGCAATAACTCCTAGTTTTGCCTGCCTTCGCGTCTCGGCCGAGATCACTCCCTGTCTCGGCCGAGATAACTCTCCAGAGAAAAACTCCTCTGACGCGACCAACCCGTCTCGGCCGAGATCCTTCCCCGTCTCGGCCGAGATTCCTTTCCAGCGGGAAGCACCCCTGTTCCCCTGTTTTTGGCTCCACAACTCAACATTTATGTCCCACAAACACTTATAAATCAGCACAACAAAAAAAATTATTAATACAATGAGATAAACAAATATTATAAAAAATATAAATAAAAATGCGTGTATAAAAATAATCTGGTAAAGAAACTTCTAAATCATGTCATCATCACAAATGTTAAATAGAAGACATGTTTTCTGGAAATAAGGGCAGTTCAAACAATATAAAACATTATTAATTATATATTTTTTTCATTAATAGCATAAAGCGCATAATTAACATACACAATAGTTTAACCACATATGAAGGTTATTACCTTTGGTTGTTGAATGTAGAAATCTATCCTCAAAATCTGCAACAGAATAAGATAAAAAAAAAAATGGTTACATAATGAGGCATGATTCAAAGTAAAAAAGACACAAAAAGATTGGCGATACATAAAACACGAACAATTTAAAAAAAAAAAAAAAAAAAAAAAAAAAAAAAACCTCTAAAAGATTGGCTAATAGGTAAAACTCAAAAAGATTGGCGAAACAAAAAAATCAATTATTGTTAAAAAAATCGTCCCATGAGATGCATGAATTCTGGAGAAGATTTTTTTTTTAGTTTTTAAGCATTAGTTACACAAAAGTTGCAGGTATACTATAATGATGACATGATAGATTCAACATCAGCATAGCATGCTTTACAAATTACAACCAAAAGAAAAGGATAAACTATTTTGTTTTATGTTAGAGAGCATAGTGGCTTTTAGCATCCACTCCAAAATAGAAATTCGCTGCATCACAATTCATCAACAATAATTCAAACAATGTTAATTATGAATTATATATTTTTTCACTAACAATATAAGCGAAAAATATTATAAACAACAATTTAAAAAGTAAAGATGAAAATACCTGTTTCTTCTTTAGTATATATAAATTTTTAGTCACTGTAAAAATCAGATAAAAAGTTACATCGACTAAACAATTGCTATGAATGACCGACGACATCATGATTTAAGTAGATCCTAATTGGTTGCTTCACATCATGTTGCTGATTTGACGATTCAAACACACCAAGCAATGCCCTGCAATTCGTTGAGGGACTTGAAAGCATCAAGTTCCTCATATATAGACCTCCGCGAAAACGGAATACACCTTCCTTTGTCCAATAATCTGATTTATGAATGCATGAATTTTGGAGAAGAGATAAAAAAAGAAAGAAAAAAAGAATCGAAGATGAAAATTAGAGAAAAATAATAATAATGAATGAATGATGAATTATGGATAAAATAACAACAATTTGATGAAAAAAAGTGGAAACACCTGCATTATTGAAATAAAATAGAGGATGGAGTGAATGAGAAGAATTGCAGGAATAATGAATTGCTTTGTGATCAAAAGATGTAATATAGAATGAATGAATGTAGAAAGTTTAATTATATCACTACAAAAATTTCGCAAATAGACAACAGTTTTTATTTGTTGTCTAGTTATAAATAAGTCTGTTAAGAATAGTGGTGTTGTTAAAAGTACCCCTATTGGCAACAGTTTAAAACTGTTGTCTGTTTAGCAATAAACAACGGTTTCAACAACAGTACAAAACCGTTGTCTGTTTGACAACAGACAACAGTGAAAAACTGTTGACCATCATGTATACCTGTTGTCTTTATGGGTAGAGACCACAGACAAAAACCGTTGTCTTTTCTTAGCAAAGAAAAACAAAAAAAAAAAAAAACTCTATTGCCTTTCAATGAAAGACAACATTTTAATTATTAATATTGTTGTTAAATGCATATTCTCATATGAAACACTCAATAGTCCAAACATCAAAAAATACGAAACAACAAATACAAAACAAATGTCGATAAATTCATCAACATTAAACTATTAATATAATACAATCCGAATTGTTCAACTAAATAAGTCCTAAAATGAAACCAAAAACCAACTCTTATTTACTCAAATCGTCTCTATATCTATATACTTACTTAATAATTTAAACACCGATCTTAGCATCTTGAAATGACCATGCCTGCATAGCATAAGATAACCATATTAGTTTATGTATAGTAAAATTCATATAACTAGCAAAAGAACTAATAATATCATATTCATAACTTAAACTTAAATTAAAAAAACCATTTAAAATGAGTATCACAATCTCTGCCCTCAGCACCTTGGACTAGGACATAAGAAACTCACTACAATCATTCTAGACAATCACTAGGTTAACCATTATTTCTGAAGAGTTTAATGAAATATCCACAAGTGAATACCCCTTCACCAACAACCACCAAAAAAATAAAGAAGGAAAAAAAACACTATAAGTAGCCTTTCAACACCTGAAAGAGTTTGAATCACCACAATCAATAATTCGACATGTTTAACAAAATCTGAGTTTTGTCAGTCCTCGACGAGTCAGCTGCACAGGTTTTTCTTGTTTCTCTTGTTATGATTTAGAAGAAAAATAGAATTCAAGAGTCCAAACATGCACACCTTGCTTATTGTTTCTTCTCCTTTTTTCTTTCTCTTTTTGCTGATAAGATTCTTAGCTTCTTGTTCATCTCAGAAGCTAACTTATTTTGAATCTTTTCCAATAACACAGTTAACTATATGCTGTGCAGCTATGCAGCTAAACCCAATTAAAAGCATGTGCAAGGATATTTTGCAGCTATCCCCAAGATCAGTTGTTAAAACTACTCTCATTTGAGTGTGGGACATTATAATTAGCTCTTCCTATCAATGTTTTGTCTTTAATACAGTAACAAATCTTCAAATGCATACATGAAAAGAGTTCCATAGTCTTATACATTTGAAATAGCACACTTTTAAAAATGAAAAGAACAGCAAGTTGGCGGAAGCTTATTTTTTCCTCTCTATACTACTTGACAAACCACTATCTTGGACAAAAGTTCTAACAGCAGGACAAGTTAATATCATAAAGTAGACAAAAATACAAAACAAAATGCTTGCCAAGAAAATATAACATTAATAGTATTAGGGTTTATTACCAAAAGCAACCTGATGTATACCCGTTTTTACCACTTGCAACCTATTTTAAAAGTCGTTGCCGATTGCAACCTGACTTATTCTCGTTTTACCGATTACAACCTATTTTATAAATTCCGGCCAAAATTAAGAGCGTGTGCCACACGCGCGTAATTTTGAGCAAGTGGTAAAAATGAGTATACTTCGGGTTGCTTTTGGTAATAAATCATTTTCTTTTTTATTTTTTCTTTTCTTCCCTCCATCATTTTCTCTCTCATCCTCCTTTTTTTCCCTCCCTAGGGATGTACACAAACAGAGTTGAAACGAATATCTAAGAGTTTGAGTTTAGTTCATTAATTATCGAGCCGAACTCGAGCTTAATTTATCAAATATATGGACGGCTCGTGAACTTACTCGAGCCTCTAGCGAGTCTAATCGAGCCCAAATGAATTCAATAAATATAAATTACAAATATGTTACTAATCATTATATAATTAAAAATAAACCATAAATTCTTAAAATGCATGATTTTAATTAAGATTAAAATACCTACTAAGATTAATTAATTACATATATACAAATGCATGATTTTAATTATATAATTCTATATTTTTATAAGTATAACTATAAAATTAGAAATTAATTATAAGTACATTAGCTTAATATTTACGAACTAGCTCTAGAGCCAACAAATGAAATTGCTCGTGAGCTAACGAATCGAATATCATCAATCTTGAGTTTGGTTCGTTTATTTTAACGAGCCACATTAGACAAGCCCGATTGAGCTTTTCACGAACCGAGATCTGAACAGTTTACGAGCGAATTGGTTCGTGTACATCCCTATCCCTCCCTCCTCTCTCCACTAATCTCCGTAAGTTTCTTCAACACGAATCCTCTTCTTCATTTCTGATTTACAGATCCAGAAGAAACTAACTCCGAATCATCAAAAATTCGATCATTATCCAGAAGAAGTACTTTGAACATTTCTGTGAAATTTTAGAAGTTGTGGTTATAATTGATAAAGCTACTGGAAGATTCTATGCTACTGTTATTTCTCAGTAGAAAATCTAGCTTGGAGTTGTTCTAATTTGTATGTTTCTGTATCTATACTCATTCATTTCTTCAAATTCTCCTGTTGAGGATAGTTCAATTTTCTTCAATTTATTTCTCAGACGAAGATCTAGGTAGAAGTTGTTCTAATTGGTATGTATTTGTATCTATACATGATCATTTCATCAAATTCTCCTGTTGAAATGATGGAGGGAAGAAAAGAAAAAAAGAAAAAAAGAAAAGAGTTTATTACCAAAAGCAACCTGAAGTATACCCGTTTTTACCACTTGCTCAAAATTGCGCGTGTGTGGCACGCTCTTGATTTTGGCCGGAATTTATAAAATAGGTTGTAATCGGTAAAACGCGAGTAATTCAGGTTGCAATCGGCGACGAATTTTAAATCAGGTTGCAATCGGTAAAAACGGGTATACCTCGGGTTGCTTTTGGTAATAAACCCATAGTATTATAATTTAAGGGTAAATAAGTAATTTAATTTTTTTAATATTTTTTTATTTGATTATAAAAAGTAAGACACCTTTTATATTTCTAAGAGATATGGTACAAATAGACCCATCAATTGTACTCACAAATTCAGATAAACACTTATCCAACCCATCTAATTAAGATGAATTTGATATCACCAGATTCTGATGGCTTTCATTCTGAAATTTTAATTCTTCATTATATGTCTTCTTACACTACCTAACCCTTCTCTGGTTTGCAAGATACTCTGATAGGTAATTAATGAATAAATAAATAGAAGCCAAGTTTGAGAAATATAAGATAGTAAGTATTAAAAAGTTTTTATTTCGCAATAATTATCTGTAGTCATTTTTTTCTTTTTGGATTATATGTGAGTTTGGTTGTGTGTGTCTGTATGTGTTTTTTCCTTTTTAGCATTTTGTTATAGTTAATTAGGACTTAAAAAAACAGTTGATTAGGATTTAATTTCAGTGTGAATAGCTTGCATAATTTCTTGTTGACCCACATGTTTTTTATAAGGAAACAGAGAACTTTTTGAGCCACATGTTTCACCAAGAAAATATATAGCTTGCATGTTTCTAATAAATTTCATGATAAATCTCTTCCATTTGTAATTTGCAATTTCGACTATCTTATCAGAGAGGCACACTCAACAGTGTAATGGGTTTTTCAAGTGCATATCATGTACTAATTTTTGCAACTGTAACTTATGTTGTCAACATAGGGAGATATTTCACCAATATATTCAGGTAGGAACCCAAAAGTTGGGTCCAGACAAATATGATGGAGAAGTACTAAATATGATGGATAAATAAAAAGACTAATAAAATACCTCGAGAAAATGATTCCAGTGCTGACATTTCTTCAGATCGAGATTAGTAACATCCTTGGCATATCTAGAACGGAATCCATGTCAGCACATAAACTAAGAAAATTAAAACTCAGATTCAAGGGAAGTACTTCAAAAACAAACCTCAAAGCTGTTCGGATTGAAGAGGAGTCATCAGTTGATGGATCCCCACCATCAACGACGTCCCAAGGCCCCCCCAACTGCCATCAAAGAGCTATTCTTTTTCAGAACAGAAAATCTAAGAATATTGCAGAAGTGGGGGATGCGATCATCATAAATTCTTTCAGATGACAGCTCTGCCTGAGCATTTTGGCTAAGACCACTCATCAAAATAATCTGCTAGCACAAGTAAATGAAATGAAAAGATTAAATATTTTATGTCTGAACACAATTAAGTTTCTGACAGTAAAACACCTACTGAAGTGGTTATACAGTAAAACGATGATTTGTTCCTCGTGAGAATTACATGTCTTCAATTTTGATTACTGTTTTCCATTTTAAGGTGCCATACATTTTTCCATCTCCGTAAAAAAGTTTCTGATAAGAAATCAGTCTTCAAACAACTTCAAAACCAAAGGTAAAGCTTTTCTCCCATAAAGACTTTAATGTAGAGGTTATGTAACTGAGCACTTTCATATTGCTCAGATTGTTAAATATATCAATATTGGCTGATAGCAAACAGGTCAATGGCAACACATTTCAAGTTCCACTAATAAGAGGTGTTTAGAGATTCACTAATATTGTAGCTGAAGTGAATGCGGTGACTGAGGAATTCCACTCACAAGTCCAGCTTAGTTTTAACTTATTCAACTCCAAATATGGGTAACACGGTATTTAATCGATGTACTATCTTTACCAGAAGTAAGTACATAGGAGCTTCAATCTATGAAGATAATCCAGATGCAGTAAGGATGGAAAACCTCCAACCCGCAGATAATCACAGTTGACAAAGCAAGACTCATTTCAAGAAGCTTGCATTTATTTTATTATAATGTTCCCATGCACGATAATCAAAATAAGATCTAACCTTAGCATTCCAGATGATAGATTGACCAGTTGCAACAGCAGAATCAGTTGAAGGCTGAGCTAATGGAACTGCAACTTTTGTGCTTTCAGGGATTCCCTGTCAGATGACAATAAAAAAGTTAATATCTTTGGTCAACCACCAAAGATGAAAGTAAAACAGAAAACGAATAAAAAAGCATACTGAACACAAGTAATCCACTGCTCGTTCTGGATTGTTATATGCAGCCCTAAGCGCACGTCTAATTGTCTCTTTGTCCCAGCTACCACCACCCGTATCAACTAGCTATTGAATGGTCCGCTCAAGCTTATCACCAACAATAGAAGCAAACTCATCCGAGTTAAAGTGGTCCCTTCAACAATAATATAACAATTATTAACAGTTCCCGTAAGAACATATATAAGTACGTGGAGTCACAAATGGAAAGATTCCATACTCTTCTGAACTTGATGGAGCAACAAAAGCTGTTCCCGAGCTCTTTGGGGTCCTGCAAGATGAAAGTAACATCACGATTTGATATGTACCAACATTGAAAATGGAGCTTCAGGTGATATTTTACTACAACTTACTGTTCAGATGGTTGAACTTCAGCAACTGGAGTAGGATTATGAGCTGGTGCAGCAGTAGGTGATATTTCTTAACAGCCATTATCTAGTACCAGAATGCATTCAAAAACCTTTGTCACTCAACCAATACAAGCAAGACATTCAGAGAAAACCCTTCAAAACTTAAACTATAACCAAATGTGTAGACTTAGGCATCAAGTAGAGATAATAGATCGATCTAATTACACACCAATCACTTCAGAATAAAATTTCTCACGTTCAACCATCACAACTCATCACAACTCATCACAGTAGCTATATTTATGTGTCTAGGATTAACATCTATACTAATGTATATATAAATTCAAGCATGTTATGACCTGAAAAGCAATGTCCGACCGATAATCTGCAGGGATCCGCTTATTTCTCACCAAATAATTGGCATGCTTGTCTGAACTCAAAAGCTGATAGGTCTGAAAAAGAAAAACAATCATATTACTTAGTAACGTGGAGTTGACGACGCTTATTTCGAAGACATGGAGAGTACCTGGAAGAGAGACTGTGTAGTTGAAGACGTTTGAATACGGTTTTTCATGGACACTTTGGGACTGTGATGATCGAGTACTGAAGGGAAGATTGCGAAGTCGACAACCAAGAAACACCTTCGGGAGACGCTGACGATCGAGGAATACCTTCTGTAGAAGCTAGTAGAAGAGAGAGAAAAGTATCATTTTATTCATTATCTCATCAAGTTTACAGAATGGGAATTGCATGCTTATATAAGCATGGTGTATAGTGGTCACATTCAGAAAATATCTATCCTCATCTACATGTGGAACATTACTAACTCTCCAATACCCCATTCTACTGCATTCTCAAATTTCTTCACTTTGGTTGTTTCCTCAAGGATAACAAGTGCCTCGGGGTAAGTTATTATGTGGAACTTTGATCTTGCAAACCTCAAGCTTATGCAAGTACACTATTTATACAAGTGATTGAGTGATTGAGTCAGTCATTATTCAAAACTTGAGTTCATACCTTAATGTTGATTGGATACATGAACACCTTCACTCTAGCACCCTGTTTCAAAATCAAAAGACTTACGCTTCATCCATAAAACAAATATAAGCGACTAAGATAACGAAAATTTAAGCGAAATGAACAAACGATTGATTTCGGAGGAAGATTAGACTTGAACTTAGCTCGAACAACAATATTTGTTAACGCCAATCTAAATCGCACCTCTTCGATTCAAAAGGCCCAGCCGCCGCCACCGTGCCATTGGACCTCAACAGAATTCTCACATCACACTCAATCTTTGGTTCACTCTTAGCGATTTCAAAACCTTCAGTCTGGTTCGCATATGCAGCTTCACATCAATGTCGTACATGCTGGAACTCCGGTCACTGTTGTACCCTCCTTCTTTCTAAGCCGTACAAAATCACCACTGTAGAATAACTAGTGTTCTTTTAACCCTGATAGAACGTCGGCAAATCGACGGAGGCGAATCTCTGCCCCTAGTAAAAAGCCCTAGCCTCGATGAGTTCGTATTAGATTCCAATTTGCTTGTTAGGGCTATGACTCGTCAGATTTAACACGAGATTAGTGTGGAGTGTGTTGTTGAGGTTGAACTCGGTGAGAGTAGCATTAGTGAGGTACGTGGAATTTCACGGTGTTTGGGCGAAAAACTAACCAGAGGACGAGAGCGGCGATTCCGACGATAATGAGGTTGAAGTTTAAGAGATAATGGTGATGGTGGAGAACTGAAATCCTTCATTCCTTTTGAGAGAGAAGAGAGAAGGAAAGAAAGGGCGCGCTCTTGCGCGCTTTATTTGAATTATTTAGAATTAACGAGGCTCAGTTCTTTAGCAGCCAACTTCATAGTTCTTGGAATTGGGCCATAATTAACGAGGCCCAAAATATGGAGGCCCATGTGGAGGCGGGCTAAACTTGTTATATAATCAATGAGGTTCAAAATAGGGCAGCGTACTTCTACTAATAATTTATAATATAATTCAAGTCCTCAACTAATATTAAAAAAAAAAACTCTTTCATGACCCAAATTAATACTTGAGCGATAAAATATTTTTCCCTTATATAATTTTTTACTTTTGTTTTATCCTCTTGCAATTTGGCAACTGAACTATGTCTAGTTTTTAGCTAAACATTTAATTTGCAGGATACAAGATAATGAAAAATTTGATATAAGAAAAATATAAGATAAGTGTGAAATATAAGTTCTCATTCAATTTTTTGTCAAAAAAATCTAGTGTAAAATATGATTCTCATTTTCTCACCGAGGGATAAGAAAATACTTTTTTTATTACTATTTTATACTGTTTTGGAAAACATTATTTTAGATCTTCAATTTTTTCATGTTTAATTATCCCTAAAATTAGTTGGCCCAGCCCAACTTATTCCCCTATAATATATTGAGATTATCGGGCCGGCCCGATAATTACAATGAAGAGTTTATTAAAATAAAATGTAATTTATAAAATAAAATCATAATTATTATTTTATTTCACATTTATTAATAATTATTAAAATTACATTGAAGAGTTTATTAAAATATCCAGTATATAATTTTTAGGAATTTGAAATAACACAATATAATTTTACAACATAATAAAAGTATTATAAATTAAAATGCCTTTTTGACAACAGTTTCCCAAAAATGTTGACAATAACGTTGTCTATTAGAGCAATGTATTGCAAATAGATAACAAATTTGGGCAACTGTCGTTAAAAATGTTGTCTATTTGTGGAAAAATGCGCTAATAGACGACAGATGTTGAAAACCGTTGTAAAACTATTGTCTATTAGCATGTGTTGTCGCTAATAGACAACAGATTACGGTAAAATTGTTGTTAATTCATGAATAGACAACACTGTTGGAAAAAACTGTTGTCTTTTAACTGTTGTTAATTTATATTTTTTAAGGAATGTTGATATCATTATCCCTTAAATTGAGGGGAGTAATTAACATTATTTTCAAAAATGACAGTTGAATTAAATGTTATTATTATTGATTAAGAATAATGGCTGAAATTAATTATTGATTAACGGCTATGATCATGCCATGTGGCTTAACCATGAGGAAGGTGCGTTTGGGCGGGGAAACACAAAACTTGCAAACAGTAGCAAGGATTGTGTTATTATATAAATTAGAATCACTCATCGCGCGATGCACGATTAAAAATATATATTTATTTTAAAAGAAAAAAATAAGATCAAATAATTGAGGGAGATTCATTGACTTTTTTTTTTTTTTTTGGTTAAGTAAATAAAAGAAATTTATAAATGTAGAGGAAGATTAGTATATAATACAAAGACCTATATATTTACCATATATAGGGGAAGATTTTCTTATGTAGAATAATGTTTTTACTATATAATGATGATCCATAATTTTCCTAATTTAAGCACAAATGTTATACATTCCTTAATTAGTGACTAAGTAGAAAACACGTTTTATTTAATAAACCGGTCAATTAAAATTGAAAATCATGGTTTCCACTTATATTAATGTTTGTTTGGGCGGGAAAATTCCGTAGTTTATATTTTCGACGGATTTTGTTATTATATTTAGTATTGATAGATTGTTTATATATTTCATTATTTATATAATTGTCATAAACATAATATATTTTGAAATTCTGTTATAAATTATGCATTGAAGTTTATTATAACTAGTATTACTCCCGTGCAATGCACGGAAGTATGTTAACATTATGATATATTTTAATAAAATTAAATATTATATGATATTATTTTTTAAAATGTGAACCTTGTATACTCGATAAAATAAATAATTCAAAATCTTGAATTATCATATAGTAAAATTTTAAATAGCATAAATATATGTTTCTCCCGTGAATTTATGGATTGAATATATACTTATTATTTATAAAAAATTTATCATTACGAAATAAAATTAAAATAAATATTAAATATGACAATTAAAATACATATATTAAAATTATTTTGTTAACTCAAATGTTACTGTAGGCAGTCTGTATCCTTCTTAACCTATGCGAATAACCACAAATAATCTCAAAATTACATATATTAAAATAAACATAAATATAATAACAAGCCAACTTATTAAAAAAATAACTATAAGAAAAAAAAATTGAATAATTTATAAGAAAATTATATTTTTCTTTTAAATAATCTCATATTTGTTATTGTTAAAAATAGTAATTGATTCATTTTTTATAATTTAATTCTCATTATAAATAGTTTAATCCACAATAAAAAGTCAAAACTTACTTCAACTTAAAGTAGGTGAAAAAATTATTAATTTCATAAACTATATGTAAAAATAGATTAGAAACAAAAAACTTGTTATCATTTAAAAAAAAAAAAATTGTTGAGAAATAAACAAACTGACAGTATGGTGATAGTACAACAACAAATCTTTAGGGACAAGTACATGAATAATACACTTGAAAATGTCCAACTTGCAATTGGAGGGGAAAATAATTTTATTTATTAAATATTTGGCTCTATTTTATTTAATTACACAAAAACGCATATTTATATGTATATAAGTATATATATAGATTAATTTACCAAACAAAACTAAGATAGAAAGATACATACAATAAATTAATTAATTAAAGTATTTATAAAAACTAGATTCTTTTATAAAAAATATTTAACTAATTCTTACAACCTAAATTTGATACCAATAAACATGCACAATACGTATTGAGATCTAACCAAATAATCAATCAATATAAAATTGTCTTTATTTTATTAAATACCACACTTATATATATATATATATATATGGGGTATGTATGTTAAATTAAAGATCATGAAAATATAATTTATTTTATATATAATATGTAAAAAATAGTTATGATACAAAATACTATTTGTATTTAAAATTTGGGAAAAGTACTTCTTTAGAAAAAAGGAAAATAAAAATCAAAAGTTCGCATTTGTACAAATAACCATAAATAACACTAAATATAATGGTTGGGAAATGCAATTTACAATCTTTAACTTTCTTATAACTTTTATATATGTGTGGATTTTGTAATATATCTACATAAACTTTCAAGTTGTAACTATAAATATTTACTTGTTCTTTTCTAAAATTAGATTCTCATTTGCAACTTATAATATTTTACTTGATGATATCATATATATTCAAAATATTTCTAAATAAATCTTAACATTAACAAAATAAAATTCAAAAGTGTGTTAATATTTATTTGGTATTCTAATCTATTCAAATAAATTATATTTTATTTGGTATTCTAATCTATTCAAATACTTAAATATGTTCATATTTTATTTGGTATTCTAATCTATTCAAATAAATTATATATAATGAAAATATTATATCTATCTAAATATTAAATTGATTAATGAAAAACTATATCTTAGGTTACAAAAAAATAAAATAAAAATCGAATATAGTTAGTGCGACTAAGTATTTTATAGATTAAAAAGTGTAAAAAAAATATAGTTGAGGTTAGTCGCGTAAAAGAAACCAACTAAAAAAAGATTGAAAGATGTAACAAATGTCATAATTTAAGTTGCAAAGTGTAACTTACTTAAGAAAATAATCTTAACAAAATACATATTATGAAAATATGAATTAGTAATAAAAGAATAACCTGAATAATAATTATGATATATAAATATGCATTTGCTCTAAGTTCCCATACTTCCGTGACTAATCAAACAAACATTGTTATTATAAAAAATATACTCCTTCCATTTCTTTTTATTTGATCTTTTAGCTTCTTAATGATTTTTCGAATTAATTGATCTTTTAGCTATTTTTTACAATTTCTCGCAATTTTGTCCTCTGTCAATCCTAAAATATTTCTTATTTTCAACCTAGATTTGAGATAGATGTGAGAGAGAAAGGAGATTACTGGGGATATATTTGGAAAAAAAAATTGAATTCTTAATTCTTCCACTTTTTTTTTTTTGCTTTCTAAAAAATCAACTAAAAAGAAATGGAGGGAGTATATTTGTAGATGTAAGTAATTATTTAATAAATTGTTTGTAAATTTTTTTTCCTTTAACTTAATAAAATAAGAGTTAAATTATTTAAACAATGATTTTCATCCCGGACGTAACTTAGGTAAAGAAAATATATTAGAAATTCATGTCATATAAAATAAATAAATTTCTTGTAGTTTAAAAGAACTCAACTAACCAGAATCTAACCAATATAATTAACCAATAAATAATTTATTTTTAAATCTAATATATGTGATATGGATGTCAAATTGAAGATCTTGAAAAGATGAATAATTTGATATATTATGGATAAAAAACGAATTAAAAATAAAAATTTTATTTACATTTTACAAATTAAAAAAAAAATTATTACTTACCAAAATTGACAAAACCTTACTAAATTAATGTTAAACTTTTAGGCGGGAAAAGTAAAATGACATAAAAGCCCTTCATTCTACTTTTATATATATAATATATATAGATATCCACTAATGTTTCATGAATTAAATACTGTTCAAAATCTCAATAAAAATTCTAACATGTTTTATTTTTTACCAACATCAATATTATTGTGAATATATTTACCAATGTTTCTATAATTTTAAAGCGTAAAAAATTATGATTTGTTGGTCGATTATTATTTGCAACACAATCTTTAAAATGTAGCGTAGAAATGCATCACCTTTATAATTTTTTCAATTCAATGCACCCGAACAAGTTTTGAGTCTCAATTGTTAATGTGGAGCCTGGAATTATAATTTTTGACCCATCTAATTGCATACGAGCAATGGTATGGATTCTTTTAAATCCCTAATTAAATTAAGACTTAATAACATAAAAATACGTGACATTTTGGTCAGTTATCAAATACAACATAACATTTTAAATTTAACATAAAAATACATCACCTTTTAATTTTTTTTCAATTTAATACACGAGACTAATTCAGAGGCCAATGGTTGACGTGGAACCCGAATCGAAAGTTTGGGCCATAACCTTTTTACGTGGAAAAGTTTTTATTGTTATTGATCAATAATCCAGTGGAATGACGTTACGTATAGATTAACAACAGAGATCGGGTACAAGCCATTATTCTCAAAGGCAAACTCATTTTCTCCTAAAATGAATCTTTTTGCGCTGCGGATACCTCAGATTCTCTCTTCTTTATGTTCTTCTTCGTCTCGTCCTCATCTCCAAGATTAGAAATCTCGGCAACTTCCGTCACAAATGGTGTGTCTGTAGCAGCTCTGTGCTCTATTCGTCAGAGAGTTAAACTAGTCGCGGAGCGCTCCAATTATGAATCTGAATGAATACAAATTGTGGTTGTGAGAAAAACTAAGTCTGTTTTCCTCCTACGCTAAGTAAACGATGCATGTTACTGCTGCTTTGGTGAGAATTATGTCCAAGAGTTCGTGTAAGCGAGTATGTAATCATAAATTTGGTTCATTATTATTTGCAGTTGCAATTTATATAAAAAATGAAAAATTAAAGAAAGAAACAAAAACTAGAAGTTAACATACTTGTCTTCCATTAAAAATGAGCCATAAAAGTTGACCTAAAATTTTAATTTCGGGCTCTGCGTCAACAATTGAAGCTTGAAATTAGTCCTCGTGTATTTTTTTCTTTTTTTGAAAGGTTGTGTATTTATATGTTAAATTTAAAAGATCGTGTTACATTTGATAATTGACCAAAAGATGTGCATTTTTACATTATTTAGCCTTAAATTAAAACAACATTCTTCTACCATTCAACCTAATCATCATACATTATTGTTTTCATTTAATTATGAGTTAGAAAAATATCATAAATAACCATAAATAAGGTATATATAAGACCTAATAGTTAGGTCAAAGTATGAAGAAAATTACACCATTTCTTTTCTCTATGATTCTTTTTTCTTTGAGTTTCTAGAGACCCTATTTTTGTTTCTGGCTCCACCTCTTTGGAGACAACTATTCACTGATTCAGTTTATCCAATTTCAATTAAAGTTTTCCAACTATTCACATACATTACAAACAGATGGCTCACTGATTCATAAATTTTACGGTTTATACACATGTCCTGATGAATAACATTCAAAAAATAAAGACCTCGATTTTCTTAACTGTGTTTAGAAACTAAATTTCAAATGCAATAAGTGTGTCTTAGATTATAAACTAGAAATTCAGAGGTTGGAAATTGTTTGAACAAACAATAAACATAGTGAAACCTAAATATTGAAAATATAATGAACGTACTAACTTTTGAACATGGAAACAAATTTTTTAACATACGATAGTCCATTAGGAAACTAAATTAGTCCAAACTGCGAACACACCATAGACCATTCAGAAATTAAGTATTGAACATACAATGGAATGTAAACTTTGAAAATTAGTTGTAGTAATGTAGGGGTAAATAAGAACTTAATGTGGTGTCTAAAAAAATTTGAGTATCTAAATTATGAGTCCTACTTCTATGAAATGGTTGCATTGGTGCAACTACTACTCCCTCCGTCCCAGTTAACTTGTCCTACTATCATTTTGGTCCGTCCCACTTAACTTGTCACACCCATAAATGACAATTAAAGGCAACAATCTCCACCCTCAAAATATCCACATTCAATCTCCACCTTTAAAAAGGTCAAAGATTCCACAAAATTTATTTTTTCTTAACATCCGTGTCCGGTCAACTGTGACAAGTTAACCGGGACGGAGGGAGTAGTTTTTAGCCATTGGATCTTAAAAATTATAATCCTAGTCATCTATTCATTTAGGAGTATTAAAGAAAAAAAGAAGGTAAAATTGATATTTCACTCACTACTCTTCCCAATAAATCACAAGTTCCAATACATCTTATTCTAACATCTCCTTATTTTCCATAAAATTAAAGCTGATTTTTTCTATACAATCTCTTAAATATACAAGATTAACCATCAAGATGGTAGGTAAATCAATCATATAAATAGAAGCAACAAGGAACAAGGAATTAACCGATGTTGGCAAAATCAATTTCATGATTTTAGTTGTTGGCTTGCTGCAGATGAGTAAGATAGTAAATTAATGACTTGCTTGACTTTAATATGTGAGATGCCTCCATAGATGGAAGGTTCTACCAAAAAGTTAGCATGGATGATGAATAAAATAGGCTTGAATTGAACATGAAATGTTCTAGGGAAGAATTTGAGGTGGTCTCCATTCTTCTATTAAGTATACCTAATCGGGTAGCATAGTGTTCGATTGGGTGATCTGACCATCCATCCCAAAAGTGTATGAAATTAGAGAAAAATTAATTGTCAAATTGAAAGGAGAGATCTGACAACTGTACATACAAAGAAATAAAAATAAAATTGGGTCTTACTAAAAATACTAAAATGACAAAATTAGCCCTCGATTGTACATATGCAACAATTGTATAGCAGACCCCTAAATTATATAATATCTTCACTATTAATAATGTAACCAATAGAAAAGGACAACACATTAGGTTATCAATGTTAAGATTTTGAATGACGAAGTTGGATAGCTCAAGTGGCAGAACATCTATTACTTAGACCTTTGGTCCTGTGTTCAAGTCACCGTGGGGGGAAGGAAGGGTTTTTTTTAAAAAAAGAAAATGTTAAGATTTTGAATTTTATCACACCGTTTTATTTAAATTTTAATAATGATTCAATTAAGATTCATTTAGTCTATTTATGAATATTATTATAAAATAAAAATCCATTTTCCATATTAACAAATATCTTAAACCAATCCCCTTGTTTAGAATGACACATAAGATCAACCATAATAATGGGCAAAAACATGGGTGCATAAGATGTACAATAAACTTATTGCACATCTGCCCAGAAAAGAGAAAAAAAAAAAGCGCCAGATTTTTCTTATTTTACTTAATTCAGCGCCTCATAAAAAATAACAAGGACGTTTTTGTTACATAAGTAATGGGGTTGGCATGATGGTAAACACTCTTGGGTGAATGGTGAGAACTGTAGTTCGAACCTTCTCCATGCTAGCATTTTTTTTCCTTTTTTTTTTTTTTAGCGCTTATTTTATATTTATAATTAATAATGAAAAATAATTTAATAACTAATTATAGTTTTAATTTTTATTGATGTTTTTTTTTTCAATTTTTATCATCTTTTGATTATATTTATTTTAATATTTCAGCATAATTTTTTTTTTTATCGGATTCAATATAGTATAATTTTTTTTTTCTTCTTGTTGTGGCGGACTCGTAACAAAAAAATCTTGAAATTTATGATTTTTTTTTTATTGTCCCAAGCAGTATAATTTATAATTTTTTAAAGTGTATTTTCATCTTTTTCCTTTGTATTGTGTTGCATTCATATATACTATTAGGGATCACTAATTATACTGTAAGTTCGAAAAATTAATATACAGTAGTATACAAAAAAAAAAAAAAAATCATACTGTAACTAATAAGCTTATACTATTAGACAACATAATATATACTATAATCAAATAATAAATATACTGTAACCTTGAAAGATAATTATAGCGTAATATGCAAAGAATAAATAAATATTTTGTAAATTGTATATGTAATAGAATGACAAGAGAAAATTGATGATGAATAAATAGCTAAACAGTGTATTGCTAAATGGACTTATACTTTTAAGCAATATAATATATATTATAAGGGAACAATAATTATACTCTAAGCTGGAAAAATAAATATACAATAGTATACAACAAAGAAAATTTATATTGTGAATTACAAATTTATACTATTAGGCGATATAGTATGTACTATAAGCAAACAGTAAATATATTGTAACCTGAAAAAATAATTAGAGTAATATACAAGGAATAAATAGATATACTATAAATTGTAGTACAACTTGTTTTACCAAAAAAGTATAATTTATTTGTCGGAATAGTATAATTTGTTTTACTATAAATTATGATTTGTTTTACTAGAAATTATGATTCGTTTACCCATACAGTATAACTTGTAAAGCGGTATAATATAACTTGTTTTACCAAAGAGTATACTTTGTTTGCGGGATTAGTAGAATTTGTTTTACTAGAAATTATGACTCGTTTACCCATACAATACAACTTGTAAAACGGTATAGTATAACTTGTTTTATCAAAGAGTATACTTTGTTTGCCGGAATAGTATAATTTGTTTTACTAGAAATTATGATTTGTTTACCCATATAATATAACTTATAAATCGGTATAGTATAACTTGTTTTTCCAAATAGTATAATTTGTTTTACTAGAAATTATGATTCGTTTACCCATATAATATAACTAATAAAGCGGTATAGTATAACTTGTTTTACCAAATAGTATACTTTGTTTGCCGGAATAGTATAATTTGTTTTACTAGAAATTATGATTCGTTTACCCATATAGTATAACTTGTAAAGCGGTATAGTATAACTTGTTTTACAAAAGAGTATACTTTGTTTTCCGGAATAGTATAATTGTTTTACTACAAATTATGATTCGTTTACCCATACAATATAACTTGTAAAGCAGTATAGTATAACTTGTTTTACCAAAGAGTATACTTTGTTTGCCAAAATAGTATAATTTGTTTTACTAGAAATTATGATTCGTTTATCTATACAATATAACTTGTAAACGATATAGTATAACTTGTTTTGCCAAATAGAATACTTTGTTTGCCGATATAGTATAATTTGTTTTATAAAAAATATGATTTGTTTACGATACAGTATAACTTGTAAGCCAAAAGACAAAATAAAACAAAAGAAATATTTTAAGAAATACATAAAATAAAAAAGCAAATTATAATTTTTTTTATTTAATTCAATAATTTTTATTTACTAATTGTTATTATTAATTTTGCAAATTGATATATAAAAATAATTAATAAATATAAATACATAAACATTTGTAAATCAAAAGAAAAATTAAATAAAAAATATACAATATAATGATAATTAAATGATAATTATTTATAGTTATTAATATAATACAATATTTTACATAAATAATATATATTATATATAAATAAAAAAAGAACAGGTGAGGTTTTAAGCGGCTAAGGGGATTCGAACCCCCCCTTCAAGAATAAAGTGCGGACGTCTTATCACCGAGGCCATCACCAGTTTTGAAATTCCAAACATGCCTTAGTATAAATATCCCAATTCGCTGAAAAAGAAAGGAGCGTATAATAAGCTCTATTGTACATCTTACGAACCCATGTCTCACTCTAATAATGATAAACATTTCATATATAATCACACTCTCTTTCTCACTACTATTTTTTAATAAGGGAAACACAAGCTACCATAAAAAGAGAAATGAAAGTATAACTCAATCGCAGAACCATGCTTGTCCAATTTTGAGCCTATTGAGAAAAATGAAGGTTTTATTGTTTGTGCATTATTTGGGCATCTTAAGCCCATCAAGTTCCTTGGTGCATTCTCCCAAGTCTTAATATTGAATTGATTCTTTTCATCAAGACAAAGTTTCATGTACACCAAGTGTACAGTGTAATTCTGGTTAGATATCACGATTTATACTTAAAATAGTCGTCTTGCTACCATCATTTCTAGCATAAGGATGACTTCGTCTTTTTATCCTTTTTTCCTGTATGGTTGGCCTCCAATGACAGTAGGAATGTCATTCTTAACACATTATAGAGAACACACATCTGTTTATTTCTCTTAGCCTCTTGTAATTCTTGTGGAGCGCCACTTGATGACACCACTCTGCAAGATTGACATTGAGAAATGATATTTTCCTAGCCACATAATCTAATTCATTCGTCCCTGTGGGTGGCTGATACTTCCTGAGAAGCATTTTCTCCATGTACACAGGATCTTGGCAAAGAATAGTGGAATGTTGTCCTACTCATTTATCTTTGCTTTCCATCTACTACGGTGAAGAACTTGATGGACTACCCTACGCGACAAATATCACGTACCTCTAGCCTATAGAGTGCCTGCTTGTATCGACAAACCTTTTCTTCTTCAGCTCCTTCAAAGTAGCCGAATCAAATAAACCAGAATTTGATTATTTGGCTATTTTTTGGATGATATCAAATAATGATTCGCTTGTCCAAACTTGCTCTCTAATCTTTGGATCGGTATCATCCCAAGCGATTTTCATTGATCCCTCGAGGCTCATCTTTAAAAGTGAGATGAAGCCTTCTTTGTTCAAATCAAGTATTCCAACTGCAATTCACATTGCAGATGACCACTCATCAATAAACAATTCTCTATTCTTGAAGTCCAATATATCCAGGTTTAGTACCAATATGTATGGATGAATCGGATCTAAATGGGATTTCCCATAAGGCGTCCGAGTAAAGTTCGGCCTTTGGGTTCTCCTTCTTGTTCCTACGGGATAACTCGTGTCGTCACCTACCTGAATCCATCCTGTGACATATTGATATATGGTGGTGGATCATGAGATCCCATACTTTCTGCCGCATTGGTTGGAAGCTGAGGTGTAATCCTGAGGATTAATTGTTATCGGGGCTTAAATCATTTTTGGTCCCGTAACTTTTTACTTGTACAATTTTGGTCCCAGAAAAAGTTAAAAGTTCAATTTAGTCCTGTAACTTTGGAATGGGTCCAAATTCAGTCCCTTTTTTTCGCCGTCGGTGATCAATTTGGCCGGAAAATTACATGTGCTGGCCACCGGACTCATTTTTCCATCCAATTTTTAAATACCTGGCATCGGTAAGTGATTTTGAAGTAAAAATAACATTAAAAATTAAAAAAAAGTAAAAGAAAGAGGATTTTTTTTTTCTCGTTTCTCATCACTTGTTGGTGCCACATATTAAAAATTCTGTTGGAAAAATGAGTCATGTGAATGATACATGCAATTTTCCAGTCAAATTGGCCACTACCGGAAAGAAAAGGGACTAAATCTGAACCAATTCCAAAGTTTAGGACTAAACTGAATTTTTAACTTTTTTTGGGATCGAAATTGTACAAGTGAAGAGTTACGGGACCAAAAATAATTTTAGCCCATTGTTATCGCATCAATATATTCTCCTGCATTTTTAAATCTACAAGACCCAATCTCGTGAAGGATTGTGCAAGGTTGTGCAAATCCTCCAAATTTACTTTATCCATTCTTTATTATGATAAGATTCTTCCGGTTTAGAAAAGCAATCATCTTTTCACTATCGGTTGGCTCGCCTCTTACTTCGGCAACTTTTTCCTTTTGATATAAAAGAGGTTCTGTAACGAAAGATGGTGATAACCAAGGACGAAAATATCGATTTTTACGGAAATTTTGGTGGTTCAAGTTTAGAGAGATTTCGGTGGAAATATCGGTGCAATTTTTTAAAAATGCTAAAAAATATATTAAAACATATAATTTGCCACGGAATTTTATAGATTGTTTTAAACAAACTCAAATCCAAATATTTAAAAGCAAGCCCAGATAATCTCAAATAAAAGTATAAAATATTGCTCAAATCTTCTCAATTAAAAAATTACAAACCTCGAACTTCTGCTTTGCGTTCAGAATCACTTCCCCTTCAGAATCCCTTCTTATCCGCGTTTTTCCTCAACAGCCGCGTTCAGAAGCACTTATACAGAATCACTTATTCACGCCTTCCCCCTTCTTCATGCTTTAGCTTCGTCAACCCTCTTCTTCACTCAACAACCCTCAATAGCCCTCTTCTTCACCTGAAACCACGACAGAATCACTTAGTCACGCCTGCTCCCACTTCTTCACAGCCTTCTTCAACAGCCTAAACCGAAACGAGATAAACGAGAAAGGTCGAGATCTCGTGGAGAATCTTGACAAAATCTGTCAAGATCTGAAACTGCCATGGCCGAAACGAGATAAGCGAAATTTTCGCCGAGAATCTCGCGAGATTCTGATAGACTCTTTCTTCATTGGTTTTTTATCTCGCTGCCAACTAATCCACGAGATTTCGCGAGATTCTGATAGACTCTTTCTTCATTGGTTTTTTATCTCGCTGCCAACTAATCCACGAGATTTCGTCGAGATTTCACCGAAGTCCCGTGAGATTTTCAACCCTGGTGATAACCGTCATTCTTTTATTCTCCTTGACGTACTTTGCTTGTTTTCCAATGTGGTCAATCTCTTCTAAACATCTTTTGAGAGTTTCAATGATTTCCTTCTATTGGTTGATGATGATCTCTCCATAATTCTAGATAGTTTTATGGATTTTCTTAAGATATGAAATCTTAGATTTTTCTTTGTTGATTTATTCCCAATTAAGTCCCACTATAGTTTCTCCCAGAAATGTAATGCAGTTTCTAGATTTCTGATTGAGACTAGTTGGGACATCTTCTCCAAATCTCCTTTTGTTGGAAAATTTCCATGGATGATGGTAAAGTTGATGAAATCAGCTGCATTCCCTTCTACATGTATGTCCTGTATAAAAAAATCTTTCGTCGGATTTATTTACTCCTTTCATCCAAACTCGACATTTTAAAAGGTTTTTGTAGCTTGTTATTGAACTCAATACTTCTTTCAAGAATCTTTTCACACCTTTGGAGTAAATCTCCAAAGAAATCTCATTTATTGTCTTTTCAAAGTCTGAAATGTTATTACAATGTTTCTGGAAATGCAAATAGAACAAGAAAAGGAAAGGAGTAAACTGGAACAACAGCAAATCGAGTCGTGGGAAGCCCACTGTCCTTAGGAAAAAATACTTCCCGGCTAGTGCTCTCGAAACGAAGTATATTACCCCAAAGATAAAACGATTTTCGTCATTTTCTGTAGTAGCACCACTAACAGAAAAGGCACCGGTGAACTAAGGTCGTTCGTCTGAAAACTGAAGCTGGAATGCAGAGAATGAGAATGAGAAAATTCAGGTGAATAATTGTTGTTGTATGCATGCAGGAGACAACCTATTTATAGGCCTCCTTGGGGAACATATGAATTAATGAATTAATTATGTCATTTATAATTGATAGTTAAGGGCTTAGCAAGCCCAATTATTTTGGGCTGCCAAAAATATAACTGGGCCTCGGCCGAGGCATTCCCAAAGATCCAAAGTCCAAAGCCCAAGCCCAAGCCCGATGGGGAGGCGAGGTGTGGCGTGGCCGTGCCGTGCCGTGCCGAGCGAGCGAGCGAGCGAGTGCGCGTGTAGGCTTCCTATTGGACTCCCTCACATGAATACTTGATATTCCTTAATGATGAGCTTTCATATTTATATATTAATTTAAGGAGCATTTAAACCAATGTGGGATAATAACTCCTCTTAGTTATTAATCCTACATTTAATACACCACCAAGTGACAACTTTATGTATTAATTTCTCACTCACCAAAAGTCGATTTTGAGAAATTCAAGAACCTACGATTATCTACTCCTTGCGTAGATTAATCGTGTAAAGTTTAATTTCTACAGAATTAAACTTCCTACCACTTAATTATATCATTAAAGTGCCTTATCCACACTTTAATTATTCATTAATTCCAATAATCCCCAACATGAGTGAAAATTAATGCATGCATGAATGCAATCTCCAGTCTAGACTCTTAGTGATCAGTACTGCCTAAGGAAAGGTAGTTTGTGACTTTGAACCTTCCATAGTAATCCACTGTCGGATACACTGGTGGTTTGGTAGATTTTAATCCTTGAACCTATCCTCCTTAGTGTGCACCTAGTCAACAGTGTTTATGCAATACTGACCAGAACATCCTTGTTCTCACGTTTTGGTCCGTTTCGGCCATGGACCCTCTTTGGATTCATAAGTGTTTCATTTGAAGCGGCCCTTTACTTCACACTTATATAGGTGAATTCTTTATCGAGTATCATGTACTACTCTACCTTCCTTTAGGTATCTCTAAGTCATTAGAATTCATAAGACTTAACCTCTACCACCATTACAGGTCTTATGCACTTACCTTGCATTCTAGGGATGGAATTTGAAGACATTGTCTTCCAAGTGCTTCTCCTAAACTTTCAAAACTTAGTTTTCCCATTGAACCATGTTTGTGGGATCTCCACTCATCATGGTTGGGTGTCCATTTTGATCATTCTTTAGTTGGTGGGTTTTACTCCCATTCCCTCTCGCAACTTAACCAACTGATCTCGGTTTAAACCTTTGGTTAACGGATCCGCTAAGTTATCCTTAGACTTTATATAGTCTATTGTGATAACCCCACTAGAGGTCAATTGTCTCACGGTGTTATGTCTATGGCATATATGCCTAGACTCACCGTTATACATATTGTTTAGTGCTCTTCCTATTATGGCTTGACAGTCACAATGAACCATAATAGCCGGTACTGGCTTACTCCAACATGGAATATCTTCTCAAAAATAGCGAAGCCATTCTGCTTCCTCACCAGCTTTATCCAAAGCGATGAATTCCGATTTCATGGTGGATCTGGCTATACACGTTTGCTTTGTCGATTTCCATGACACTGCTCTACCTCCAATAGTGAAAACGTATCCACTTATGGAAAAGGAGTCTTTAGTGTCCGAAATCCAATTTGCATCACTGTATCCTTCAATAATTGGAGGATATCTCGTGTAATGTAGCCCATGATTTAGCGTATACTTTAAGTATCTCAGAATTCTTGTCAAAGCTTTCCAATGTCCTTGACTTGGATTACTTGTAAACCTGCTCATTTTGTTAACCGAACATGCAAGATCTGGTCTAGTACAATTTGTTATGTACATAAGACTCCCTATTACTTCTGCATATTCCACTTGAGCTACAGGTTCACCCATGTTCTTCTTCAGATGAACATTAAGTTCTAATGGAGTTTTGGCAGGTGGATCATCAAAGGCATTGAATTTTCTGAGCACTTTCTCTACATAGTGAGATTGAGTCAGAACAATTCCCTCTGATATCCTAATTATCTTGATTACTAGAATCACATCAGCCAATCTCATATCTTTCACGTCAAAATTTCTTTTCAACATCCTCTTCGTATCCATGATAATTTCATGGCTACTTCACATGATTAACATATCGTCTACATATAGACATACTATGACATATACTTCTGATGTACCTTTTACGTACACACATTTGTCACATTCGTTGTTTCTGAAACCATTTGACAACATGGTGGTGTCAAATTTAAGTGCCACTGTTTTGGCACTTGTTTGAGACCATATAACGATTTTACTAGTTTGCATACCTTCTTTTCTTGTCCAGGTACTACAAACCCTTTGGGTTGATTCATATAAATCTGCTTTTCTAACTCTCCATTTAAGAACGCAGTCTTTACATTCATTTGGTGAATCTCAAGATTGTGTATTACTGCAATCGAGAGAAGCACTCGAATGGACGTAATCCTGGTCACAGGGGAGTAAGTATCAAAGAAGTCATCACCTTCTTTCTATTTGAAGCCTTTGGCTACCAAACGAGCTATATATTTATCTATTGAACCATCAGCTTTATATTTCCTCTTTAGGGTCCATTTGCATCCTAAAGGTTTACAACCTGGTGGAAGATCAGTTAACTCCCACTTGTGGTATTGCATGATCGATTCAATTTCACTGTTGATTGCTTCTTTCCAGAATGGTGCATCTGGACTAAACAAAGCTTCATTAATTGACTTCGGTTCATCATCCAGCATATATATAATAAAATCAGGACCGAATGACTTAGCAGTCTTAGCTCTTTTGCTACTTCTCATTTCCTCCTCTTCTAAGGTCCGAAAACTACTTGTAGCTTCAACAGTTCTTTTTAAGTTTGAACTACTTCCTTTCTCAAGAGTAATTCCTTGGTTTGAGATTTCTAACAATCTTTCTCTACATGGAAAGATATTTTCAAAGAACACCGCGTTCCTTGATTCTATAATTGTACCCACAGTCATATCTGGAATTTCAGTCTTATGGATTTGAAACCGATATGCACTGCTGTTGAGTGCATACCCAACAAATATACAATCAATCGTTTTAGGGCCAATTTTAACTTGTTTAGGTAATGGCACCTCAACTTTCGCCAAACACCCCCACACTTTGAGGTATTTGTAAGACGGTTTGCGTCCTTTCCACAACTCGTAAGGAGTTTTGTCAACTCTTTTTAGTGAAATCTTATTAATATATAGTTGGCTGTAAGTACAGCTTCCCCCCATATGTTCTGGGGGTAATCCTGAACTAATCAACAAGACATTCATCATCTCTTTAAGAGTACGATTCTTGCGTTCTGCAACGCCGTTTGATTGAGGAGAGTAAGGAGCTGTAGTTTGATGAATTATACTATTTTGAGAGCATAATTCCTCAAACGGAGCTACATACTCACCACCTCGATCACTTCGAATTATTTTAATCCGGGTGCCTAGTTGATTTTCATCTTCAGTTTTGTAGTTTTTAAACGCTTCTATTACTTCATCTTTACTTCTTAGAAGATAAAGATAGCAATATCTTGTGCAATCATCTATAAAAGTTATAAAAAACCTTTTCCCACCTCTAGTCTGCACAAATTTTAAGTCACACACATCAGTGTGTATTAATTCTCGAGGTATTGTGCTCCTTTCTACTGAATGAAAAGGTAAATTTAGCCATTTTAGCTTCAACACACACTTCACATTTTTCATGTGATTTTACTTCATTCAGTTTTAGCAAATCTAAATTTACTAAACGTTTTATAGCATTAAGATTTACATGTCCTGATTTAGAATGCCATAAAGAGGAACACTCAAGCAAGTAAGAAGAAGTAGATGCTTTTTCATTCATATTGGAAGTTACATTATTCACTTGGCGTTTAGCCATTACATTCATTTTGAATAAGCCATTAACTACAAAGCCCTTCCCTATGAAAATTCCTTGCTTGCTCAGTATGAACTTGTTGGCTTCGAAGACTAGTTGAAACCATGCTTCACCAATAAAGATCTGGAAACCAAGTTTTTCCAGTTGTCTGGGACATACAACACATCCTTCAGAGTGAGCTCTTTGCCAGAAGTTAACTTAAGAACCACATTGCCCACTCCAACTACCTCGGATGAGGCTTGATTTCCCATGTGCAGCTTCCTCCCGGAAGAAGCCTTGTAACTTGAAAATACCTCCCTGTCAGAACAGACATGATAAGAGGCTCCTGTATCAACAAACCATTCTCTTGGGTTGTCCACAACATTTGCCTCTAAAATCACAACAGTGAGGTCTAACTCATTTTCAACAACATTGGCATTCACTTTCTTCTTCTTCTTCTTCTTCTTCTTAGGCATATTATAATTTTTAGCCATGTGGTTTGGCTTACCACAATTATAACAATTTCCTGCAAACTTTGTAAAATTTGCAAGTTGTTTACCTTTGCCAATGTTGTTCGGCTGATCGTTTCCCCGATTGTTGCCATCGGTTGGGCGTTTCCTCTTATTACTCGAGGATCCCCTTTCCAACAGGTTAGCCTTTGCATCAACATAAGCCCTAAACTTGGATTCGTTCTTCCGGTTATCTTCTTCAATCCTTAGCTTAAGGATCAAGTCTTCAACTGTCATTTCTTTTCACTTGTGCTTCAAGTAATTCTTGAAGTCACCCCAACTTGGAGGCAGCTTCTCGATCAAGCTTTCCACCACGAATGACACCGGAAGCTTCATGTCTTCGGCTGAAGCTCTTGAGCTTGCTCCACAACCGAACGGTTGTCAACCATTTTAAAGTCCAAAAATCGAGCGACCACAAATTTCTTTGTGCCTGCATCATCCATCTTGTATTTCTTGTCCAATGCTTCCCAATGATCTTTTGCTGACTTCATGTCAGAATAAACGTTGTACAACGGATCAGCTAGCCCATTCAAAACATAGTTTCTACATAAATAGTCGCCATGGGACCAAGAGTCAAAGGCAATTCGCCTTTGTTCATTAGTATCCTCTTCTGCTGCGACAGCAGGAGGGCAGGAGGAGTCGGAATTGTTCTTGCTGGAGCGGGGACGGGTGGAACAGTAGGATTGTTCGTTACAGTAGACTTGTTTCCAGAAATACAGAAATATATTTTTTCCTAAGATTGTTATTACAATATTTCTGGAAATGCAAAATAGAACAAGAAAGGAGAGGAGTAAACTGGAACAACAACAAATCGAGTTGTGGGAAGCCCACTGTCCTTAGGAAAAAATACTTCCCGGCTAGTGCTCTCGGAACGAAGTATATTACCCAAAGATAAAACGATTTTTGTCCTTTTCTGTAGTAGAGCGAACTAATGACGTTCGTCTGAAAACTGGAGCTGGAATGCAGAGAATGAGAATAAGAAAATTCAGGTGAATAATTGTTATTGTATGCATGCAGGAGACAACCTATTCATAGACCTCCTTGGGAATGAATTAATTCTGTCATTTATAATTGACAGTTACGGGCTTAATAACAGCCCAATTAATCCCTCCTTAATCAGGTTTGAATTTAAAATTCAAATACATCCACTGTTGGGCTCATCCAATTGGACTTCTGATCCGGCAAGCCCAAAACACATCCACTGTTGGACTCATCCAATTGGACTTCTGAAGCTCTTCCGGCAAACCCAATTATTTTGGGCTGCCAAAAATATAACTGGACCTCGGCCGAGGCAATCCCAAAGACCCAAAGCCAAAGCCAAAGCCCAAGGCGAGGCCGTGCCGTGCCGAGAGTGTGGGTTCCTATTGGATTCCCTCACATGAATACTTGATATTCCTTAATGATGAACTTTCATATTTATATATTAATTTAAGGAGCACTTAAACCAATGTGGGATAATAATTCCTCTTAGTTATTAATCCTACATCTAATACATGATAACACGTTATTTATGCATGTATTTAGGTCGATTTAGGATCATATTTTATAGCATATACGTGTATATTTGACCAGCACTTATTGACATTTATAATATTTGGGCAATTTGACGTGTTTCGACTTGTTTTGAAGATAATTAGGTATTTTTATGCCATTTGGAAGAAGTTCGAAGGAGAAACAAGTCAAATAGAGTGAAAACCGGCCCAAAGGAGTGAAAACCGTCCAAGAACCGGTCCAAACCGGTTCGAACCGGCCTGAACCGGTCCAGTAGCAAAACGACGGAAGAACCGACACGGCCGCGTCAGACCTTCAACACGGCCGTGTCAAAAGTGGTCCACAATGTGCTGTTGATTCTGGAATAGAACACGGCCGTGTCACTCAAGCAACGCGGCCGTGTCAAATTGTTGCTAGAATAGTGAATTTTGCAAATCAACACGGCCGTGTCACTTAAGCAACACGGCCGTGTCAGAAGTGTTTTCCTGCGATAATTACCTAATTTTAATAGGATTTTGATCCTATCTTCCCCAAGATTCGGCCCCAACTCTATAAAAAGGACCCCAAATTCTAGGAAAGGGGAATCAATCACGGAAGAACACCAATTACATTATTTTACCTAGAAGACATCTTGGAGGACAAAGAAGACGAAGATATCGAGACGGAGTCATCCGGGTTTATTTATTCTTTTCTTAGTTTTAATTCTCTACAATGTTTTTATTAGAATTTTGTATTGGATTACTACTAGGCATGAGTAGCTAAGCTATTCGTGTCCTAGGGTTAGAAAGTAGGGATTTTTATGACAATGTTTTGATTTATGATTTAATCTATTAATTCCGTTCTTTACGTGTTTTATCTCTATGTTTGTGCTTAAAACTGAATTTAGCTTGATCACCTAGATTTAGTAATTTAGTTTAACAATTCCGCTTCGAGAGGAGGGAATTGTTATTAGACTTAGAACATAGAGCGCAGTTGTCTATGACTGTGTAGGCCGTGGCTTAGGTTCGTTTGGGAGTTATCAGGTTTAATTGACCCGAGAGGGTAATTAGCTTAATTAATCAACGGTTTAATCGCTTCGAGAGAAGGATTAGATTATTGTCGTGCCGCCTAATAAACACTAGAATTGGTAAATTAATAGGTTAATCATATTCAACATTGAATTAATATCCTGAAATCGAAGCCCTAGGATACCTTTTCTCTTTGATTGTTAGTTTTTACGTTTCCTAAGTTGAAGTTATATTTAATTGAGTATTTTAATTAGTAAAATTAATCCTTTGCAATTTAGTATCTAGTTAGGACATTCCTAGAGTATTAGGGTACCAAACTACCTAAAACTATTCCTTGTGGGATCGACCTTGACAATAGTACTACACCTACATCCGTACACTTGCGGAGCACTAGGTTAGAAACCGACGTGTCAAGTTTTTGGCGCCGTTGCCGGGGAATAGGATTTAGCGCTTAGTTTTTATCTTGAAAAATAGGAGGAAACTAGACTAAATTTTATTTTTTCGTAATTTTAATTTTAATTTTCGTTTTTATTTTTGGGTTAATTTTTGTATTACACGGTATTTGCTGTTTTTGGTGTTATCACGCATCGCATGCACACCAGATCAAAAGGAAAAGAGACTCTTCTTCCTTTCGATCCAGAGATTGAAGCGACAGCTCGTAGACACCGCAATAGAAGGTCTGAGATGGAGAACCCACCGCAGCAACCGAATGATGAAGCATTAAATAGAGTGCTAACAGCCTTAGCACGATTGGACGATCGCGTCACTACTATACAGCAGCAGATACCTGTACAGCAGCAACAGTTGCCACAACAGCACGGACAGATTCCAATAGAGCCAGACGCGGGAGAAGAAGACGATACACCTATTAGTGACTGTTTAAAGCCGAATCCTAATCAACAGTCAGGAGGAGTACGACTCCTGCCTCTGAATGCCAATAGTTTCGAGCTGAAGCCTGCACTGATCAACATAGTGCAGCAGAACCAGTATGGAGGAAGTGCAATGGAGGATCCGAACGCTCACCTGATAAAGTTCCGAAGATTGGCGGACACAATCAAAATAAACCATGTACCACACGAGCAGGTTAAGCTGCGATTGTTTCCTTTTTCATTGAAGGATAGAGCCCTCCAATGGTTCAATTCCTTGGAAGATATCATCAGCTGGGAAGAGTTGAGCACTTCGTTCCTATTGAAGTACTTTCCACCGAGCAAGATGCTCGACTTGCAGAATCAAATTAATCAGTTCAAGTAATTGGACCAAGAGCCATTCGGAGAGGCTTGGGAGTGATTCCGGGATCTTATCCGGAGTTGCCCTCAACATGGGTTCACCAAGAAGCAGCAAGTATGCAAGTTCTACAATGGTCTACTTGCTCCGACTAGAAACCAAGTGGATGCAGCTGCGGGTGGAAGTTTAATGGAGAAGTCAGTGAGGATGGCATTCTCAATCCTGGATGCTATGGCCAGAACGAGCTACCAATGGTCGAATGAGAGAAACATGCCAAGAAGGGTAGCAAGTGTCCAAAAAGTCGAGCCCGTCAATAATGAGCCAATTGAAAAGCTCACAGCACAAGTAATAGCATTGACGAACCAGGTGAATTTGCTAACTAATCTAACGTTAGCACAACAGCCAGGGGGTCCGGAAGAAGTTGAAGAAGTAAAATTTGTGAATCAACGAAACTTCAACAACTTCCAGAACAATCAGTACCCTCAGAATCCGAACCATCAGAACTTTTCATATGGGAAAGCGCAAAATACGCTTAATCCGCCACCCGGATTTGCTGTTACAAATGGCATGATCCATGACGGTAAGAAGCCATCACAAGAAGAAATTGCGCAATCACAATTTGAAAAGTATGATGAAAAGTTAGCTCAGTTGGAGAAGAAAGTGGATGGGAAATTCATGGAGCTAAACAAGCATATCACTGGGCAAGGGGCAGACATCAAGAGGCTCGAGAACACATTGGTGCAGACTCAAGCTAGCATTGGAGAATTGACATCAAACATGAGTCAACTGATAAAGATAGTAGGAGCTCAACACAAGCAAGGCCAATATCCGAGTGATACAGTGGTTAATCTTAAGGAGCACTGCAATATTGTGGAGCTAAAGGAGCATGAAGAGAGCATGAAGGACCAAGAAGCGAAGGAATCAAGCGAGGAAGTCAAAAACATCAAGAAGGAGGAGGTCAATACAATCATAGATAAGAAAATTCCATATCCTATTCTTGATGAGTCTTTTGATTTTTGTTTTAAAAATTCGTTCTTTGTTAACCTTGACCCTTTAGAGCAATCTAGAGTTGTTGTTGTGAAACAGGAACACCTAAAGGAGAGAATCCAAGATAAAGAGGAATTCAAGAAGAGGAAGGATGGAAAAGAGACGACGAAGAAGACACCGAGTGGGCCCAAGAAGAACGCAACCACAAGCATGAAACCGAGAAGAGCAACAAAAGCAAAAGACCCAGGGAGTTTTACTATTTCTTGCTCAATTGGTAGTCATGAGTTTCATAATGTCATGTGTGACTTAGGGTCTAGCATAAATTTGATGTCTCTTAAGCAGTATAGACAATTAGGATTAAGGGAAATTAAACGGTCATTTACTACTATCAAATTGGCGGATGGATCTTCATTAACGCCGTTGGGAGTAGCAGAGGATGTAGTGGTAAAAGTGCTAAATTTTGAATTCCCTAGTGATTTCTTAGTTGTTGACATGAAAGGGAATGATGAATTCCCTTTTATCTTAGGAAGACCTTTCTTGGCGACTAGCCAAGCACTAATAGATGTACCTAACGGGGAGTTGGTTTTTCGGGTTCAAAACGAAATAATCACACTCAAAATACATAAGTCGGGTCTAAGGGGTAGGCACAATTGTAGCATTATTTACACTACCCTAGCTGCTGTAGCAAATCCTCATGTTCCAAATAGCTCTTTAATTGTTCAGAAAACTTCCAACTCGGGGTGGCTAGAAGAAGGTTGATAGGAAAAGGACGTCCGACTGAAGACGTAAAACAAAGCGCTTGTCGGGAGGCAACCCGATGTTTATTGTTTTATGTTTATTTTTTATTGCGTTGATTTTATGTTTTACGTGTGTTTTAGTGTTTTATGTTTTTAGGAATCAACATGGACGAGTGTTGCAAGAAACGGGGGTCGAAAAGACGGAAAAATCGCGTTAAAAGGAGCAGAAGATGCAACACGGCCGTGTCGCACTATGGACACGGCCGCATCAAAAAGCACTTAGAAAGTGTTTTCAGCACTGGAATGCAACACGGCCGTGTCACACAAACGACACGGCCGTGTCAAAATCAGGCCTAGAATTCAAATTTTGGTTCAACAGCAACACGGCCGTGTCAGCCTTATAACACGACCGTGTCAAAATCAAGCTCCAAACACGAATCCACACTGGAGTGCAACACGGCCGTGTCACACAAACGACACGGCCGTGTAAAAAATGATCCAGAAAAATCAATTTTTGCAAAAAGTTGACACGGCCGCGTCATTTCTTCAGCAGAAAAAGATGCAAAAATTCAAAGCGTGATGCGGAGACGGACGAACCAAGATTCAGTAGGGGTTTCAAAACGCCGCCGTCGTCGTAACGATTTGTAAGTTAGCACCAAGGCGTACCACGTTTTTCCTCCAAACATTGGCTTTCAGCCAAGTTTGGGGGAGGGGGTAGACCGTGGAATGTCTTGGCAGCTAGATTTCTAGTTTTGATTTAATTTTTTTCGTTCGAAAGTCTTGCTGTTGATTGTGGGTCCGTGTGCCCATTGTGCTGAGTTTTATTGTTTCGATTGGTGTTATCGGGTCTGTGAGCCCATTTATCTGCTTTATTGGTGCTGATGGGTCTGTGAGCCCAAGTTGATTGCATATCGTTTCTATGTTGAGTTTTAGGAGTTTAGAGTCTTATTAGTGTGTCAGTTTTTAGAGTCATAAGAATAATAAAACCCGGAAATAGGTAACAAGTGAAAAGAAAATAAAAAGAGAACAATAGGGAAAGATGGATGATGAATAGTTAATGATGAGATGATTTAGATGAAAAAATGGCACATAATAGAGCATGAGAGGTGTTTAGAGACGAAATTGAGCTTGAACTTAGATTATTCAATCAAAATTAACCTTGTGAGAATTTGAGCCTAATTATACTCCAATTTTTGGAGTCATATACTTTCTTTCGGTGTGAATTGGATTGAATATGTGTACTAGTCTCTAGAACTTGCCTTGAGTCTTTATTAAGAATGTGTCAAGTATGTGTTGTGACTTAGGAAATGATCTTAGGCAAATTTTTGTTTAAGCCTATGTACTCGAACCATGAAAAAATTGCCTTTGACCCATGATGAAAAAAATTGTCCCTAGTTAGCCCAATTGAGCCTTATAGCCTTATTTATTCATAACCTAACAATGTCAGCCGAAACCTTTTGATTTAACTCTTTTGGCCATAATTGGATTAATCAAGTTAGAGGGAGGAGAATTGAAAGGAATTTTGGGTGAACAATTTGTGGGAAGGAATGGGAAGTAGGGATATTTTCAAAAGATGAAGGAAATAAGAGAAAAGTGATAGGTGAAAAACAAAGAATGGCCTCTCCTAGAAAAAAGAAAAAGAAAAAGAAAAAAAAAGAAAAAGAAAAAAAAGGAAAGAAAAAAAAAAAGAGAAAAGAAAAGTTGTATTATAGAGGAGAGGCTAGAAAATAAAGTGTTTAAATTGTGAATTTGCTTAGACCATTCGGGTAGTCCCAAAAATGTGGTACCCACAGAATTGAAAAGCACTTAAGTTGTATGAACTTGGGAAGGTGAAGAAGTTAACTTGCGGAGTGATTTGCTGAAATTTGAAGAGTGAGGTTGAGTGATTGTATTGAGGGGTAGTCGGGTTAGACGTAACTTGATTAGTCCAATGAATAGTCACTTATATCCAAATGCATTCCATTTTACCTTAAGCCCACATTACAACCAAAATAAAGACCTTTTTGATCCTTTGTCACACATATCAAGTACGAGGTCTAGTTTAGATGATTGGCAAGCATATGGTAGACTTTGCATATAATTCAATATGAGTGAAAATTATTTTAGCCTAAACACTTGAGAGATGAGTGAAACACTTACCCGGTGAGGGTTGAATAACTCGAAAGTTCAAAGTCTCGAGATTAGTTGATTTACGCGTTATCACATATGCTCAAGTGAATTGTGTTGCCTAGTTGTTTTAAGAAAAATCAGACTGAAACTGAATTCATCGTCTAATCGCCCTAAACAAAATGCATAATCACTTGTCTTCTTTGTGTCTTTTTGTATGATGTTCGGGACGAACAACAGTTTAAGTTTGGGGGAGTTTGATAACACGTTATTTATGCATGTATTTAGGTCGATTTAGGATCATATTTTATAGCATATACGTGTATATTTGACCAGCACTTATTGACATTTATAATATTTGGGCAATTTGACGTGTTTCGACTTGTTTTGAAGATAATTAGGTATTTTTATGCCATTTGGATGAAGTTCGAAGGAGAAACAAGTCAAATAGAGTGAAAACCGGCCCAAAGGAGTGAAAACCGTCCAAGAACCGGTCCAAACCGGTCCGAACCGGCCTGAACCGGTCCAGTAGCAAAACGACGGAAGAACCGACACGGCCGCGTCAGACCTTCAACACGGCCGTGTCAAAAGTGGTCCACAATGTGCTGTTGATTCTGGAATAGAACACGGCCGTGTCACTCAAGCAACGCGGCCGTGTCAAATTGTTGCTAGAAAAGTGAATTTTGCAAATCAACACGGTCGTGTTACTTAAGCAACACGGCCGTGTCAGAAGTGTTTTCCTGCGATAATTACCTAATTTTAATAGGATTTTGATCCTATCTTCCCCAAGATTCGGCCCCAACTCTATAAAAAGGACCCCAAGTTCTAGGAAAGGGGAATCAATCACGGAAGAACACCAATTACATTATTTTACCTAGAAGACATCTTGGAGGACAAAGAAGACGAAGATCATCGAGACGGAGTCATCCGGGTTTATTTATTCTTTTCTTAGTTTTAATTCTCTACAATGTTTTTATTAGAATTTTGTATTGGATTACTACTAGGCATGAGTAGCTAAGCTATTCGTGTCCTAGGGTTAGAAAGTAGGGATTTTTATGACAATGTTTTGATTTATGATTTAATCTATTAATTCCGTTCTTTACGTGTTTTATCTCTATGTTTGTGCTTAAAGCTGAATTTAGCTTGATCACCTAGATTTAGTAATTTAGTTTAACAATTCCGCTTCGAGAGGAGGGAATTGTTATTAGACTTAGAACATAGAGCGCAATTGTCTATGACTGTGTAGGCCGTGACTTAGGTTCGTTTGGGAGTTATTAGGTTTAATTGACCCGAGAGGGTAATTAGCTTAATTAATCAACGGTTTAATCGCTTCGAGAGAAGGATTAGATTATTGTCGTGCCGCCTAATAAACACTAGAATTGGTAAATTAATAGGTTAATCATATTCAACATTGAATTAATATCCTGAAATCGAAGCCCTAGGATACCTTTTCTCTTTGATTGTTAGTTTTTACGTTTCCTAAGTTGAAGTTATATTTAATTGAGTATTTTAATTAGTAAAATTAATCCTTTGCAATTTAGTATCTAGTTAGGACATTCCTAGAGTATTAGGGTACCAAACTACCTAAAACTATTCCTTGTGGGATCGACCTTGACAATAGTACTACACCTACATCCGTACACTTGCGGAGCACTAGGTTAGAAACCGACGTGTCAATACACAACAAAGTGGCAACTTTATGTATTAATTTTTCACTAACCAAAAGTCGGTTTTGAGAAATTCAAGAACCTACGATTATCTACTCCTTGCGTAGATTAATCGTGTAAAGTTTAATTCCTACAAAATTAAACTTCCTACCATTTAATTATATCATTAAAGTGCCTTATCCACACTTTAATTATTCATTAATTCCAACATGAAAATATTCTATGTTCTTACTCGAGCCTTCATCCGAGTAATCCTGTAGAGTTTTCTTTTTCGCACTTTTGTTCTAATCCATAAATCTCTTATGGCGTCTCATCTGTTAGGATATTACATAATATAACAAATAATATTTATGATTTCCAAATAAACGTAAAGATTTAATACCATTTCGTGCGTGAGATCGATCTTGCATGATTATCAATTCAGAGGACCAATTTGATGCTATAGTAAAATTAACAGGACTGAAACAGAATATCTTAAAAGTTACAGGACTGAACCTAAAATCTAAATATAAATTCTGAATTAATGTAAAAAATTTAAGAGTTTATATATTTTTTAATTTTTATATACCTAAACGTATATGAATATTAAGTGCATATTTGTTTAAAGGTGGAAAATGCGAATAATCGTTGATTAGGAGACTTAATAAATGTACTTTTTTAAAATTGAATTACCTTGTTGGATTTGGAAAAACCTCAAACAAACACGGCATAAGTAAAAGTGTCAAAGACGTTCCTACTTAATTTATATGCCCAAAATAGGCCCAGTCAGCAGTGGTCTTCTCCTGGGACTTCCCCACCCCCCCTTCTCTCTCTCTTCTGAGGCCCGAGAGAGAGCAACACACAGTGACAGAGAGGACCAGAGTCTACAATCACAAATACGCAGGAACACTAAGCGAAAAATGTCAACAACTACTAACCGTTACTCATTAACTTGCACAATGCTAACATTGTTGACAGTTTCTGCGGTGATGATCCAAATTATTGGCCTATCCCTTTTCATCGTGGGATTCTTTCCGGTGAAGCCTACTCTCTCTGGCATGAGGTATAATTATACCCCATTCAATCATTTCCTACGGTTCAACGGTAATCTTTGATAGTTTCGAATCATTAATACATTTAATTTCTTATTTGTTTAGTGGATTGGAGAGTTTTTATCCGCCGGGTGTTGATTCGATCGACTTAGATCAGAATATATCAGCATTGCCTCCGGAAAATCTTAAATCTTTATATCAGGTCAGAGCTTGTTTGAATTTTTACTTAGGCCATCATTTGTTTACATATTTATAGCAAATGGTTACAGATTTCGATAATTTCCAGTTGTCAATTTGGTGATCTGAATGCTTTTCAAATGGATGATAGTTCAATTTTTTCCTTTAAAAAAATTATGATGATAGCATTTCATGCACAAAGTTAATATTTTTGAATGTCTTATTACAATCTCATGGGGCTTAGTCGTGGTGAATGCAGGAATTATCTGGTGTTCCTCCATTATTTGATAGACTCATATTAATGGTATGTAAGTTTTTGCTGTAATACTGCGACAGGTTTTCTTGAAAATGCTACTTCCTAAGAATTTAGTATCTCTATTTTTGGTGTAGGTTATTGATGGTTTGCCAGCTGAATTTTTGCTTGGAAAGGAGGGTAAGCCTCCACTTAAGAATTTTATGGAAGCTATGCCTTATACACAGTCATTGTTGGCTAGAAGATTGGCAATTGGGTATCATGCAAAGGCTGCGCCCCCAACAGTTACAATGCCCCGCCTGAAGGTAGCTCAATCTTTTATATTCATTATACTGGTTATACACATCGCTTGAGGAGTGAAGCACAGCTGTGGTTAATACATGTGTTAATGGTAATGACTACAAACAGGCCATGGTTTCTGGAGCTATTGGGGGATTCCTAGATGTTGCCTCTAATTTTAACACACAAGCCTTTTTGGATGATAACCTTATTGGTTAGTTTATATTACAGAAATATGTTTGCCTGTTATCTAAGTAAGCGGATAACGGGACCTCTTATGTGTTCCCTTTCCATTCTGTGGGTTATAGCTCAGTTTCGTAGAATTGGCTGGAGTATGGCGATGCTTGGTGACGAAACATGGCTTAAGCTGTTTCCTGACATGTTTGATCGGCATGATGGAGTTAGCAGCTTCTTTGTAAGTCCCTATACAGATTATTTTAAAGCATGTGCTGGATATATCATCTCAGATGTAATTTCAATTTCAGTAAGTTTGCTGAAGAAATTGATGTGAAGAAACATAATGAACTCCTCTGAGACACTTAAAGAGGCTCACGTTCTAGTCTATGCCAAGTGCCTCCCCTCTCTCCTAAAAAAGATAATTCCGCAGGACTATATAATCTTCTACAACAATACTCTGATAAATGAAAGAGATGAACTTTTTTTGCGAAGCACACCATCTAATTTCAAAATGTATTTCACATGTTTAAACTTAGTCTAATACGTTCTTGAGCTTCTTGTATGCCATCATTTTCTCCAAACTAGGGCCATATTTACATCTTAGTTTTCACATCATACTCGCTGGTCGCCCTTTTCGGTGGACACTTTTAGTATCTTGCTTCTAGTCAACCAATAAGGGGTTTGATTTGATCTTTATACATAGAGCAATCTATGGGATATTTAAGAATAACTGAATAAGAGCAGCTAAAGTCAAAAGATATATGTAAAAAAAAACCTGCATCACCTCTAATTTTTCGTTGTGTCTTTTGGATTGTTCTTTGCACTTCAGAACTCAAAAGTCCAAGTTTCCAAATATTTCTTACTCACTCCTTCCCAAAAAGATAGTCACACTTTGGTTTACACACGGATTAAGAAAACATCTTTAATGGTATTGGAAATGAAATATTTACCCACTGTTTTCCTAGTATACCCTTATTTATTTTGGGTATATAGAAAGATTAATAGTTCCAACAAACATTAAATGAGGGTATTTTGGAGAAATTATATGATCTATATATAGAATATGACTATAATTTGAGACAACCAATATAGAAAGTGTGACTATCTTTTTGGGACTGAGGGAGTATATTATTGAGCTCGTTGTCATGAAGAATGGTGGTTGTACCTTATCAAAATGACATCCCACCTTCTTTCCTCTACTAGAAAAGTAGTTGATCTTAATTAGACTGATGGAGTGTTTGCGATTGCTTCTACTTTAGAATAATTGATTAAATCTAAAGATTATGGAAAAATTGTTTTTGAGAAAAAGTAGGGTGTTTGCAATAATAAGTGATTTATACAAAAAAGTAGAAGTTGTATTGTTTGGGAAAAAGGTGATCTTAAATAGAAGTTGTATGTATAAGCAGAAAAAACCATGTGATGACCTGCTTCCAGCTTCTGCTTGAAATAAGTTATTTTAAACCACTGTTAAAGCATAAGCAGGTATTTAAAAATACTCAAATCTACTTTTTTTAAGCCAAAAGTGCATAAGTGTTTAGATTAAGCTTTTGCAAACACTGCCTGACAGCTAGACTGCTTTGTCTCCCTTGCCACATCATAGTTTCCGCCATTTGATACTAACAGGAAAAGGGATAGAGCATATGCCTTGTTGCATTTCAATAATGTGTAAATAATACATGTTTTCCATCCAACCTCTTAAATCTGACAATAAGAAACGTCACTGTGTAATTTATTGCAACTTTCTCATATTTGAAAGTTAATGGTGTAAAAAAAGCTATCCTACATGGTTGCGACTTAGGTTAATTTCATGCCAGTGTTCATTGATTTGAATCAAAATGTTCTCTCTGCTGTCTCCTCTTCTCTTTTATTTTCAGATTCCACTTGAATTAGAAAGAGAGGTATTTATAGAAGCAACTAACTTTTAGTGATCATATTGGTTGGAAATTACCACAGGTGAAAGACACTGTTCAAGTGGATTACAATGTTTCTCGACATTTGCCAAATGAGCTTAGCAGTACTGATTGGGATCTTTTGGTAAATCCATCCTTCTTGAGTTAGATGCACAACCTGTCAAAGAAATTATATAATGATTAGTGTGAAAATGAGATTATAGATGATCTTGTATGCATATGCTGTTTAATTACTTTCACTGTGTTGATGAGCAAGATGTCCTGCTGCGTGAGCCGCACTTTTAACCATTTGATGTCTCAAATATAACATAAAGAATGACCAGAAACTAAGCTATTTATTTGCCAAAGTCATTTTGCTCATCACAGTTCTTCCAAATCTTTTGCCACACACTTGCCATACTTTCTTACCTTTTTTCCAAGTGAAAGTCACTTTCTGTTATTTAATGTATATATCTCTTCACAGATCCCACTTTAACTATGGTAAGATAAAGACTTGAAAGATAAATTTGATTGCCTGTTTTTAAGAGGATCCATGAATACAGCGTAAAATGTAAGAAATGCAGAAAAGCGTAGAAGTTATTAACAGGAAGGATGAGGACATGATAGATTTCGAGAAGCGAGAAGTTGGAGTGCTGGGAGAACACTTTACTTCTAGATTAGCAATTTAACTCATGCCATTAGCATGAGAAAGGGAATCCTAAGTTTCTCAAAATAAGTCGTGCTAATATTGCAGATATCTTATCCGATTTTAGCATAGAACCTTTTCTCTACTTCGTTTTTTAATTTGAATATTGAATGAGTCTCTTAAATAGAAACAATGACATATTAATGAGAATCTTAATAGTAGATGGTAATGTCATATCTCACTGTAATATGTTCCCTTTTGTTGAGATTCACTGGAGCCTATCTATTTCAGATTCTTCATTATCTTGGGCTGGATCATGTTGGACACATCGGTGGGCGTAATAGGCAATGTTCTCTCGCTTTCTATATTTATCTGATAAGATACATGCGCTTTTGTATCGTGATCATTTTTCCATCATTCCAGTGTCTTGATGGGCCCCAAACTCAAGGAGATGGACGAAGTGGTTGAAAGGATTCATTCTAGTATGACATTAACTCAAGAAACAAATCAAAGAGGGACACTTTTGGTTTGTGCCGCTTTATTCTCATCTGGAATTTCTGGTGCGCAACTAGTATTTTTCTGTATGGATTGTTAGCTGTTTCAGGATTGCATAAGTTAGATATTGCATGTTATGTTGATAGCACTACAATGAATTGGGTCTGAAATGCTTTACCTTTATCCATGCGGTAGGCTGATCAGACATAATAGACTTGTCTTGCAGGCAGTGATATTGGCTTAAAGCCTTGACAGGATTTTCTAGGGCAATGGACTTTTGACACTTTATTCACAATAATTAAGAATAGAGGCTGCATAGTTTAAGTCAAATGAGGATTTAGAATGGAGGAAATTGATGTTGTATGGAGCTGGCTCATGTACTATGAGTCATTCCTTCGGGTGCCGCATGAACCACATATTATATGGCAATCATGAAGCATTTTTCCTGTTAGAAAAATATTAGGTTGACACTTATCAAAATGTTGAACATGTTATAAACATAATTTATAGTGTCGAATACCTACAACATTCAGCTTATACTGATTTGAACAAGTAGCAAGTTTGTGATGCAGACAGAGGCGTGCAAAGAACAATAATCATGCACGTGTCTAAATCCGTTGATTCTAAAAGTACCTATAAAGTTACACAATTTCGGGATACAACCCGTTCTTTTCTTATTTCATCAAATTCAATCAGTTGAAACAATAAAGACTCCTATTTATACTAATAGTTTGACCCTAGAATCCTAATGACAGGAAATAGCTACCTAATAAATAAAAGGTAACAAATCAAAAGAAATATTTTAGAAGATAAACTATAAGAATTCAAATATATTCTAACAAATAAAAGATATGATCAATCATACCTTAGCTCCGCCAGTTTGCCTTGTGCTTCATCCTTCCTATAGCACACTGATTTTATCTTGATGTTCCTATAGCACACTGATTTTATCTTGATGTGAGAAGACTGGTTCTCAACTTTAATGATATTAGCTTATAGCTCTATCCAGTTCAAGGAAAATATGTTCGAGATCATTCATAAACTGTTGCTCTACTATGCTTTTGAGGCAGAATTGGTACTCTTCTTAAGAGTACCTGTGCTTAGTGGATTCCAGAAACAAAGGTGTCTGTATGATGTCTGGGCACGTAGTGGCATCATTTGCTTGACTTAAATGTTGTAAACTATTTCCAGGTATTTTATTTCATTATTCATGAAGGATAGTTAGATTATGATCAAGAAACTTGGCATCTCTCAATTGAAGCTGATATTGGTAACTACACATTATTAAGCCTAGGACTGTCTTGTTATTGTCCTTATGTCCTCTTTTGTGAACTTGAGCAAGTCAAAGCAATATGAATTGGCCCTTTTTGGATGCTGCATCATGTGTAACTTGTGACTTGTAAGGAGGTTATATTATTTACTATTGACGCAATCTTTTTTGGCTGTCGCATAACTTTCTTTGCAGTGGTATTAGGGCTTTAATTTGTTTACGTATCTGTCATATAGCCACTAACTTCGAACAAGGGTCTTGTGTTATTGCATACAGTAATAATGCTAATATATATCTTGTGTTTTCTGTGTGCAGTTGATAGTAAGTGATCATGGTATGACTGAGGGTGGTAATCATGGAGGGTCTTCATATGAGGAAACAGATTCTTTGGCTCTCTTTGTTAGTGCACAAGAACTCGGCAAAGCGGACAACATCAAAGAAGCTTCCCAGGTACTTTGATTTCATGTTCAGTTGTCAGATAATATGTCAAAACATGCATTTTTTTTTTATAAGAAACTGCAAATTTTATTAATAAAGTACATGGTATTTTGTTAGCAGTTGTCATCTTTCGTGTTTTGTTGAGCAATAGCCTAGTTAGAAAGTGAGTTACTTGATCTATAGATTGTATGGGAAGCAGAAGCACTGTAGTTTCTCTTTAGCTATGAGACCTCGAGAGTTATGCAGGTATAACCTCGAGAGTCTTAATCATCTGTTCATTCATTGTCCTTATGTCCACCAGATTTGGTGTCAAGCATTTAGGGAGGTTGGATCACCACAGGCTGTTGGGGATTTGCTGCGGGTTACTATGGGAGGCCTACTTAACAAAAGAGGCAAAGTTTTATGGAAAATCATTGTAGCTGTGTTACTATGGTCCGTTTGGTTAGAGAGGAATGCGAGGATTTTTGACAATAGAGAGGAGTCATTAGAGGAAGTATGGTATAGGGTTAAATTCAGGGTAGCTTTATGGTCATCGAGTCATATTATGTTTAAGGGTTTCTCGGCGTCAGAATTAACGAGGAACTGGAGCTTTGCCATGTAGAGTAGTTTGGTAGATGACTGATCATTGTTTGTAATTATGGAGGGATCTCTCATCTCTCCATTTTTATACGCAATAAAATTTCTGTTTGTTATAAAAAAAAAGCAGCACTGTAGTTTCTCAATTATAATCAGATTCAGATATTATACTGGAAGGGACTGAGGACAATCCTTGTACCATTTGCTCATTGTTAGCAAAATATTTTTTTAGCATCTGGTGCTTGGGGAAGGTAGCAGTTATGTGAATTTTCCATGGATGAGAACTTGCACTAATTAGCAAGAGTGATGCAATTTGAAGAGTATGACACCCTCCAGCTCTTTTTCGAGCTCATTGGAAGAAGTGCAGTAAACTCTAGCTCTCACGGCCTTAATCATACAAAGTGGAATTATTAAAATTCTTGTTTTCATTTCCTCATTAACTGTACACTTTCCACAGGTATTTTATTTTTGCATTATTTAATGAATAACTAGATTACAGTTTAACATATTATTGGTGAGCAAACAGCTCACCTTAGATGAAATTATTTTCCTGATTACCTCTCCAGATATTGGTAAAAAGAAGCAAGCAGGTCAATTAAACGGCTAAGTAATGTGCTATCACTAATCTTATATTGGGTTTTATAGGTCGACATTGCGCCAACATTGGCTCTTCTCTTTGGCGTGCCAATTCCAAAAAATAATGTCGGCACTGTGATGACAGAACTTTTCACATCTCTCAAAGGTTTATATTGCTGTCTTCTTCTTATTCGTGGATGTTTGTTTGTTTTATATTGCATCGCTTTCAAGTCTCAATATTTTATATTTTATTCATACTCTATATGTGGTTTCTAAAGTTCTGAGGCATTTCTGAGGAAGATTGATTAATTCTTGAAAACAAAAAAGAACATCTTTTCCTAATCCTTCAGGAAAATCTATGTACACCCAGTAATAGCTCGAGGAGACACCTAAATTAAGCTGGCTCTTTCTGACAGAATAGAAAACCTGGTTCTGCACCCAAGATCTACATGTCGTACGAAATGGGTCAATTATATGAATGAACCTACATTAGAACTGCCTTATATAGTTGATAGGCTGCTAATGCTGGAGTTGCTTGACAGGCAATGTGTCGGTAAGCTAAGATGGGAAAGCTGTTCGATCATAGTTCTGGAGATGCATGATCGCACTTATTTCCTTTAATATACATGGCAGACACTAAAAGTAGACGCTGGGATACTGTGGGGATGACTAAAAGATGAGCTATATTTGAGATGGATCATATGACTAATGACTAACAATGTATCCAAATTAGTTCTGTAGCTCTTTGGATACTAATTGCAATAGCCATAAGCAGTGCTTTAGAAGGATGATAAAAGAAGAGAAACATAGAACAAAAAGGGATATCAAGAACCTTCTGAAGCAGAAAGTTATCAGGATATTGCAAGTAGAAGACAGACTTCATGTTGCAAGCAAATCTTTCTATAAGATTAAAGTTCAATAATAAAGGTTCACAATTGTATATATCTGGAAAGATCTCTGACAAGACTTGCACAATTGATCTCCCTCCCAAGGGTATTTACGCCGATTAGGTTCATAAGCTGACAAGCAAGTAATAAAAGAAAACGAAGCATTAATTACGATATGAAACTATTCTTGGGAGAATTTAAAGTAGTTACAGATGAATGGGCATTTTTATTATAACAATGCACCTAAGCTTGTTTTGAACCCATAAATTTTTTAGTTTTGTAATCTCTAGGGTCAATTACCTTTATATGAAGTGAATGCCTCCTTATTTTTTTCTCATAAAGCAGCTGAACAACAGCTGAGGGTACTAGAGCTAAATTCATTGCAATTACTAAGGCTACTCCAGACCCACTTAACTGAGTCCAGATGTGGAACGTTCTTATGTGAGTCTGGAAATGGTAAAAGTGGTGGTGCAGAAAGGTTTTGTTGCTCATACTTAGCTGCCACTGCACTTCATGAATCCTGGAAATTGCCTACAAGGTGATGTCTCTATAGCAACTTGGATTCTTTTTCCTTTAGTTTTTCTTCTTTCTTACTTTGTTTTTTTTTTTTTTTTTTTAATTTTTGTTTTTGTTTTTTATTTCAATTGAAAAAAGAACTGAATTAGCATGATTGTGCTTGTGGAAGCCATAATGCTCTTATGTTCTTTTTTATAATGGATCTGTCAATGGCTCTTTTATTCTTTTTTTCTTCTCCTCCCTTTTTTTTAATTTAGATCTGTTAATGGAAATGAGTACCAGAACATAGTTTTGGCATACAATGATTTCCTTCAAACTGCAAGCAAGTGGTTATCTAGCAGATCAACAGATGTATGTATATCTCAAACCTTTTCAAATGTATTTTCTTTGTAGGAAATAAAAGACTAAGTAAAACCATGCTTTCTTTCTACCCTGCTCTGTATTCATGTTAAACAGAAATCTATTGGCCTACTTGCATCGGGAATAGCAGCGATGCTTCTATCTTGTTTGGGATTGATGGCTCTCCTTTTCCTCCTTGGCCACGAAACTATCTTCAACGGAGGTCAGCATGTTTCCCATCCTGATGACAAGACACCCACGTGGCATTTGGACGAGAGTTTTATCTTGGCTGTAATATTTATCATCATTTTAAGTATGGGTTCAAGCTCTATGGTTGAGGAAGAACATTACATTTGGCATTTTATGACCTCTTCATTTTACTTGATATTGCTCCGGAGAACAATACAGTCCATCACAAATGGCAGTGCACTAACTTCAACATTGGACCAAAAAGTCAGAATTATCCATAGCATATATGCCATCATTGCAGTTCTCATATGTGGCAGAATTCTCAGCGGTTGGCATCGAGGTGGTGTCAACTGGTCTTATCTACCCGACATTTCCAAGCTACTTGAGCAGGCAGGGACTGTTTATGTACAGTCTTTGCATGTACTGTCGATGCTTCTTGTTGTTATCATATGTTCAGCTGTTATTTTTGCTTCCAGATTGAAACTATGCTGGACCATGTTCTTGATGCTGATTTACTTATTTCCCTCTCTGATGATTTTGGAACAAATTCTGAAATACCAAGATGGCTCACTCACATCAGCAAATGTTGGAAGTACTTCAAAGATACAGATAATTTATGCATTTATTGGAACTTCAACTGTGGGGCTCCTAGTTGCTGTGCCATGGTTGATGCCACTCCGTAAGTCTAAAATTTCTAAAGACAATGATGGACATCTGGTAACAGGCTATAGAGATTCTTTATATGTAATTGGGTGGTGTTACGTATTTTCTTGGTGCCTACTACAAATGCTGCTACAACAGCCCATAAACTCAGTGCCAACATCTTTACTTCTTGTGCAAATCCTGTCTTTGATTCGTTATTTCTCTTCGGGCAGTTTTCATATTAAGCAATGGGCTGAGGTCAGTTAACTTCCAAATACTTGCATCTTCCTTTACCTTCATGGCTTATTATGTTATACATCTGATAATTTGTCCTCTCTAAATGAAATTGGGTTGGTGTGATGGTGTTTCTATTTCTTTCTTCGTAAGTAGGTTGGTGCACTGTACTATGTGGGAATGGCAGGTCACTTTGGTCTTGGTAATACCAATACACTTGCTACAATTGATGTGGCCGGGGCTTACATAGTACGTATTTTCTATCACTTTTGCAAGTGTGTTCTCATGCCAAAATCTTTATCCTCTCTCCGCTTATCCGATTCCCATGTCATTATTCTGTTGATTTCCAGGGCATTTCGAGCCACTCAACTGTTATTTCTGGTATTTTAATGTTCATCATCACATATGCTTCCCCAATGTTGGCCCTTCTTAGCATGTTGATGGATGTTCCAGAGATTGATATAAGACCAGCCAAATCCCCGGGTGATGTCGACTTTGGACATGTTCTGAAAATGACCTTACGGTATCCTTGTCTGGTTCCACTTGCACTGAATTCGGTTTTTCTCCTCGCATACACAGTTGTGTTGCTACTAATGAGGAACCACTTATTTGTTTGGAGTGTCTTTTCCCCAAAGTAATGTCTCGCTGAATATTTAATTTTAGTATTCTGAAATCCAGAGTTGGTCTCACAAAAAAGGCTCTCTCATCGTTGTTTTCAGGTATCTTTACGTTTGTGCAACAACCGTCTGTGTCTACACTGGCGTATCAATAGTGGCCTTGACAGCGGCTTACACATGTATGGTTTTTGGCACACGCAAAAAGCTGAAGGGCTCTCTCGAATTGCACAGCAAAAAGATAAGGCGTTAGACTTAGATCTTGAGTGTAAAGGTTTCCGGAACACTGTTGTAGAAAAATCACAGGAGGGACTGCTGGAGACATTAGTAGCCCAAGCGAAGGTACATAATACATGCAGATATCTTGAGCCTTTATCAAGCTTTTTGTATCATATATGATTTTGGGATGTATTCTTTTGAAACTTTCAGGTTCACTAATGATTTTTTTGTTTATGAAGTTTTTTTCACAATTTATACTTATTATACTTGTCGTATAACTAGGGATGTTTGCAAGTAATGTTAAGCAGCTGGAAGTCCTAATTCAGAAGTCTGCTTTTAACTGATCCTTGATATTTTTAATTTGAAGTGATATTTTATAACTAAATACAAAAAAATGAGCAATTTTCACCGGACTCACTACATCAAATCACTGTTTCCCTTTTAACATATTTTTATTTTTAAATTGATTATGATTTTTGTAGCCCTCTAAAATATTGATCGAACTCGAATAATCCCTGTGTGAACTACCACTTCATTTATGTCAAATAAACTATATATCATTCCTTGACAATATTCAAATATTGGAATTTGAAGATTTGTTTGAGCAAAAAAGTAGGTTTGGCACATCAAGATATTCTAAAAGAAGCTTATTTAAAATCTCCGATGAGAAGAGCAAATTGCAAAAACTATTTGATAAATAGAAAGAAAGTAAAAGATAAAACAATTTAGGAATTACAAATATTCTCTTGAGTTGACGGGGAAATTGAGTTTCTGTTTATTGTTGGCATCCATTTAGTATCTTAGCTAAATAAAATACAAAATTTTAAGGGGAGCACTGATGAATATGCGGCGAAAGCGAGGAATTAAGAATTTTATTTTGGGGGATAAAAGTTACTGAAGTTATATTATTGTATAGTCAGGGCTGGGTTCGGGGTTCGGGGTTGGCCCAACTAATTCTTCAACTTTTACCCCCACTTCCAATCCACCGCTGTCAAACACTGCAGGCCAAAAATCACTTTTGGTCCCATAAGTATTTGCTTTTTCGATTTTAGTTCCATAAGTTCTTGATTTTTCAATTTGGTCCCGTAAGTGCTAAAATTGTCCAATTTAAGGACAATTTTCGCCGGAGAACACCAAATTGACCGGAAATAGTCACGTGCAAGTCACGTGACCCGACTAATTAGTAGATTCCGGCGAGTCACGCTGATGTGGCACATGTCCGCTGAGTTGGAAATATTTTTTAACTGAGTTGGACTAAATTCAATGTAAAACTCATTTCCATGTCAGCAAAATAAAATGGAATTATGTTTTATTTAAAACAATAATATTACATAATAACAATATCCATTAAACATCACAAAATTAGAGAAACACATTATACCCTTCGCTGATTCATCCTGAAACCCTAACCCACCTCCCCTTCGCTAAATTTCCCAAAAAAACGCAAAACTTTTCCGATTTCAAGTCTCTGCATTTGGAGTTTTCATCGAGCAGGAGAGGGTGTCGTCCCGCCATGGTTTTTGTTCGGAAGAAGGGGGCTGTCGACTGGGCCATTCCCAAATACGGTGAGTCTATTTGATTGATTATTGTAGTTTGATTTTTTCGTCGAGATCCTTTTTGTTTCCTTGTGTTGACTAGGCATTTTTGTTTTCGTCTAATTCTGTTGAAATGAGAGTGGGACAGGTTTTGTCTTCATCGATTTTTGCCCTCTTTTCTTGTTTATGGTCGGAATTGTTTATAGTTTTTTTGTTTGGAGCTTTACTGTTTTGGGGCCCATTATGTATAAAAAAGATGTTGGTTGCTGAGATTTGCATAGTGGTCCCATGTGGTGATTTGTTGTGAATGTGTTTTAGTGGTCCCTATTCTCTTTTCTGTAAAAAGTTTATTGAGCATCTTTATTATTAAATTTGGACCAGGTTGTCTTTTTTATGGATTAAATTGATTTTTTTTTTCTTTTTGGTTTTTAACCTTGCAGATCCCAAGAGCAATTATCTGGCTGTCGTCTTGCATTTTGGGGGTGTCTTCCAAAATGAGCCCAACACTGAGTATGTTGGTGGTGACAGGGTAGTGTATGACATGGTAAAGGCACATGATTTTAGGATGGCTGACCTAGATGAAATGTCCAAAAAGGCGGGGGTATCGTGCGAAATGAGGTTTTATTTGCTGCTTAGGGAGGGGGGCTTTAAGTTACTTATAGATGATGATGACCTAAGGGAATGGGCTAATAATTTTCTGGTTGAGAGGGAAATTCATGTTTATGTAGAATCTTTAGTTCCTGTTCCTCAAGATACTCATGATGAATCTGAAAATGAATCTGGGTATGAATCGTTTGAGGACCCTGACTTCGTTGTTGGGAATGAGATAGAGGAAGATGATGATCTGATCTTTGACCAAAATGTAGATGTCCACGTTGGGGTGGAGGGGGATGAGGTTGTCCCAGGCAACATAACCGGCAGTTCTGTGTTTGTTGAGGTACCTGTTGGTGGACCTAGTGGGGAGCAAAATGAGAGGGATAATGAGGCAGAAGATGAAGACTCAAGTGAGGAAGAGGGTAGTGACCAAGAGGTTGATGTTGTCGACGGTGGGGACTGTTTCGATGAGGGAAGGTTGTCTGAGGAAGAGTTAGATGAACCCCAGTATCCCATTTTCAATCCTAAAACCACTTACAATCCTGAATTCGAGCTCGGCCAGATTTTCTCTAGCAAAAAAGAGTTCAAACTTGCAGCCCAGTCACATGCCATTAAACATAGGAGAAACATTAAGTTCACCAAAAACGACGAGAGGAGGTTGTATGCTAAGTGTCTTAATAATCCATGTAAGTGGACTGTGCATCTGCTAAAGAGAGTAAATGAAGAAACTTGGCAAATTAGGTCAATTCGTGGGAAACATACATGTGCACCATCTTCTACTGTGCGAAAACTAACCTCAACATGGATTAATGAACGTTTCATACAGAAGTTTCAATCCGAAAAGGAAAGGTCTGTGAAAGGGTTTATGGCGGATGTATCTAGTGAAACTAGAGTCACTATATCTAGGCAGCAAGCATACCGGGCTAAGGCGAAAGCTTTAGCGAAGATAGAGGGTGATCCCGATCTCCAATATTCTAAGCTTTGGTCTTATCGTGAGGAGCTTATGAAAACCAATCCTGGTTCAACAATTATTCTTGGAACTGTTGTAGAGGGAGGGATTACAAGGTTTGACAGATTCTATGCTTGCTTTGATGCATTGAAGAAGGGTTTTATGAATGGGTGTAGGCCTATTTTAGGTGTTGATGGGTGCTGGTTGAAGACCAAGCATGGGGGGATCCTCTTAACGGCTGTCGGAGTGGATGGGAATAACAACTTATTTCCAGTAGCATACGCCGTGGTAGAGAAAGAAAATGGTGAGGTATGGGAGTGGTTCTTGACTATTCTGAAAAAGGATCTGAATATTATACCTGAGGAATTTACTTTCATTTCAGACAAACAGAAAGGCTTGATTCAAGCCTTCAATAGTGTTTTCCCCGGGGCTGACCATAGATTTTGTGTTAGACATATGCATAATAATTTGAAGAACCACGGGTATAGGGGGCTAGCATATAAGGTTGCAATGTGGAAGGCAGCTTGTAGCACAACTGTGGGGGAATTTGATCGTAGTATGGCTGAAATGAAGAGTTTGAATGAAGGGGCATGGGAATGGTTTCATGATAAGGGGCCTGAACAGTGGTCGAAAGCATTTTTCAGCGAAAAAAGCAAGTGTGACATGTTGTTGAACAATTGTTGTGAGACTTTTAATTGGTGTATCTTGCCTGCAAGGGATAAGTGCATCATAACAATGCTTGAGTGGGTGAGGGAGCACATTATGAAGAGGATGCAAAAGAACAGAGATCAGGCTAGAGACAGATGGAGGGGTAAAATCTGCCCCAGGATTAAGAAGATCCTCGAGAGAAACGAGGAAAAGGTTGCAGACTGTGTTCCGCTTAAATCAAACGATAGACACTACCAAGTGTCTTGCTCTGATTTAGGCCAGTACACTGTTGATTTGGAATTACAAATCTGCTCCTGCAGAGGTTGGCAGTTGACGGGAATACCTTGCACCCATGCCATTGTTGCACTAAAGATGCAACAGCTAGATCCGATTGATTATGTAGATCCTTACTACAGTATTGAGACATATCGGAGAGCATATGAACATCCTATTTTAGGAATATCATATGAGGTACTTTGGGGCGATACACTCTTCATTCCGCCGTTGCCTCCTGATTTTGGAAAGAAGCCAACCAGAGGGAGGATACCTACTCAGCGGAGGCCCGAAGAAGGTGAAAAGGTCAGCAAAACAAAGAAGAAGGCTAAGGGCCGAAAGGTGCAGCGGATGAAGAGGCAGTTTGTTACACTAACGTGTCAAAGGTGTTCGGAAGAAGGGCATAATGCTGGTACATGTCCAAACAAAGAGGTATTTACTATGTAGTTGATTGCATTGACCTTGTGTAGTTTTAAATATAATGTTCTCGTACTCAGGATTAATTGGTTTTATGCAGGCTGATGGAGCTGAAGCGGGACAGAATCAACAACATGAAGCTGTTGGGACGGAGAATAACCAAGTAAATGTGGTTATTTTTAATTTCATGTGCTTGCATACTTGCTACAATACCATGTTTCTTTTAAACTTATATTGATGTTTGTATATTTGTTAAAAAATGAAAGAACAATGTTGCTGATCCAGAAATAGTCCAAAAGAAAAAACAGGTAAATACTAACTCAGTTGGTACTTCGAAGGCACCTAATAAAAGAGGAAGGCCAAGAAAAAAGGTACTAGTCTCCATCCATTTCTGTACCAATGGATCAAGGAGTATTCTTATGTTTTCAATTTTTTTTTTGTGAGATAATCCTACAATCCTGAATTCTGTTGTTTGCTCTGTTTTTTTTTTTTTTCATTTTTTTTTTTTGGTTGCTTGAACCATAATAGGCAGTTGTACAGCGGACAGAAAACGTTGGCGTTGAAGATGTGGCTGGCGAAGTCATTGTGAGTAGTTTTTGCCATACAAAGTATATCAATTTGTGGCATTTGAATTGATTTTTGTGGGCATATAAAGTATATAAACTGATTATAAGCTTATGGCATTTGTGGCCTGTTGTTTGATTCTTTTGAAGTCTTCCAAATCTGAAATAAGCTAGAAAAATTCATCCGAATATCGTTTAATTTGTGCTACTTTGGGGAAATATTTGTAGGTTGCTCCTCCAAAGATTGTTCAGCAGGAGTTAATTGAGAATGAAGGTGATGCCCCTGTTGAGATTGCTAGTCAAGGGACTCAGGGTCCTTCTCAAAACTGGTATGTACCTCCGCCGGAACAGAGGATACCCGGGCCTTCGATGTTTGAGCAGTTGCAAATGGGACAGACTACTCTCCAAGCTAGAGTGCAGATAAGAGCTCCACCCCCAACGCAATGGGGTAATTTCTCTTATGTGGCCCCATCAATTGTCCAGAAGGAAACCCAGAAAAGCATAATCTTGGATGGGGGGAAAAAGTATCTTGATCTGTCAAAGCAACCAGTAAGGAAGAGTGACAAGGGAAAGAGGAAGGCCAACCCGTTTGTGTAATTGTCCGAATTTGGGTCAATTTTTTTGATGGGCAGATGCCCATTTTTTTGTCTGTTGATCCTTCGAACAGTTGGAAGTTCTTAACATTGTGTAGATTTATTTTTGATGTAGTGCAAAACTGCACTCTTATTACTGGAACATTTTTTGTATCAATCCAGAATATTATGTAGTGCAAATATGCACTCTTTGATGAATGCATGCGAAGGTGCTATTCTGATGTTCAGATTCATTGTATTGATTTATGTTTGTAATTCACATCAATGAAATATCAGCTTTTCTTTTGACTAATTTTCTGCCAAATATTGTTGGAAAAGGTCTTTAACATGCACTAAATTTTGGAAGAATAAAGAATGCAAAAAAAGCAGAGTATTGTTGGAAAAGCAGAGTATGGCATTTTTTATGGCATTCTTAAGCCTGCGTTTTGGCTAAAGTTGTTGCTGATGCAATTTGCAGCATCTTATTCAACATCCCATAAAAATCATAATTATGTATACTTTGCTGATCAAATGATATCAATGCGCATGTGAACCATTTCAATTTATTATAATAGATTAAAAAAAGACATGTCCTAAAAACATAATAATAGATTTTACATATTTGAAGTTTATATATCCAAGCTAAAATCCACATTTTGTTAGGAATTTATCCACCCACAACCACGAAAACTGGGCAGCCCGGGTCGCCTCGGCCGAGGCCGCTTCTTGCCTCGGCCGCGGCACTTTCTCAGTGCCTAACCCCTTCGGTACAGACTCCAGGCCTCGGTCGAGTCGTCTTCTCGCCTCGACCGAGGCCTCCTGCCTCGGCCGAGTTGTTCTCTCGGCACAAACTCCCCTGTTTCGTCAATCTTGCCTCGGCCGCGGCCTCCCGCCTCGGCCGAGGTGCTCCTGGACGAGTTTTGGGCTCCATACTCAACACATTTACAATATCAAACTGGTGCATCCCAAACTTGTTAACTTCATCATTTTTATCCCATATTACAAGGAACAACAGTGGTATGAAAAGGGAGCATTAGATTAAGCAACAAAAGCCAAAGACTACATTCCGAATTGTGAAGTGTTTATATCAAAGATAAATACCGTTAATACAACAAACTACATCACCCAAACTTGATCAATTAATCATCTTCAGCCCCATATTAGAAGCTCCAAGCCACCTACAACACATACTCCAAACCCACATAACCAAACAAGCAGCCATCAAGACCTTCAAAGGCCCTCTCAGAACTTTGCAATTTTGCTTAGACACATTTGAGTCCTTCTTATGCAGACCAACAATCCCATTTTCTCCAGGTTCCCTCGGCCCAGTTCCATTTGCTTTAGCGTGCAACATCTTAATCTCCTCTTCAAGCCTATCAATTTCGATTTGCAAAATCTGGTTAATCTCCTCGAGCTTCTAATTAACAAGCATCAAATTTTGCTTCTCTTCTCGGAGTACATTCGTTTTTCTCAATAATCCTCTAATAATAATTCTGCTACGGTCACAAAGTGGGATATCAATCCACCTCAAAAATTTGCAATAGCCTTCATTCTGCAAATATAAGTTTGATTTAGAGGAAGAATCAAGGTCAACATCATTTTACCCAAACACCTTCGACAAGAAAAGAGGACATACCTGGTAATTTTGACATCCATAAAATCGCCGACCTAAATTCTCGTCCTTCCAGGATGTCACAATTGGTGCAAGAAGCCCACAACGGCATCTTATAGCAGGGATAGAGCCGTCGTTGTTCTGCGACATTTCTGATTTGCGCGAGCTTGTGGAACGCGGGTAGGGTTTGGTTCTTCTTTTTTCTGGTTAAAGTGAAGTGAAGAACGAGAGAAGAAATGCTTTTATTGTTTTATCAGAAATTGATTTGCTGTATTTAATCAATTCACAAAAAATTAAATTGATGACTTGGTCCATATTTTTGTTTACAATTAAAAATATGAAAGGAAATTAGTCCAACTCAGTTAAAAAATATTTCCAACTCAGCGGACATGTGCCACATCAGCGTGACTCGCCGGAATCTACTAATTATTTGGGTCACGTGACTTGCACGTGACTATTTCCGGTCAATTTGGTGTTCTCCGGCGAAAATTGTCCTTAAATTGGACAATTTTAACACTTACGGGACCAAATTGAAAAAGCAAGTACTTATGGGACTAAAATTGAAAAAGCAAATACTTATAGGACCAAAAGTGATTTTTGTCCAACACTGCACTATTGTTTTTGCCTACTTTTACGTATTTTATTTTTGAGTCTGCTCCCTTTTTTACTCCATTCTGGATTTAATGTTAGTACTGTACTTCTATGTTTTTTTTTTCCTAAACCATTTTGCACTTAGCATTTGCTTTCTCAATTATTGTTGGATGATTCTAACAATAATTTATAGTACATTATTATGTTTTTTAAAAGTTCAGGAAAAAAAAAAAAACATAAAAAAATTCCAACCTCAATATTACAAAGCTTAGGGACTTAAGTTGCCTAAATTTTAAAGTTGTTTGTTATGGGACGTAGCACATTCCCATCTAAAATTTTATTTAATTTCACAAATTTCAATTATTTTTTAATTTATAACATAATTAACCAACCATTATTTATAACACTTTTTATTATATAATAATGTAACTTAAAAATCACATTAATTTTTAATTATTATATACATACCAGTAATATAAATTACCGTTTCCAACTGTAAATATCGTACTTTTAAATAGATAGATTTGTATGTTAGCACAGACATCGGTTTGTGATAGGTAACAATTTGTGAACAATATATTATTTATTATTTGATGGGCAAATCACAATGTTTAGCGATGGATGTCTTTAAAATTTGTCATCCCGTGCAATGCATCTATTACTTGATGGGCAAATTAGAATTTGGAGGCTAGGGTAAGCATCGAATCCGTCGTGGCTCTGTTGCATAATCCTGTCCATAAATGACGACTGGGCAACCGGGTCAAGACGATACCAAACCCGAAACCCAGAGGCTCCTCACCGCCGCCAATTACTTCCTCCAAAACCGCAACTTCGCCGACTGCTGCAAGTACGCCGCCCGCGCCCGGGATTCTGACCCGACCAACCCTGCCCCCATCCAATTCCTCTCCATAGCCTCCGTTCTCTCCGTCCCGAGTATCTCCTCCGCCCACCGCAACTACTACGCTCTTCTTAATCTTCCCTATTTCGATAAGGATGCGCCTCGGATTGAGTCCAGCTTCAAAGCCCTTGCTTCCATTTTAGACCCCAAATCTAACCCGCGCCCGTTTTCGTTGGAGGCGTTTGACTTGGTATTGAAAGCGTGGTCTGTGTTGTCCAACCCTCTTGAGAAGGAGAGGTTTGATAATGAGTTGAGGATGAAGCTTACCGGTGGTGGTACGTCTATCAACGGCGGTGGTACGTTCTGGACAATGTGCCCTTATTGCTACTATGTGTATGAGTATGACAAGGTTTTTGAGGACTGCTGTTTGAGGTGTGACAATGAGAGATGTAGGAGACTGCTCCATGCGGTGGCAATTGGAGCGCCCCCGCCGCCGGACGTCGTGGAGAAGAAGGGCCAATACCTCTGTCCAGGGTTTATGCCGTTCGCCATAGGTAACAGCTATGGGGAGAAACTGTGGATGCCGTTTTCTCCTGCAACAGCAACAGCAGCGTCTGGATGTAAAGGGGACGATCATAATCTCCGTTGCGAGGGGATAGGGGAGAAAATGTGCATGTCGTTTTCTCCTGCAACAGTAGCCTCTGGTGGTAAAGGGGATGATCATAATCTCCCTAACGGGGAGAAACTTTGGATGCCTTTTTTTCCAGCAACAGCCGCGTCTGGAGGTGAAGGGGATGATCATAATCTCCCTAGCGATGTAGATTATGTTAAAGGGGATGATCATAATCACCCTAGCGACGTAGATTATGTTGTACTTTCAGATGATGAAACAGTTGAAGGTGAAGAATTTCAGAATCATTGTGATGGTGGCGAAAAGCTTGAAACTGTTTGTGAAAATGCAGAAAGTGTTTGTGAAAATGCCACAGAGAAGGGTGTGAATGAGAATGAGGTGAGGATGGAGAGGAGAAAATCTGTCCCGTGGAAATCAAAGAAGGTAATGGGAAGAGGAATCAGAATCGATAGGAATGAGGCTGAATTCATCTATGGATTTCCAGAGGAAGAACAATCAAATGCAGATGATTTGGGTGGTGAAATGCTGACTAACGTAGAGAGTGTGGTAGAGTTCTTCGCGGGAGAAGATGATGTGTTCATAGGTTTACCGTCCGATTTTGATCTGCAAAATGGATTGCTATAACTTTGTAAATGGTAGCTAGGTTTTGATATTGTAGAGAGTTAGTTTCCTCCATAGCTAAAATTGTGAATGTTAGTGATACAAGTATTCCAGATTTGGTATCTGCAAAGCACAAGCAGAGTTGTTCCCATTTAAACATATTGAACTTGGTAAGTGGCCTTTTCAATTAGAAAAGAGTGCGAAAAGTGCTTAACTGATTGTAGCATTGTTAAATTGAGCCCTTCTTAATTTGTCATCAAATTCCATAAGGATTCAACACCCCCCCCCCCCCCCCCCCATTTCTATTGGTCACCCATACACTTTTACTTGTCAGGTAGGTTTACGAGTTGTATGGGTCCCCCTCATTTTAGTTCATTCAGTCCCATTTGATCTCTATACACGGATGAGGCCCACTCGATCCCATTTAATTCCATAAAAGCTATATGTGGCTCACCAAAATTGGTCAATATCATCTAGAGCAGTTAAATATGTGTGTTAGGTATAAAAAGGATGATCTTTTTCTTTTCTTACAGTTGTTGACACTTGTACAATTTTACATGTAATTAGTATCTAGTTTATTTTTATTATCCAACTTGTATGTGAAATAACTTGTTGAATTTTCAATTTTTTTCTATTTATTCGTGCCTAGCTCCCAACCTGAAATTTAGTGGTGGAGCCAACCTTATAGATAGCTTCCAAGTCCTTTGATAGAGCAAAGTTTTCAAAAGCTTAGTGATAGGTATGGCCCAGCAACTCCGGGTCGGATCAACCCGACCCGAAGCAATTGAGCCCAGGAAAGCAAGCTCAACAATTGGTCCAGAACCGTGCATGAACCTGGAGCAGCCCACAATCGCGGCATATTTGGAAAGTAAGATCTCCACGATCTTCTTCCAACTCCCATGCAGAGATGATAGGCATAATTGTAGGGATTTAGTTAGGGTTTGAGTTGAATAGTATAAATAGGAGAATTGTACTCAGAATTAGGGTTCGCACTTTGTACTCCTAAATTACTACGTGTAAGCTTGAAAAGGATAGTGAGGAAACACCTCGGGAGGTGATATTTTAAGCCTGTGGACGTAGATCTCCGGATCGAACCACGTACATCCTGTGTTCTTTAAGTTTCTCGCATTGATTTACGTTATAAAATGAATTTTCGTTCGGAGTTTATTTGATAATCGGGTTGCGCTTTATCAATTGGCGCCGTTTGTGGGAACGTTTGGCAAGAAACCCCTAGTTTTTCATCGCAATCGCTATGGTGAATACTCGTAGGTCCGCTAATCCTACTCGGTCCCGTCGTGATCCTCCTGTGGACCAGATTCCGCCGCCCCATCAACGGAACCAAGATCCGCCCGCGGAGCATGCTAACATGCCGAATCATCCCCCTGCTGATGATCCGGCGCAAGTTAATCCTCCGTCATCCCTCGAGCTGTCGCAGGTGTAGCGGGCCTTTCTTCAGGAACACGCCGCTTTGTTCCAAGAATGGAACGACCGGCACGCCCGCTCCGGTGAACGTGCCAACAATGGCGCGGTGCATGTAAGAAATCCACCCCGTGATTTGCCACGTGACTTGGACGAAGATCCCCCTCATCGAGCGAGGCTTGAGAGTCGCCAACGGAGGACAGCTTCTCCGGTGGATAACCGCAGTTCTATTGGGTCGAGGCCCCGAAACGTCCACGAAGGCGTACATCGCCGAAGACCTACGGACGTCCCGAAGCGTGCTCGCTTAGACCAATCCCGTGTGCTGGATCCCATGGAACAAGAGCAAGCCCAATTTGCCGCGGAGCTTGACAAGGTTTTGGGTCTTGATGCCGACGGGGAGATCATCACCCCATTCTCTGACGAGATTCTTGCTGTCCCACTCCCTGATGGTTTCAAGCTTCCCCCAGTGGCCGTATACAACGACAATGGGGATCCCAGTAATTTTTTGAACGCCTTTAAGTATGCTATGTTCAACCGCAACTGCACTCCTCACCACCTGTATAAGGTGTTTCCTGAGTATCTCCAGGTCGAGGCTAGACTTTCGTTCGATTCTCTACCACGGGGTAGCGTTACTTCTTTTCGCGATCTCGCCGAACAGTTTTGGGCGCGTTTCCACACGCGGGCAAAGCCCATGGCCACCTTGGCCGACCTCATGAATATGGAACAGCGGGATGGAGAAACTTTCACCCAATTTCTTGATCGCTTTACGGCGGAGAGTCTTAAGGTGGGGAGCTGGTTAGACGATGTTATCATCAACGCCTTCATGAATGGCCTTCGTCCCGGACCACTCTACACCGAGCTGGTCCGGAACCCTCCAGCTACGACCCGGGCTTTGTTTAACATTGTATGCAGATATGCTAAGGCTGAGGAGCAGACTCGCCGTAAGCGTGAGAAGCATGCTAGCAAACAGCAGTCAGATAGAGCACAAGTTGGGCCCAGTACTCGGCCTAGTGCCTTCTCTCGTCTAAACCGAGGACGTCCGGAATCTCGCGGAGATATCCCACAACTTACTCCGCTTACAAAATCACGAGCCGAAATTCTTTCTGTTCACAAGAATGATCTGCGACCGTGTCCGCGAATGACTGCTCCGGCAGAAAAGCGTAACCGCGACAAGTGGTGCGCGTACCACCATGATCATGGACATGAAACAGAGGAGTGTAGAGAGCTCGGCAAAGAAATCGAAGATTGTCTAAAGAAAGGTTTCTTACGGCAGTATGTTGCTCGGACACGACAGGCCTCGGTCAAGCCAGAATGGAGGTTCACAACAAAACCGCGGAAGCTATAATGACCGTGGTTCACGTCAAAACAGGCCGCAATGGCAGAATAACAGGCCTGGGCACAACAACTATGCGCGGCAGGACCAAGGGAATCGTCAACAACCCCACTTTTTGCCGCCACCGCCTCCTCAGGGAGGACCCGGAGACAATCCGCCTACTCATGTCATAAACGTGATTTATGGAGCCATCCCCACCGGTGCTTCCCGGAGTGCCTTGAAGGCGGAAGCACGCCGACCTCCTCCCGAGGAGCCGCGTCACAAACGCCTCCACCAATCTGAAACCGTCAGTTTTACTGACAAAGATCCTGTTCCCGAGCTCACCCCACATACCGACGCCATCGTCATTGACATGGCCGTAGCTAATGTTACGATAAAGCGGGTTTTCGTCGACAATGGAGCCGCAGTTAGTGTCATATTCACCGACTATTTTAAAAAAATGGGGATTCCTCGTGAGCAGCTCCGACCGGCCCCCGGGCCGCTACAGACCTTTACCCAGGGTGAAATTCAACCTGAAGGAGTTATTAACCTCCCCGCATCTCTTGGAACTTATCCGACGATAAAAACCATCTTCGTGGATTTCTATGTGGTTAATTCCTCGTCCCCATACAACATGATTTTGGGTCGGGACTGGCTTACCCCGGCGAGAGCCGTTTGCTCCACATACCACCTCGCGCTGAAATTCCCTACGTCACATGGCGAGGTGGCTATCCGCGGCAATCAGCGAGTCTCTAAGGAGTGCATGTATGTCGCGCTAAAAAAGGCAACAAAGGTTCCCCCTAAGCCACAGTTTCAGGTTACAACCTCGGCTTTTCCATCTGATTCATCTACATCGCTAGGGGACAACACTGTTCAGGTGTCGCTTGATCCAGCCAAGCCTGAGCAAACTGTAACTGTCGGCGCTGTGGATGTGCCGTGGTTACATAATGCCATCATCCAGACCCTGCGGGAGTATTTTGAAGTCTTCGCATGGTCTCCCTTGGACATGCCCGGGGTCTCTCCGGATATCATAACTCACAAGTTGAATATTGATTCCAATGTGAAGCCCATACAACAAAAACGGAGGAAATTCGCTCCGGAGCGGAACGCAACCATCCGAATTGAAGTACAACAGCTTCTAGATGCAGACCTCCTGTTTGAAGTACATTACCCTTCTTGGTTATCTAATCCGGTGATGGTAACGAAGTCCAGCGGGGCATGGAGAATGTGCGTAGGTTTCTCTGATCTTAATAAGCACTGTCCAAAAGATTGTTATCCTTTGCCCTCTATCGACCAAAAAGCCGAAGTCATTACTGGGCACAAGGCACTTTGCTTCTTGGATCTATACAAGGGATACCACCAAATCCATATGGATCGCTGGGACGCACTCAAAACGGCGTTTATCACTGACTTCGGATGCTTTGCCTTCAAGAAAATGCCTTTTGGGCTCAAGAACGCGGGGGCCACCTACCAGCGTCTTATGGATCATGTCTTTTGAGGTCAAATTGGTCGTAATGTTGAGGTATATGTTGATGATCTTGTTATAAAAAGTACCTCTCAATCTGCATGTGTGCAAGATATCGCTGAAACATTGAGCACCTTGCGACGTTATAATTTGCGTCTCAATCAGGCAAAATGCACCTTCGGCGTTGGCTCCGGAAAATTTCTGGGCTATGTGGTCTCACAGCATGGCCTCCAGGTCAATCCGGCCAAGATTCGAGATGTATTGGATCTGCAACCGCCGAAGACGGTAAAGGAAGTTTAGCGCCTTACTGGTGGTCTGGCGGCCCTAAATCGTTTCCTGTCTCAGGCAGCGGAGCGCCAGCTTCCATTCTTCAAAATTCTGCGGCAGGCAAAACAATTTGAGTGGATCCCGCAGTGCACCGAAGCTTTTGAGGCCCTAAAGCACCATATTAAGCAGTTGCCCACTATGTCCGCTCCTCTCCCCGGAGAACCTCTATATGTATATTTAGCCTCTGCCGAGGAAGCCATCAGCGCGGCTCTTGTGCGCGAGGCTAATGGAACACAGCACCCCGTATATTTTGTGAGCCGAGCACTCCAAGGCGCGGAAACCCGGTACTCCGTAATGGAGAAAATAGTGCTGGCTCTTGTCATGGCGGCCCGACGTCTACGGTCTTATTTCCAAGGACGTGATATCAGGGTTCTTACTAATCACCCCATTCGTCAAATTCTTGTCAAGCCCGATGTATCAGGGCGCCTCGCTAAGTGGGCTATCGAGCTGGGAGAATGTGATATTCAATTTCTCCCACGCCGAGTCATGAAGGGTCAAACCCTCGCAGATTTTTTGGCCGAGGTGCCAGTGGATAACCCCGAACCGTCTGCAAATAACGCCAGTCCTAACCCCGCTGCCCTCGAAGCTCCAACCCGTAAGTGGCAACTGTATGTGGATGGTGCTTCCGCGGTTCGAGGAAGTGGTTGACACGTCGGTTTCTAACCTAGTGTTCCGCAAGTTTACGGATGTAGGTGTAGTACTATTGTCAAGGTCGATCCCACAAGGAATAGGGTCTTTAGGTAGTTTGATACCTCAATATTCTAGGAATATCCTAACTAGACACTAATTCAGGGAAGATTGATTTTACTAACTAAAATACTTAATTAACTCTAAATTCAAACTTGAATAAATACGAATGATTAACAATCACGGGAAAACAGCATCCTAGGGTATCGATTTCAGAATATTTATTCCAATGATGATTAAGATTAACTTATTGATTTTAACCGATCTAATGTTTATTAAGCGGCGCAATATTAACCTAACCCTCCTCTCGAAGTAATTAGATCGTTGATTAACTAAGACAATTACCCTCTCGAGTCAATTAATCCTAGCAACTCCAAACAGCTCATAAACCTATGCCTACACAGTCATAGACAACTGCGCTCTATATCGCACGTCTAATAACAAGCCCCTTCTCTCGAAGCGGATTTGTTAAACGAATTTACTAAACCTAGATGGTCAGTCCAAATTTAGTTGTTAAAACGGATATAAAGATAAACATATCAAAGAACGGAATTCAATAAGTAAAACCATAAATCAAAACATTGTTATAAATAATTCCTACTTTCCAACCCTAGGACACGAATAGCTTAGCTACTCATGCCTAGGCTCAATTCAATACAATGATTAAGACAAAACATTCTAAAGATATTAAACTAGGAAAAATTTCTAAACCCGAGTATCTCGTCCCGTTGCTCGAATCTCCGTCGTCGTCCAAGTCGTCTCGTGCCTCAAACTCGGATAATATGTGTGTTTTTTTCTTTTGAGAGCACTTGAATCCTTTTTATAGAATTAGATAATCCCTCTTGAATTAAGAAATCAAATCTTCACTTAAAACTGGATATTAACAATCGACAGGCCTTTTGACACGGCCGTGTTGCTTGCAAATTTCCCTTTTCCAGCAACAATTTGACATGGCCGTGTTGCTTTGTGACACGGCCGTGTTCCATTCCAGAACCAACAGCGCGTTGCAGGACACTTTTGACACGGCCGTGTTGCTTTGTGACGCGGCCGTGTCGGTTCTTGCCTCGTTTTGCTCCTGGACCGGTTCAGCCCGGTTTGGACCGATTCTTGGACAATTCGGACCGGTTTGGACCGGTTCTTGGACGGTTCGGACCGGTTCTCACTGATTTTCACTACTTTGGGCCGATTTTTACTCCGTTTCAACTTGTTTTCTTGTCCGGTAGTCGTAAATCACAACTTTTTAGCCTGAAAATGCTCAAAATACCTTAAAACAAGTCAAGTACGTCAATTGATCACTTATATCATATTTCATACAATTTCCACTCATTTATGCATATAATTCCTATCAAATAGTATCATACATCGACCTAATTACATGCATAATCAACGTGCATCAGTGGTGCTGGGGTCCTTCTCATTGGCTCCGAGGGCGTTGAAATCAAGTACGTCCTACGGTTTAAATTCAAGGTGACTAATAATGAAGCGGAATATGAGGCAGTCCTTGCCAGGCTCCGGCTCGCTCAATCCTTTGCAGCCTCCCATCTCCAGCTCTTCACGGATTCCGAGGTTATCTCCAATCAAATCAAAGGCGCCTACACGACCAAGAATGAAACGTTGAGAAGGTACCTCGCTTTGACACTCAAAATTTTGTCAACTTTTGCTTCGGTTGATATCCAGCAGGTACCTCGTAAACAGAATATTCAAGCTGATGCTCTCAGCAAAATGGCCTCCGCGGTCCTTACCAACATGTCTCCGGACATCATGGTCGAAGATGCCCTTCATCCGGCAATTCATGAGGCCACAGTCTCCGTATTGACTGAAAGCGCTCCCAATTGGATGACCCCGATCATCCATTATCTCCGGGATGGTACGTTGCCGACTGACAAATTGCAAGCTCGGAGGATTGTTCTTAAAGCACCTAAGTATGCACTCCACGATGGGATTTTGTACCGCCGGTCGTACTTACAACCGAGTCTTCGGTGCCTTGCTCCTGCCCAGGCTGATCATGTTCTTCGGGAATTTCACGAGGGGGCCTGTGCTAGCCATATTGGTTCACGGACGTTGGCCAAGAAAATTCTTCGGTGGGGGTACTACTGGCCTACATTGTTTAACGATGCCCATGATTTGGTGGCCAAGTGCGACAAGTGTCAGCGACACTCTCGCATAAAACATCTACCACAAACCGAGCTCATTGGCATACAAAGCGCCTGACCATTTATCCAATGGGGAATTGATATTGTGGGCCCGTTTTCAGTCGCTTCGGGGGGACTCAAATTTCTTGTGGTCGCTGTTGATTACTTCATCAAATGGGTTGAAGCCGAACCTCTCACCGCCATCACTGGTCAGAACATTTTGAAGTTTGTCTGGCGTAATATCATATGCCGCTTCGGCATCCCGAGCACCATTATCTCACACACCGGCAAAAAGTTCACGAATGACCCCTTCCGGTCATGGTGCGAGGAGCTCCACGTTAAGCAAATTTTCACCTCGGTCGCTCATCCTCAAGCCAATGGTCAAGTCGAAGTCACCAATCGCACACTTCTTACGGGTCTAAAGAAACGCTTAGATCAAGCTAAGGGTCTTTGGGCCGAGAATCTTCCGCAGGTTCTTTGGGCCTATCGCACCACACCGCACACCTCAACCGGAGAAACCCCCTACAGCCTCACTTACGGTTCCGAGGCCGTCATTCCTGCGGAAATCGGCGTGCCTAGTCCCCGCCTCTTGACTTTGGATCCCGAGGCTAATGATGAAGCCATCCATGCTAACTTAGACGAGCTCGAATATCGTCGTGATCAATCTTTCATCCAGCAAGCCAAGTGTAAGCAACGCGCAGCTCAGTATCATCACCTCCGGGTTCGGGGTACTCAGTTTAATGTCGGAGACTTGGTACTCCAGCTCAACTCAGCCAGCAAGGCTGCCCCCGAGGGTAAATTGCATGCCGCCTGGGAAGGTCCTTATCGCGTCATTGCCGCTCATAACTCCGGGTGCTACCAGTTAGCGCATCTTGATGGAACTCCGATTCCCCGAACCTGGCATGTTACCAACCTAAGGCGTTTCTATCTATGAGCACCAAGAGACAAGTATCGTTTCTACCTTTACATTCCTTGTACATTATTTTTTAGTTCCCATACTGTCGCGTATTCGTAGTTGTGAGTTCCCTTTGTATTTTTTAATTGTTCCGACAATTACTTTAAATAAAGTTTTTACTTTACGAATCTTACTGTACTTTCTTCTACTCTACGGGGAGCCCCTAGCTTAGACTTACTATTATTATCCGTCTCCGGACAGTTTGATCTCTCGCCCGATCCGTCCGGGGAGATTAACATTTGGTCATATTCCCTCTCGCCCGTTTAACCGGAGAGGTCCTTAACTCCCGCCCGATCCGTCCGGGGAGATTCTTCGCCTTGTTTTTCTAGCAGGCATTATGTACATATGGTGCTCCCGAGTACCTGTTAAAGTAATTACGCATGCATTCTGGTTAAGAGTTCATTACTTTTCTTTCAAAATACATATCATTACATACCAAAATGTTTCTATCATTTTTATCAACCACAAAAATTTCTTTACATTATTGTATACACCGCTACAATAATAAGCCTTATTTTTGGCCTCCGAGCCAATACTCGGCGCTCCGGCATTGAGATCCGTCTCGGGAACTTCTTCGTGTCCTCCTGGACCCCGAGGCTTCTCGGCTTTGAGCCCCTGCTCTTTCCCTGCTACGGTTTCCTCTACGCCGCGGACTCACCCTTGGGACTTCTCTTGGAGATGGCCCCTTGCCCTGCCCCGGGGACTCGGCTGAGGCGCTGGTCTCGAAGTCTTGGCCCATTCCGCGGGATCCCACTCCGCGGGGTCCATCATTTCGATCTCCTTAGCCAGCTTCTCGACCTCCTCTTCCGCGACGACTACGGGAATTTGCTCGACTGCGGTTACCGGGGCCGGCTCCTGGATTACTATCCCTTTGACTTTTTCCGCCGGTTTCTTTTTACCCTTCCGAGACGCTTTCGCAATCTCTTGGCCCCGGCTGGAGCTCGCGATATACTCTTCGGCAGTGTGCCGCCACCTGCCACGTCCTCTCAGGCCTTCGTACATATTCAGGAGTAACTCCAGCACCTCCCCTTTCTTATAAGCTCCGAGGACTCAGCATGACCAGTCGTCATCAACGATGAGATTTCGCCTTGAATCTCGGTGATCCGCTCCTCAACCTCTTCGAAAGTCAGCAGGCCGTATTCTGTTAGTACCCAGTCATACTCCCTTTGATGGATAATGACGCGGTCCAGTTCAGCTACCGTCGACAAGTACTTCAGTTCCTGGTCTTTAGCCTTCTCCGCGGCCTTGGCTCTTACCTCCTCGGCCTCTTTGGCCCTTCTCTCCGCTATGGCCACCCTTCTCTCCAACCGAGGCACCACTTGCTTTTGCAGGTTATCCTTCTCCCCGCGGAACCAGTCTAAGGACTGTATGAGTTTCTTTATTGTATTATGCAGCTCCTCGGTATCCTCCTGATCGGACAACACAATCAGTGCAAAAGATAAAACTCAACACATCGCTGGGCAATTACTCCATCATATGGACAAATCAACTTTATATTCCAAAGGACGAGCGTATATTGTCAAAGATTTTTACAACAGAATTACAATTATTTCAATCATCTACTATATTAAGACAGGGTATCAAAATTGCGGGGAACGACTGACCTCCCCCTCTTCGGTTCCTTCAACCGCCTCCGGCACCCCCCCGTCCTCCTCATCCACCTCGTGCTCCACCTCCTGCAAATCTCCGATCACCCCTGCCTCATTTCCCGCGGCCTCCGCGGCGATCTCCATGCGTGGAGGTGGATCTTTGTTCCGGGGTTCTGGGGCGAACTCACCACGACGAAATGCCAAGAACTCTTGATCTTGGTCCACCTCGCAGTTTGAGATCTCCGCGGCACTTAAGACCTTCTTCTTTTCCGCCAGTGCCTTCACGAGGGGCCACTCCGGGACACGAGCCAGGGCCTCGTAATACGCCTCCTCTACCCACCCACAGCGTTGAAGTCATACCCGAACTCTGGACGGTAGACGTCCACGTTCGGATAGACTTCCTTGATTTTCTCCAGCAGCACTGATCGGGTGGCCGCATCTCCAACTCTGACGAAGTTAGTCTGAAAATCGAGGAAAGTGCTCGTCTGGAACAGCTTCTCGGCAAACGCCCTCAGCACCGCCTCTTGCCCTTCCACCACAGCCGCTTCCCGGGCCTTTATCTCTGCCTGCAATTCGGCCGTTTCACCCCGAAGTGCCCCAGCCTCCGCCTCCACTTCGCGCAGCCGCGCGACCTGCTTCTCCACCAGGGCGGCTCTCTTGCGCGCCTCGGACAGATCTTGCGTTAATCTGTTGTTGCGCGCGCGTAGGTCCCTTGCAACCTCGGCCAACTCCTCTTTGGCCTCCCTCTCGCTCCTTCGGCCGAGGTCCATGATCCCCCGTGCCAAGTGCAGAAGCTCCTCGGCATCCGCCCCCTCCAAACCCAACACACTTATGGGCCCCTGCCCCTTCACAAACAAGACACCTGGGGTCAATATCAGCCCTATACAAGAACTATCCGCAAGGTTTTCACCTCAGCGAAGGATTATGTAACTTTACCTCGGCGCTCTGCTTCGTGTGGAGTCTTTTGGCCGCCCCCGGCGGTGTCACGGATGGTTCCGACCTCCTTTTAGTACCGGGGGTTGACCCCATTGCCACCACCCGTTCCTCCGACCCCATTGATGGCCTCGGACTGGGTGACGCCGTCCCTCTGGGGGACACTTCGGTCGCTATCCCCTTCATCTTTGTTGCCACGGGCACCGCGGTGCTTCCCGCAGACTCCTTTTTAAAGCGTCCCACTGCATAAAATTTTTTTTTTTGAGGTCAGTCCTGCACAAAATACCAATATCACCAGTTTTCAGAGTTCCTACCCTCCTCGGCAGCCCCGGCTTCCGGCTTCGGCCCCCGGGGAGAGACCCCATCTGCATCGCCGGAGTAATATGGGCTTAATCCTGCCTCCTCCAGCTCCTCCTCGGTGCAGAGGGTCTTGAATGTACCTACCGCCCGGAATTTCCTCACTACCTCCGGCTCCGGCTCCGTCACTGGGGCATTGTTCGACACCTCCTCCCTCGTCCACCTCGGGAGGGCCAGCCCCGTCTTTACATATATGAATTTCTCCTTCCACCCCTCCACCTTGCTTGAGTTTTGTATTTTGAAACCGCCTCGGGCCCGGGGGCTGAAGGAATACCAGCCCTTTGATTTCCCGAAGGACTTCAACTGGAAGAAAAACCTAAACAGCTCTACACTAGGTTCTACCCCGGCATTTTTGCATACCACGGTAAACCCAAATACTTGCCTCACGGCGTTGGGCGCTAACTGACTCAGGGCAATGTTATAGTACCTAAGCAACTGAACCACGATGTCCCACAGCGAGAATCTTATTCCTATCTTCAGATGATCTATATATACGCTAATGAAGTCCTTCGGTGGGCAACAAGCCCTGTCGCCGGGCTCCGGCACTATGTACTCTAAGTTAAACGGAAAGTAGAATGAGGGGATCAGGGCCTCTATTTGCACCCGTGTCATCCGCAGTGCTACTACCGACACTTCGAATTCCTCCTCCAGACATTCCCCAAATCCTACTGCCCGGGTGCCGGATTCCATAAAATTTGCCCTATATACCATCCTATTCACTCGTCTTTCTGGAATAATAAAGCGTATGGGCTGTACATTCAACGGGGCTTTATCGGTTCCTACCTCCCTAAGTGAAGATGAAGACGAAGAAGAAGACATACTTACTTGGTCTTGGTTTGAGATTGATCACAAATGCACAGATGAATCTCCTTTTTTCCCGCTTTCTGTAACTTGCAAATCGCAAATGAGGAAGATGAAGTATATTGTGCAACTATTTCTATATAGAGATTTTTGCACTTTTGGTCCCACAGGACATCTCTGTTTTTCATTTTGGTCCCAGCAGTTGCAAAAATGACCCCATTCGACTTGACAGTTGCAAGAGTAGTCCTTCTGTTACGGAAAACGTTAATTTTTTTGCAAATTTAGTCCCAAACGTTATATGCAGTTAGTCCCCTGTTCCAGGTGCGGAATTAGTCTCATTTATCATGCAAATCCAGTCCCAAACTGATTTCAGCTGCACAATTGGAGGGAAAAGTGCATTTTTTGGAGGGAAACTCCATTCTTTTTGGAGCCAAAACCTGTTATACATATTATATATACTCCATACATTCATTTAAGGCTGCAATAAAACATCAAGCAAAAGATAGCACTCAACACTCAAGTACTAAACATGTCATCCTCATCATCAAGTTGGCAAAGACCCTATCCTCCTCCCCATCCCGGTGTTGTATGCCACTGTGGCAGAGCAACACGTACTTGGGCATCGACGAGGCCCAACAGCCGAGGACGAATCTTTTACGGTTGCCCGGATTGGAACAATGGCGGGTGCAAGTTTTTTGTTTGGCAAGATGAGGTGGAGAACCCATCAAATGTTCATAGGGGTGGTACTGCAGCTGAAAGAGTACTGCAGAGGGTAGATAGCTTGGTTGGATTGGAACGTATCCTAGCTCAAAGGGAAGGGGAAGCAAGCCGAGTGGTCCAAAGCACTGAGGCCATAGTTGGTGATATGAGGGAGGAGATGAGAAGAATGGATGGGGAACTTGCTGCTCTCAAGAGGATGATGAAGCTGCTTTTGTGTGTGTTTAGTGCATTTGTTGTTCTTGTTGTGGCAATATTGGTAGTTTGAGTGTGGATGGTTCAGAAAATGTAACTCATCAGCCTAGAACAAGTATCACTAATGATATGTATCAGTAATGTAGTTTGAGAGTTTTTGACAAATGTATTCTGCCTACTTATGATATCAATGCAGAAAATTTTCCATATCCTTAAAGTATTTTCATATTATGTCACAGTTGAGGGTTAAACAAGAACAGACACTTACACACTAACATACACTAGAAAAAGCCACAATAATTATGCTGCCACAATCTAGCTCATAAACAGGAACAACAACAATTGATCTTAATGAGCATTCAGTCACAAAAAGGCATTACATGTTTAGAATTGCACAAAAAATTGTGCCCCAAAAAGTATGAAATTGGCAAAAAGCAACTCAAATCCCCACAATCTCACTTCTTATCCTTCCCTTTTCCCTTTTTTTCAGCTGTTTTTTTCAAACTTGAAATAGTAACAAACTTCTTACCTTTGGATCTTATTACCTTCATTCCACTAGATTCATTTTCTGCAGATGGTGATGGTTCCTCTCTCCCCAGATATGAATTTGGCATGAATGGCATAGGGGGTGGTGCTCTTATGTTAGGTCCTTTAGGCACTGGGGGTGGGCAACCAAGTGAGGTGGCCATTGTGTATGCCACACTCAACTTTGAATTGGGTCTCTGATATCCAAGACCTCTGCCCATTTCAGATCTTTTCCTTGCCTATTTCAAACATTACATCATCACAAAAAATCAGTTTAAGTGTCTAAACATGTATACTTTAACAGATTGAATCCAGTTTGATTCTTACAAGTGTTCTTCTGCCTTCTACTGTTGTTGGCTTTGCTGGTTTTGATTTTAATTGGGCTGCCTCTTCAATCTCTCTTAACATTGCTTCTTCATCCTGAGAAAGAGGTGGATACTCCTCTTGTATGTCCATCTCTTCAGGCTGGTTGCCTTCACCAGTCTTGGGGTCCTACACTCATAATTAGAGCAATTATTAGAATCACAGCTAATGAGCATTACAAAAAAACAAAAGGGTATGAGGTGGCTTGCATTATTGGCAGCAGCTGATGATGTTGATCCTGGAAATACTGATCCAAGAGAGGCAACTTGAGCCTTCCTCAACCCACAACTCAGTTTGTTATGCCCTCTTTCCCCACAGTGCTTACAGGTCACTGTGAATGATTGCTTGGGCAATTTCTCAAGGCCTCCTTTAAGTTTCTTTTTCCCTTTTGAATCCTCAACAGAAACATCAAACCTCCTAGCCTTCTTTGGTCTACCTGCCTTCTTTTTCCCAAGGTTTGGGGGCAATGGTGGTATGTAGCCTGTGTTTTTCCATAGCTCCTCACCATTCATGGGTTCAAAATGATGAGCATATACATTTTGATAGGTTTCAACAGAATAACATGTGTGAACAAAATCTTCTGGATCTTTCCCAGCACAATTGATTGCACTCACTGCATGTTTACATGGAATGCCATTGACATCCCATTTTCTACAGTCACAAGATTTGGCCAGCAAGTCAACAGAATATCTAGATCCATCAGAGCTATTAACTTCAACATGTATTCATTTGATTTCATGGGAATGCAATCAGCTGAATCATCTATCATTTTTATCAAAATCTTCCTTATCCTAGGACAAATCAATTGTCCTTCCCATTTCCTCTCACATCTGTCCCTGTTTTTTTGTAGCCTAGACATACAGTATTCTCTGATCCACTCTAGCATAGTCAGAACCGGCTTCTCCCTAGCATCCAGCAAAGCTGCATTCCATTGCTCACACACATTGTTGACCAGAGTATCACATTTTCCAAAAGTATTAAAATGTGACCTGGTCCATTCTGATGGATGTTTTTTGTGTTTGAGCCATGCAACACACCTCTCATCTAACTGTCCAATCTGCTCCATTGCCCTCTCAAATGCTGGGACTGTTGTAGCTTTAGCTGCCTTCCACAGCAGCCTCTTGAATTCATTTCCTCTAAAACCTGTCCTTTTCATATTCTCATGTAAATGCCTCACACAAAATCTGTTTTCAACACCAGGCATAACCCTTTCAAAAGCATTTATCAACCCTTTTTGTTTATCAGACATAAATGCATACACATCTTCCCTCTCACCCATCAAATCTTCCCTAATCAAATCCAAAAACCAAGCCCAATTCTCCTCATTCTCTACCCCCACAACAGCATAAGACAGTGGGTAAGGATCATTGTTGGGGTCCATGCAAACAGCTGTTAGAAGCACTCCAGGTGAAGGCCCTCTCAAATGACAGCCATCAACCCCAATCCAAGGCCTGCAACCTGCCTTGAAACCCTGTTTCAATGCATGTAAACAAATATACACCCTCTTAAATCTATTTCCAGCTGGACTATTATCAACCTCAAGCTTCACTGTGGAGCCTAGATTTTTCTCAATCAAAGCACCAACATAGTCCCATAATTTAGCATACTGATCAGTGCCTTCACCTTCAATCATTTTCAATGCCTTCTGCTTTGCCCTATATGCCTTGAATGGTGAGATGTAGCAACCCAGTTTCTCAGTGGCTTCCCTTCTAAACCCCTTCACACTTCTCTTTGGATCAGCTCTGAATTCCTTCTCAAACTTCTCTGCCAGCCACCTTGAATTTGCATTGTCCACAGTGTATTGTTTTGGACATGTATGAGTCAAGTCTATTTGCCTGATCTGAAAAGATTCTTCATTCTTCACCTTCAATGCATTTATATGCCATTCACACCCATCTGCTTTGCATCTGGCATATATTCTTCTCCCATCATTCTTGGTGAATCTTGTGGCATGACCCACTTTGACTGAATAGCTGTTAACAGCTTGTTTGAACAGTGTCTTGTTGCTGAAGATCTGTTCAATCCTGAACTCAGGATTCATGACAGAAGAAGCTCTAAACATTATAGAATCCTCATGGTTTGCTTCATCCTCATCACTGCAAATGGACTCAAAATCTGATTCATTGCTGTGTATGTCATCTCCAAAGCCTTCACTCTCAGATTCTTCATCCTCTTCATTAGCTGTTATTGCTAGTCTAGGCCCCAACCATTCAGCATCCAGGTCTACATTCTCTTGGTATATAATATCATCCAGCAAATCATCACAACTATCCTCTTTTTCCTCATAATCCTCATCCTCACTGCTCCCTTCAACTTCATCCAAATCAATAATTGCAAGCTGATTTCCCAGGTTAGAATCCTCAACTGTGTGTTCATGAGGTAGAGATGTCTTCTGATGGTGCTTTACATTCCTTGGCTTTTTGAATAAAACTGTCTTCCTCAGGTTATCCACAAGATCTTCAACCTTATCACTCTCCTGCAGCAACACAACCTCACCCTCAATCTCTTCCTCTTTGTCAGAAACTTCAGTCTTACTTCCTTCAAGGAAGAGTGTGAACTCTCTCCCCTTCCCTCTTTGAATGACCATCCACAGGTCATATTAATTATCCACTTCCTTCAACCCAATTCCTTCCACCATGCCATAGAACCTTTTACTGCCCATATAACCCAACTGTTCCGCCAAACCCTGCAGATACCTTATGCTAATACTTCTTGAATCTACACAATCCCAAGCAGAACATGTCCCTTCTATCAACTTCAACCCCTCCCAGTCATTTACTACAACACCCCCATGTTTCAGTTTAAAAGTGTACCAATAAGGGGTACCACCTGTCAAATAATAAATAAAGTGGTCAAACACCCACCCACTCAATCCAAAGACCAATAAAGCCATAAGTTCAACAGAAAATTCATTAACAATGACCACCCCAACGCAAGTGGGACAGGCTGTACTGTTAAAGGGAGCCTATTCACATGGGTTGGACAACACTAAACAACAAATGTATAAAGATGCAGTACACATATCAACAAACCTCGAAAACATTCATGGAAAACTGGCTAAACACACAACAACACTACTACACAAAAAGTTGTGGAAAATGTACTTGAAAAAATGACCTCAACATCGCCTAATCTCTAAACAAATCTTGGAAGCACAAAAAAAAAAAAAAAGAAGTGAACAAGAAATACTCACGTTCTTCATAGTCTGGAGCTGGGTAGTGCACCATCCACTTCCTATGCATCACCATCTTGCCGATTTCGTTGCTAATCGTTGATTACCCACGAAAATTTGGAAGATTGAAGCCAAATTGTGTGAAATCGAAGCTAAATTTGGGTGTGAAGAGTTAGGGTTCCAGAAATGGGGCTAAATCTGCCCCTTTTTTTACCCTTTTTTTCATTTAATGCTTTTTTATTTAAAAATTATATTTATGACGTCATTTTAAATATTTAAAAATTATTTATGAAATCAGCAAACGGGCACATGACACGCACGTGGACGAAACGTTATGTTGAAACGGTTTGGGACTAAATTTGCATTTTTTTTGGGACTACATTTGCACAAAAGGACTACTCTTGCAACTGTCAAGTCGAATGGGGTCATTTTACAACTGCTGGGACCAAAATGAAAAACAGAGATGTACTGTGGGACCAAAAGTGCAAAAATCTCTTTCTATATATATATTCTTAAATCAATGGCTTAGATCTGGCCTTTTCAAATTTCGCGTCTCAGATTCGTGCGTGATGGTAACGCGCGTTACAGTTACCAAGGCGCGTGGGGGACACGCTCCTTGGAAATCTCCAAACGCGTCACTTCACATCCCTCTCTCTCATGATGGCGCCGCCAGTCACATCAACCTCATTCTTGGCCAGGAAGTTTTGGGGCTCACTCCGGTGTCTCCTTCACCTCTGACAAATTACAGTTCGCTTCCGCTAAACCTTATTGCCCTCGGGGTACTCCAGTTCGGCTCCGGTCGACTTCCTCCCCCCGGGGTGCTTCTACACGGATCAGGTCGACTCCTTCACCTCGGGGTCATTCAGTTCGGTCCGATTTGGTCCTCGCGGATCCCATCACTCCGGGTGTGGATTATCTCGGCTCCAGCTAATTATCGGGCCTTAGGGGTACTTCGGCTCGCCATTGACAGCATCCTATCTTGCTCGCTGCTTCGTTGCCTCGCTCAAACTCAGCACCTGTTACACCTCACCCTACTTATAACTGTAGCTCCTCCCTCGCTCCGGCTGGTGGGGGGGCATCTGATAGATATGGCCCAGCAACTACTGAGCCCAGGAAAGCAAGCTCAACAACCGGCCCAGAAGCGAGCATGAACCTGAAGCAGCCCACAATCGCGGCATATTTGGAAAGTAAGATCCCCACGATCTTCTTCCAACTCCCATGCAGAGATGATAGACATAATTGTAGGGATTTAGTTAGGGTTTGAGTTGAGTAGTATAAATAGGAGAATTGTACTCAGAATTAGGGTTCGCACTTTGTACTCCTAAACTACTACGTGTAAACTTGAAAAGGATAGTGAGGAAACACCTCAGGAGGTGATATTTTAAGCCTGTGGACGTAGATCTCCGGATCGAATCACGTACATCATATGTTCTTTAAGTTTCTCGCATTAATTTACGTTACAACGGATTTTCGTTCGGAGTTCATTTGATAACCGGGTTGCGCTTTATCACCTGGCAATGAGGTCCCACAACCTATCGACATGGCATTGGCTGGCGAATTGACGAAATATTAGGATTTCGTATGTTTCCTTTTCCTCAATATTGTCACATGTCTTTGTTTATGCCTTTAGGGTTATTTTGTCTTATTTTGGTATTGAAGTTTTTTTGCCTATTTTCTCTAATTCAAAAATTGCAGAGTAAATGTATCTGACACTTACAAAAAAGTAAATGCGTATAATTATTGGTGGATAATTTGAGCCTATTGCACTTAAGAACTAGTATACAAACATATACATCTCTATGGAAGAGATGTATGGGGATGAGTTCATGCAGGTGTTCAACAGTCCAGTTAAATTAATGTGCTTAAAAAAATTACCAAGCAAATAAGATAATTACAGCACAAACTAATATATGCAGGCTAAGTTGTGAAAGATGATGAACATTAATGGAGAAAGGAATTTTCAAAACACTCAATTGAGAGTCTGGAGAGGAAGAGGGCCACAAGATCCGGAAGAGAAACCCCCCCGCCTCACAAGCCTTTGTAAATCAACAGCAAGACTAGGCGTCTATCCAGGTCATTACTGTTGGTCAACAAAAGTCAGAATCTGAGGGACAAATTGAAGTTGGGAAAGGTTTTCGTAAACAAATAGAGTGACACTCATGTGCATAAGATGCACATTAGTGTTAATGTACACCCTGTGGGCCTCACTTATAATTTTAGCGCGCGCGATCTATGTATATTAATGTGTGTTTAGAATAAAAAAATAGGTGCTAGCTTAGTTGGTAAAGACGCGGCATTTTACCTTTCAGTGCGTGGGTTCGAATCTTAACAACACCTTTTTATTTTTCACGAACAGTATATTCAAATTCCGAGTATAGTATATGTTATAAAGTCCGAGAGCATATGAACAACAACTTTTTATTTTTCACCAGCAATATATTCAATTTTTTTTCACCAACAATATATTCAAATTCCGAGCATAGTATATGTTATAAAGTCTGAGAGTATATGAACAATACCTTTTTATTTTTCACCAGGAATATATTCAAATTTCGAGCATAGTATATGTTATGATGCCTAATAGTATATTTAATATTTTGATGTAATATACATTATGTTGCCTGACAGTATACATTGTTTTAGTTAAGTTTTGTTTTATACTATGAAATTTATTTTTTTCAACTTACAATACTCACAGTATATTTAATATTTCGATACAGTATATGTTATGATGCCGGACAATATACGTTGTTTTAGTTAATTTTTGTTTTATACTGCGAATTTTTTTTTTCAACTTACAATACTCACAGTATATTTAATATTTCGATACAATATACGTTGTGATGCCTGACAGTATATGTTGTTTTAGTTAATTTTTGTTTCATACTGCGAAATATTTATTTTTTCCACCTTATAATACTCACAGTATATTTAATATTTCGATACGGTGTATATTATGATGTATGACAGTATAGGTTTGGTTAGATTAATTTTTCTTGTATATTGTACAATATTTATGTTTCGAACTTACAATACAATTATTGTTGCATTATAAAAAAATTTAATAGTACAATTTATAATTTTTTCCAGACTCACAGGCTAAAAGATAAAAAAAATTAAAGGGCAAAAAAAAAAAAAAAAAAAAAGAAAGAAGAAGGAAAAGGAAAAAAAAATGAAGGAAAAAGGAAAAAAGATGCAAACGGAATTGAACCTTTGACCTCAAGATTGAGATATTTAAGACTACATCAAATACCACCAGACCACCTGCTTTTAGCGTTCAACAAACAGGCCCTTAATTATATAAAATGCGCGCAAAAATATTAATATAATAATAATTGGTCGGTTCAGATCGGTCTGAACCGTGCGATTTATTTGGGATGAATCAGTGGAGCCCACGAGGTGTATAATAACACTATGGTGCATCTTATGCACCCAAGTTTTTGCCAAACAAATATTGACAAATCAATTGTGGGTTCCAAACTTTTATCCATAGTTTTTTTTACCACATATTTTTACCGTAGTGGTATACAATATCATAGTTATGTTCAGTCCCCTACATCCCCGATCAGTTTAAAAATAACTAAAAAATCACAAACTTTACTTAAAAGAATTAAAGAAAGCAAGAAAACAAAAAAATCTCACACTTTTCCCGCGAAAAATAACTCCTAACGTCATATTTCTTATAATAAACATTTAAATATACCATTTCTTTTCCTTCTAAATCACTCCAAGCTCCCCAAAGCTTGTAACATTTCTCATCAGATTTACAACCAGACGTATTTCCGCTGTAAGATCAAACTACAATATTTAGATAAAACCGGCTACCTAAATAAAATAATGAAAGATATTCTTATAATGAAAGGCTCCATTTGTTTGGAGTTATTGGGTCAGACATGTTATTTAATATATTGACGTTTAAGTTGTTTGTTTGAAGCCAATTGGGCCTTCAAAATTGTGCTGGCCTGACCATAAAATCATAGAGGTTGTAGATTCCTAATCCGGATTGGGGGGTCTGAGGCTTTCTTTATAATTAGAAACAATAAATAAAGTCATGGCCTCAGATGTGAAAGGGGTTGGTCAACCAATCCATTTCACAACCCAACATCATTCTACAACTTATCACATGTCGATATCCTATTTGTTGTATTAAATTATTTATTGAATATAATTTTAATAATAAATAAATAATATAATATTTATTTTATAAAAATTAAAAAAATTATCAAAATTCTTATTTTTTTCCCTCTACTTGAAGTAGAGCCTAATGTTAACATATTTTGAATTAAAATTTGAAGTTCTTTATTTATTTCCCTTTATAAATAGATGGGCTGATTCAATATTTAAATGAGTTGGACCATAGAAATATAGACTCGAAGTACTAGCTGCCTCGTCGGGATCGACTCGATGAGCCAAAAGCTCGACGGACCCCCGGCCGGCCCCATACTCTTAGTTTATTATAGAGAAATATCACGGGTCAGACCGACTATATCTAGGTCTGATGAAATGTTGGCTCAGCTCGGCCTGGTCCGAAATATTTTAATTTGGTTATTATTTTAGCATGTTATTTTAAATGCAACGAAAAAAAAAATCAATTTATTGTAGTTGCGGAATTAAAATAATTTTTTTCCCTTGAAATATATTGCAAAAAGCGCGAAAAATAATAGGTAATTATTAAACCGTAATAAAAAATTTTGATTTTATTGAGAAATAAGTTTTGTATTTGGATAAAAAAAAATTAATATTTATTAAAATAGTGGGTTGTTGATAAAGTGTGAAAATGTATTTTTTAGGTTGTGGAGTAGGTTGTGTATGTGGAGGAGAGAGAAATGAATATTTTATTGATAGGTTGGGTTGTGGGAGGTTGTTGATAAAGGAGGTCTAAGAGCATCTTCAATGGCCTTCCTAAAAAAACAGGAATATGTTTGCTACATCAGCGCCACCTCAAAAGTTAAAATACCTCTACCTCAAAACAAAACTCCTCCACAACAATATACCCAAAAAAAGAAATAAATGGGGGGCCCCCCACTTCAATATCCTATTTATCTTTTTTATTTATTAATCTATCAACTAAATTAATTATTTAATTTTTGGATAAATAATAAATGATTAATATTCCGACTATTGGAGTTTTTTATATTTAATTATATTTCGGAAAAAAAAATTCCCAAAAAAATTATTATTAATTTTTTTGTTAATATAAAACATAAAAATACAAAACGAAGGCATATACGGTACATTAAAAAAATTTGAAGGCAACAAAGTAAATTTCGAGGGCTAACTTAATATTTTGCTAATTATTGCCGGATTGGGTCCAAACATGCTCAATTAAATATTGTCGAAGCTGGTGATGTTTCTGCTTATCGCGTAGTTGAACACCTCTCCGGATATAGTCATTGAATGCTCCGGTTGATCATTGACTTACTTGTGGAGGTGGCATAGCGTAATTGGGATCGTCGGACCAATCGGCCGCTAAATTTTCTTCATTTTCAATTTATCATGTTGTGCAATATAATGCAAGCTAACATTATTTTCTTTAAGTTTTTCTTGTACCAGAAACGACTTGGACCTTTAATCATTGCCCAACGAGCTTGAAGTACTCCAAATGCACGTTCGACATCCTTTCTAGCAGCCTCTTGCAGTTCTTTGAAATGCTTTCTCTTCGGATCTTGTGGACATGGATTTTTTTTCACAAAAGTAGCCCACTCTGGATAGATTCCATCTGTAAGATAGTATCCTTGATTATATTGCTTGCCATTGATTGTAAAATTAACGGATGGAACGTGACCTTGCAAAGTATCCGTGAATAAAGGAGACTGATTGAGCACGTTATGTCGTTCTTAGATCCTGCTACTCTAAAGTAGGCATGCCATATCCACAAATCGGCAGACGCAACCGCTTCGAGTATGATAGTTGGGAGGCCATGATCACCGCGTGTGAATTGGCCTTTCCAAGCGACTGGACAGTTCTTCCAGTCCCAATGCATACAATCAAGGCTCCCGGCGTTCTGAGAAATCCGTGCCTTTCTTCATGCATTTGTAACAACTGTTGACAATACAGGGCATTGGGTTTCCTCAAGTAGTATCCGCCGAATAGTTCAATCACACCGCGATAAAAATTGAAGAAACATTCAATGGCGGTTGTTTCGGCAACACGTAGGTACTAATGGTCGGCGGGTCCACCATATGCAGTTGACGAATAGCCACCGTGCTCTTTTGTAGTGGAGAGAACCCTTTTTTTCCAGCTACATCGACCCTCCACCGGAAATAGTCATAGTTGGACTCCAATGCATTCACTATCCGCAAGAACAACTCTCTAGACATACGAAAACGTCGGCGAAATACATCACTTTTGTATATCGGATCTTCAGTGAAGTAATCAAGGTAGAGTCTTGCATGACCCGCCTCACGATCTCGTTCCACATATGTTCTTCGCTTCCTGACTCCGCCAGCAGAACTCCCAACACCGCCAAGTAACTCTTGTTTTTTTTGAAGCAACGACTGTATCTCTATCTCAGTCGTGTCATCAATTAAGAATTCAAGAAGGCTCTCACTATCACTTTCCCCGGATAACGAGTGAGAAGACGAAAGACATGTTTGAGAGATGAATATAAACTCAATGAAAGAAGTACTAGTGAAGTGTAAAGGTTTGTGATGAGAGATGCCACAATCCGATTGGGGTCTATTTATAGAATACGAAAGCACATAACGGCTAGTTTTACAACGACTAGTTTTACAACGGCTAGTTTTATAATGGCTACTTTTACAACGACTACTTTTATAACGGCTACTTATACAACGGCTACTTTTATAACGGTTAGATTAACAACAAAATTACACAACGGGTAGATTAAAAACAAAAGCACACAACGACCAGTTTAACAACGACTGGGGCACAACAGCTAGTTTTCAAACCTAAAGCCCCCAATTCTTCTTGATTTTATCACACATATGGAGATGGATACGAAGTTGTTCTTCTGTCATCTTCGAGGTATCCTTCATGAGTATTTTTATACTCATACGTGGCGGCAAGACTCATTAGGCCTTCAAGTTTTTTCTTGTTCTGTTCTTCCAAGACCTGAAGCCTTTGCTTAATCGCATCTTTGTTCTCTTCAGAAGACGTGCTTGCTTTTCCTTTACCCTTACCCATTATCTTTGCCGCTTTCTGGCCCATAGGACGAGTGGGTTCTACCCTGACTTCCTCCCCAACGTTTGAATCAGTGTTGGAAGATGTTACATATTCTCTAGATGCAGAGACTTTTGTTTTTTTGGGTCCACGAACATCATCGTCTGGATCGGCAAACTTCGGACTGCTTCAAAATTTTCCAAGCACCCATATGCCTGAAATCAACCCCCTCGTGTTTTGCTTTGTATTGGACCTTCGCCTTCTCTATGATATCCACATCACTACAACCACTTTCCTAGGCCTTCTTCTCCTGATTGAAACAGCAACATAACCATTTCACCTATTTCTAGAGTGTATAGTAATGTGTCTTCAACACATCATGACCCCTAAACGGCATGTTGCTAGGACGATTCTGGTTATACGCTTCACCGATTCGAACCCACATTTGTTTCAACTTTTGTGAGTTGCCTACCACAAAGTCTGTACTAATATCGAGCCAACAACTTGCAACAAGAGGGTTTTCTGCATTAGAGTAAGTTTTCTTTTTTTTACAGCTGGAACCCTTGGTGGATCATCGGCGGTTTCAAAGTTTCTAGAGAGATTTATTAGCTCAAGTCCTATTGGAGAGAATTGAGACGAGAGAGGAGTCGAATGTTGAGAAATTAGAGTTGGAGTGTCTCTTTGTTTGTGTCGGACCCATCAGTGCTGGGTCTTCTTGATGAATTTGCGCCCATTGTCGGACGAAATCCGTATTGAGGAACTGGCATGTAGGGAATTTGATTTGGATGCCCGTAGAATGATGTTCCAGATTAATTGAGCGTATTGAATTGAGTGTTACCACCTTTCATAAAATTTGAAAAATTTAGAAAATGGGTTGGATAATTTTGGGGATGAAAATTAGGATTTTCAGGATGGTAGTTGGTGATCGGTGGACGAAAATTAATATTTGGAGGCGATGCATTTTCTCCATAATTTGAAGAATTGCACCATTGATTCCATGAATCTTTATCCATTTTTTCAGATGAGAATTGTGAAATTTTGCTAGAAAATTGAAATTTTAGTGGTAGTAGAGAATGTAGAAAATGGTGAATTGATGAACATATATTTATAGGAAAAAAATAAATATTTAAAAAAAAACAAAAATTAAAATTAAAATTAAAATATAACCATTGAGGATTGATAATAAAAAAAAAAAAAAGAAGAAGAAATCCGTTGCCAACGACTCTCTCATTTACTTTTGCATGTTAGTTGAATTATAAAGAATAAAGAAAACAAAAAAGAAAAACCGAAAAAACGAATAATAATAATAATAATATTGGGGGGGGGGGAGAACAGGCCTGCAGGCGCGGGTCCCACGCCGTGCCGCCCACGCGCGCGTGGGGACCACGCACCTTGCTTGACCCTTCTCCCGCGCGCGTTGCGCCCCCTCCCTGCCCTACCCTCCCCGACGCGCCAACGTTCCCCCTTTCCCCTCAACTTCCTGGGAAGCAATTTCGCTTCCTGGGAAGTATTCCCCTTCCCCCATCCCCCCCCTCCCCCCATTGACAAAATACCTCATTTTAGGTATTTTCCTTTTTCCATGTCATCAAAAACCTTACCAATGGGGGGAGGGGGGGGGGGGGAGGGTCTAATGACTTATCTGGCCAAATAAATGAACAACATTGATAATTGTGTAATGTCAAATTTGCCCCTTGAAACCTAATGCAACCAAACTCGTTGAAACCCTAAAAATTTTAGATCTGTCAAAATAGATTTGTGGCGCAAGTAGGAAGAAGAAGACTAGTCATCTTTTTTCGTATTTCCCTGGTTAGTACCACTAACTGATTATCATCTTCTTTGTATTATAAAATGCTTCTTCATCGCCGTTCTCAAGAATTTACTATTTTTTTTAATTTTTTTATACATTTTCGGTCGTCGCTTGTGAAACTCGGAGTTATAGAAATCGACAACCATTCTAGACGAAAGGTATTTTCATATCTCCATTTAAATACAAACTGCTGGAGGCTATCCTTGTGTAAGATGTATCTATGAAATTTTGCATTAGTATTTTGATCTTTATTTCTTCTTTTCTAGATACAACTACATAGGAACTTTTTAAATTTTTTTTGCAGGTTATTGTAGTCCGAACATATTTGTTCTACTTTCATTGTTCCCTAGTTAATAAGGTGTATCCATAGAAGCATGAGATAGATGGATATAAATGAGTTAGATGAATATAAATATTATATGATTCTTAGGAGTAACTTTTGTACACTTGTCTATTAGTTTGTTTGATTTTCCTGGAGTTTTACCCACTCACGTGTGTTGAGTTGCTGCACATAACCTGGTTTGTGTACTGAGGTTTTAGCTGCTGTAACGAACGATCTTTGGTTTCTACTACTGTTTTACAATTTTTGCTAGTTAAATATGTGGTTATATAAACTGGTGCTTGCAATGTGATGTGTTAACATGGCTCGACTAAAAGGAAAATCTGCAGAGATTATATTAGTTGTTGAGGAAGTGGTGTTTCAGATATTTAATATGTTAGCTTTTGTACAAAGCCGAAACATGATGATAGCTGGACCAAATAAGGGCCGTAGGCAACGTGTGGTTGGGTGATAGAATACCAAGCCAACTTGAACACATGAGACAACTAGTAGGCTTCAATATGAATTGTTATATACTACTACTTTAGTTACTTGTGTTAATCTTAAATTTAGTTACTGGGGTTTATAAATTGATTTCGTAGGGATGTCTTGGTGCATTGGACAAGACACATATTATTGCGAGTGTGCGCGAGTCCGATAAAGCTCGGTATCGTACTTGCAAAGGGTACCGTAGCAATCAGTGTGCTCACCGCATGTGACACAAAAAATTCTGTTTACGTGTTGTCCAGATGGGAGGGCTCTGCAGCTAATTGCCAGGCACTGCGTGACATGATCACTATGCCTAACGGCTTCAAGGTCACCCAAGGTAGTAATATAAGTACAAGCTTATAAAATTAATTTTAGAGTTTTGTTACCACAACTTATCAAAAACAATTTTTTTTTTTTTTAATAAAAGCTTACAACATTCAAATAAATTTCCAATTAATAGGAGCATAATTGGTTCCTCATTTTTTAACAAGTAAGTATTATTTGTATGATAATGGATACACAAACGACGATGTATTTCTGACCCCATATAAATCAGTTTGGTATCATCAAGATGACTGGGGCAATGGTCACGATGCACCTCAAACCTACCAAGATTTATTTAACATGAATCACTCGAAAGCGAGAAATGTCATTTAACCGACATTCGGTACACTGAGAAAAGATGGAATCATACTAAGGAGTGCTACTTTTTATCCAATTAAAATTCAAAACAGAATAATAATGACATGTGCCTTTTTTAATAACTTTATCAGGAATGAGATGTCCATTGATCCGTTGGAGCAACAGATAAATTAAGTTGACCTACAACATCCAGAGAGGGATGCAACTGACTTCATAGATAGCATCGAACCATCTCAAGTGTGGTCTAATTGGCTAGATCAACTGACACGTGAAATGTTTGATGAGGGCGTGGAATTAGCTGAATATATAACGTTTCTAGTTAAATTTAATGCGAATGTAATCTTTAAACAGTAATAGCAAGCCAAATTTTGAACCTAGTTTTTTTCATTTTTAATTTATGTATCGTTGTGGGTGTTTGTATTAGGAAATTTATGTATAGTTTTGATGATGGAAAAATTACTATGTAAGTTAGGAATTAGTGCCCCCATAAATTATGTAAATCTTGTAATAGATAGGGCCTGTTTCTCTAAAGCATAAGTCACAACAAGCACACATCAAGGTCATCAAGTTTACTACTACAACAACAAAGTACAATAACGCAACAAGGAACAAGAGACTGCAGTGAGCATGCAGTAAGCTAGCTTATGCTTTTATAAGCATACAACATTGCTTGCAGCAATGATGTAGAAACCGGAACGTAAGCAACACCATATCAGCAGTGATTAAGTTAAGTCAAAGTCAGAGGTTCGAAGATTAAAAAATATAGCTAGTGGAGACAAGATTCAAATCTTATACTGACTATCCAATAATGTGGGGACACATAAACTGACAAAAAGAAAAAGCAATAATGCATCACTGACACTGTGCCGCAACCACTCTAAACCACTTTCTGCGAGAAAGGACAAATGGCTGTATGCCGTACAAGGAGCATTGAATGTCAATGTGATTATTTTCTTATCCTTCAATAAGACGATATCTCAACAACTATAAATAGGAGGATACGAAGGACGAGCAAAGATTACCGAACAACTCAACTGATTATTGAGCAACTAAAATTACTTTGAATAATTCAGTCGAGCTTTTAAATTCAAAGTTTGAAAGCATACATCACTCTGATATTCTAAAAGTGTTCGTGCTTAGTAAACAAGAGCAAATAACAAGCAATCAACAATGCTTCCAACAGTGAAGACTCAAGCTGTAAGAAGATTCTCTAGTCAAACAAGCCAACTCTCAAGCTTTGTCTTGGTCCTAATTCTCCTATCAAGGAAGGTTGCCCATGTCTCAACTGATTTCCTTGTTTAGAGGTAGCTACCAGAAGTTGTGAAAAAACTTTCACTAACCAACTCTCTCGAGCAGTTTTTGAACGAGGAGTCTTCGTTGAATCAGGGATTCAAAGTAGACTAGGTGTTCCGAGGAATGTCTGTATAGTAGAGGAGTTTTCTTGTAAGGATAGACAAAAATTATTATAAGGAGCTAAATTGGACTTAGACTTCGGCTTGACTAAGTTAAACTGTGTGAACTACTTAGTGAATTTTCCTTGTGTGAGGGAAGAGTGGACGTAGAAAGAATACCCCTACCTATGAACTCAATCTACTGAGTGCTTACTGCCTTAAGCCTGCCTACTATATAAACTTTGTTGTAAAAACAAGTTTCTTACAGTAAGCAACATATCCTTGCTCAAAGTTATTTAAAAAGAAAAATTGAGTTAGAGGTTTATTCACTTCCTCTAAACCTCTACCATTTGGGACAAACAAATGGTACCAGAGTGATTGGTTTCACACGCCAATCATCTTTCGTAGATAAACCAGATCCATCCATTTTCGATCCAAAAAGCACGTTTAAAAAAAAAAAAGTTTTGTGTTAAAAAGTCAAATAATGGAAATTTCTTCAACTAAAGCTCCCATGTTTTTCATTAAGGATTAAGAGGACTGGTATATCAGGATGGAAGCACACTTAGCCTCGATGCATGATGAGATATAGACAGTCATCACTGAAGGTCCACCAGTAATCATGACGACCAATATTGTTGTACGAGTGGATGGTCAATGTGGACGTCCTGCCATGGTGGAAAAGACACTTAATGAATGGACTGATGACTGTAAGCGTATGTGTATTCAAACTCTTATCTACTTTTATTTTGTTTTGCCTTTTATACACATTTTATACTTTATAATTAAAGGCCGAATTATGGGATGTATTCGGATGTCAATTTGCTAATCATCTGCAGGGACGTAAGTGCAAATACAAGTAGTTGAAGACTAGGTCTTGGTTTGTTGAGAAATATTGGTGAATGACTTGGTCTCCAACAATGAAGATCGAGTCTACCTCGCTCAACCGACCAACTTTGTGCACGTGTAGTCTTCAACTACTAACGACCTAAATTATAGGAAGTGGTGGTTATGGGAGAGTGCTCTCCAAGCTACTCGTTGCTATAAATAGGGCTTCAATTACCAGTAGAAGACAGAGGAAACACATGACATAAATTACGAGTCTGTCTGTTGTGTTGTGTCGTCTAGAAGTTTGGTTAACCGCATGTCTAACCGAAAGTGTCCGCCTTTAGTAATATTCAGATTCCTCACAAATTTAAATCTCATTTAGTAGTATATGTGTTAGCATAGTTTTAGTAGGTTCTTTTAGTGCTCTATATATTGTTTATTCATCCATTGAGACGAGGATCCGCGAAGTGTAAATTGAAGTCTCTCTCGATTTACTCTCAGAATATTTTTGTAGTTCACAAGTGATATATAGTGAGTTATTTTGCCCTGAAGGCATGCACAAATGGTTTAAGGCTTGTGGAAAATTTTACCGTGGTTATCTTTTTATATTTTCGATGTATTTAACTCTAGGTTGGGTAAACCTTGTACCCAACCTCCATTCATTTTTGGCAACACACTTTCAATTGACACCAGAGCCATCACTTACACACTTTTATTTTAATGTGAAGTAAAGGGTAAAATTGAGATTTTTGGAGTGGATTGGGAATGTTAAATCAATTTATTTTGAATTTATGGAGTGTATTAAGAAATTGGACACATTTAGAAAATAGTGGTAGTCCACGCCTTTACTTTATATATTATATATTATTATGTAAAAATATATATTTGTATTCAAGAGCCTCTTTTATTGACTCCATATATGGAAACATTCTATACAACATTTTTTTAGATAAGTGAGATTCTAATAAGATTTATTATATATGCAAATACTTACTTCTCTAACAGTACCTGTGTTCTTGAAATACGTTTTTAAAAACTTTAATTGTTGATGCTTAAATATTGGCTACATGATTTACGGGATTTACCACCGTGAACATACACTATTTAAACTACATCCTATATTCTAAAGGAACAAGTTCTTGCTTTATTCTCAAGTAAGTTTGTCAGTATGTCTCTCTTTTTTTATTTTTTATTTTTATTTTTATTTTTATTTTTTTTAAATATCGGTTGAAATACATTAAAATTCCTTTTTATGTAGTATTTTATGTATTCATTACAATTCCTTTTTATATAGTATTTTATGCGTCATTTGCTTTTTAATATTTTTTTTCCATTGAAATTTTAATTTCTTTTGATTGGATTGTGACTATACTTTTTTGCACTGTGTCAGTATAGTGTTCAAATTTTAATTTCTTTTGATTAAATTGTGAGTGTATTTTTTTACGTTGTGTGAATATTTTTTTTTTTGTTGGATATTCAATTTATTAAAACATTGTACTAATTTTATAGTTGTTCTACACAAGACTTACACAAGTATTCCACTCACACAAATTAATCCAACAAAGGAGACATCCACCCTCGCACAAACTAATCCATCAAAGGAGAATTCCACCATTTGCTTTCGAGTTATTTGGATGTGGAAAATTCCACGCATCGACAATTCATCTAATACGCATCAAGTTGAAATGATTCAGATGACCAGACATTACTTTTATTCATGCCTTTATTTCTATTTTGATGTACAAACTTTATCTAATGTTTTATATAATTTTTTTAAGTTTGAGGATCATTTAAGGTGCTGATTTTTTTAATAAATATGGAACATAGATACAATCCACTATGATGTCAGTAGAACCTAGATTCAAAAGTTCTCAAGGATAATGAAGGAAGGTGGATATTATCGGACTGAAAACTTTGTTGTAGGCCAAAACGAAGATAACTTTATTCTTACAATGCATCCCTATAATTTGAGCTTCACAAGTATATATTGCCCCGCTCCTTCTATTATGGTTTCTATATATGGTTTTGATTTTCTAACCTTTGAGAAAATTATTGCTGGAGAAGTTGATCCGAAAATTTCAGTTGGTAACATGGCCTGCTTTTATGGTTAATTAAATCTTGTATAAATGTTTCTTTTTTTAATTGTTATATTTATTAATTGTTTATCTTATTTTTATATTTATAAAAATATATTCTTATTTTTATTATTTTTTATTGTCTTTTTAGATGTTAATGGTGAATTATTTACTATCTTCTAGATATTGTTGAATTATATGTGCTGGGTGATATAGAAGACATGCAAAAGAAGAATGGAGGAACAATTATCCGGGTGAATGCTCTACGTGCTCTACGTGATTTAGAGTAAGTTTATCTTATTAAAAATTGATATTTTTTCTTAATTATTATTTAACTAAGTTTATTTGTAAATGACAAAACTATTCAATGTTGGAATAACATTCTCAGAGCCACCTTTGGGATGGTTACGCTCTTGATTTAACGAAACGGACAAATGGTGTTGACACAATTATTGTCATTTTGCAATTTGGTCGTGTGTGAAAATGGCTACGTAATCTAATATATGTTTTTCTTTTTACTGTCTGATGGACGCAAATGATTTTTTTTTATTTTTTTGTTTTATTTTCTAATGTCTAACATAGACGGAAATTAATATATTTTTCTTTTCACTTTATGATGACTAACTATAGAATGAAAATTGAATGTTTGAGGAAACTGGGCAGTTTATAGAAACTTTAACAGTTGTAGACTTCTAATTAATGATGAATCGGTGTCCCAGATTATGAAATCTGCAAAATGGTAGGATATCACTCACGCTCTCACATATATCTCATTTTATGAAAAATTTATAATAGTTTTGTAATGATCCGAATTTCTAGTTGCATCATCTTATTTGATTTATACGAAACTATATGAGTTGCATTATTTTTTGTGTACATTTTTACTTGTTTTAGTTATTTTCTTACACTTGCATAAATGATCATTTTTCATAATTAATGGTATGAATGGGTCGGGAAAACAAGAGTTTAATTAGACAACACTTAGACGTTATATTAACCAATAATATAAGAGAAGCCTACATTATTTTATGGTAAGCCCTCTCCATAGGATTACTAACCCAAAACCAAATTCCATAGTTTTATGCCCACAATATTGCCCAAAACCAATGGCTAAATCCCATGGTAAACCATGCCCACAATATTGCCCAAAACCAATGGCTAAATATCATGGTTTTATGCCCACAATATAACCAAAACTAGCAGCCAATACCACATTTTTATTCCCACGATTTTGTGTTTGGTAGGTCTATAAATAGAGGTGTAAGAAAGTCTTCATTCCATCACCTCCTTCCACCAAAATATAGCTTGAAGTCTTCCTTTCTTCTCCCATAAAGCATAGATGGCAAGTCTTCTCTTTTTTCCTCTTAAATTTTCCATCCCCAGCCACCAAAATCCGGCGAAATCGCCAGAAAACTTACCTGACAATTTTTTAGGCTCATCCGATCAGCTACTGCCCCATTTTCATTTTCGTTCCTTTATCAAAACCCATATTTTATTTTATAATATGATAGGGCTCAGCAAGAGAATTCCGGAACAGTTTTCAGAATCACAATCGGAGCTCTAGAACTCCGGTTATGGTCGGTTAAAGTTTAGGCGAAACTCATATGACCGAACCACTTTCAAGGAGCCATAACTTTTTGTTCCGAAGTCCGATTCTGTTGTGCCTGGTCATTCTAGAAAGCTCTTGATGAGAGTTTTACATAGCCATGTCCCAATTAAAATTCCGATGATCGAGTCGCCGAAAAAGTTTTGTCAAAATTGCTGCAGAAGTTCATGTACCATCTTTTGAAAATTAGATATTCTTTAGGGGCTAAATGCAATTTTCGAAAATTTTTCAATTCTGCCCCCAGTCAAAGTCAGTCTTTTTGAAAGTCAAGCAATTCATGTATTTACGAAAATTTCTTTTTACAAAATTGCCACTCTTTTTCTAGAAATTACAACAATGCCACTAGACTTTCGATGTGTCATAAAATGCTCGTTTTTAATCTGATTCGGCTCAAACCAATTGCTAAAGAACCCAAATTCTAAAATCGATAGTTTTACGTTAAAATATATGAATCTGAAATATTTTATGAAATTACAAAATCGTCCCTCAACTTTTATAAAATCACAATTTTGCCCCAAATCTTCAATTTATGTTTAAAGCCTAGTACCCACCTATGCTAAGACAAATGTTCTATATTGTAGGACTAGGAGAAGTTGAAGTAGAAGAGGACTCCTGTCTAGAGAAGGACTATACGACCAACTAGTTGTACTCAGTTCTAGGTGGGGTAACTCTATGTGGCTATTTTATGTTGTCTACTTGTTTTCATGCAGATTATTGTTATAATGTCTTTTACATTAATGTTGCATACGCCTATGTTTATGTGAAAAATATGTGAAATTTATGTGAACTTGTGTGAAATTTATATGATGTTATGGGTAAAACCATATTATGTGTATTGTACACGGGTAACATCGTACTAGCTATGTTAGGACTGCGGGTAACACCGTACAAATCCTCGGGTCGCTCCCGAATATGCTATGCTTTTCAAAAACCTTACGGGTAAAACCGTATATGCTATGCTTTTCAAAAACCTTACGGATAAAACCGTATATGTTATGCTTTTCAAAAATCTTACGGGTAAAATCATACACGCTACGCTTCTCAAAAATCTTACGCGTAAAACCGTATATGCTATGCTTTTCAAAGATCTTATGGGTAAAACCGTACATGCTACGCTTTTATAAAACCTTACGGGTAAAACCGTATATGTTATGCTTTTCGAAAATCATACGGGTAAAACCGTACATGCTACACTTTTCAAAAACCTTACGGGTAACACCGTACATGCTATGCTTTTAAAAAACCTTACGGGTAAACCCGTACATGGTATGTTTTAGGGGTAAAATCGTACACGATTATGCTTACGGGTAAAACCATATATGATTATACTTACGGGTAAAACCATATATGATTATGCTTTACGGGTAACACCGTATATGTTATGGATCGAAAGATCATCCTCGGGTCGCTCCCGAATATGCTATGTTGCTCGAGCGGGGCAACACGTGCCCCACATATGTGCTCCTATGTGTATCTATATAGTATGTATATATGTGTATATTTATTTTAATTTAGATTCCAACATGTTTTCGGATGTGTTTTATGTGTTGATGGTATATGCATTATTTATGTAACTATCCGTTATTACAATTTCTTGTATGATATCTAAGTGGGCAACCGAGTGAACCCACGGGGTGTTTTCCAAAGACTCACCCCCCCAACATTTCAGGTACCAAGGCCGATGTGGAGAACTGACATGGATAACATGACCCTGCACCACTCCAACTCACGAAATTTCAAAGTAAAGTTTATTTTCAATCATAATAGCTTTTCAAAGGTCATATTTCAACTGTTTATTTATTTAAATGAAGATATATTTAGTTGATGAAAAAATACTTGAGGATTGTCCTTTAAAGTTTGAAAGTGAACTTATGTTTCTTAAGAAAAGAGTTTCCGCACCAAAGTATGTTTTGTTGTTGATATTTATCTAACGATATGAAGTTATTTTTATAACTCAAATTTCTATTTAAAATTTATTATTTACAAAAGAAAAATGAAGATATATCCTCAAACAAAGTTTGTAGCGCCTCTTTTCCTGAAGCTTCTTCTTTCCGAAAACGGGACGTTACAGTGTGGTATCAGAGCAAGGTCTACCTTTCTGTAGACTTGCTTATTCTAATCATTTGGAAAAGTTATTTTTGAATTGAAGCAGTTCTACCTTTCTGTAGACTTGTGAAATTATAAATTTTCAAAAAAAAAAAAAAGATTAGTTTTGAGTCAAAAACCTTCTTTTTTTTTTTTACAAAAATGAGGAAAGATAAAACTACTTTATTACGATAATGGGCCAGCATCCGACGTCATTCTGCCACATCAAAACTGGTATGTACTATGTCTTATCTTCACATGTGTTGTTTATGATTGATAATATGTACCATAAGTGGTAAGTGAATACCATATCTTATGTAAATCTTCATATTGACTCCCACTAGTAGTGTTTTTTTTTTCAAAAGAAGTATATGTCCGTTCATCTCACGCTGGTACATCATATTTTTTAAATCAACGCCTCAAGTACCCACTTATACAAAATTTCTTTCCACAACTTACTACATTGATCATCCAAATGAAATTGTTACATATTCCCAGTGTAGAATTACGCCCGTTTTTCTCGGATAAGGAAAAACAGATATGCAGTATCTATTTAATGCATTTATTTGAAAGCCAAATTTTCAAAGAATCAGGAGATTTATGAAACAAAATTATGATTTACAAGATTACCATGAATTTCGCTATAGCTAAAATTTCCACAAAATTACTAGAACAATGATTGACTGGTCTAAAATTATTTATAAAAAAAAAAAAAACGCAAAAGCCTTAATCTATAATTTTATGCCCCCGAGTTCATCAAAAATCAAATTTTCTTAAAACAACATAAACTAAAATGATTTGAACACAATAGCTCATTTTTTTTTTTTAAAGGGGTAGTATTTCAATTTCAAAACTACTTTTTGTACTTTTGAGTATTTTAATGAAATCAAAAGGGATGTTTCGGTTTTGAAAAGGGATGTTTTGGTTTTGAGAAAAGAAAGAAAAGTTAATTCGTTATTTTTTTAAAGTGAAATACTAGAGCATGACTGGGTTTTTATGACAATAGTTTGATTATCTGAAATATATCATTTTACCTTCTATCCTCAAATAACCATAACATCTTCACATTTTCTCCAAATCGGCCCATGATTTTTTTAAAACTATTCGATTTTCTAATCCCACCTTATGGAGTCACAGTCAAGCCCAAACACTTTTGCCAATTTTAATATAAATCACAAATGTTTATAAAATTAGGTTCTTCTCTAGAATCTCATATTTTTTTTTTTTTACTTAGTCAAGTCCTCAAGTGATTTCAAATTTCATCCTCAAGATGTGCCCTTACCCTTCTCAAAATCTCGAATAGTAGAAAAGGTGGAAACAAAGTTTCCAGTTTTAAATACACATCCTTTCCCATCTAAGGTTATGACACATAGTTGTTTCACGAGTTCATATGAAAGAGTTATACAAGATACGTTGTTATGTCAAGAAGTACTCCTCCAAATTTAATTTATCATGCAAGACTCATGTGATTTATAAAGATGCATATGACTAGATTTTCATGTGAACTATGTGCTTATGTGTATGATGGGTTTTGATGATGCCACTAGCAGCTGTCCGAAACAGTGTGCTAGTGTACTTGTCTTACCCACATTGTGTGCTATTTGGGCTCGAAACTCTCACAGTCCACTGTTTGCGGCAGTGCGTACTAGTGTACATGTTTCATCCATTTGATGTTTTACCTACATTAGTTTTCTGTATGGAATGCATGATGAATTTAGAGGAATTTACTTATGGTGAGATGATACCTCACTACTTCGTATCAGCATTGCAAACCAACATACTAGGCTTGATTGTCGTCACTTGATCGTTGACGGCCGCAGCGAGTACTCGTGCACGTGCATGAAAGGTCTTTGTTTGTTGGTAGTAGTGTGGGCTAGGTATTTGAGGCATAAGAGCGTTTAAACTTATGTTTTAGAACTGATAGGGATAGTAATGATGTAGTATGTTTGAGTTAACCTATAAATGTGTTTGAGGTATGCCATTATTTACTAGTCTCACGTCACACTCCAAGTTGAGCCTCGTTGGCGACTTTTCCTGACGGTCATGATTCAAAGCATATGATGCAAGAATGTTGAGAATTCACACAACACTGAAGATGAGTTGATTTGAATGATGACCTGAAAACCTTAGATCTATCTACTCCCTCCATTCACAACATGATCCTTAACTGCCAAATTGCCTACAACAAATCCCCATCCTCTTGAAAGGGCTTGTACCTTCTTGAGCCATCATCGACCTTCCACCTACTTTCAAAACTTCAATTTTTGGATCTTGAACTAAATGTTATCCTTATTTCAACTATTTTCTGGTAAGACCACATTTTTCAACCCCTAAGCATTTCATTAAATTGGATCTAAAATATATTAGTATGAAATAATTCATTCTTAGTCATCTTCTACCTTATATTCATTTACTTGTATATATATGTATTAATTTTACTTGATCCCACAATTATTAAAGTCTAATTGACCCATATCTTGAATTTCATACAACTACAACTTTGAAGCCCAAAGTTTGAGCCTTAATTTTTAACTGGAAAAAAAAAATGGTTCTCTCTAATGTATTTTAAAGTAGCCTGTGATTTGAAATTTGTCTCGAAATGAAAATGACATTGCCCAAGTTGAATCTACTCCCTATTTGAGTCAAAAGTCGAATGTTCATACTTTCCTTGATGAAAATCCTTGATTCAAAGTTTAATGGTATCGCAATATTACGTTTTCATTAAATGCCAAAGTTCGTCCTACTCCCCTTTTATCCATAAACAAAACATTCCAGATATCTTCAATATATTCTTGAAATTATCCATGAAAATGTGATATCATTTTACACTCATATAAAGCATCTCGTAATTGTTTTCGTCACTGATCCCTTTCCAAAATTCATGATATCTTTAAAAAGTACTAAATTTTCAAAAAACACATATTTATTCAAACACTCTCATGTCAATTTTTTTATATATGTATACTAATTTCACTTGGTCCAACTACTATTAATTTTTTTTTAAGCCATCTTCTTAAATTTTACTACAACTTTCAACCCCCGATTTCAAAGCCTCAAGTTTTAATTGGAAAGACCAGTGCATAAACTCCACTTCTTATTTCCACCACTTTTCTTAGTTTCACTTCATCTTTCCAAATTTTCATCTGACCTGAAAAAAAATTGGTTCTTCTCAATGTATTTTAAAGTGGCTCGTGATTTCCTAAAATTTTTCTCAGAATTTGCATTTTCCACATTTGAATCAATTTCAAGTCAACTAAATCAAAAGTTATATTTTGATTAAAAAAAAAAAAAATCTTGATTCCAAGTTTTCAATTTAATAAGTAAATACCAATTTGGTCTTACTAAGATTTAAAATGCATTCTCTCATATGTTCATCTCATCCCTCAAGATTTTTTCATGAGATTATTTCATATATATATATATATATATATATATATATACACTTATATAAAGTATGCCAATAATGCTTATATATATATATACACTTATATATATACACTTATATATATATATATACACTTATATAAAGTATGCCAATAATGCTTTTGTCACGACTCTTTCGAAAATTCATAGTGTCTCAAAAAAAAAAAAAAATACTTAGGTTATCCATTAAATTTTCATCGCACATTGTTGAATTCTTTTGCAGACCCGCCAAACCTCAATTCGTTTTCTTTCTTCAGTTACATCCTTGTGTTTAAAGTCATTGGTCTATGCAAATTTCGAGGACGAATTTTTTCCTAAGAGCGGGAGGATGTAACGACCCGAATTTCTAGTTGCATCATCTTATTTGATTTATACGAAACTATATGAGTTGCATTATTTTTTGTGTGTATTTTTACTTGTTTTAGTTATTTCCTTACACTTGCATAAATTATCATTTTTCATAATTAATGGTATGAATGGGTCGGGAAAACAAGAGTTTAATTAGACATCACTTAGACGTTATATTACCCAATGATATAAGAGAAGCCTACATTTTTTTATGGTAAGCCCTCTCATAGGATTACTAACCCAAAACCAATGGCTAAATTTCATAGTTTTATGCCCACAATATTGCCCAAAACCAATGGCTAAATCCCATGGTTTTATGCCCACAATATTGCCCAAAACCAATGGCTAAATTCCATGGTTTTATGCCCACAATATAAAAAAAACTAGCAGCCGATACCACGGTTTTATTCCCACGATTTTGTGCTTGGTAGGTCTATAAATAGAGGTGTAAGAAAGTCTTCATTCCATCACCTCCTCCCACCAAAATATAGCTTGAAGTCTTCCTTTCTTCTTCCATAAAGCATAGATGGTAAGTCTTCTCTTTTTCCCTCTCAAATTTTCCATCCCTTGCCACCAAAATCCGGCGAAATCGCCTGAAGACTGACCCAACAATTTTTAGGCTCGTCGGATAAGCTACTGCCCCATTTTCATTTTTGTTCCTTTATCAAAATTAATATTTTATTTTATAATATGATAGGGCTCAGCGAGAGGATTCTGGAACAGTTTTCGGAATCGCAATTGGAGCTCTAGAACTCCTGTTATGGTCAGTCAAAATTTAAGCGAAACACATATGACCGGACCACTTTCAAGGAGCCATAACTTTCTGTTTTGAAGTCCGATTCTGCTGTGTCTGGTCAGCTTTCCATAGCCATGTCCCAATTGAAATTCCGATGATCGAGTCACCGAAAAAGTTTGGTCAAAATTGTTGTAGAAGTTCATGTACCATCTTTTGAAAATTAGATATTCTTTAGGGGCTAAATGCAATTTTTGTGTTTTTCAATTCTGCCCCCAGTCAAAGTCAGTCTTTTTGAAAGTCAAGCAATCCATGTATTTACGAAAATTCTTTTTTACAAAATTGCCACTCTTTTTCTAGAAAGTAAAAAAAAAATGATCTGATTATCCACCTCAGAATTCTAATGCCATGTAAGTAAAAATCCTCAATTTTGATTGCACGTGATTTTTCCGGCGAAAATTTAAATTTTGGGATTGAAATTGTACAAATTTAAGAGATACGAGGTTAAATTAAAAAAAGCAGAAAGGTTTGGATAAAAATCATGTGCCACGTGGTTAAAAGCCCTAATTTTTTGCCACCACGTGGCTGACACGTGCATTTTTCGGCGAAAATTTGAATTTTGGGACTAAAATTTGATAATCTCAAGATTTATGAGACATAATTGAAAAAACAGACAGCTACGGGATATTTAGTGGAAGTGGCTACAGTTATGGGACGATATATGATTTTTTCCCCTTAATTATACTTTAGATATGTAATACGTAGCTCATTATATGCACATATATATATATATGTATGCAAATATATTTATTTTTTTTACTTTAAATGTATATAATGTGACATTTTTTAAATATAAGGTAATCTAACCAACACAAATTAAGGCTACCGACCATGGAAATTATGTTTCCTTGCACAGTTAGACCAATATTGTTCGTTGTAACATTTTTGTTATAAAGTTGATTCAGGATTTTTATTTTCCTTTCGACTCTATGAGTACAATTAAATTAAACTTCATCAATATAATTATTCCTACAATTTTTTGAATTTAATATTCTATAATTAAAATTAGCCTATGATTCTAACAAAAAGAACAAATAAACTTATACATCAAATAAACACTTTTTCATTGTGAAAAAAAAAAAAAATATAAACAGATCGTGAATGTAAATATTCACGGGTTCTGAATAAATAAATGTAATTTTTAATATATTTATATTTTGTAACGTAAGTTTGATTCGATAAGGAAATATTATTATCATTTATTTATTTTGACCTATTGTTTAGAGAATTTCGAAATTATTTCATCATCACAAACTAACTCGTAGTCAAATGTATATTTCTGTTAGATACGTCGCACATAATTTATAATATGAAAACAAATATACTCTTTCTCCATGTTAAATTATATTTATGAGTTATTCTACTGTATCTTTGGGGTACTGATATCCCTTAAGGTTAAATTTTGTATTCTCTATTATTATGTGGGCCTCTTGTCATTAAAGTGTTGGTTTGACTCGGGTCAATGGGCCCGGTCAAAGGTCGTCCAAGTGGGCTTGCCCAACTAATAGGCCCGGTCAAAGGTCGTTCAATTTTTTTCTTGTTACTGCATTGATGTTTTCATGAAACTGACATGTATGGATTCCTTGTTAAATGAGTTTTCCATAGACATATTATACAATTTTTTTTTTTTTACTTAAAACGGGTTAGCTATGTGCATCTAAAGTTTGGGCGAAAACTAAGTTCTCTTGAATTTTTTTCCGGAAATTTGAAGATGTACATGAGCTTTTAGGATCCAATTTAAGCATTGTTGTTGTCTGACTTGATAAATGTATATGGTACGTTTACATTGATTTTTACATATGTTTCAATTTGATAGATTATATGTGTAAATTAGATTTGTATTGAGTGGGATAACATGCTTAGAAAATTAGAAATATATGAAAAGGAGTTCTAGAGATGTTCTTGATGAAGAACAAGGTTCTTCACTCTCCAAGAACAATTTTTTTTAATCCAAAAATAAAGGTATGATTGTTGGATAAAAAAACATAAATTTCACCATCGAACTCAGAATGGTCGAGAATGGGGAGGTAGCTAGAGCACTACCGGTCGAAAATTTTGGAAAAACCGTGCGAGTGGTTTACTCTTCGATCGATGAGAGTGGGCCTTGCTTGGTCAAATTTCACACCACTCCAATGCCTCGTCAGTACACGTAGGCGAGTAAAACTGTGCCATGTGTGCCACATTAGCGTATGGTCAACAAGCCTAGTCAGTTGCCACGTTGGACCACGTCAACACATGTGGGCGAGTAATATCGCATCATGTGTTACACTTAGTGCCGAGTGAACAGCCGCGTGTGATGCGATGTGGTGACACGTAGGACACCGCCACCAATGCGATGCAGACATGTGACATAAGTGCCACGCTGGTGTAACCAAAAGATGTCGGTCTAGCAACGGTCCACCATTGCTCGCTGCCGTCAGGCCACTACCACACCACCGTCGGCTGGTCACTAGACCGCCGCTGGAACCTTTTAATACATGGGGGTGCGCTTGGCTCGTGTTAGCGCACGCTGACGCGTGAGCGCGCGTACGGGGCGTGAGACCGCGCGACATCATCTGTCGTCTCGAGTGAGCGAGTGCCAGCACGTTTCAATGCATAAGTTGTGCTTGCGTGTGCGTGTGCGTATGCGGGAGTCCATGTGAAAGCGTGAGGCGAGTTTTGGTGTCAACGACAACGTGGTGATGCGTGATAGAGCATATGCTACTTCTGGATGAAAGTATGGGCACATGCTTCATCAGATTTCTGCCCGAAAATTTCTATGACACCGCTTTTTTACCCCTATTTTTCTATGATTTTTTAAATTCTAATTTTTTAGAAACTTAAATATGTTCAAGAATTTAATCGAATCTAGAAAATTAGTTGTGCATGTGTGAACGGTATAATATTTTCCTGGATAAATCGGTGAAGTGTCTACCTGGCCTTAAATCACATAGTATTATTGGCCATGTTCCTAGTGGGTATTCTGAATAAGTTTAAAAAGACTATTGATTGGATATGTATAATCTAACCCTACATCTATTGGTTGACATAGTTGAATTGTGTGACATGACTTTAAGTTCACTAATTGCTAGACCTAGATCAAAAGTGATCACAATACTACATCAGTACATAGATAGATGTTTAATCTTCCGATAGATGAAGATGGACCTTATTACAATGCTAATACAAGTGTCTTTTGAGTTGAAAGATGCTTTCTAAGCACGTAATAGAGAGGTCATGTGTCTTAAATGGGATTGAGTTAAGAGCACTAATTTTCCTTGGAACTGTATTCCCAAGCATAAGGACGGTGCATGCATTGAGATCCTTGAAATTTAGCAGTGTAATAGACCCCACATTATGTGTGATCAACTTGTTGCCGATACAACTTGAGTGTGATCAACATAACAGAATCATGTTAAGAACATGATTGGTAACTTGAGTGGGGGTTATGGGTTGGAATAGTCTTTGTATTCTTACCCATAACAATTGGAGATTTTATTTTTCTTTTAGGATTGAGTTGTAGTAATACGACGGTTAGATATAGGTGATGATTGGGAACGTAGTGAACTTTCGAGGTCATACATTCCCTTAAGTTATCATAATGTTAATTCTAAGAACAAATTTTGTGTACATTTAGGAAGCACAAATGTGTGCATTCACCTCCCATTTACTTAGTCCATGGCATAAAACACAATAAGTTAGTTGCTTGTAAGTTAATCTTATCTCTAGTGATGAGTAGATGATGAGACTCTTATGACTAGGAGGTCATAACAATTAGATATATATTGGTCTTAGAGATAGTTGGTAAGGCGATGTCGGGTGTCGCTTTACCAAATTAAATTGTGTTCAAAGAGTACACTATACCTTATCCTACTACTCTAACTAGTAGAATGACAAGTAAGGGTCGATCCCACGAGGAACGGTTGAATAGTTTTGATCCCGATGTCAAGTAAATTATGATTAAATATGCAAGAAGTAATTTCTCAAGAAAGCAGTAAAGAGGGGGGAATTGATTAAGGACTAACAATCTACTATTAGCGAATAGAAGTGACTAAACGGAATTAAAAGTCTTTAACGTTCAAAATTAAAGAAACAAGTAATCAAAGACAATAGAAGAGATCTTTTTTGGTTTTGGTTTTCAAATAGTAAGACAAGCCACCCTTGATCATGCTTCCCCTTGGTCTTAGACAATTGATGCAACTATTGTTAATGCCTGATTAAATTGTGATTTAAGCCCTTATCTCAAGGCTACTAACAAGCTCTAATAGTCTTGTTGTCCCTTAATCTTAGTTAATCAAAATAAGCTCTTCGACTAACTCTATTCAATTTAACCGAATCCTCGAACAAGCTCTCTTAGATCCAATAACCAAATGCATTAAACACTAGGACAACGAGATAAATTCAACATAAAACTCGAAAGCTCGGTTTTAGTGGTTGAACTTTGTGTTATCCCCAATAAATAACTATTGTTTGCTACACGGGAATCGAAAATCCTACAACTACGGATAGTAATTTCCTATTCTAGCAACACATTTACAAATCCCTTAAAGGGTGATCAATCCATAATCAATTCATAAATGTGAGTCAATAAGAGCAAATACACAAAACACTTGAATACACAATAATCTCGGTAACATTAACCGTAATAATCACATCAATGTCTCGACTCAAGGTTCCACAATGATCAAGGATGAACTAAAGGGTGCTAGCCACCCATATTAACAATACAATCAGAAAATAGATAGAACAATAAAGAAACATGATACTGATATTGATGAATCCAAAGATGTCAATTGGAGAAGATGATCCTTCAATCTCTAGTCCAATCTCCTTCCTTGGTGGCTTTTTGTGGCTGAATAGTACTCTCCAAGTATAAAAAAGGTATCCAAAGTTAGGTTAAATTTGAATGGGATGATATATATATAAGGAGAGAAAGTGTTAGTAAAAAATAGGCAAAAACGTATTCAGGATTTCAAAACAGGGTAGTGAATCTCGGCCGAGACGGAAGTGTGTCTCGGCCGAGACGTGAAAAGAGTTTTCAAGATTTGGGGGTCGAAAGGTGATCTCGGCCGAGATTTAACTTCATCTCGGCCGAGACGTAAAAAGGGGAAAATGGGGTTGGCTAGGGCTTGACCCGTCTCGGTCGAGATGCAGTCCAATCTCGACCGAGATCTTGGTCCTTTGGAAAGCCTTGAAATTCTCTGGCAACATATCTCGGCCGAGATGTGTGTGTCTCGGCCGAGATCTTCTTTTTGTCTAATTCTTCATAAATGCCCTGGAGACTCATCTCGACTGAGACTCTCATCCTGTCTCGGCCGAGATCCTCAACTGCCCCTTCCTTTTGTTGCCTCGATCAATCCCTCGACTCCGCGGTCTTTTGATGTTCTTTTTCGACCCTTTTTCACCTGTCTTAATACAAAAACAGCACTAACGCATTATTTTGCCCATTAGAATATAAAAGCACTAAATACACGTAATTATGCACATTATTGACACTAAAAGTGCCCTAAAGTGCGTGCACGGAACACGTGTACCAAATCTCTCCAAACTTAAAACTTGTTCATCCCGAACAATAAAGAGAAAGACAAAAGGACACGTGTTTAGGGCAAAGTTTAGTGGCATTTGATTTCAGAATTTTCATGAAAAAGAGTAAAAGATCATGATAAAAGTGAGCATGTGTGATAGACTAGATCCACTACTCTCGAGCAAAACACTCTCAACTTAAGATCCTCACATGGTGAGTGTAACTCTCGACTCTCAAGTGTATCAAAAGGGTAGTGTATACGCTCACATTGAAATGCATAAAATGCCTACCATAAGCTTGCCAATCATCTAAACTTCGATATATACCGACATGTGTGACAAATAATCAAAAAGGTCTTTAACAGGTTGTAATGTTGGCTTGGGATAAGGTGGGAAAATTTCTGGTATAAGTGACTATAAAACGGACTAAATGAGTCGTGCACTACCCATCTACCCCTCAAACAATGGTCACTCAACCTCACTCTTTACTTCCTTAGTAAACCAATCCCAAAAATTAATTTCTTCTCCTTACCAAAAAGTCTACAACCTAAATGCTTTCTCAATTCTCCCTTGGAGTGTATTTTCTTTTGAATTTTTACAACTTTGAGAACATCTATTAAAAAGCATTTACATTACTAGCCTCTCCAAATCAAAAGCAACAATTGAGTATATGCAACTAACTTTTTCTTTAGTTATTCTGATTTTTCGACTTTTTTTTTTTCGATTTTTTTTTTAACAAATATAAACAAAAATTGGAGAGGACTAGTATTCTCAATTCTTTTCCTATTGTTTTAATTCCTTTCATCCTTCAATATTCCCAATAGTTCACCCCTTTCAATCCCAAATTTACCTGACTACCTTCCAACCGCCTCCCTCATACTCAAAGACAATAGAAGAGATCTTTTTCGGTTTTGGTTTTCAAATAGTAAGACAAGCCACCCTTGATCATGCTTCCCCTTGGTCTTAGACAATTGATGCAACTATTGTTAATGCCCGATTAAATTGTGATTTAAGCCCTTATCTCAAGGCTATTAACAAGCTCTAATAGCCTTGTTGTCCCTTAATCTTAGTTAATCAAAATAAGCTCTTCGACTAACCCTATTCAATTTAACCAAATCCTCGAACAAGCTCTCTTAGATCCAATAACCAAATGCATTAAACACTAGGACAACGAGATAAATTCAACATAAAACTCGAAAACTCGGTTTTAGTGGTTGAACTTTGTGTTATCCCTAATAAATAACTATTGTTTGCTACACGGGAATCGAAAATCCTACAATTACGGATAGTAATTTCCTATTCTAGCAACACATTCACAAATCCCTTAAAGGGTGATCAATCCAATAATCAATTCATAAATGTGACTCAATAACAGCAAATAACACAAAACACTTGAATACACAATATTTTCGGTAACATTAACCGCAATAATCACATAAACGTCTTAAACTCAAGGTTCCACAATAATCAAGAGTGAATTCAAGGGTGCTAGTCCCCCATTACATCTATTACAAAGATAAAATAACAGAAAATTAAAGAAAACATGAAAATAGGATAGAAAGAACCAGAGGTTAGGGTTGAAGATCAAGATCTTCCAACCCCCTTCCATTCCTTTACTTTCAATAGAGAAAAGTGGCTGATTATTTGTGGGGGATGGGTTCTAGGTTAGGTTAAATTCGAATGGGAGGAGATATATATAAGGAGGAAAAGTGCTAGTAAAAAATAGGCAAAATCGCATTCAGGATTTTAAAACAGGGCAAGGAATCTCGGCCGAGATGCAAGTGTTTCTCGGCCGAGACATGAAAAAGAGATTTTCAGCTGGTGGGTCGAAGGCTGATCTTGGCCGAGATTGGGTTGCATCTCGGCCGAGACGTGAAAAGAGGAAATTAGGGCTTTTTAGGATTTGACTCATCTCGATCGAGATTGGATTTCATCTCGGCCGAGATCTTCATCTCTTGAATTTCTGAAATCCTCTGGAGACTCATCTCAGCCGAGATTTGCATCCTATCTCGGCCGAGATCTTCAGTTAGCCCTTTCTTTTGTTGTCTCGATCGATCCCTCGACTCTGTGGTCGGTTCATGTTCTTTTTCGATCCTTTTTCACCTGTCTTAACACAAAAACAGCACAAACGCATTATTTTGCCCATAAGAGTATAAAAGCACTAAATACACGTGATTATGCACATTATTGACACTAAAATGACACTAAAAGTGCCCTAAAGTGCGTGCACGATACACGTGTACCAATAGTATTGAATGACATGAATTGAATCATGTGAACCCTATGAGGGTGAGTGTTGGAATAGAGAAGGAACCAGAAGTGGTTCTAGTAGTAAGGAATTTAAGGTGATTCATCTACCAACAAAAACCTGGGTGTTTAATTGACTTTGTGCTTGGTAATAATTTTCATTTAATGAGAAAATACTCTAATTCAAGATATCAGGGGATACCAGAGTAAAAGTTTGGTATCTTTACCATCACCAATTAAAGATTGATAATTCAAGTCTTCTCTGTGAACAATAAATATTTAAATTAGAGTTTATCGTCTATTATTTTCCCATTGCGTAGGGGCATGTAAAATTTGATTGTGCCCAAGGTAGGTTGGATTGGGGATGGTGCTCATCATAGTGATGATAAGTGGATAAGAGTTGTTAATTAGTCAATTACAAGTTCCCAATTCAGAATTGGATTTTAAACATAAGAGGAACATGGTAAAAGGGGAAGATGCTAACTGCAAATTTTAGAAGAACATCTCCCAATAAAAAGACAAATGAGTCACTTTGGGAAACACAAATTTTGAGCAAATACAATTTAGTGTGTTTGGCTCAACACGAGTACTAAACCAATTGAAAAAGCACTTACTCGGGTCAATCCATAGTGTATTTCTTAGTTCTTGACACACCTGCCAAATGAGTTATGAATGAGGGTTAAGCATGTAGTATTAGAACTTTTTGAAAAACCCTTAATAGTTCACATTCAACTTGAATGATTGCAAATGCTAGACAATGTCTATCTCGTTGATTAATTCATTTACTTCGGGTGAAAGGAGTCACATAATAGATCTTATGTAACACTTTTGAATAGATAATACTTTTTATGTAACACTTTGATATAAGTAACCTTTCCAAGTAATATTTTTAAATACGTAACACTTTTTAGGTAACACTCTTAAATATGTAACACTGCTTAAGTAACACTTTTAAGTATGTCATACATTTTAGGTAACACCATCTTTCAAGTAAACATTATAAAATATTTATGATAAATAATACTTTTAGGTAATATCTATAAATCATTAATACTTTAATATACAACTTTTTATTTAAAGAAATAGTATTTCCTTATATATTGGACAAATATAATATTTTTGGTTTTTCTCAACTAACTATTAAAGAATTAAAGATCATTCAATATTTTGTCTTTTATTAAACAACCACTTAATACAGTTTAATAATACAGTTTTGATCCAATACGCGTCTCTAAATCCACGACGGTCTGCGACACTTTAGGTGCTCCAATTAAATTGCGACAGCTGGCAAGTAATTATACAATTTTTTTATGCTAAAAATTAAAAGACAAACGATCTCATTTCACCCCCACAATTTTCACGGTGATTTCGCAGGAAGGAGGAAGCCCTTCTCAACCCCACTTTCACCGCTGACCACCACACTCTCTGGCGCTGCCTTTACACCCATCATCACCATCTTCCGGCGCCGCCTCCATCACCAGGTAGAATACTAGCGATGTTTTTTTTTTTTTTTTTTTCCCTTTCTTGTTTCTTAGTTGAACACTGTGTTTATTAGGGCTTGAATCCTTGTGCAATTAGAAAAAAATGAATTTAAATGAAGTTTATGCAATTGGAATTCTTCTGAGATGATGAATTGATTAATCCATTAGTTATCCCAAAGATTAGGTGCTTCTTTATATGTATGCTTAACTCTGCACTTCTGTTGTTCCCTTATTTGCCTACTTCATCCGAGACAATTCGGCCTTCTCCTTGCAATTATACAAATTTATTTTATTTTCACACCTAGGAGACTTAGTTCTTTGTCTTATTTCTTCTTTTGTAGCTCTATCTTACTCATTCTAAATTTCACACAGCAAGCGGCACCAACCTGAAATGACAGAACCCCACTTTGCTTTCTCCCTTTTGTCATGGGTTTAAAAAAAATATTTTTATGAATGAGCTATCAAACTATTATTTTTCTGCATCATGTGATCATTTGGTGATTGGTGTTGCTAATATATGAATTTTATAAATCATGCACAGTCAAATTACGAATATCAATTATATTATGTCAATGAAAAGTATCGACTCATTGAGCTTGATTTTTCGGTGTGTATGTTTCTTAAAACTATTATGTATCACCAAGTAGTCGGACACCAGAGACTTGATGATAATGTCATTGCCACTTAGACCCGTCATGCTTGGTTATTGAACATGTCGAATCTTTGTTAGGCTAATAAGCCTAAAAGAATGGGTCAGGTATACTAGTCTCCCTTTATTACAAGTTGTAGTTTGTTATTGTGAAACTTGCAAAGTGTGAATCTTGCTTCCTATGTAAGGAACCTTAATGAAGTAATGAATCAGAACCAATTAATGTCCAAACAACGGTGAAGTCATTTCTTGACCTGTTGCAGGTTCGACTAATACATCTTTGTATTGTTATAATGTAGAGGCCCCTTTCATGTTGCAAAGCTGGCTGAAACTGCTGGAATATGTGGGCAACATGGAGCTGAGGTTCCCAGTTGTTGAATGTTTCATCCCTCGGAGACGCACATGATTTGTAAATCATGGTCTTTTTTGTCTCATTCATTCAAAGCAGAACCTGAAACAAGAAGTTACAAGCGCTATGTGATGAGTAAAGATGGAAGATAGAGTTCCATGCTCCTATAATATATTGTTTATTGGATTTTTGTTTCAGATTGTAGTACGTTTATCATTGGAAATATTAGAGTTTCTTTTTCATGGAACTAGATTTTACTTATTAATATTTGTAATATTCTTTCAATTAATAAACGGTTCAACTTTTTAGTATTCAATATATATTATTTCTTTTGTGAACAACAAGTTGTCAATCAATTTGGAATATAGTTCTTTATTGTATTTTAAATCCATCATTTCAATCAGTGTAGAAATAAATATTTTTTGTGGAAGAACTCACTCTTAAACAAAACAGAAAAGTACAGGGATAAACAAAGCATTAATAGATATAAAAAATTCTTGTTAGAACTACTGAGCAATCTGAAACAAACATAGTCAATAAAATGTGTCCATCTTGGACAAACTAACAAAAAGACACAAGTTCTAGACAATCAGATAGTAAATCATGAAAAAATTGCACAATATATATAGTATGATCTTCAGCTGGCTTATCCAACTTTAAACCAACATCTTCACAATAATCCTCATAGTGACTGGTTACCACCAAAATATTATTGGATCCTGCCAAATATACAATAGTTGAAGTTTTAGGAATAACATGGCGATAGTAAAATAAAAGTATAACATCATAAAAGTGATAATTCAAATAATTTTACCAACAATGATATAAAATCTTCTTCAGGGATGGAAATACATAACATATATGATAAAGTATTTTGCATATGAGTGTAACTTCAACTTTAAGCAACTACATTTTACAAGTTAAAAACACATGAACAAGAATAATAAATGAATTCAAAATGGTTGATATACGTCATAACTAGTATGCTGATGGAAATGACGCACTGACTCAAATACCATAAGAACTGATAAAAAGCATAACATAAGGGATGTTTGCAAACTCAAGCAAATAGCAAACAACCCTTTAACTTGAATAAAGTTGCAACAAAACTAATTCAGAAACGTATTAAAGGGCCTTTGTACTGCTACAATTTAGAACATGTGATTAAGGGATGCATAACTAAGTCCTCATGAGTGACAAACTAAGAACATTTTCATATTTCAATCAAATTTTCTTCAAATTAGTGCAAAGGGCATTTAATTGTAGAATGATTCAAATCCCTATATCACCATTTAGTTAATCTTCAGAAGAAGAAAAAAGAAGAAAAAGAAGACAAATTTAAAATCCTCCCACTATTGGGTTTCAATTCAAACGAGGGAGTAGTGGACAAAGTTAAACATACAATAAAAGATCACCTATTCTTTAGGCAAACTAATGAATTAGCCGATTCATCATCTCGGAATAATTTCAATGGCAATCAACTTCATTCAAATTTGTCAAATTGCACAAGGATTCAAGCCCCTAATACACACCTTAAGAAACAAAAAAAAGGCTAGTATTCTATCTGGTGGCGGAGGCGACGCCGGAAGAAGGTGATGACGGGTATAGAGGCGGTGATGGAGAGTGTGGTGGTGGGCGGTGAAAGTGGGTTGAGACTTGAGAAGGGTTTCCTCCTTCCTGCGAAATCACCGTGAAAATTGTGGGGTGAAATGAGATTATTTTTCTTTTAATTTTTTAGCGTAAAAAAATTGTGTAAATACTTGCCACTTCTCGCGATTTAATTGGAACACCTAAAATGTCGCGGACCATCGTGGATTTAGAGACACATATTGGATCAAAACTCTTAATAATGAGTCTTATCTTGTGATAACTAGCAATGGGACTTATAATTATAAACTTAGGCATAGGAATATATAAATGTTCAATGCAAGATTTATTGGAGTTCAACAAATTCGTCTATCATAAAAATTAATGTTCTGAAAAATATGAAATATTGAAAGATAGTTTTAAACGTTATTTTAATTGTGGAAACATGAATTATGGAGAAAGCATTTCTTATAATTCATCTAGACATTGGATATTAATAAATACAAGGTTCCAAGTTTTATATTTGAAACTATCAAAATGATTAATATTTAGAATTCTTATTAAATTTTCAAACATGTTATTATATTGAAAGTTGCTAATGAAATAAAACATAAACTAATTCTAATAGCAAACATGTTAACCTTTTCCTAACTAATAACTAATTTCGCCATTGCCTTGCATCTTTCTTCGTGGCCTAGTGGGATGCGTGTTAACAGACTGTACGAGAGGTCTTGGGATCGAACCACGCTAAAGGGTCTTCTTATCTTTATATATTTAATAGATCACTACAACAAAATTGTCAAATTCCAACGGAAAATTTCTAAAGACATAAAAGCAAATTCCAACGACTTCCAACGGCAAAAGGTCGTTGGAATTGCCGTACGGCAATTTCAACGGTTTGTATGTTTTTGGAAAAGTAGCTGTTGGAATTTTTTTGTTCCAACAATTAAATTTCAATGGAAAAATGATTCCAACAACAATTCCAACGGAGCCTCTTACCGTACGGCAATTCCAACGGTTTGTATGCCGTTGAAAAAGTGGCTGTTGGAATTTTTTTGTTCCAACAATTAAATTCTAATGGAAAAATGATTCCAACAGCAATTCCAACGGAGCCTCTTACCGTTGGAATTTTTTTCCAACGGCTTCTGCCGTTGCAATTTTTTTCCAACAGCAATTCCAACGGCTTTTTTCTGTTGGAATTTTTTCCAAAATTTCAACGGCTCATTTGTTGTTGGGATTACTGTTGGAATTTTTTAAAATTCCAACAGTTTTTATGCCGTTGGAATTTTTTCGTTGGAATTTGACAATTTTCTTGTAGTGGATAATGTCCAACTGGTTGTGGGGTTAATGTTTATGTCTAGTTTCCTAGAAAAAAGAATATATATATATATATGTATATATATATGTATGTATATAAAATAATTATCTGTAGAGGTCTTGGGTTCTATCCTGTAGGTTTTTCTTTAATTAATTATAACTAGAATTTTCCTCATCGTGCGATGTAGATATAAAATATACTCCCTCCGTCCCGACTTATTTTGCACAGGTGATCGGGCACGATTGTTAAGAAAAAACAGCTTTTACTTTTTCTTTGACTTTTTTAAAGGTGGAGATTGAATGTTGAAGTTTTGAGGGTGAAGATTGTGGAAGAAGTTTCCTTTTTTGGAGTGTGCAAAATAAGGTGGGACGACCGAAAAGGGAAAGTGTGCAAAATAAGTTGGGACGGAGGAAGTATTTGTTTTATTAAAAAAATTATTTATTTTATTTACAGCTCAAATTTAATATAACTAATTCAATACACAATAAGTATTCTATTCTAAGTTCAATAACGAACCAACGAACCGCTGCTTACTTTAAATTTATTTTTTATATGAAAATATTCATACGAGTATTATAAAATATATTGAGAATGAATGGTTGTTTTTTTATATATTGTAAGTAAAAATCAATTAACAATAAATATTTATTCGTGCAGTTAGAATGTTGGAGAATATACTTTAAAAAAATATAAAACAGAGAAAATGCTATAAAAAAAAATGAAATAAACCTCTAAATTTTCTCATCCCTCACACATGAGTTTTTGTTGTTTTGTTCTTCATAAAAAAAATATATTATCTCTAATATTGGAAAATGAAAATAGTTGGTTTTTACTATTTCTAAAAATAAAGTTATATGAATCTTTTTAAAGAATATATAAATAAATATTAATAAAATAAATATTTTTGTATATCGGCAATTCAAACCCAATTAAGATAAATCAACTCTTATTATGTGGACAAATAACCTAAATAATTGAAAAAAAATTGTAATTTTTTATGTAACTTATTTTAAAATATGTAATATAAGTGTCAAATTAAAGTAGAAAAAGATTAATTTGATTTTATACATAAAAAAATATGTAACGGAGAATTATTTGCGTTTTAATTTATGGAAATTCCTTTTTCAAAATATATGATAAATCAATCCAAAGTTGATTCCTATAATATATATGTATAGAAAATTGCCAATAGGAAATCTAAATTTGGAACTATTTTTTTTGCTTGATTTTACTATACGAGCGCGCACACACACTCATACATATATCTTATAATTACCTAATAATTAAACTACCTATTTTAGTAAGTAAATTGGGCGGAAAAATGCTCTAGTTTCCTCTTATAGAGGGTTCCCTTTTATTATATAGTAAGATTTTTTTATTAAATAAAATGTTACCATAAGAAAGTGTTACAAGATTAAGAAAGTATTATACAGTGGGGTATATGTAACATGTTAATGTGTTTTTTTATTTTTTATTTTTAGAAAGGATTTTAATGTGTTACTATTATTGTTACAATTTTAGTCCTATTATAACACTTTTAAAATGTGTTACGAAAAAGTAAAAAAGTGCTACCTTATACTATAGGTAATATCGACAAATGTAACACCATTAAAGTTTTACATATTGTCTATAGTAACACGTGTTATCTTATACTATAGGTAACATCGGCAATATAACACCTAGGGGTGACAATGAGCGGATTCAGGATTGGTATTGAGCATTCCATCCCCATCCTGATTTTACAGCCCAAATATCATCCCCGCAAAATTTTCCACTTAGGAAATCTGGATCGGGGATGGGATCCCCGTTCGGGAAATGGGTCTCCCTTGGGGAGTTGTGTACCCCACATATTTTTTTCTTTAGCTCGAACTTTCTTATTTTTTATACAATTTTATAATAAAACATTAATTTCTACTAACTTCAGAAATCTTTGAATCAAGTACTACTTATAATAAATAAATAATACGCACCTTATATGTTATTTCAATTTATTTAAATATTATAAATATGGTGGGAGTTTATACAAAAGTAATAGAGAACCTATGATTAATCCTTAAATAGTATACGTATTATACATATTACAAAACAACTAATGCTAAAATAAATAATTAAGAATTGCGGTATGAAAAAATTTCATTTTGATTAAGCAGGGATGGGGCAGGGAAGGAGATGGGGCAAGTAGCATTAATCGCATCCCCATACCATCCTCGCTTTTTCTAAAGCGGGGAATCCCCACCCCCGCTCCCACTCCCTCTATCATTGGGAAATTCCCTATCCAATAACATCGGGTCCCAACAGGGGATGAATTCTCACGGGGATTTCGTCACCCCTAATAACACCATTAATGTGTTACATATTGTCTATAGTAACACTTTTTGGCTATTAAGTAACACTTTTGGGTGTTACATAAAGCCAAATATATTGTAGTGATGCAACAAATGTTAGAACTAGATATTTCGAGAATTTGTTGTTGTTTATTTTCATAGGATTGTAAGAACGAATATATGAATTTATGTGATAATTGATAACTTAGGCATTTATTATGTAGAGTTGATAGTTAGGCTTGAGCTCTTGCAATTCAGAATTGCATAACTTGAAGTTTTCCCTGGTTGTTATGCTTAAATCTTTAAATTGGACAAGTTTTAGTTTCAGTTGGAGTTCTTCTAAGATCTAGATTTAACTTGAGATGATGAGAGAGTGATTGGTTGATAAACATTATGACAATATTGTAGATAGACATTAGGAAAATTGTTGGTCCTAAGTGATAGAGGTTTAGGGGATTGAATAAACCTCTATCTCGATTTTTCTTTTTCAAATACCTTGAACAGGGGAATGGTGCTTGTTGTAGGAAACTGGTTCTTACCGTAAAGAGAACACAGTAGGCAAACTTAAGTCAGACGACACACAACAAATTGGTCTTAAGCTAGCTATAGTAAGCATTGCTCAGGTTGAGTTTTTTGTGTAGCGAAATATGAAAATCCGCTTTCTTTCAAAGCAACGTAGTAAGTATACAATATCCCAACAATGGTATAAAAGCAATAAGAACATAGATACATAATTTATAGTGGTTCGAAGGTGGGGTAATCCTTCTACATCAACTCTTCCCTCGCAAAGGGAAAATTCACTAAGGTTTTAATAGAGTACAAACTTAGTTATGCTGAAGTCTAAGTACAACTGAACTCCTTATAGTAGTTTTTGTTCATTCTCGGAAGGCTACTCATCTGTAATAAACATATTTCTCAGAACACCTTGTCTACTTTGACTTCCAGATTCAAATGAAGACTCCCCATTCAAAAACCGCTCGTGAGATTGGTTTAATGATTTTTTTTCTTCAACTTCTGGTAGTTTCCACTAAACTTGAATATCAGTTGAGATGTGGGCAAACTTCATTGATTAGAACCGAGACAAAACTTGAGAGCTAGTTTGCTTTACTTGAGACTCTTAATGCAGCTTGAATCTTCACCTTTGAGTGTTTGTTGCGTGATTGCTTTTCAAAGGATGTATGCTTTGGAAGCTTTGAATTTGAAAGGTCGATTGTTTGATGCGTAGTAATTTCAGTTGATCAATATTTCGATAGTCTTTGATCGTCCTCCATCTCCTTCTTTTTATAGTTGTTGAGATATCTTCTCGTTAAAGAGTGAAAAAATAATCCCCATTGACATTTAATGCTCCTTGTACAGCTTTAGAGCCATTTGTCCTTTGTGTAGGAAGTAGGTCAAAGGGGTTGCGGTTAGATGTCAGTGATGCAGTGTTGCTTTTGCTTTTTTGTCAAGTTACATGTCCCCACATGATTGGATAGTTAGTACAAGATTTTAATCTTGTCTCCACTTGATATATTTTTTAATTTGAAACCCTGACTTTGACTTTGACTTTGACTGATTTACTACTAACATAGCTGCTATTTGCTTGCTAGTTGGATCATCCTTGCTGCAAGTAATATTATATGCTACACAAGTATAAGCTGCATGCTTACTGCAGTCTTTGTTCCTTAATGCTTACTTGGACTCCTTGCTTCACATAACCTTGATGTCCTTGTTGTATACTTATCGTGACTTTGCTTGAGTAAAACTAGCTCATCAATTACATAGATTTACAGATTTTGTGGGGGCACTAGTTCCTACTTTACATTAAGATTTTGTCATCATCAAAACTATACATATATTTCCTAACAAGAATGTTTTGTGTTGTTTGATGAAACATGCAAATGTGTATGCCATCAAAAGTGAGTTGCTTAGTGCAAAGGTGTACTAGACTAATTTACTTTAGGGATAACATGATGCCTCAATTAAGGACAAATACACTCGAGGATTCATTTTTCCAGAATTGTTAATCCTGGGATGGAGGGGGTTTTGTTTCGCTTCATCATCAACACTTGAAACATTCTATAGACAACTAGAAAAAAAATCCGCTGCAATTAATTTACTATGATGTTTTTTTTATTCAATGATGCAATGATTGATCATGGAGCCTAATCTTCCGATACAAATAATGATTGCTCACACGAATCGGTCAATTTCATTTGATTCACTAAAAGTCCAGGTACTAGAGTGTTTGAGACAACTAAAAAGGTTTAAAGGAGTCAAATAAGTAGGGCACGAGTGCTCTTAGACTAATTGAAGGTGTGAAAAATCACGTGATCACTTTATATGACCAATGCAACGGATTTGAACATTATCAAACAACTATCCATTCTTCACACACAATTTTTGAGAAGACGAGGGGAGAGAAGATATTGCTAGATAAATGTTTAGGTCCATGATGGTGCAAGTCAACTAGTTTATTTCATTGAAAAAAAAACATTTATTGCGACCTATACCTTTTAAAGAGTTCATTGAGTTAAGGTATTCATTGGATTGATATCCTTGAAAAGGGTATTCATTGAATCAAGGTAATTCGAGATACACAAGACGTCGACCTGGGAGGGAGCACTTAGCAAGCTTGGATCCAGAGAGGGGGGTGATATATGCCATAGAGAGGATCTTCAGCAGTTCCGCAATTGCGTTCTGGAGCATCACATCATCCTCCTCAGCCCTAGTTTCTTATTTTATTCCACACACAGTGTTAGTTTTTGTTTTTCCCTTGTCTTTGTCTTTATCCTTTCCCTTATTTACTTTTTTAATCGTTAGGAATGTAATTTTTCTAATTTATTATTCGGCATGTGATAAAAAGTCTAAATGAATTAAATATTGGACACGTAATAGTTTGTAAGTTTTTGTTGCATTGTTACGTTTAGATTGCATTCTAGGTTTATTTTATAGTTTTGCACGTTTTTTTTTCGTAGAATAGGCTAGTCAAAGAGGCGTGAAGCTAGTAACTCCACCGACATAATAAAAGGATCATGGTGACAAGCTCGTGATGAGCCGAATTTTTAATAACATTTCAAAATATGCATATGGTAGGACATAGGTGGACATAGAGATACGGAATTGAAGCTAGTTTCTTTAGGCATTCACAAAAAATCCAAGAGATTTTGAGCCGTAATTTGAACTCCAAGTCTTGGAGTATTATTTATTTTTTCTTGTGTGTGTTTCGTTGATCATAACATATTGTATCTCTAGAACTTGCCTTGAGTTTGTCTTGGTTTGTCTTGTATATAAGCTTTGAAAATGATCTTAGACATTCTTTGTTAAAAATATTCTGGCCTAATTTAGCCAAAAATTTCTTACCAAAATTATTTTTTCCTTAATCTATAAATTTTGAGCCTTAACTTTTCTTGTTAGCTATAATTCAAGCTCATAATCGTGTTTTGCATGTTTCCTAATACTTGGACTATTTGAATAGGAGGGAGAGGAAAATGAGAGAGAGAGAGAGAGAGAGAGAGAGAGAGGCATTGGGTGATTAGAGAAAAAAATTTGGTGGGAAAAGAGTTGTGATAATATTTTTGATTGGAAAGGGCAAAATAAAAGTTAGACAATTTTAGTTACCCTAAAAAAATGAAATTATTGTGTAGGTAGGGGGTATAATGTAGTTTTCTTGTGCAAATGAAATTGTTCTGTACGTAAGGGGTATAAAAACGATACTCTTATACTCCCTACATTGTGATTTTCATTAAAAAAAAAAAAAATTCTTAAGGCAATCAAGAGAGTCTAGCAAGGACTGTTTTTAGTGAAAAAATTGTTAGCAAGAACTTGCTAACAAGATTAGTCAAATTGTTGGTTAGTGTAGTACCAAAAAAGGGTGAAGAAAGCTATTATTTAATTGGCTTTACTGAGAGATTGAAAATGGAGAAAAAAGTGATTTTGAAGGTAGTTGAGAGTAGCTAACTTGATTAGCCCAAGTTGAGCCACTCTACCCAAATATTTATTGTAGGTCTTATCAGGGCCGTACCTAACAATCTTTTGACCTCAGTCAAAATTCAAAATGGGCCCCAATTTTTTCCTCACATGCATACAAATTTGAAATTAATGTTGATATTTTAAATAAATGTGTAATATTCAAAGGAAAAAAGGAAATATATCATTAGCTAAAGTAAACTCCCTTAAATCGGTATGTATGATCTTCTATATTTAATTTGTTAGACACAATCGTATAATGACATGTTTTTTTTTTCTTAATGGAAATCTCCGCCGATATTACTGAAGTGAAATATGGTTTATATTCATGTATTATTTTTATTTCATTTTTAAATGAAACAAAGTGAGAGATGCTTTTTATTTCATTGAATTTTTTAATATTTGAAGTGCAAAAGAATGAAAAATGTTATTTTATCGAGTAGGAAACATTGAAAATAGGAGACTTTTAATATAAAAAAGAATGAAAAATGTAATCTTATCGAATAGAAAATGATGGTGTGATATTTGCATATATTATGGATGCCATTAGCAGGAATCGAACCTACGCTCTTATTGAGAGCAAAAAGAAAACACTACTAGATACACCACTAGACTACACACTACTGTTGTTGGGTTTAAATTACTTAAAAATATACATATGTAAATAAAACAATTATTTTAGGCCCCTAAAAGTTTGTAAAAATTTTGGGCCCGAGTCGAACGACTCTCTCGACTTAAAGTAAGTCCGGCCCTGGGTCTTATGCATGATACAACTTCACTGAGCAAAATTGTCCTATACTATACACATGAGCAGGAGAGATACACATACCTAGACAGGATCAATGTTTGGAGGGGCTTAGCTCTTAAGGTAGTTGAAGTGTGTGTGGTGTATAGTTTGCCAAAAAAAAAAAAAAAAAAAGCATAAAGCATTAAGTCGTTACCATTGATTCATAATAAAAGTTGTGCATGTTCTAGTTTTTATTGTTTTCTTTTTAGTTGTTCGGGACGTGCAACAGGTAAATTTGGGAGATTAATGATCACTCCATATTTTACGTGATTTTTATGCACATATTCATAGCTAAAATTGATGCATTATTGCATAAAATAGTACTTCTTAATTCATATTTTCACATGTATGGTGATTTCACTTGTCTGACGATTTTATAGTGTTTTTTTAGTACAAAACAACGTTTTTTTTTTTGAGTTAATAGTGAAATCACAAGTCCAAACGGATAAAAGAAGAGTTGGAAATGATGAATTGAACAATCAGGTCCGAAATAGTGTTTGGGTAGGCCCAAGATGGAGTACAGAAGCCCAAAAGGTTAAGCAAAAAAAGAAGAAGAAAAAGTGCCAAATGTTTGATCGAGCAACCCAGCCTCAATCGGTTGTGTGTCTTACGTCAACTTGGAAAACATATGCAAGCGTTGAGCATTTGCAAGACCGAGCAAGTGTACTCTATTTTGTTGTGTGAAATGGCGAGTTTTCTCATCAGACGTATTTTTATGAGATTTTATCCGATTAAAGCCTGATCCAAACATATTGTTGTGTACTCCTATAATTACTTAGCCTTAAATTATTTTATAAAATCAGCGAACATCAAAGACAGCTAACAATAATTAGAGTGCATAGGTTAGAATTTTTTTGTGCAGCTTTCCAGTTTTTTTTTCCTTTTTTTTTTGGAGCAGTTTCTTGGAGAGCCAGAGAAGACGTCAGAGATTCTTCCGGCCGGTATTCTTCGGTGATTATGGTATTCTAACTTTTTTTATGTCAAATTTTCTTGATTGTTAAACAATATTTTATCTATAATATTTCTTTTCATTTTTGTCATTATATGGAGTAGTAGTTTTATATCTTAGAGTTAGAAATAGGTTTTAATTAGGAATGTTAATTGTTACATGCATGCTATAACTGTATGTTCAGACTTTTATTCTATCTGTTGAGATATGATTGCTTTTGAGATAGACTGAACACCTAAGCCTAGCACTTATAATCACATGTACAAAATAAGACCGGAAGGTTAAGGTATTGATGGATAAACAACACATGACATAATATATACCAAAATAGGACCGGAAAGTGAGTGTATATTATGGGGGTATTTCCTATGTGCTTTTAGGAGTTATATACACTTTGACTGGGATGGTTGTATAATCCACATCTCAAACATTTCAAAAGGAGGTTTAACAACGCATAATGGCAAAGCCCCTTGATAAACCAACAGAGTAATTATAGATGTACGTATATGTTTGCATGTGCCATTGTCTGTGAGTGCACGGTGATAAATTTTGAAATACATATCCTACTTTTAATATTAGTGATCTTTGTTTAATCATTATTCGTTTGATAGTGAAAATTCAGTTTAATCAGTTATTCTCTTGCAATTATCTTAGGGTCTCGATAGTTATTATGTAAAGTAACCAACCACTCAATCTTATAATCGATCCGCCTAAATATTTAAGTACTAGGAGCACTGTAGTAATTTACTTTGGCACTCAATCTTATAGTCGATCAAACTAGATATTTATGTTAGGAGCACTGTAGTAATTTAGTTAGATATTCACGTATATATTTCGTATTAATCTTCAAAACACAAGTTCATTTCAACCGTAGTAGATCAACTATTTGATATCGGAAAAGTGTTCAAAGCAAATTTGGGTTGGGGTATGGAGAAGGCGAACGACAAATAACTTTTAGCAAGTCTTATTATAAGTATTTTGTAAAACACTATTATATGTAATGATGATGAATTACTACAAACAATATTGTAAGTTTTGTTTAGATCAATTATACTTTACTATTCAAACTATACATAATTGTATACATTGTGATCGTGGAACTCTTAGTGTTTAATCATGTTTCCTAAACTATACGGTTAGACACTTTACCATGCATCTCTAAATGGAAAAGTATAATTAAATATTGTAACGTTCGATTGAGAGTCAAGTGTCATAAAAAATACACATTAAATATCCTATATTATGCAATTAAATGAAAAACAAAATATTCCAATGGCATAATCAGTTATGTAGTAAAGTGCAAAACATATGAAATTAAGGTTATAAAGACTTAAAAATGCAACTATTATGTGAAATTGACAGAGTGCGAATGGTAAGTGCAATTGACCTTTATATTATAAAAATATGTTTTAAAAATTATTACTATCTAAAGAAAATACTCGCATGTGTGTTTTAAAGAGTGTGTGTGGAATGTTAAAATAAGATCAAAGAAACATTTTAAACAAGATCGAAGAAACATTTTTATACTAACATTGAAATAAAAGATATAGAGATTAGTTATATATATGAAAATAATTATGATTTTTAAAATATTTTTCTTTTTAAATATTTGCTATATTATTTAATAAATGAAAAAATTGTGTAGATATCATGCAAGCATTATATATGTGTGCGATATTAAAATGAGTTTTCAATGGTTACCTATTTTTGGTAACCATGAATCGTTACCATGAATATGTGTGCGGTATTAAATGATATTAAATGACATTTTATAGTGAGTTAAATATAATTTTGTATTTTTTTAATTTATGTAATAAAATTCCTTAAGAATCTTTAGATTCAAAATGTCATTTTTGTATTTTAAAGATAAGTAATTAATGTTAGTTTATTGAAAATCACAACTCCAATTAATATCATACATTTAATATTTAGTGTTTCTTTTAGTATATTGAGAAAAATGTGACTTTTTAATTAATTCATACAATGCAAAAATAAAAGATAAAATAAAATAAAATAAAATAAAATAATTATAATAATAAATTAAAATTATAAGTAATTTTAGGTAAACTATAAAATTCGCTTGTGATAAAAGTAATTGTAAGTAAAATTACACTATAAAATTACTTACTTAAAATATAAGGAAAAATAAGAAAAATGAAAATCTTATTATTTAATATGTATTACTTAAAAAAATAGTAGTTTTACGTAGTATTTGTGGGATTGGATCGGAAGTCAAACCGGTCTTACCACCGGGTCAAGGTTCCACCTGTTGGATCAATTCACCCATCGGTCCAACCGATTAAATACAACCAAATTGCATAATTTCACTTTTTATTTAGAGTTTTTTATTTTCCTATATAATTATATGTAATGAATATACATTTATGCTTAACATATCTAATAATAAACGATCAATAGATAGCAAAACCAATTGATTTTTAAACACTTCAAAGTTCAAACTACATATTTCGATTTTCAAGAACGTCTAGTCTCAAAATTAAATATGATTATCATAACTTCAAATGTGCAATATCGTAAAAAAATCATTGATCTCTTAAAAGAAAAGGAAATAAAAAACAGATACGGGTTTTAGCGGATTGACGGTTTGGAAGGTCAACCGGTTGTGGACGGTATTCAATGGGTATATCCGGCTCAATGGTATATCTAGTTAATTAGTCATACCGGACCAGACTAGAGGCCAGTTCGAGGTTGGACCAGTCGAACCGGCTGGTCCGGTTCCACAAACCTTGGTTTCACAATATTCGTTTGACCCCATCACTACAGTCAACAAGTACCCACTATTTGACTCGATTCAACTTCTTGAATTAACAATTACCTACTATTTGACCCGATTCGCTTACCGACTCAACAAGTACTTACTATTTGCTCCGATTCGACTTCTCAGATAAACAAATACCATTTTTTGACACGATTCGACTTCTCGAATCAACATGTACCAACTATTTGACTCGTTCGGCTTATTGGCTCAACAAGTACCAACTATTTGTCCCGATTCGACTTATCAGATCAATAAGTACCTAATATTTGACCCCTTCGACTTCTTGAATCAAAAAGTATCAATTATTTGATCTATTCGGCTTCTTGAATCAACAATACCTACTATTTAATCGATTCGGCTTATCGGTTCAACAAGGTATCACTACTTGACTTGACTCGACATCTCGGATCAACACGTACCAACAATTTGATCCGTTTGGTTTATTGGCTAAACAAGTCCCCACAACTTGGCACGCCTCGACTTCTCGGATCAACAAGTACCCACTAGTTAACTCGTTCGACTTATCAAGTCAACAAGTATCCACTATTTGACCAATTTGGTTTATCGGATAAATAAGTACCCTCTATATGAGCTGATTCGGCTTATCAGCTTAACAAGTACAACGTTGTTTGCCCCCGATTCGACTAATCAAATCAATAAGTAGCTAATATGTGATCCGTACTGCTTCTCGAATCAACAAGTACCAACTATTTGACCCGTTCAGCTTCTTGAATCAACAAGTACCTACTATTTGACTAATTCGGCTTATCGGCTCAACAAGGTACCACTATTTGACCCAATTCGACATCTCGGATAAGCACGTACCAATTATTTAACCTGTTTGATTTATCGGCTAAACAAGTACCCACAATTTGACATGTCTCGACTTCTCGGATCAACAAGTACCCACTATTTGACTCGTTCGGCTCATCGAATCAACAAGTATCCACTATTTGATCGATTTTATTTATCGGATAAACAAGTACCCACTATTTGCCCCGATTCAGCTTATTAGCTCAACAGGTACCCACTGTTTGTCCCGATTCAACTTATCGAATCAACAAGTACCCAATATTTGACCCGATTCGGCTTATCGGCTCAACAAGTACCTACTACTTGACCGGTTCGGCTTTTTGGCTCAACAAGGTACCACTATTTGACCTGATTCGATATCTCGGATCAACACGTACCAACTATTTGAACCGTTTGACTTATCGGCTAAACAAGTACCCTCAATTTGACTCGTCTTGACTTCTCGGATCAATAAGTACCCATTATTCGACATCTTCATGATTTTATCATCATCATTAAATGGTCAGTACTCCATTACTCTAACATACAATTAAAATAATGTGTATAAATATAATTATGGTCATTACTCCATTACTTCATTACTCTAACATAACAAATTCTCAATTCTGAAAGCATATTAATATAACATCAATTATATTGCCAAATACTACCTCCGTCCCGGCTTATTTTGCACACTTTCCTTTTTCGGCCGTCCCACCTTATTTTGCATATCCCAAAAAAGGAAACTTCTCCCACAATCTCCACCCTCAAAATCTCACCACTCAATCTCCACCTTTAAAAAAATCAAAGAAAAAACAAAATCTACTTTTTCTTAACATCCGTGCCCGGTCACCTGTGCAAAATAAGCCGGGACGGAGGGAGTATTATTTTAGATCTCCATATAACGTGAAAAATTGACCTTTAAAATGTGAAAAAAATTATTTATTATTATTTTTTAACAAAATGAAACAATAAACAATGGAAGATAAATAACCTATTTTTTTTTAAGATTTAATAATAACAATAGTTGTAGCACAAATAATTTAATTCTCTTTTCATTTGAATCCAAACATACAAATCCAAATTAAAAAGGAAAACACTAAGCTCATACTATATTTATTACACAATTTGATAAAATATTCTATTTTTAATATTTCAATATGGATGTTAAATTGAAATTCACAAAGAGATAATCAACTTGATATATCATATGCTACAAATTAGAATGACAATATCATTTTTGTGACAATTATATAAATAAATAAAAGCAACAAAACAAATAATAAAAGAAAAATGGAATTAAGAGAAAAAAGGGGCAGCTAAAGTTAAAAACAAAAAAATGTCGCCTATACCCCAATAAAATAAACAATGTTTCCACTTATATTAAGGGAAAATATTAATTATAAGGTGTATCAATTACATAGCTATTATTAATAAAAGTTAAATTAAAAATTTACTTATTTTAAGTTAATGGGTAAAGTGAAATAGTAATTCGGATATTTAATGGTCTCGTCAATCAAGGTGCATGGATACATTTAATAAGGTTCGAGAATCAATAATTCCTACTGAAATGACAAGAAAAGACATAGAATTTTTACTTTAGCTTTCTTAAAAAATGACACATTATCATTGTTACCTACATGTCATCAGGTTGCCCATTTTCTCACCATTAAATGCATTGTGTTCTTTTTAGGTGAATTAAATGCATGACTTAACTACTCAATTAATCTCATCCTTTGATTTTTTTCTAAGGGCTAATATTAGGTAACCATCCATGGTGATAAAATAAAAGTAACACACACATATATATATAATAAGGAATTAAGTAGAAACAATAATGAGTGTCTAAAACTATATTGTGCTCATTTATTCTTTTCACATAGCATCAAAATATGTAATTTCAATATGGTTTAGTTTGGGTATTAATCTAGCTCAATATAATTAAGATTTTATCTTTATTACTAAGTTTGATTATGGATTATAAAAAAATATTTCATAAAATTACAATCACACATAATTGACAATCCTTATAAGAAATTATCAAATTTCAAATTTTGTAAATGTTAAATATGAAAATTTTATTTACTTTATTCTTAGATGAAAATATAAAATAACATCTTGAAATATTGAATTGAACAATTGGTTACTATAATCTTACAAAATATAATTATTTTTAGATAACTTAGAAAATGTTAAATATTAAAATTATTTTTCTAAAAATACGCACATGATTTTCATTTTATAAAATTGACACATAGCTAGGGAAGTTGGTGGGACTAACATACATAAACTATGGGAGAATAAATCTAAGGTCCCAGTCTACAGCCCCCTTCTTCCGCCAAAAAAAAAAAAAAGAAACCTTCGTGAACGTAGTCGCGCGGTGAGCACATAGCGAACTATTCTTTCACCTTTTACTAAAGAAACCTTCGCGAAGCTACTCCCTCTCTTCATCGCTGATAACTCCAAAATCGGGAGTTTCAAATTGAATTTATTTTAGAATTTTTTCGTGAGTTCTTCTAAGAAATTTGAGTTTTTTGGTGCTAGAGTTTGTAATTGTTGGATGTGAAAAGACGCAAATGCTTTCTTTGATAAGTTTAATCAAGTTTAGTTTAATATTCTTTTAGATTATAGGCTTTTATCTATTGTAAATTAAAAATCAGTTTGTTTTCCTCTAATGACATGGATAATATTTTTAATTTGAATTAAAAAAATATCATAAAAAAATTCCAGTTCAACTATTTTATGTCACGTCCTTAGTGTCGTCGGATTCTCCCAAATATTAGTGTCATGTGAGTTGCATGTAACTATTTTCGGTCAATTTAGTATTTTACGGAAAAACTTGTCCTCAAATTGGGCAATTTCACCACTTATGGAACTAAATTAAAAAAACAAATGCTTGTGGAACTAAAATCGAAAAAATAAATGCTTACGGGATCAAAAATATTTTTTGGCCTTTCGGGCCAATATCCAATTAAAGTAAAGGTGATAACGATCAGTAAGAGTTGAAAAAAATAACCACAACTTGGTTTGTATAACATTCAAGGACAAAAATCTCCCATATCACCAATATTTTTCTGATATTATTATTTTTATAGCATATCCAAAATTAATAGAGAGGGTAATTTCAAGTGGTTTTCTAGTCTACTTAACGGAATATGAGTTATATAAAGCCTAGATTGTGACTTGTGTCCAAGGATTAAAATATCTAAAAATCTTCCTGTTTAAGGGAAACAGAAAAGTGAAGAAGAAAGATAGACACAGAATAATTAGGGTTCTTTTACTCATCAGACTCTCTTTATATAGGGTGTCAAATACAAGGGTTTCACAGTTACATATTACTTAGTGAATACCTAAATTGCCCTTCATCAATTACTTTTTACGAAGGCACACTAATTGTGTTTTTCCTTCAACACTCCCCCTTGTGCCAATTCAAAGGGGAATTGGTGCATAACTTGCTTCCTCGTTAAAAACCTTGCCAAGTAACAAAACTCAATGGAAAAGAATAAACCTTGATCGAAGGGAAAAAGAGTGCAATGCACCTTTGTTGAGACTCCTCCTGAAGTCTACATCTCTCCCTTGATACGTACATCTATCAAGAGAGTTTCAAAAATCTCTTCATCCTGAATTTTACATAATCATGAGGATATTAATCATGAGGATATTATGTGTTTGTTGGTTATAGAAAAGCGTCAGCGGTACATGCTTTGTTTCGTCACCCTTGATGTGTAGCATAATCCATCTGTTTGTTGCAAATAACTTCATCTTCATAGCTTCGCGTAGGCTCTTCGATGGTATAGCTCAAGTCACTAATACTTTGACCATATAGGTTAATAAAATTCTTGAGATATCGTCCATGAGTGATGTGAGGAGGTAGCTAGAGTAGTTGTGATTGATTGATCTTCAAGATTTCATTGTGTTCCTTATGGTAATACAAAACCGGTTTGGTAATGATCTTTACATTGACCACTAAGATAACCAACATCTAAACCAACCAAAGTAGTATTAAGTATTTCGAAGTAGGGGGTAGCTTCAACATTTATTTAGGAGTTACATATTCTTTTGTAATCCTTTTATCTCTCTATATAAGAGCATTTGATATTTTCTTTAGAGTTACAATTTCATTTGTAATCTCTCTTGTCTTTAATATGGGAAGAACAAATATGAGTCAATGGTTTCTTTCATATGTCAAAATATAATTTGATATCATTCAATTGATATTGTGTTGTCCTGTGTAAAATATAACCAACATGTTCTTTGAGAAAGTAATACATGGTTGAGTGCATTGAGTTTTTTGTACAATAATGTGCACATTTCAATTAAGTAGGGAATTTCATCTCCCAATAGCTCTTTCGCCATTTCATTTGGACTCAAATAGATCTTTCCTTATGTCCACACTTCAGCCAATCATAGGAGTGCTAACAAATTGCATTTTATCCATGTGAAATCGCCTGATAATCTTTTGGATATATGCAAACTGAGGAATTAATATTCCACAAACTCGGTGAGTTTTTCCATGATCCTTTATCTCAATTTAGATTTCAAATACATCACAGTATCTCTTATTTGTTTAAGAGTACCTATTATGTCCTTACAATCGACATAAGCTGCTATAGTTGCAAATATAGAAATCGTTTTCTTTATAAATGCATACTACTTGTTCTTTCCCTTCCCAATCAAGTAGTCACTCAGACGGGTATACCATTTCCGTCCAGATTTATTTCAATCAAAGTGAGCATTTCAATCTAATATTGTAAATGCACTCCGTGGTCCAGAGTTACTTGAGTTGGGCAATGCAAGTCTAACCGACACTTTCACATATCTCAATAACAAAATCCCCAAAGTGATATGTTGTAACCACATTAATATGCTGCATTTTCAATCCTTTAGAAACTTATCAATAAGACGTTAAGACGTCCGTTGCGGGAGAATATGTCTTCTCATAGTCAATTCCAGGGCTATGTGTGAAAACCTTGTTCTTTAAGGTAAGTTTTGTATCTTTGGACTTTATTCTTCTCACTATGATTAATGAAAAAACATATTTTATGTCCTATAGGCTTTACATTTAGTGAGGCTAGCACTACCAAACCCAAAACCTGTAGTTTTGTCATAGAATCGAGTTCTACCTGGATTGATTCCATATAGGCCAATATGCTCTTTGTTGATATCTTACAATAGAGCGTGGTTCGATATTATTGTGCTCTAATTCATTTAGCAACAATGTATACTTCATTAATGCACGTGAAAGTTTTTTGCAGTAACTCACATGCACTCTCATTATCTCTAGAATCATATTAAACTTCGAAGCATCCTCCAGTGATGATTCATGAACATAATTAATTAGAGATAATTTGAGAGTATTTCTTTTCATTGATGATTCAAATTGTGCCACATCTGCCTCCTTACTTGAGTAGTTGTTCATCAAACCATGTGGCATCCCCCATTTTCTTTTGGGAGCGACGACCTCAACCACACCTCCACTAAGTGTGGTTGCAACACCTTTATCTGTGGTGTTGTGCCCTTTACTGGGGACTTTTAACCTTGTAGGCACATTTGCAACTGGTATATATGATCTTGTCACTTTAGCTAATTTTAGCAAATGCATCAACAATCAAATCTTCCATACTTTGAAGATCAATAATTCGTTTTACTTTACTTTACATTATGAAGTGTGGGGGATCTTAATGAGATACACTGGGAAACACGTCCGGTTGTTTCCTTACAAAATTCTTTTTCTTATCTCCCCTTAACGATAGGAAGACTTTCTCATTAAAGTTACAATTCGTCAATCTTGCGGTAAAAACATCTCGCCTGTTAAAGGTTCCAAATAGCGAGTAATAGTTGGGAATCTATATCCAACATAAATATTTAATCGTCTTTAAAGATCCATTTTGGTGTGTTGTGGGGGCGCAATAGGCACATATACTTCATAACCAAATATGTGTAAATATAAAAATATCAGGATAAATTCAGTTACCAACTGGTATGCAAAAATTATTGGTTAGCAGTGGGTCTGAGACAAAAAAAGTAAAGTTGCAACGATATTGCATAACTCCATATCTGATAGGAATTCTAGTACGCATTTCAATGCCTAATCCTCTATCTATATCCTTTTGATAGTGGCACATGTGAGACCATTTTTGTGTATGCACATGGGTTAAAGGATGTAACGCATTGATCCTGACAGATATGCAATAATCATCAAATCCTTATGATGAGAATTCTCTAGAGTTAATAAGTCTTATAAGCTCTATGAAGTGAGGGTGGTGAGCCCTTATATAATATTTTCTAGGAGGTTTTCACATGCAACATTTCTTGTGGACAATAATGTGATGATCAGTGAGTGTGCCAAAGTGTTTACCAGAACCATGGATACTTTAATGGCCTGCTTTCTAGTTTGATAGGTCCACATATTTATATTATGTTCGTTTGTGAGAATGGAATGTCTTACTTATATATTAGGCATAGGAAGGCCTCGATCCTACTTATTACTAAATAATAGGCTTGGTAGAATGAGTGATATGCCCTAAAACAGTTAATGAGGAAGAATGAGATGTTGGTCGTGCTTTTAGTACTTTAGAAAGCATTAACTCTGTTATAATAAAATTAGTACTGACACTGTACAACGTATAAGATTTTCATCCCTTTTGTATTTCACTCGAAAGAAAAAATGTCCATATAATTTCTTAAATATGGATCATCATGTTATGACTTGGATGTAAGAAAGTCGTACCAAAACCTATATGAATTAATGTCCCAAAGTTATTTTGGGTAACATATGATTTTGTCTTTCAAAGTTCATTTTGGTGATAGTGTTTGATCCAACGATCAGAGTAGTAGTGCAGTACATGTCACTAGATTGACTCATTTATTTCTCTAAGATGTGATTACTTTCACATTCATTTGAAGTATCATACATTATTCAATTCTATTCTCACATGTGGTTTTTAAATGATAGTCTTTGACACGAATATCTTTACTTAATAACATTTTAATAGCTCTTGGTGCATATAGAGCGTTTTGTGACTATAATTGTTATGTCATTAGACATCTAGAGAATTCGACGATTCTTCGTCCTTTTAGTACTTGTGATTCAATGATGGTCATTATGCAGTGATGCAGTGAGTCTCTGTTCTTTGGACTTCTTGTATCTCTTATAGTTAATTGCTCTAGCAGTTTTTATTCAAAAGTATATTATTTCCACACTTATTTAAAAGTTCATTACCAACTCTATCCCTTTTGTTTAGAGGGTTCCGATGTGTCTTTTGCACATTGTTTCCATAACCACCATGTCCATTTGGTGTAGGCACATCGGAAGGCCTCCAAGAATTCTATGTCCCTTACTTTGTGGTGTATCACAATTGTAGAGACAGACACATTTGTTCCCTTTACTTTGGGGTTATTTTCACTATTTAGTTCACCATAGTTAGGCTATGGAATTTTCTTTACCCCAGCACGTTTGGTGTTATTTTTTTGGAAGAAACTGACCATGCCTCTCAACTACTTGTACTGGTTGACACTACAAGAAAAAAGGTCTTTTGAGACCACAAAAAGTGGTCTCAAATAATGAGTATTTGTCACCACTTAAGTGAAGTGGTCTCAAATAATGAGTATTTGTCACAACTTATGAGTATTTGTCACAATTTTATTGTCGTCTCAATAACTCGAAAGCAAATAATATATTTGTGACCACAAAGTGGTCTCAAATATTTTTTGTAACAATTATTTGTCTAAAAAAGTAGTCTTAAAATGATCTCAAATAATTTGTAGAGAGATTTGTCACAACAAGTGATCACAAATAACTTATTATTAGTGACTACAATTGTGGTGTCAAAAAGTCTTATACTAAAGACCTCTTTTGTGGTAGTGTGATTAGCTATTTGAATAATGTAATTCTTTTATTTTATACTCTAGCCAATACAGGTTCGCTAGTATAAGCATTGGAGTAGGAAACTAAATAGATTTTCGGTATCATATCATCTTTAGTGATTTCTTTACACATAAAGAGAGTTTTGTTTTCAGGCAAAACATGTCGTTATTAAATTCATTGACCTTTTTGTAGTCTGGTAAGTGGATTTCTTTCCATAATTAGTTTTGGAAGTAGAGAGTTATCTATCATCCCAAAATTTCTTTTATGGCAACCCACAGTTCATCGAGGTATCCTTTAACTAATGAATACTTCTAAAGTGAGTTAGGCTTACCGCGTCGCCTCAAGTTCATTAGAGCATAGACTTTGAGTTTGTTGGACAATTCTTTAATCTTAGGGTCGGTGAACGACATGATTTGTGAAAATATATATATATTTTTTTTCAAGTGTGGTACTCAATTTCTTATGAGTCCAATAATTCAGATTGAGTATGTGTTGGTTTACTCATTTTCTTATGAATCACATTTTGAGACCATATATCACAAGTTTTTCGAAACTTTGTAAAATTAATTTATCATGTCGTTGATTTGTACTGATTATGTAACTTCCATGAATTTTCTTTATCATGAAAATATATTATAGTACTTAACTAAAGTTCATAGGCAAGCATAATCAAGTACCCAATTTATCAAGCAAATAAACTAATTTACAAAAATCTCTAAGTGCATAATAAACAACTCAGGTGATAAACTTTCAATTACATTAGAAAATATTAAAGAGGCTAGACACATGTCCCCATGAAAATCAATTCAGTCATGCAAAATTCCATGATTTTCAAGATTGTACACAACTACTTCGGATGCACATATAAATTTATTCTCAACTTGCCAAAAACAACAATTGTATCTCACCAAAGAAATATATATTCATGCAATTTCTCATGCTTAAATTGCTCGAAATATTTAAATCAATAAACATAGATGAGTTTTTGTCGCGTGTAATATGTCATGTCACATGCTGATGTCAACAAATATTATTTGCATTAGACCACAAAATAGGATGGTTCGAAATACATTGCAGGTAAGACACGCTTCTTTCCAATGGTACTTCTAAAATTTTGCAGAGAAGAATTAGAAACCACAATCTTCCGACTCCATCTTCACACCAATATGAACAAACCCGTGCTCGGATCATCATAGACTAGTCGAATGGGATCAATTACCCTTTAACCGTTTCTCGGAAACCAGATCTATAGAGCAGTTCGTGCTGATAATGTGTTTATGGAAAACAGAAAAGTAAAGAAGAAAGATAGACACGAAATAATTAGAGTTCTTTTATTCATCAGATTCCCTTTATATAGGGTGTCAAATACAAGAGTTTCACAGTTACATATTACTTAGTGAATACCTAAATTGCCCTTCATCAATTACTTTTGACGAAGACACACTAATTGTATTTTCTCTTCAACACTTCCGATATTTTCTCAATATTTTTCTTTTTTAGTTTTTTAGTACGTTCGATATTGATACTGAGAGAATAATTAATATTTGCATACATTTGATTGTGAGCACGCTACAGAATAATACTTCCTCGGTTCCATATTAATCGACGTTTTAGGATGAAAATGAAGAATTAAGAATGAAATATTTTGAAGATGTACCATCAACTCAAGATTTGACCAAATCAAAATATCTCTGATAGATTGAAAAATAAAGATATTTTAGGGTTCAGTCAGGGTAAAAATTGGTAGAATTGATGAAAAATATGTAAAACGTAATTAATTGGAAAAGGGAAGAACATCATAAAACGTCAATTAATATGGAATGGAGGGAGTATCAAATTAATATCACCAAAATTGTTTGATTACATGTTAAAATGGTCCAAAGTTGATGAAATGCTGAGGAAATGTCGGTCAATATTGATAAATATATAAAAAAAATATTGAGAAATATCTAAGAAATATAATTGAATAATAACAAATATCAAGTAAATATTGTCAAATATCAGGAGAATTGGTAACTTTAAATTTTACAATTAGATTGGCAAAAACTTGTGTGCACTCAACACACAATAGGCTTATTGTACACTTCCCTATTTAATTTGGAATTAAAGATAAATATAAGGGCCTTTTTTGGATGAATTCACAACAACATGTGGTGCAACGATGAGACACGCGCAGGTGCGGTTCAGGCGCGCGGGTTTGAACCCTGCTTTTACTCTGTTTTTACCTCTTTTTATGTTGTTCAATAGTATATGTTGTATTGCGCAATAGTATATGTTATATCGCGTAATAGTATATGTTATAATTACATGTATAATTTTTTAATAATATATTATGTTGTTTAATAGTATATGTTATATTGTGTAATAGTATATGTTATGTTACAGATATACACATTATTTTTTAATAATATATAAATTTTTTAAATATTCTGATGTTTAATATTGTATGTTATATTGCGTAATAGTATATGTTATATTGTGTAATAGTATATGTTATGTTACAGGTATACACATTTTTTTTGAATAATATATAATTTTTTTAAATAATATATTACATTGTCTAAAATAATATAAAAAGTGCACATATATAAAAAATTGGAGAAGATGGAATTCGAACCTGTGCCCTAATAACTAACAATTCAGGATTTTACCACCTAGGCTAGTGTCTCTTATGGGATAACAAACATGCCTTAGTGTATATATATATATATATATATATATATATATATATATATACACACATATATTATTAATTTGAATTAAAAGAAAAAAAAATAATTGCAAGCGGGCTGAGGCTCGAACTCGAGACGTCAGCGCGTGCGCCTAAGGGTTTGACCGCTGGGCCACCAGCCTTTTTGTGTATCCAAGCGCAGCCCTTAATATATATCTAATTCTCAAATTAAATTGGGGAATGCACAATAAGCTTATTGTGTGTGTTGGTTGCATCCAAGACCTACTCAATTAAATTTGATAGAAATGAAAAATAAAGATAATTATATATATATATATATATATATATATATATATATATGTTTATAATTCTATAGATGTAACATGTAAGAAATGTTATCTACATCCATCTCATATGATTATTGTAATTTTGCATAAAGTTATTTTGAACTCTTATTGTAAAGATAAAGAACAATTAAATGATGTATTATTCATTCAACGTGTTTTATTTATAATATTTTTTTGAAAAATTAAAGTAAATTCTAAAAATTATAGCAATTTTTAAAAAATAAATGAATGTTTTACCGACATAGATTATATCAATATATCCATAGGTATTCTCGTAAATTAATTTATTGTATATCCATGCATACTGATATTTTCATCCATAGTTGTATCGATCCCACCACACACTCTAAAAAAAGAAGGAAAAAGAAAATTGTAATGAATGAGAGAGAGAGGAGTCCAACTGCATTTTCTTGTTAGACTAACTCTATATCAATGATATTTTTCATCATTCAGAAGATAGTTCATCAGCTTCATTTAACTAATCTTGGACAAATAATTATTTAAATAATGTAACAAACAAGTCTACTTCACCAATGTAGTTTACTTAATCAGCACTTGTACATACTTGCTAAAAATAAATCAAATGAACTCTCTCTCAATATCAACCCTATAAATATTTGACAGAAAACATCATTCTAAATATCAACCTTCTTACAAATCAATTACCACTCAAATTAAACTCAAAGCTACCCATCAATGGCAGCCTCTAACTTCCACCTTCTTCTATCCTTAATCATGGTGGTCTCACTCTCAAGCCTCCATGAAGGCTGGGCAGCACGTCACCTATTGCAGACTTCTCAGCCAGGATTGCCGACACTTCCACCAATGCCTAAGGCCACACTGCCACCACTCCCCACCATGCCAACCGCCACAATGCCGCCACTGCCAACTATTCCATCCTTCCCAAAGCCTACATTGCCACCTATGCCAACCACCCTCCCCACCATGCCTTCTATTCCGACAACAATGCCTTCTTTCCCTGGCATGCCTTCTATTCCCACAACTATGCCTTCTTTTCGTTTCCTCTCATCACCACCCCCCTCAAACTAGGCCTTGGAATATGCCACCATCATTCTGCACATCACTCCCATTCATTATTAAGTGTTGTATTTTGCGATTGCTTTTCATTTTATTGTTACTTTGTGTCTATGTTTCTAGTTGCTTTACAAGCAGAGTTTGCTTTAGTCTGGTAACATCCAGAAGTTTACTCTGTTGTATAATATCTGGGCAAAGTGTGTTGTAATCAGACGTATTAAAAAGATTTCTCATTTATTCAAATACTTGCTTTCCCCAACTCATATACATTCTGATATAATATTATATACCTACATGTGCGTGTGCGTGTGCGTGTGGCATAGAGAGAGAGTCTAAATAGGTAGTATTATAAAGAAAGAAAAGAAAAGAAACGTGCGAATAAAGTGGAGACCACAGGACGGTCACTCACAAAAGGCAAACTAAAAACCTTTTCATGCCACAAGTCGACAGATAAAGGTGTACAGAAAGATATAAGCAAATGCAAGAACAAGCCAATATGATGCAATGAATAGAACTGTCTTCTGGCGTACTACAGATGCGAAGCACCTTGCCCTATGTCACGAAATCCGAGCATGGGGGAAATCCAACACTCCTCACTTCGTGTGAGTCCAAAATCCCTGGGGAGATTTCAATGCATTAGCTCGTAGCTGTCAAATCTGTAAGCACAACCAAATGACTTATCCTAAAACACGGTATACGCAAAGCAACCCTGCTAAAAACAATGGAGGGACTGCCTCCAAACAAAACCCGGGATTGCCGAGTCAAAGCGTTGGAATTGTAGTCAATTACAAGAAATCCATCAAATACCAACACATGATCATGACATGTAGCCTAAAACCATGAAGGGACTGCCTCCAAACAAAACCCGGGATTGCCGAGCCAAAGCGTTGGCATTGTAGTCGATTCCAAGAAATCCATCAAATACCAACACATGATCAAGGCGAGGACAAGCTCGCTGCCTGAAATTCCTCACCATAAACCAAAATCCCAGCAATAATATCCAAATAAAGCAACCAAACCGCAAGAATGCAAAAAATGCGTTCTATTTAAAATAATGAGCAGCCCCATGATCAAAATAGTGAGAAGGCAGTTTGGTGTAGTCAATTCACCAATGCCATTAAACATCGATTTTTATCTACAAGAACAGAAAAAAGGAGAAGAGCCTTAAGTAAATGTAATTCAGCTGCCCCGTTTTAAATGCTCGCTTATGAATCTTCCGTTCTTACAACAAACAGGCACCTTGAATTTCTGAACTAGGGATGCCGATCAACCATGATTGAATCAAGGCCACAACCAATCTTATCTTTGGCATGAGGATGATGCATAAGAAGCTTTTCTACCACAGCTTTCTCATCATCTGGGGTAACGTTCTCCATCCCAAAGAAAACATCTGTTGTATCCAAACCCAGCTAAATTAATCATATCCACATCTGTTGTGATACTGGAGGTCCAGAGCCCACCAAATCAGAAAAAGCAACCCATGGACATGTCGTCACAACAGAAAAATCATAGTAACCCAAAAACATCATCGTTCACGCAAAAAGGCGCACAGGCCTTGTTAGTAATCCCAGAAATTCTGAATGATACGAAAATGCAAAGATGTTCTCAAGCAGCAGTAAATCAGAATATATCGCAGACCTTATTCAGAGGTCTCCTAGAAATGGAGTCATGAGCACTCCACTGCAGAAGTAAAATCTGAAGCTCTTGAACGCCTGCACACCTAAACATAATCAGCCTCGTACACGGAATCTGGTCGATGTACCATCGCGAGCCACCATACTTAGGAAGGAGGCTAGATTCTGAGCCTCGATTCGCAGCTCAGTGGGTCGACTCGCAATAGTGAGTTGACTCAGCAAGGCGGCTGACTCAGTGAGAACGAGCCCGTCCTGAAGGTCGCAGCCATGGTCGCGCTCAAGACCTTCAGATCGTGGCAAGGCGGCGGACTCGGGAAGCAGGCCACCATGGGTCGCAAACACCAACAGGAGGACGCCGCCATGGGACCAGATCTCCCATTTCAGGGAGAAGCTTGAAAGTGGCGAACACAAACTGAATCCTCAGTGAAAGGTGAACTGGTGCAGCAAAGGCGGCTAAGGCACCAAAATCACAAGTGGATCTTGACTTCCAGTGATGAAGTCACGAAGATCCAAATGCACCGCAATGATTTAAGAGACGAGCCTTAAGGGATTCGGATCTGCGCTGCATAAGGCGGTCCCCCAGAAAAACCAAAATACTGACCTTTGAGCACACCCAGATCCAAAAATGGACGCGCTCCTAGAAGAACAGATTATAATAAAAAGATATGAACGAATAAAACCAAATAATCTGGAAAATATACAAATGGAGAAGAACAGTTCTTCGTAAATAAGAAGACACATGAAGACGGAGAACTGGGTAAAAAATAGAAAAAGCATACAGGAACAAACAAATAAAAGAAAAGAAGGCAAAATAAATAAAGGTTGGCCGGTGGCTATTGCCGCCGGCCAAGGAGGAAGATGACCAAGTTGTTCTCTTTTTTTTAGAGAGAGGAGAGAGCGTTTTTTAAAAGATAAAGTAGTCAGTACCAAAAAAAATGTGGCATAGAGAGAAAGTCGTGATTGTACTTCGGAGTTGGTTGAAGCAAACTGAAATTAGAAAAAGACAAACTTACCAGGGAACTTTGTCAGCCAATTAGTAAAATTAACTTAAAGTTATCCATCATTAATCTTCTCACCCTCAAGCCTTCATGCAAACTAGTCCTCCGAATACACTTCCGCTCGCTTTTCCATTCATTAAGATTTGGATTTGCCCAACATTGATGTTTTACTGTGTTGGTTTCTCTGTCACCGTATAACTTGCTTCAGTTTTTCGGACTTTCCCCTGGTTGGTGTGAGTAGTATTATTGTGTTGCATTTTACGATCGCGTACCTTCGCATTTAATTGCGAATGTTGGTGAAAAATCCTTTAATTTACCACTATTTATAAAAAGAGTAGGTTTTGGGTGCACCCAATACACAATAAGCTTATTGATATTTCCTAATTTAATTTTGAAATTACATATATATAGGACTGAATTTGGATACCACAAAATTACTTGTGGCTGGGCGCGCACAGGTTGTAATTTTTTTTTTCTTTTGATCCAAACTAATAATATATATATATATATATATATATATATATATATATATATTGAAACATGTTTGTTGGCACATAAAAGACACTAGTATAGGTGGTAAAATCACGAATTTATTGTTTATTAGGGCATGGGTTGCACTTTATGTACAATATGAGGGGGTGATTTGGTGGATAAACACTTATTTGCGCTTGTAGTGGCTTGGGTTTGAGCCCTATTAAGCATTTTTATATTAGTTTAGACAAAGTAATATATTATTTTAAAAAATAATGTATATACCTGTAACATAATATATACTATTACGCAAAAATAAAAAATAAAAAAAGAGGTAAAAACATATAACGCATACTATTACGCAATATAACGTATAGTATTAAACAATGCGAGAGCAAGTTCGAACCCTGACCTGTGCGTGCCTCAAAGCTTCTAGACACGAAACAAAACCATTGCACCACATGGTGCTGTTGCAAATTTAACCAAACGCAGCCTTTTATATATCCTTAATTACCAATTAAATAGAGAAGCGCACAATAAGCCTATTGTGTGTTGGGTGCACACAAGTTTTTGCCTTATAAAAATATTTTTTTTACTTTTTTACTTAAAAAAATTGTTCTTTATGTCACAAAAAAATTAGTAAAAGTGCCATGTCACTAACTATAAAAGGTAATTTTACTGGTCAAAAGATGATGTAGCATCAAACACTGATGTGACATGTTCTTTTTTCTGACGTGACATTATTTTTCTATTTTAATTGCTAATTAAAACTATAAATATGAAATATCTAAAGTTAAAATGAAAAACCAATTCAAATAAATAGAATTATAATTGTTAAATATAAGAAGTATTGGATGAAACCAGAGACTTAACTTCAGATAAATAAAAAAGTATTTCCAAAATCTAAAATTAATTTACAAAACTTATACTTATTTTCAAAAAGATTATAAAATATTTTAAGAAATCAAAATAATTACTCATAAATCTAAAATTTAATTTTGAAAATTAATCATCTATCAAGCTCCTCTGAGAAGAAGATAACATCCATATATCCTCGGTTCACACCTCCCCCGCCGCCCACTACCACACTTATGCCGCAGTGTCTCCACCCAAAAACCACTATATTTGGAGAGACCGACTTTTTGTTTCCCTAAGAAATGAAGCTTGACTAATTATTACCACCATTTGAAAGATGGAATTATACATATAGCCCTCTTCACCTCATTCTATCTTGTTAACTTTGTGTCCTATTTTGAAGCGCCGATCTTCTGACTCACTCGATTATTTTTTGCATTAGTCAAGTGTTTACGGAAATCGGACAGGGGGCATGGGTTGAGGTTTTGGACTTTTGGGGTTGGGGGGTCTTCTGGAGGACTTTGGGTTTTGGGCTTGCGACTGACAAATTTAAATTATTTTTTATTTTTGATATTATATATTTTATGTTCAACTGCTGACTATAATGCCACATCATATAAAAATCGTCATATCATTGTTCACCAGTTGACCAATACTTGATAGCCAGTGGCAGGACAATTTTACCAATATTTTACAACATATAGACCAATTTCATAAAGTCAAAAAGTTACACGGCATATTTTTCTATTTAATATTTTTTTTTTTAGGATAAAATAACTTCATAGATTAGCGGGAATCAACCAGGAATGGTTGACAGTGAAATGGGGGTAACGGAACAACGGAATCCAAAATACAAGACTTAGCAAAGCTAGCAACAAAATGAACAATAAAATTATTTAATCTACGAATCCAAAATAGCTAGCGAAGGTGAAGAAAAATCAATTAACAACTAACGTATATAAAAAGAACCTATAGGCAGATGGCTGAGCAGTCTACCTCGCCAACGAAGCTAACATCACAATGCTAGAATCCCCGAAGATATGAAAAATCACGAATGCTAGAAAACAGAAAATGTGCAGAAAACTTAGAGAAGAAGGAGTGGTTTCTTTGATTCAAAGAGAGAGTGAAAACTGATATTTATACAAAAAATATTTCAGCTCAATTGTAACTAACACATTAATCTAAAATCTTCGATATGTAACTAACTTAATGTGACGTGGATTGCCGACGTGGTTGCGATGTATTTCTTCACACGGATTGATGACGTGGCCAACATGACTTGAATGGCTTCTTTCTTCTTCATGCTTAACACACCCCCTTGCCTCGAAACTCCTGCTCCAACATTGAGAACTGTTGTCTTAGCTGAACAAATTTGGCTTCAGCTAATAGCTTGGTGACTCCATCAGCGACTTGTGAATCCACAGGAACATGTCGTACATCAATTTCTCTGGACTATATCTTTTCATAGATAAAATAAAGGTCAATCTCAAGGTGCTTAGTCCTAGTGTGAAACATTGGGTTAGAGGCCAACGAAACCACGCCACTACTATCACACCATAATATAGATGGTGACTCAAGACGATGCCAAGCTCAGTAAAAAAATGAACGAATCCAAACCAGCTCAGTTGTGGCAAGAGCGATGCTTCTGTACTCTGACTCGGTGCTGCCCCGAGCCACTACCTGCTGCTTCTCCAGCTGATGGGGTTGGACCCAAAAACACCCCATATCCACCTATGGATCGTCTATAGTCAAGACAAGAAGCCCAATCAGCGTCATAAAAGGCCTGAAGAAACATCTTTGAGGAGGCAGTAAATAGGATTCCAAAAGATGATGTACCCTTAAGATATCTAAGAACCCTCTTCCATGCCCTCCAATGGTTGACTATGGGACTCTGTAGGAACTGACTTAACTTGTTGACAGAGTATGCAACATCAAGTCTAGTCATGGACAAGTATTGAAGAGCTCCAGTTGTACTTCTGTACAAGGTGGGATCAGGGAAACATGGGCTATCATTTAGAGAAAGCTTGTGTCCAGTGGTAGATGGAGTGGGAAATGGCTCGCAATCAAGCACTAAAATTTTCTGTAGTAGGTCTTTAATATACTTATGTTGATTGAGAATGATGCTAAGTTAAGTAGTATGAGTTTGAACTCCCAAAAATAGTTGACTTCGCCAAGATTTCTTAGAGAGAAACTTTTTTCATGTCCTGAATAAGCTGCTGAACAAGGGTATCGTTATCTCCAATGAGTAGTAAGTCATCTACATAGACAAGAACTAGCAAAATGTTGTTGACATGTTTTTTGAAGAACAATGAAAAGTCTGAGACAGACTCAATGAAACCCCATGAGAGCAGAAAATGTTTGAGTTTATCAAACCAAGCCTTTAGAGCTTGTCTTAAGCCATAAAAGGCCTTGATGAGTTTGCAGACATGTGGTTGAGACATGAACACAGGCTTTGCTAAATCTCCATTAAGAAAGGCATTCTTCACATCAACTTGTTGAATCTTCCATCCTCTAGATAGCAAGAGTAAAGACCAATCTGATTGTAACAGGTTTTACCACATGAGAGACGTTTGAAAGAAGTCAATGTCAGACTTTGTTGGAACCTCTTAGCAACCAACCTTGCCTTGTGCTTGTCTAGAGTCCCATCTGCATTATATTTTACTTTGAAAACGCACTTATGATTGACAATTTTCATGTCTAGGGTGAATGGGACAAGTTCCCAAGTATTGTTTCTGAGCAATGCACTGCACTCATGCTCCATGGCTTTCCTCCAATGATCCTGAGACAAGGCCTCCTTACTGAAGATGTTTCAAGAAAGAAAAAAGGATTATGGCTGAAAGAGTATACTTTGGTTTTGAAAATGCCAATTTTGGATCTAGTTTGCATTGAGTGAATAGGATTTGTTAGAGATGGATCTAGTGGTTGAGGAAACAAGAATGTATTTGGAGATACAAAAGTGGAGCTAATGTTAGATGATGTATTTTGGTTGCTGCTTGTTGTTGGAATGGAGTGAGAGCTGGAAGTGGTGTTATTCGGTGGATTAGCAGAAGAGTTAGAATGACTAGAGCCTATAGCGTCAGAGTTAGTTGTGACTGGGACAGTAGGCGGAGTTGGTAGATTAAAATCTGGAGGATTAAAGGAAGGGTGGATACATGCAGAAGATGGTGGATCAACAACTTTAAACATTGAGGTATATGGAAAGTCACTTTCATTAAAATTGACTGTCCTTGCTATGAATAATCGACCATTAGAATTAAGACACTTGTACCCTTTGTGACAAGGACTATATCCAAGGAACAATTGTTTTTCACTTATGTATTCTAGCTTAGAATTGTTATAAGGTCTTAGAAAGGGATAACGGGCACAACCAAATGTTTTGAGAAAGAAATACTCTGGATCTCTACCAAAAAGCATAATGTGAGGAGATTTGTCGTGGAGAATAGGAGTAGGTAAGAGATTGGTAATGTATGCAGTTGTTGAAAAGCATCCCACCAAAATTGGTGGGGTAAAGATGCTTGAGTCAATAGAATAAGACCTATTTTTGTGATGTGCATGTGTTTTCTTTCTACCCTGCCATTTTGTTGATGGGTATGGGGACAAGACAACCTGAGTTTGTTGTCAAGTTTGTAAAAAAGTTTTTTGCGAGGTCTAAAATCTCCCATCTCCCTCCTTCCCCCCCCCCCCCCCCCCCCCCCCCCCTCCTCCCCCTTCTCCCTCCCCCTTCCAATCAAACTGGAAAGCAACTATTTTCTTTTGAAATTACCTTTCTACTTCAGCATCGAATTTAAGGAAGCTATTGTATGTTTCAGACTTCAGGCTCAAAGGGTATATCCAAACATATCTAGAGTAACTATCCACAAAAATAATGAAATATCCATATCCATCAGTAGAAGTGATACATGTATTGTATGCATACATTTAGGCCGATTTATACGAGTGTTTGCATATAAATTTGGTAGTTTTGTGTTATTTGATTGTCTTGAGTCGAATGACATGGTTGCTTGTTTTGTAGCGAAAATTGTGGTTTTAAGGTCAAAAGTACATTAGGGTGAAGTTTGAAGAAGAAACTAGCAAGAAAAGAGGTGAAACGGTGAAAAGAGCGGAATGCAACGTTAAATCTTATCCTGCCACGTCTTCAATATTTTAACCATATCTTGAGATCTACAACTCCCTCGAAAACCGCTTTGAAGTTGGAAACTTATTGCAGATTCGGCCCATTACTTGGTCGCCAAGTCTATTAACGCATTTTTGCCGAGATTTTCCTATCCCACATCATATTTTACTCGTCTTGATCCTAGGGATAAACTCCTTTAAATACCCCAAGGCTATAGACAAGTTACAGTCATCAATTCATAATCAAACATCATAAGGAACAGATTAAAGGCTTGAATTGAAGTACAAGAAGTGCGAAGCGGAGAAGATCATGATTGAAGACTCCGGGTTTAGTTGTTTTTATTTATTTTATTTCTTTAGAATATTTGTCTTTGAATGTTCTTTGGTTTTAATTATATACATGAGTAGCTAAACATGTTCATGTTCTAGGCTAGAAAGTAGGTTACGATTAATTATGTTTTGATTTATTTTATTCTGGACTCCATTATTATCGTTTATCTATGTGTTTGTTTTATTCCCATGATATATTCGAATTAATTACTTGATTATTATCTATAAGTTTAGCGATTCAGTTTCGAGAGGAGAGTTTCGTTAATAGGCTTACGACACATAGCGTATATATCAATATTGTCCGAGAGGAGTAAGATAGTTACGTAGGCATTAGTTTAGGGACTTTGGGAGTCTTTAGGTTTGGTTGACTCGAGAGGGTGATTATTCCTATTTGATCAATAGTCTAGCAGCTTCGATAGGAGGGTTAGTTAACATAAATGTCGTCTAATAAATGATATAATTTGTTTAAAGGTCTAGAATAATATGATAATCATACGTAGGAGATTGTAACTGAAATCGAACCCCAGAATACTGTCTTTTATCTAATTTATTCCTTTGTGACTTCTTGTTGCTTCTTTGAGAGTTGTACATATTTTATTTACCCTTTTTATGCACTTTTAGTTTAATAATTAAATCAGTCACCTTTATTTGAGAGTCTAGATAAGGTTGGCCTATTATAATCGGGGTATTAAGTTGAACATAGGAACAGTTTATGTGGGATCGACCTTGTTTGCCACTAGCTACAGTAGCATCGTACGCTTACGGTAACACTAGGGTTAGAACTAGTGCATCAAGAAGCCAAGGAAGAAGTGCCACACACATCACAATGTATAAATTGAAAGGGTGTTGTGACTTCTCTCAATAGAAGGAAAATTCATAGAGTGCATTTTTCTAAGTATCCATAGCTCACTGAAAGTAAGTTTGGAAAGTGATACATGTTGTGCATACATACAATTTTAGGTCGATTTAAAAGGATAATTTATTACATTTTCATGTGTATTTGGTCGAAATGTGTTGATATTTATCATATTGTGCCATATGACATGTTTGTGCTTGTATTAGAGTTATTAAGGTAATTTTATGGCAAGAAATCCTTTTGGACGAAGTTGGATAAGAAAATGAGCAAGATGACAAGAAGAAACGAAGAAAAAATGAAGAATGGACTGAATGACTTAACTCGGTCGAGTCAATAATAGGTTGAAATAGAGGAATTGTCCAGGGGAAGCCAACTCGGTCGAGTCTGTATTTGGACTAGGTCGAATCGATTTATGAAAGATTTCAATGAGCTAGCCAGAACACCATGACCCGGTAAATGCAAATTGATGACTCGGTCGAAGACGAGTTTGGAAGAATAGATCTTGATCAGAAACGACTGATCCTATCGAGTTAGTGCTTGGACTTGGTTGATTCGTTTAAGTCGGTCTTTATTTGCTTTACACATTTTTTTCCTATTTTTGGCCCGTTTCAACCCCAATTCATCCCAAACAATAAAAACAAGGTCGCAAGTCCGAAATGAGAATTCTATCATTGGAAAAATACTTTGGAGGCTAGGATCAAAGAACAAGGAACGAAGAGACGAAGATCGAGACTTCAGGTTTTATTTCTTTTTAATTATCAACATTGTTTGTCCATGAATTATGTTGGTTTTTACCTTTAGACATGAATAACTAAATTTCTTGTGTTCTAGATTTAGAAAGTAGACTATGTATTGATTAGGTTTTGACTTTATTCGTTTAATTCTACACTCTAATTTTATCGTTTATCTGTGTGTTTATTTTATTCATATGATTTTGCTAAATTGATCACTTGATATTAATCTACAAGTTTAATAATTCGCCGTCCGAGAGGAGAGTATCGTTAATAGACTTACAACACATAGCGTAAATACTAATATCCGTCCGGGAGGAGTGAGATGTTTATGTAGGCATTAGTCTAGGTACTTTTGGGAGTCTTTAGGTTATAGATGGGCCGAGAGGGTAATTGTCTCTAATTGACCTACATTTTAGCGTCGTCCGAGAGGAATGTTAATCAATATTCGTGCTGCCTAATAGATGATATAATTGGTTTAAAAGTCTATAATTTAGGATAATCAAACATAGGAAATTGTAGTTGAAATCGAAGCCCGAGAATACGTCTTAATCTCATCTGAATCCTTCCTTGCTATTGTGTTCTTGTTAACCAAGCAATCAGTTAGTTAATTAGTTAAGTCATGCAATTTAGATTATTGCACAAATCAAATCACTTATTCGAGAGTCTAGATAGAGTAGTCCTATTAAAATTAGGGTATAAAACTAAACTCAGGAAACTGTCTCTGTGGATTGACCTTGTTTGCTATTACTACACTAGCACCGTATACTTGCGGTAACACTAGGGTTTAAGAAAGTGCATCAAGTTTTTAGCGCCGTTTTCAGGGACTGGTAACTGTGTTAGTTTTTATTCTGATAAATAGTTCGATACTAGACTAGACATTATTTTCTACATTTTTATTTTCATTTTTTTTAGTTTATCTTTGGTTTTATGCTTGTCTTCTTTGTGTGCATTGTCAGTTAGCATATGCAAACTAGAACTAAAGGAAACGCCAATCTTGTTCCTTTCGATCCAAAAATTGAAGCAACTTGTTGAGGATACCGTATGAGGAAGAATCCGTTATACGATATGGCCAGATTACCCGAAAAAAGACCACTTAAGAGATGGTTAGAGAGTTGTTCGTGGTAATGACTAGTATGTGAATTGAAATAAATACTTTGAGACAACAACAATAGCAGTTACAACCACAGCTACATGCACAAGTTGTACGAGAGGGTGATCAGACACCTATTAAAAATAGTCTATGTCCCGTTCCTGAACAACATTATGGAGGAGTCGAACTGCCATAAATCCAAGCTAAAAACTTTGAACTCAAGCCGGCTTTGATCTTGATTGTACAGCAGAATCAGTTTGGTGGGGGCCACTGGAGAAGCACAATTGTTCATCCAGGTCAATTCAAGAGATTATCTGAAACATTGAAGGTTAATTAAATGCCACATGAACATGTTAAGTTGCGGTTATTTCCTTCCTCTTTAAAGGATAGAGCTTTACCATGATTTAACTCTTTAGAGGATGTCACTACTTGGGATGAGTTAAGACACGCTTCTTACTGAAGTGCTTCCCACCAAGCAAGATGCTCGAATTGCAGACTAAAATTACTCATTTCAAACATATAGACGAAGAACCATTTGGGGAGGCATGGAAGCGGTTCCGGGATCTTTTCCAGTATTACGCTCAACACGGGTTCACTCAAGATCAGGAAATCTGCAAGTTTTATAAAGGGCTACTTGGGCCCGCGAGAGTACTCGTAGACGCAGTAGGGGGTGGATCTATATAAGACAAGAATACATGGGCTGCATTTACCATTCTAGATTAGATAATACTAGTTGGCAATGGCCGAATGAGATAAATCAGCCAAGAAGATTAACCAGTGTCACGAAGACTGAGGCCAATCCGATTACGGCAGGATTGGACACTCTTGCTAAACTAGAGAATTTGTTGACTAGTGTGACATCAGCCCAGCATACCAAGCCAAATTTGCAGCAGCCACCTATTCTGAAAGTGGTTGAAGATGCAAATTATGTTAATCAAAGGAACTTCAACAACTTCCAAGGCAATCAGTAGTTGTACAATCAGTATCAGTAGGATGCAAGAAATCATCCTAATTTCTCATACAGCAATCCCAATAATTCACTCCAACTGCCACCAGGGTTTGCAGTCACTAATAGCATGATCCGTGAAGGATGAAAACCAACTCAAGAAGAGTTAATTCAATCGGAGTTGTCCAAACAAGATGAAAGGATGGACAAGATGGAGAAGAAGATAGAAGCAATCATGTGGATGTGAATAAAGGTATAGTAACTTTAGGGCAGAGATGAAATGGATACAGACGAATCAGGCTAGCGACCCTAACAACAGGTCAAATCGCACAAACTTTGGGAGCCATACATCAAAAAGGGCAGTTTCCTAGTGATACCATAGTAAACCCAAAAGAACAGTGCCAAGCCATTCACCTGAGGAGTGGTACTGAATATGAAGGACCCAAGCTATTGATTGACCAAGAAAAAGCTATAGAGAAAGAGCACTTAGAAGAAGAAAGTGTTTCTTAAAAGAAAGAGAAAGAGTCAAGTCAGAAAAGAGGCCACAAAGCCAAGGTCCATTGTCATTGAAAATGTCCCGAAATGCATACCTCCACTTCCCTTCCCTCAAGCTTTTCAAAAGAAGAAAGTTGATGAACGGTTTGCAAAGTTTTTGGAGAACAACAGAAGATTCGAATCAACATTTCTTTTATTGATGCATTGCAGCAAATACCAAACTACGCAGAATTCTTGAAAGAAGTGATATCAAGGAAGAAGAAGTTGGAAGACTATTAAACAGTCAATCTGACAAAAGAGTGCAGTGCGACGATCCAACGGAAGTTACCTCCAAAGTGCAAAGATCTAGGTAGTTTTACTATTACTTGCAAAATAGGTAATAAAGTATTTGAGAGAACATTGTGCAATTTAGGAGCTTGGTAGACGCGGATCAGTCGCGTGTCACTACCAAATTAAATTAAGTATAGATATATAGATATATAGATGAATATATGTATATATTTATATTAAGCCTTAACCTAAAACTCTAACTAGTAGAGCGATAAGTAAGGGTCGATCCCACGAGGAACGGTTGAACAATATTGTCTTAATATGTCAAGCAATTATGTACTTTAAACAAGAATAAACTTGAACAATGAAAGCAATAAAGGTGGGGGAGGGGGGGGGGTTGTTTGTCAAGCTAGGAACCACTATTTAACTATGATCAACTAAGCTAAGATTCAATTAACAAAAGATGGCAAGATAGATAAATCGATTTTTGGATTTTTAAAATATGATTAAAGTATCTACCCTTGATCGAGTATCCCTTTGGTTCCAACGAATTACACAACTATTGTTGATACCCTATGGAAAGCATTTCAAGTTCCTATTTCACGACTACTAACAAGCTCTAGCAACCGTATTATCTCGTAATTATGGCTAATCGAAATAAGCTCTTCGACTAACCCTATCCAATTAAACCAAAATGTCGAATAAGATCTCTTCAATTTTGCAATCGAATGATAAAAGGTCCAAGATAATGAAACATATTTGACATAAACCTCGAGCCTCGAGCTTAGAGGTCGAACTCTACACTATCACCAACGAAACCACTCGTTGTTTGCTACTAGGGAATCGAAAATCCTACAATTACAGATAGTAATTTCCAATTCTAGCAACACATTCATACACTTCCTAGAGGTTGATCAAGCCAAGAAAAAGCATACAAATGTGAGCCAATAACAGTAAATAGTGTAGAACACTTGAAATTGCGATCAAATGGTAACATCAACTAGCAATAATCACGTAAACATTGTCACTCAAAGTTTTACATTTGATCAAGGGTAGAAATAAGGGTGCTACTCAGCCATGGAAGCTAAAACAAATAGAAAATAAAAGAAAATTAAAGAAACATGATACTGAGATGGATGAAACCAAATATGTCAATTGGAGAAGATGATCCTTCAATCTCTTGCCCAATCTTCCTTCCTTGGTGGCTTGGGTGGCTAAAAAATGGCTGGAAAGTGTGTTATTCAATGTCCCCAAGATAGGTTAATTTCGAAAGGGAGGATATATATATATAGGGGAAGATTTGTTACTTCAATTTAAGGCAAAATCGCATTCAGAAATTTAAAACAGGGCAAGGAATCTCGGCCGAGACGCAAGTGTGTCTCAGCCGAGACGTGAAAAAGGGATTTTCACTTTGTAAACCGAGGGATAATCTCCGCCGAGATTGGGTTGCATCTCAGTCGAGACGTGAAAAGAGGATTTTTAGGGTTTTGGGTTATCTCGGCCGAGATTGGGTTTCATCTCGACCGAGATCTTCATCTCTTTGAATCTCTGATTTTCCCGGGAGAGGTATCTGAACCGAGATTCCATACCCGTCTCGGCCGAGATTTGTGCCCTGTCTCGGCCGAGATCGACCCCTCAGCCCTGTCCCTTTCTTCGACCAATCCCTCGACTCCGCGATCGTTTGATGTTTTTTTTCGATCCTTTTGCACCTGTCTTAACACAAAAACAACACAAACACATTATTTTGCCCATGAGAATACAAAAGCACTAATACACGTGATTATGTACATTATTGACACTAAAATGCCCTAAAGTGCGTGCACGGGACACGTGTACCAAATCTCCCGAAACTTAGAACTTGTTCGTCCTGAACAATAAAGAGAAAGATAAAAGGACACGTGTTTAGGGCAGAGTTTAGTGGCATTTTATTTCAGAGAATTTTCATGAAAAAGATAAAGCAATCATGATAAAAGTGAGCATATGTGATAGACTAGATGCACTATTCTCAAGACATAACACTCTCAACTTAAGATCCTCACCGGGTGAGTGTATCTCTCTCTCTCGAGTACATTAAAAAGGGTAGTGTTAACACTCACATTGAAATGCACACAATGCCTACCATAGGCTTGCCAATCATCTAAACCTGAAATAGTACTTGACATGTGTGATAATGAATCAGTTAGGTCTTTATATGGGTTGTAATGTTGGTTAGAGGTAAGGTGAGACAAAATTTAGGTAAAAGTGACTATAAAAAGGACTAAATGAGTCGTGCACTACCCATCTACCCCTCAAACAATGGTCACTCAACCTCACTCTTTTAATTCTCAATCAAGTCGAACTTAAGATTCGACTTCTTCACCTTATTCCTACCTACATCTCCCATATTTATCAATCCTTTCAATAATTATGCTTCTTAAGAATTTTCTAAACAAGGGATTGTAATCACAAAATGATGTGATTTTTATTAACCTCTCCAAAAGAATGGTATATACACTTCCTCTTTCTTTCATTTTTCTGGTTTTCCCGACTTTGCTCTCTTTATTTTTTTTTTTTTATATAAATAATGGAGAGGTTAATATTCTCGATTATAGCCTATTTCGTGTTTTTCCTTTCACCCTCTTCGTTTTCCACTAGTTTTCCCAAATTCAATCCCAATTTCCAAACTAACTGCCTTCCAACCGCCTCCCTCATACTAAACAGTCCTTTTGGGTATCAAAGGCTAAATGAAAAGTAAATTTGCTTGTAGTGTTGGGTATCAAACAAAAAGGCTTAAGCTCAAAGGGCTAACTAGGGAAATTTATACATGTTTGGTCAAGAGACGCCTAAATTCATTTTCATTGTCATCGCACATACCGACTTATTCAAAGGTAAAGAATTAGGGCAAGTTCTAGAGGAAATTGCATACATTCAAAGAATTTTCGCACCGAAAGGAAATTTAGTTTTACTCCAAAAGTGGGAGTATGCATTAGGCTCAAAGACTCACTTGGTTGCAAATTTGATCAAAAGTTTTGAGTGTATGTTCAATTTTGTTTCAAAAAGACTATCATGCTCTACCATGTGCTTCTTTCCAAAAAAAAATATTTGTTCTAAAAAATTTCATCATTAATCAACGCCACAATTTTCCTTCCTAAACTAATCCAATCGCTTTCTCGAGCTGCCAACTTGTACGAATCCCACCCCCTCCCCAAACTTAGTTGCAAACTAAGTTTGTGGAAAAAGAGAAGTACAAGTCGGTGCTCGTCGAAATTAACCAAATTATTCACTATTAACCAGCCTCATTCTACTAAAAACATATTAAACAAAAACATTATTCCTAAATGTGCAAAATACCAATCAAAATACTACAGTAATGCTCATAAATCAAACAAAAGATAAACAAGGGCACACAGGCCCACCAATTCAATTACAATTAATAAAACAAATTCAAGAAGGCTACCAAAGACAATCAGTCAAATATACTCGGCACACAGGCCGTCAAAAAAAAATAATCAAGTTTCAGAAAAGAGGCACACGGACCAATAATACAATCCAAACAGTCAATAGTCATGAGGAATCAGAAAAGAGGCAGAAGGGGAGTTCGGGAATTCGAGTGGCCAAGAATGTCTCACCCCCTCCCCAAACTTAGTTTTCATCTAAGTTGGTGAAGAAACGGGCAAGGCATTCTTGGTGCTCTACTCACAGTGACTTGGAAGGCCGGACGTCTCAGGAGCTCGAGCTAGTAAAGCATCCTTGGATGCTTTTGAACAAAGCTAGCAGCTTGTTATGACTCTCTTTGATTTCTTTCATTTTCGCTCCCAGTTGATGGACATCTCCTCGAAGTGCACTGATGTACGCTTTAATGTCCTGCACGCCCGACTCCAAACTGCTCAGCCGGTCACTATGCTCCTCCCGAATCTCGGCCCGAGATCGCACTACAGACGCCGGTCTCTTCCTGCTGGGCTGAATTCTCCCTTCTGCAGTCCCTGTACTCATCCCCGGGCCACAGTTCGTGGCTTCTTCCCCCTCTTGTAGCGTGTTAGCTCATCACTGGTCGGCTCCTTAGATTCTCTTAAATGTGATTCTGAGCTCAGTGCCAAGTTTGGCATGCTTGTCTCCAATCGCTCGATGTAAGTGAGGCTGGGGTTAGGGAGGCGGAGGTATGGTCCCACATTCTGGAGGACATAAGGGACAGTCGGACCCGATGTTCCCTCTTGGTACCCAAGCATGGCAATACGCATATTGTCCATCTCCTCCCAGTCTAAATAGTAGCCAGTGGTGATGGGTGTGTATTCTGGAAGGGGTACATTGTAATGCTCGAGTATGGGGGTAATCAAAGCCCCACGGTAGATCGGTTCGGGCACCTTTGTCTCTCTTTTCCGTTTTATCCTCAATTCTTTGACTATTTTCTGAAAGCTTGATATCAGGTCATACTGAAAATCCCTCAACTTCCTATCCACAATAGCCCATAAGATCTCCATCTCGTACAACCGGGGAGAACTGATCTCTTTCCTACCACATATGGTGGAACTCAACAACTTCTGCAGATACTTCACGACCGGCTTCTGATGGAGGTCAGCCTGGAGCTCCTCGGGTCGTAGGCCTGGGGTGCAACTATTCCAAGGGCGGCAGTGATTTGCCCCTAGAATTGTTGCACGTCAAACTCTTTCAACTCATGTCCATCACTAACGGCTGGACTCTTGAAGCCATATATACGTCTCAGGTTGTTGTGGCTCAGTATCTTTTCTTCATTCAGAAGTTGGAATTTGAAGTGGTGGATCTTGTTCGAGCAGGAAAGAGACTCCTCCTCGATTTCGAGGGTGCTAAAAAACTCTAGCACGAATTTGAGGAAAGTAGGGCGGGGTGCTAGGCACTGGGCAAGACCTGCTTTGTCTAACAGTTCAAGAACATTTTTCCGGATTCCCATGGCGTCCAAAATCTTGGGATCACCATAATGGGTGGTTGACACCCCCCTCCTCATCAACTTGTCCAATCTTTTCCTCTAATCCTCCATGCTCAGCACTATGTCAAAATCAATCGGCTTTGTGGATTTGTCGGTGGTAGTTGATGGAATTTCCGGCGTGGGAGCCTCTGGAGCAGGCTCAACGACTTTCTCCTTGCCTTTGACTTGGCTTTTTCGGATTTTCTGTGTGAGCCGCCTACCGGAAGTGCCTTCTTAAGTTGTGTTCTTCGTATTTTTGGGTGGGGCCATTGTATGCCTACAAACAATCACACTTTACACGCATCAAAATCTCCCACATTAAACACTTATCACCAATTTAAACATCAACTGTAATCAAATAGAAGATCAATCACTCGTGTTGAATCACTCATGTTCAATCAACGCAGAATATTACAAGCGAATTCACAATCTAGATGACTCAATTGACATGACTAAATGTGCATATATGGCAAACACTCCCAATAATTATCCTATTGCAAACAAAATTCTACCAATGCTCAACAAAAATAGGTCAATTTCGTTTCATTATCAACAATAGTCTAAAATTGCCTACCCTTCTCACAAATTCACTAATCAATCTAATAATCGAGCATAGTAATTGAATCAAACTACAAAAGAGTAACAAGAAGGAATTCATGTCAAGTGGACGGTGATATAGCAAAATCAATTTCAATCTTCAATTTCAATGATTCTCAAACTAATCCTCATCCATCATCAACAAATCATGCAAATACAAAGGCTATCACTACAAATTTAGTATTAGAATACTTAAAACCAGTCAACATTGGCAAAAAAATCACAAAACAAACTTGTGTACAACTAATATCAATATAGTAATTAGTCCAATCACAAAATTTGCCCATAATCTTAATAAAGTTCATAATAATCAAATGAAGACTAAGGGGAAAGGATAGCCGTACTTACCGGTCGGATTTAATCGAAGGATTTTGAATTGAACTTTTTTGCGCCCTTTTCAACCTGACCTGAACTTTGCTCCAAATCCCAAATTTTTTGGATAGAAGTGTGTGTGGTGATGTGGGTGAGGTGAGGTGTGAATTTGAGGGGAAGAAATTGAGTAAAAGTCGAGTTTTTGAGGGTGTGTGTTCGTGTGTGTGCGCAAAATCGTGAAGGGGGGGGGGGGGGAAGAAGAATGACCTGTTGTTCCGCGCAGGGGTATTTATACCCGCGCGGAATCTCGGCTGAGATGCATTTTTGAATTCTGTGTCTCGGCTGAGATCTGTTCTTGGGTCTCAGGTTTAGTTGGCTCAGTAGAGGATCTCGGTCGAGATGAGTATTTGTCTCGACCGAGATAATTTCCAGCAAAATTGTCCACATTCTGAACAAATTGATCTCGGTCAAGATGACTTGATGTCTCGGCCGAGATAGGTTTCCAGCAATTTTGGCTAATTTACTGGACAAGTTAATCTGGGTCGAGATTATCTGGTATCTCGGCCGAGATTGTCTTTCAGCATTTTTGGGCCAATTTGAGCTCTGTTCAATCTCGGCCGAGATGAATGTTGTGTCTCGGCCGAGATACGTTTACAGCAAATTTTTACCTGGGTTTACCTTTGTGACGTCTCGGCCGAAATTCCTCGTGTGTCTCGGCCGAGATTGGTCTCCAGCAAATTTTTCCTCCATTTTGGTCTCCTTCACCCCCCATTCCATGCTATCTTTTTATCATTCTGATTGATACCTGCACAATTCTAAACAAAAGCATCAAATATGCCACAAGGCATTTATTAAGTAACTAACTAGGAATTTGAAAAATGCAAAAACTGAAAGATACCGTCGGGGTGCCTCCCGACAACCGCCATTGTTTAACGTCGTTGGCTCGACGGACCTCACTTAGTTCAGTGGTGGGTCTTCCACGTGCACCTCTTCTCCGGGTGTGTCTTGTCCTCCCCAAGGTATGCATACTTAAGGTGAGGAGGAAGGGCCTTAAGCTCAAGAACAGGTGCCTTTATTGTAAAAGGTAGAACTTTTTCTTGTGATTTCGGGAGAGAGATGAACTTCTGTGCATAATTTGATGGGAATGACTTTGTTGCACCCATTTGTGCCACTGTTTCCACCAATTCCTCATTGGTCTCCCAAACCTCCTCTTTACCCTTCTTCAACTGAGTAGTAAGTGCAACTTCCATTGGGTCCCTACATGACAACTCAAACAACTCTTCCACGAGAGGGTCAACAACATCAATGGAAAATACAGAATGAACATCTTCCGAAAAACGCATTGCATCAAAGATATTGAAATTGACAATTTGTCCATCAAATTCCATCGTGAGGGTGCCCTCACGGACATCGATCTTGGTTTGGGAAGTATTTAAAAATGGTCTTCCCAACAAGATCGGTGTGGACGTTGATGGATCGTCTTGCATGTTCATCAACTTCAACTAGCACATTCTCAATTACCCCATCAGGATACAAAGTGCTTCGGTCGGCTTGTTGAATGACGACCCTTATTTCCTTAAGTGGACCCAAATTTAAAGAATGAAAAATTGAACGTGGCATGACATTAATCGAAGCTCCTAAGTCGAGCATTGCACGTTCAATTTGATAGTTACCTATTTTGCACGGAATCACGAACATTCCAGGGTCTTTACACTTTGGTGGAAGTTTCTTTTGGAAGATGGCGGATACATTCTCTCCCATGATCACTTTTTCATTCCCTTTAAGCTTCCTCTTGTTGGTGGAGAGGTCTTTCAAAAATTTCGCATATCTGGGAATTTGCTTCACTGCATCTATCAGCGGGATATTTATCTCCACTTTTCTGAACATTTCCAGCATTCCTTTATCCCTATTTTTATACGGCACCTTCTTGATTTGGCTAGGGAATGGCAGTGATGGAGTTGAAGAATTGACATGTGACTTCTGGGTGTCTCGGCCGAGATTTGGTTGTGTTTCGGCCGAGACAAGAGTACAGCGTTTTTCCTCTTCAGGTTGGATTGCTTGATCTTGGCTGAGATGCACTTCATTCTCGGCCGAGATGATTGGATAGGAAATTTCCTCCTCTGGGCCAAGTGATCCATCTCGGCCGAGATCTTGATGTATCTCGGCCGAGATTTCTTTCTCAGTATTTTCTTCTTCATCCTCCAAGTGAGGGAGGCACTTGGGTGGCTTCTCGAGCACCTTTCCGCTCCTCAAGGTACTTACACTAACATTCTCAACTTTACTCTCTACCTCTTGAAGGGCCTCTGTCTCTCCCTTGTCTTTCACCTTCTCGGTTTCCTTAGATGAGAAGTACTTCTTAATGGGAATGGCAATAAATGGTCAGAGAAACATGCAGCCACTCCTTCCTTTTGTTTCCTCAACTCCTTTGCAAGTTTCCACTTTGGTAAACGGATTCGAACTTCAGCAACTTGAGGAGTGAGGTCTTTTCTTCATCCAAAATGTCATGTGGGTTGTCTGTCAGTGCACGTGAAGGCTGTTCGGGCTTCTCAAGCTCTCCAGGCATTGCCCTACTAATGATGCCAATTTCACTCACATTAGCCAAATTTTTGGGGTTGATTTCAGGTTGAGCAGGCAATCCCCCACTTTGGGTATTCTCCAGACAAGATACCGCTGATGCTATTTGACTGACTTGATTTTCAATACTCTGGAACCTCGAACTTGATTCCTTCTGCAGTTGAAGCGTACTTGTTGCTAGGCTCTTGACTATATCGGAAAGGGATGGATCATAAGGTACTAGTTCAGTAGGTTGCCTTTGCTGGAACACCCCCCTAGGGTATGGGGGTCGATTGTGTCCACCTTGATCACCCTGTTGATGCATATTTAGACCTCGATTACCATATTTGAAATTGGGGTGATCTCTCCACCCAGGACTGTACGACTGTGAATAGGGATCATACTTCCGGCCGGCCTGGTTAGGATTAAAATTATGAACAACATTGGCATGAGCATCCATTTCTTCTCCAAGAATAGGACAGGTATCAGTGAAGTGCTCAGTTATCTGACAAATTCTGCAGGGTTTTGGGGTAGGAGTGCTCCCCGAAATCACTTTCTTCACTAGGTCGATGAGCTAGTCCAATCTTTCTTCAACCCTTGAATCGATAACATCTTTGACTCGCCTTACAGGCTCTCTACAACCGAACTGCTGGGTGTTGGCGGCCATCTTGGAAATCAATGCTCGGGCCTCGGTTGGGGTCTTGTCAGCCAGAGCCCCTCCACTAGCTGAATCAATCATGTTTCGTTCAGTTATACACAGTCCCTCGTACCAATACTGGATTAAGAATTGTGGAGTGATTTGATGTGGTGGGCAGCTCCCTACAAGCTTCTTGAATCTTTCCCAATACTCATACAATGTTTCACCCTGCATTTGCCCCACTCCACTAATTTCTTTTCGGATGGTGGTGGCTCGAGATGCAAGAAAATACTTTTCTAGAAACTGTGTTTTCATCTGCTCCCAAGTAGTAACGGAACCCGGTGGCAAGTAGTACAACCAGTCTCTAGCAAGATCTTTCAATGAGAAAGGAAATGCTCTGAGCTTAATTTGTTCTTCAATCACCCTGGTCGGCTTCATGCTCGAGCAGACCACATGAAATTCCTTCAAGTGCTTGTGCGGGTCTTCCCCGGTTAGCCCATGAAATGAAGGCAGGAGGTGAATGAGCTCCGATTTGAGATCAAAAGTGGTATCATTCCCTATCTCCGGGAATGTAATACACAAGGGTTCGTGTGCAACCCTTGTGTTGGCAAGTTCCTTCATGGTTCTTTCCTGATCTTGCTCACCAGCCATCTCTTCCAATTCAATCTCCTCACTCTCTATACTCAAGGTTTCAAATGATCCTCGGACCTCTTCAAGTAACCTAGCTCTTCTCCTCAATAATCTTTCCTGTTCAACTATCTCTGGCTCAAAAAGAAGTTCTTTCTCCCCTTGGGAACGCAAGAACATTAACTACCTATCCAAAAACAAGAAAACAATAGAATATCAAACTACTAGATAAACAAGAAGTAGATAAACAACTAATAAACTAAACATAATGCATGAACAAATAAAACAACACTATTCTTATGACTGTTCCCCGGCAACGGCGCGTAAATTTGGTAGATGCGGATCAGTCGCGTGTCACTTACCAAACTTAATTAAGTATAAATATATAGATATATAGATGAATATATGTGTATATTTATACTAAGCCTTAACCTAAAACTCTAACTAGTAGAGCGATAAGTAAGGGTCGATCCCACAAGGAACGGTTGAACAATATTGTCTTAATATGTCAAGCTATTATGTACTTCAAACAAGAATAAACTCGAACAATGAAAGCAATAAAGGTGGGGGGGGGGGGTTGTTTGTCAAGCTAGGAACCACTATTTAGCTATGATCAACTAAGCTAAGATTCAATTAACAAAAGATGGCAAGATAGATAAATCGATTTTTGGATTTTAAAAATATGATTAAAGTATCTACCCTTGATCGAGTATCCCTTTGGTTCCAACGAATTACACAACTATTGTTGATACCCTATGGAAAGCATTTCAAGTTCCTATTTCACGACTACTAACAAGCTCTAGCAACCGTATTATCTCGTAATTATGGCTAATCGAAATAAGCACTTCGACTAACCCTATCCAATTAAACTAAAATGTCGAATAAGCTCTCTTCAATTTGGCAATCGAATGATAAAAGCTCCAATATAATGAAACAGATTTGACATAAACCTCGAAAGCTCGGGTTTAGAGGTCGAACTCTACACTATCACCAACGAAACCACTCGTTGTTTGCTACTAGGGAATCGAAAATCCTACAATAACGGATAGTAATTTCCAATTCTAGCAACACATTCATACACTTCCTAGAGGTTGATCAAGCCAAGAAAAAGCATACAAATATGAGTCAATAACAGTAAATAGTGTAGAACACTTGAAATTGCGATCAAATGGTAACATCAACTAGCAATAATCACGTAAACATTGTCACTCAAAGTTTTACATTTGATCAAGGGTAGAAATAAGGGTGCTACTCACCCATGGAAGCTAAAACAAACAGAAAATAAGTAGAAAAATAATGAAACATGATATTGAGATGGATGAAGCCAAATATGTCGATTGGAGAAGATGATCCTTCAATCTCTTGCCCAATCTTCCTTCCTTGGTGGCTTGGGTGGCTGAAAAATGGCTGGAAAGTGTGTTATTCAATGTCCCATATATATATATATATATATATATATATATATATATATATATATATATATATATATATATATAGGGGAAGAGTTGTTACTTCAATTTAAGGCAAAATCGCGTTCAGGAATTTAAAACAGGGCAAGGAACTTGCGTCTCGGCCGAGACTTGAAAAAGGGATTTTCACTTTGTAAATCGAGGGATAATCTCGGCCGAGATTGGGTTGCATATCGGCCGAGACGTGAAAAGGGAATTTTTAGGGTTTTGGTTTTCTCGACCGAGAATGGGTTTCATCTCGGTCGAGATCTTCATCTCTTCGAATCTTTGATTTTCCCTGGAAAGGTTCTCGACCGAGATTCCATACCCATCTCGACCGAGATCTTCAATCTCTCAAAATTCCAAGATTTCTCTGGAGAGGTATCTCGGTCGAGATTTGTGTCATGTCTCGGCCGAGATCGACCCCTTAGCCATGTCCCTTGTTTCTTCGACCGATCATTCGACTCCACGATCGTTTGATGTTCTTTTTCGATCCTTTTGCACCTGTCTTAACACAAAAACACCACAAACGCATTATTTTGCCCATGAGAATACAAAAGCACTAAATACATGTGATTATGCACATTATTGACACTAAAATGATACTAAAAATGCCCTAAAGTGCGTGCACGGGACACGTGTACCAGGGCTGGGATCAATCTCCACAGATTTTGTAACCTTGGATATGTTAGAGGATAAGGAAGTCCCCTTGATTTTAGGTCGTTAATTTCTAGCAACGGGAAAAGTAATGATTGATGTGCAAAGGGAAGAGAGTTGACTTTGTGGGTAAATGACGAGAAGAAAACGACTTCTATATATAAAGTATTGAAATATCATAATAGTGAATAAAGGAACCAAATTGAAATGGGTAGTGCTATTCATTGTTTAGATGCTACTTTACGTAGGGAGTTAATTTTACCTATTGATGATGACCCTTTAGAAGTCTGCTTACGTGATTCTATTTTTGCTATATATGACCTTAACCCTACTAATCTTGATCCTGAGGAAAGTGTTAGTGCTATAAATTATTAGGAGGCATCAAAAGACAGTTCTACGAGTGAAGACATAAGCAAAGAAGCAGCACATGAGGAACCAAAGGTGCGGCGCGATGTCTCGAGCTTAAGCCACTACTGGATCATCTACGGTATGAATTTTTAGATGTTGAGAAGAAATATCCAGTAATTATTTCTGCATATGTAACAACTTAAATTTTTAAGCTAATTTTACAAGAATTTTTTTTTTTTTTCAATATTCCAACTTTTCCCATCAGACCAAAAATAATCAACAACCATTTACTTTGAAAAATAAATTCTCAAAATTTCCCATAATCAATGACTTAAAACGTCTAAATAAAACCACTAACTTTGTAAACATAACTAAAACATAGTTCGAATGCTGAAGCATTTGTTTTAAAATAGTTTATTTGTAATAGAATTTGGAACAAGATTTTTTTTTTGAGACACCAATCCATTCAATCCCGTCGTTGGATCCATCAACCTGAAAATTTAATTTCAGAAAGGGGTGACCTACATCCAACCGTGGGGTTCAGTTTGTAAAAAATTAAAACATAAGAAGCATGTATACATATATGAAAAATCACCATAAATCATATCACTATCAATTGATCGTCATCAATCGTGTCACCTCAATTAATCGTCATCAATCGTATTTATAATTTGTATGACCCTCAATTGACCAACATCAATTGTATCATCGTATGCCCATTTGGCAAACTTACATGAATTAAATTCAAATGATTTTGAATCCCATTTTATAAAAAAAAAAAAAAAAAAAAAAATCATCATATCATATCACATAGCAACATTTATATTTAATTAAAGACAAACTATAATTTAAATGAAACCCCATCTTAATAAACTTGAGTCTCGGTAAATGTGTGAAAATGAATGATGTCCTAGCCTCAGAACGCCAATTGTTCGTTCCTTTGAAATTCTGAAATTGCTTATGATTGTGTGAGATGAAAATTATTTTGTGTTTGAATTTATAGAGGGTTGAATTTGGTTATTGAGAGAATAGGCTGAAGTTTTGTCAATTTAGAGCTTGAATTAGGAGCAAAATATCCTCCTTCTTCCATTGTTGAGTTGAATGAAAAGGGGAAGAAGTAGAAAAATTGACCTCCATCACTGGATATATGTTCCGCAACTTTTCCTTTCCTTTTTTTATTTTATTATTATTCTAAATCTACTTATATAAAGAGTTATATATATATATATATATATAGAGAGAGAGAGAGAGAGAGAGAGATAGAAAGAGAGAGCTTATATAAGGATATACTAATATACTTAGGCTTAAAAACTAATTTAGACTATTGATACACGTCATGTATGCAGGAATTTAGGTCGATTTTAGGTGTGTATTTATAGCAGTTGCATGCATATATGGTCGAGAATTGCTTACATTGTATACATTGGACCATTTGACGTGTTTTGTGAAGTTTTATGGATTTTAGGCCAAAATATCGAGTATATGGCGAACTAGAAACGAAACGGACCAAGAAGAGGTGAAATGGGCTCGGAGTAGGATTTCAGGTCTGACTTCAAACCAATTTTTGAGGGTCTTCCGATCCGTTTTGTGATTTTCTCCTTTCATATAAAGTTGTAGATCTTCGAATTATCTTTCCAACGCCACTAATTTCACCGCAATCGAAGTCGTATAACTCAAATTACGGCCAAAACACTAGAGGTGTGTCAAGCTGCTAGAAAATCACCATTTCGGAGCAAGAAGTGACGTGGCTGCGTCACCACCCTTCAAGGCCGCGTCAAAATGTGATTTTTTATGTTGTTAGCACAGTAAACTTCGACGAGGCCACGTCCGGGGGGTTCAAGGCCGCGTCAAAAGCCTTCCGAAATACTAAATTGGGTTTTAGTTGGGCTTTTTGTCCTAATCTCTCAAGGATTTCAACCCATAACTATAAATAGGTCCCCAAACTCACGAATTGGAGGGGAGACACTCCATATTCTCAAATACACTTAGAAGAAGAGTTAGAAGACTTGGAAGACGAAGATCATCAAGATGGATTCATCCGGGTTTAGTCGTTCTTTTCTAGTTTAATCTTTTACAATGTTTTCCCTAGAATCTTGTATTGGATTATTGCTAGGCATGAGTAGCTAAGCTATTCGTGTCCTAGGGTTAGAGAGTAGGGATTATTATGACAATATTTTGATTATGATTTAATTTATTAATTCCGTTCTTTACGTGTTTATCTCTATGTTTGTGCTTATAACTAAATTTAGCTTGATCACCTAGATTTAGTAATTTATTTAGCAATTCCGCTTCGAGATGAGGGAATCGTTATCAGACTTATGACATAGAGGGCAGTTGTCTATGACTGTGTAGGCCGTGGTTTAGGATCGTTTGGGAGTTATTAGGTTAAATTGACTCGACAGGGTACTTAGCTTAATTAAGCAACAGTTTAATCGCTTCAAGAGAAGGGTTAGATTATTGTCGTGCTGCCTAATAAACATTAGAATTGGTAAATCTATAGGTTAATCATATTCAACATTGAAGTAATATCCTGAAATCGAAGCCCTAGGATACCTTTTCTCATTGATTATTATTCCTCTTTGTTTGCCAACTGTTAAGTCATATTTAAGTAAGTAATTTAGTTAATTAGTTAAATTCTTTAGCTTTTACTAAAATCAACCTTTGAAACTTAGTATCTAGTTAGGACAATCCTAGATTATCGAGGTATCAAACTACTTAAAATCTCGTCTCTGAGGGATCGACCTTGACTGTCGCTAGTACACCTACAACCGTACACTTGCGGAACATTAGGTTAGAAGATCGACGTGTCAACTATATTATTAAAAAAATACTTTAATATATTGCAACTAGAATTTTGAACTTATAAAATAAAAACAAAACTATTTACAAAATCACTGGAAATTTTATAATTGGAATTTGGAATTTTATAAAATAATTAGAACCTCTTATAGAATTGGCCTTTCAAACCAAAAATACTTATTATTTGAAATTGGATAAATTATGGATTAGGCTTTATTAGTTACGAGACTTAGCCCAATATAAATAGGTCTCATCTAAAATGAATGAAAATGAATATTTTAATATCTAAAATGTCACCTAAATTTTGCGGTGTTGCAACCTAACCCCGTCGAAAAAAAATTTCGTCCTAAAAAATTCATGACATATCGTGTGCATAGAATCTGGATACTTAGCACGTAACTCGCCCTCACGTTCCCACGTAGCCTCTTCGGGTCCGTGCCGACTCCATTGCACTTTAACAAGTACAATACCTTTATTTCTAAGCTAGTGCACCTTCTTGTCCAAAATTATTTCGGGTCTTTCCTGGTAGGGTAAGTCTTTGTTCACCTCGAGATTAGAATAACTAATTACGTGACTAGGGTCGTACACATACTTCCTTAACATAGATACATGAAACACATCATGTACCGCTGAAAACTCCGGTGGCAAGGCAAGATGATAAGCCAAATCTCCGTTGCGTGCGAGAATTTCAAAAGGTCCTATGTACCTCGGCCTTAACTTTCCTCGTTTTCCAAAACGAACTACTCCCTTAGACGGAGCGACCTTCCAAAATACGTTCTCACTAACACCAAACTCCAAATCCTTTCTATGTTTATCAGCATAAGACTTCTGCCGATCTTGCGCCACTTTCATTCTCTTTCGAACGTTCTCCACCACTTCCACTGCTTCCTTCACCATATCCGGTCCTACTAATTTTCTTTCTCCAACATCATCCCAATACAATGGCGATCTACACTTTCTTCCATACAATGCTTCATAAGGCAGCATACCAATAGTTGACTGAAAACTATTGTTATAAGTGAATTCAACTAACGGAAGATATTGCTCCCAACTGTTTCTCAACATATCTTCCAAAATTTGAATTGTCCTCTCAGACTGCCTGTCCATTTGCGGATGGTAAGTTGTACCGAAACTCAAGGTCGTCCCCATAGCTTTCTGCAAACTACCCCAGAACTTCGAGGTAAACCATGGATCCCGGTCTGAGACGATAGATACCGGCACTCCGTGTAACTTCACTATCTCCTGAACATAAATCTGAGCATACTGATCTACTCGAAGATTCATCTTGACGAGTATAAAGTGAGCCGACTTTGTGAGACGGTCCACTACTACCCACACAACATAATTTCCTCTTTCCGATCGAGGAAGTCCTACTACAAAGTCCATAGCTATGTTCTCCCATTTCCACTCCGGGATGTGAAGTGACTTAAGTAGTCCATAAGGTCGTTGATGTTCTGCTTTTACTTGCTGACAAGATAGACAACTCTTAAAAAATTTAGCAACATCGTTCTTTAGACCTTCCCAAGAGTAATGACTTTTCAAATCCTAGTACATCTTCGTTCTGCCAGGATGAGCAATGTAAGGTATATAGTGAGCTTCTAGTAAAATCTCCTTCCTTAGTGTCATATCCTTTGGCACACAAATTCTTCCCTCAAACAGTAAGACTCCATCTTCTGCCACCAAAAGCTTTCCATTACTCTCGGTAATAGTGCGATCTTTGACCTTAATCAAAGCCTGATCCCGTAGTTGCACCTCTTTGATCCTTTCCCTTAATGTCGGCTTCACCACCAACGATGCTAAAATAGCCTTCGTAGTTGCGAAATCTTTGTGCTTTCTTTTGTAGTGCATCTACCCATTACGGGGGAAAACGACACATATGGTTGAACTTGTACTCATAATCCGTCACCGTCATACCTCCTTGAGTAATATTTAGGAATTCTATCTCCATCTTTTCCCCGTGAACACGAGGGTAATACTTTTCCTTAACCATCTCTTGGAACTCAACCCAAGTTAACCCTTCTCATTCCTCCGCCGTTCTTAGCCTCCATTGGTCATTCCACCATGTTCTAGCGTCCCCTTTCAATTGAAACGCAGCACGCGATACCTTCTACACATCGGTGCAAGCCATATCGTCGAAGATGCTTTGTACAGTGAGCAACCATTCTTCAATAGTCGCCGGACCTTTAGTCCCTTGGAATGCAGGCGGTTTGAAGTTGTTAAATTGGGCAATTATCTGAGCTTGAGTAGGTTCGTGGTGTTGTGGGGTGTTCTAGACTGCCCCTTGCAACAATGTTGTGAGACCAGCCAATAGTTGTTGTCCATTTGGCGCAACTACTTGTGCTCCTACACCCGGGTTAGCGGGTGCATTCACGTGATTACCGTTGGCTCTTCTAGTGGCCATGATCCTAATTGAAGAAGATAAACGAACGAATAAATAAGAAAAGAGAAACTAACGAGCAAAAGAGAAAAGAGAAACCAACAAAGAGATAGGAAGTTTCAACTAAATATAAATAAACAAATTTTATTTATATTACGAAAATTTGAAACTCAGAACAAGGGAAATGTTGCTTCACTAAAGGAAAAGAAAGTACAAAACACCAAAAAAAAAACCATCTAGTCCAAAACAATAGGATGATCCGGGCTACTCCCAGGCACGGTCCAAGCAACAAGGTCACTATCAATATCACTACCCGGGTCCTCCTCCGGGTCTTCCTCTGGATCCTCCTCCTCATCTTCCGGCTCAGGTGCTGGTGCAGCCACTGGTATCACATGATCCTCGATCCGAATCTCCCTGTAGGCATACATTTGTAGCAATCTCCCAACAGCATACTGGAAACCATCAACCGCAACAATATCCTCGTATGGCCTATCCCTAGCCTCGTTCCATAGTTGGTACACTGCCACACTCCAATGATGTGGTAAATCTCGCATCAATTCCTCAATCTGCCTGTAGGGATTCGCGTTTCGCCCAAAAGAGAACCACGCGTTCAGTTGGTCAACTAAGTGGTGTGGGATGTTTCTGGGCCTGTTGGGACCGTTCCCAAAGCTGCCCTAGCCCCGGAAGGCTCTCCAACTTCAAATCTCACACATTTCCTTGGTCTCATTGTCTTTCCCGCCATTCTATACACATGGTCATGTTCGTATGTTTTAAGGAAAAGAAAAGAAAAATACATGTTGATAAATTATGCAAATAACTTTCATGTTTACAATTTTTCTTCAATTGTACATGTCTATATTTATACCTTGAGCCGGCGAAGGAGCATGAATGGATTTTGTAAAACTTTTTATTTTATAAAACATTAATTTTTTATTTTTTTTTAAGAACCGTAATGCTCTGATACCAAATGTAACAACTTAAACTTTTTAGCTAATTTTACAAGATTTTTTTTTTCAATATTCCAAATTTTCCCACAGACCAAAAATATTCAACAACCATTTACTTTGAAAAATAAATTCTCAAAATCTCTCATAATCAATGACTTAAAACGTCTAAATAAAACCACTAACTTTGTAAACATAACTAAAACAGAATTCGAATGTGGAAGCATTTGTTTTAAAATAGTTTATTTGCAATAGAATTTGGAACTAGATTTTTTTTTTTTTGAGACACCAATCCATTTAATCTTGTCGTCGGCTCCATCAACCTGAAAATTTAATTTTAGAAAGGGGGTGAGCTACATCCAGCTCATGGGATTCATTTTGTCAAAAATTAAAACATAAGAAGCATGTATACGTATATGAAAAATCACCATAAATCATATCACCATCAATTGATCGTCATCAATCGTGTCACCATTAATTGATCGTTATCAATTGTATTTATAATTTGTATCACCCTCAATTGTCCAACATCAATTGTATCATCATATGCCCATTTGGCAAATTTACATGAATTAAATTCAAATGATTTTGAATCCCATTTTATAAAAAAAATCATCATATCATATAATCACATAGCAACATTTATATTTAATTAAAGACAAACTATAATTTAAATGAAACCCCACCTTAATAAACTCGAGTCTTGGTCAATGCATGAAATGAATGATGTCCTAGCCTCGTAACATCAATTGCTCGTTCCTTTGAAATTCTGAAATTGCTTATGATTTTGTGAGATGAAAATTGTTTTGTGTTTGAATTTATAGAGGGTTGAATTTGGTTATTGAGAGAATAGGCTGAAGTTTTGCCAGTTTAGAGCTTGAATTAGGAGCAAAATATCCTCCTTCTTCCATTGTTGAGTTGAATGAAAAGGGGAAGAAGAGGAAAAATTGACCTCCATCACTGGATATCTGTTCCGTAACTTTTCCTTTCCATTTTTTTTATTATTATTCTAAATCTACTTATATAAAGAGTTAGCTATATATATATAGAGGGGGGGAGAGAGAGAGAGAGAGAGAGAGAGAGAGAGAGAGAGAGAGAGAGAGAGAGAGAGAGAGAGGGAGCTTGTATAAGGATATACAAATATACTTAAGCTTAAAAATTAATCTAGACTATATTATTAAAACAAAATTACTTTAATACATTGCAACTAGAATTTTGAACTTAAAAAATAAAAATAAAATTATTTACAAAATCACTAGAATTTTTTTAATTGCAATTTGGAATTTTATAAAATAATTAGAACCTCTTATAGATCAATTGGCTTTTCAAACCAAAAATACTTATTATTTGTAATTGAATAAATTATGGATTGGGTTTTACTAATTACGAGACATAGCCCAATATAAATCGGGCTCATCTAAAATGCATGAAAATGAATATTTTAATATCTACAATGTCACTTAAATTTCGGGGTGTTATAGCATACTTATCAGATACTGAGAGTGATAAGTTTATAAGGGTGTTAAGGCAATTTAAGTTTGTCATAGGATGGTCTATTACTGATTTGAAAGGGATTAGCCAAACTATTTGCATGCATAAGCTTTTGATGGAAGATGAGTATAAGTTTTCAGAATCAACGTCGAATAAATCCCATGATGTAGGAAGTTGTTAGGAAATGCTTAAGTGGTTAGAAGCGAGTATTGTTTTCCTATATCTGATAGTAAATGGGTAAGTCCAACCCAAGTGGTCCCTAAGAAGGGAGGAATGACTATAGTAAAAAGCAATACTGATGAGCTAATAGCTACTATGTTAGTAACGCGTTGGCGAGTTTGTATTGATTATAGAAAATTGAATGCAGTCACTTGTAAAGACCACTCTCCTCTTCTCTTTTAGATAGGTTAGTAGGATACGAGTTTTACTGTTTTCTAGATGGTTATTCGGGGTTCAATCAAATTATGATTGCCCTAGAAGACCAAGAAAATACCGCATTTGTATGCCCTTATGATGTTTTTGCTTTTCGTAGAATGCCACTCGGATTATGTAATGAACCTGCTACTTTTCAACGTTGTATGATGGCCATATTTAGTGGGCTGATAGAGAATGTGATGGAAGTATTTATGGACGACTTTTCAGTATTTGGGTCATCTTTCGACCATTGTTTATATAATCTTGCTCTAGTGTTGCAGCTGGTGTGAAGACACCAATTTGGTTTTAAACTGGAAAAAAATGCCACTTCATGGTAAAAGATAGCATAGTTCTTGGCCATAAAATTTCTGCTACAGGTTTGGAAGTTGACAGAGAAGAAGTAATCGCCATAGAGAAATTACCTTCTCCGTCATTTAAAAAGGCGATACGAAGCTTCCTTGGCCATGCGAGTTTTTATTGAAGGTTTATTCGCATTTTCTCAATAATTTCTAAATCTTTATATCGTCTTTTGGAAAAGGATACTGCTTTTGTTTCCGATTATGCATGTGTGTAGGCATTTAAGATATTGAAGAAGGCTTTGGTGACTGCCCCAATTTTGATCACAGTGGATTGGTCACAACCATTAGAGATGATGTGTGATGTGCACGACATGGCTGTAGGGGCAGCCTTAGGCTAAAAGAGAGAAAAGATTTTCAGAGTCATTTAATAAGCCAACAAGACCCTCGACTCAACTCGGGCTAATTATACCACTACTGAGAAGGAATTTTTGGCCATCGTCTATGCCTTTGATAAGTTCCGGTCTTACTTGATTGGAGCTAAGATTATAGTCTACACAGACCATGTTGCGATTTGATAGTTATTCGATAAGAGGACTCAAAACCAAGGTTAGTCAGATGGCTACTCTTATTACAAGAGTTTGATACCGAAATTTGAGACCGGAAGGGGCGAGAACGTGGTTGCCGACCACTTATCCAAAATTACCAATAAAGTCGACAAGGAAGAGCAACGGGAGGCAATCAAAGAGACATTCCCCGATGAGTACATTTTGACAGTAGAGGATATTCCATGGTATAGTGACATAGTCAACTTCTTAGCTTATGGTGTCCTACCTCCCGATTTGATGTCACATCAAAAGAAGTTCGTTCATGATGCCAAGTTCTACGTATGGGATGACCTGTATATTTTTAACAGATGTGTTGATACGATCATCTAGAGATGGTTCCTCGTTCTGAAGTGGGGGGCATCATTAGGCAGTGCCACTTGTCTCCAAGTGGAGGTCATTTTGCTTCAATAAGAACAGCTGCGAAAGTGTTATAAAGTGGATGACCGTCAATCTTCAAGAATTTTCACAACTTTATATTACAGTGCAACCGATGCCAAATAACAAGGGGAATATATAGGAAACACGAGATGTCTCTCACAAGCATCATTGAAGTGGAATTATTTTATGTGTGGGGCATTAATTTCATGGGGCCATTTCCTTCATCTAAAGGCTTCCAATACATACTATTACCGATGGATTATGTATTAAGATGGATGGAAGCTAATCCAACCTAAACCAATGATTCTAAGGTAGTATTGAAGTTCCTTCACAAGAACATCATCATGAGATACGGGGATCCAAGAGCCTTAATTAGCGATGGAGTTCCCACTTTTGTAACAAGTGGCTAGCAGCTTTATTAGCCAATTATGGGGTTAAGCATCGAGTGACTAGTCCATATCACCCTCAAACCAATGGTGAAGTGGAATTGGCTAATAGGGAGATCAAGAAAATACTTGAGAAATCGGTGAATGAGAATAGGAAGGATTGGGCCATGAAGCTCAATGATGCCTTATGGGCATATAGGGCGACATACAAGACTCTGTTGGGATGTCACCATATCAGCTCGTTTTTTGGTAAGTCCTGCCATTTAACGATTGAGTTGGAACATAGAGCATATTGGGTTGTTAAGAAGTTAAAAATTTTAATTTCAACTTCCAAGTGACGGGACTAGAACGCATCTTCAAACTCAACAAGCTAGATGAGTTCTGGAGTCAAGCATTTGAGAATTCGAGTTCGTACCAGGAGCGAACGAAGCAAATTCATGATAAACTACTCAAGACTCGAAGATTCGAAGCCAATGATCAAGTCATGCTATTTAATTCTCGCCTAAGGCTTTTTTCGGGTAAAATGAAATCAAAGTGGTCGGGCTATTTACAATCAAGACTAGACGACCATCCGGCGTAGTGGAGCTATTGAATGAAGATAGAAATTTGTTTCAAGTGAACGGAAAATGGATCAAGAAATACTACAAGTCGGCGCAAGTTAAAACAGTACACGAAGTACGATTGAATGACCTTAATTAAGACCCGAAAAGGGCATCAGGCTGAAGAAGAAAAAATTAGTGCTTGTCAGGAGGTAACCCAACGTTTACGGTTTTTATTTACTTTTTCGTATATTATTCATTTTGTAGTATTTTATGTCGTTTTAATGTGATTTTTTTTAGTCTTAGGATAATATGACCTAATCGAGAAGGCTGTGAAATATGGATAAAGACGAGAAATTGAAGCACGAAGTAAAAAGAAACACATTAGAAGAGTGAAAAAAAGGGACGAATTCCAGAGGCATTGAACTCGACCGAGGCCAAAAGCTATCTTGGTTGAGTCAGCTTCAGTAAAAAAACAAAAGGAGTCCAGACTTAGCAGCCTTGACCGAGGTCAAATAGCAACTTGGAGTCATTATTCAGCGTAGAATAAAGTGGAGTCCAAGACCAGCAGCCTCGATCGAGGTCAAATGACAACTCGGTCGAGTCGATCTCAACGTCAAAACAAGGCAGGTCCAGAGGCATTGGCCTCGATCGAGGCATAAAGGCCACTTAGTCGAGGCGAGGTAGGTGTTTTGATGACTCGGTCGAGTCCTCAAGCGGACTAAGTCAAGTTAGCTCTTCGACCTCTATATTTTTAGTGTTCCCCCCCCCCCCCTTTCTCTTACAACTATTTCCTCACACATTCTTCTCACACAAATCTGAATAACTTCGCTTCCAAACTGAATTCTTGCCAATTAATCTCTGCAAAACACCACACAATCACACACCCACATCAAATTATTACTTTGTATCCATTAATTATTGCAACAAGAGGCAAATGTGGGCATTTTACCCAATACTTAGCGCACATCCGAATCTACCTAGGACTTAGGACCTTGTTTTTATAGTTTAGGATAGATTGGGGTTGAAACGGGCCAAAATAGGCAAAAAAATGCATACAAAAAATAAAGACTGACTTAGAAGACTCGACCAAGTCCAAGCACTGACTCGACCGAGTCAGTCGTTTCTGACCAAGCTCTATTTTTTCCAAACTTTGCCTCGACCGAGTCATGGTATTCTACCTAGCTCGTTCAAGCCCTTCATAAATTGACTCGACCTAGTCCACACATGAACGACCGAATTGGCTTCTCTTGGTAATTCCTCTATTTCAACCTATTATTGACTTAATCGAGTCCAATTGTAGACTCGACCGAGTTAAGTCATTCCGTCCATTCTTTATTTTTTCTTCATGTATTCTTGTCATCTTGCTCGTTTTCTTATCCAACTTCATCCAAAAGGACTTTTTAGCATAAAATTACCCGAATAGCCCTAAAACAAGCACAAAGACGTCATACGACACAATGTGATAAATATCAACACATTTCGACCAAATACACATGCAAATTTCATAAATTACGCTTCTAAATCGACCTAAAATGAATGTATACACAACGTGTATCAACATTCCCCAAACTTAAATTGTTGTTCATTCCTGAACAACAAAATAAAATAGAACAAGAACTTCAGACATTTAGGATAGATGATGAAGCTGTACTCAGTCTAATTTTTCTGAAAATTGACAACATATGAACTTGAGCATATATGATACGGTAATACATCAACTACTTTCGTGACAAAAGACTTTTAAATAAATGATCACCACCGGTTAAGTGTATCACTCATCTCTCAAATGTATAGAATGGGAATGGTTACACTCAAATTGGACAGTATGTACCGTCTAACATAAGATTTCCTATTGTCTAATTTAGACCTCTTACTTGACACGTGTGACGAAGAATAATAAAGGTCTTTTTTTTTTTTTTTTTTTTTGGTGATGTAGGCTTAAGGTAAGGTGGGACAGATTTTGATAAAAGTGACGTACTCTTGGACTAATCAAGTTATTCCTAACCCCACTACCCCTCAACAACATCACTCAAGCCTCACTTTTCAATTCTCATAAAATCCATTTAATATGGCTTCTTCACCCCACAAAAGCACTTATCACTTAACTCATCAACCAATTGTTATTAATGCCAACCTTTTTCGAGTACCTCATTGGGACTACTTGATCTCTTTCAATTGATCATGCATTTTAAGCATTTTTCATGTTCTAACCTCTCCAAAACAAAAAAATAAAACACATATGTACAACTTTCTTTTTCTTTGGCTTTTTTAACAGTAAAACAACTAGGACAAGTTATTATTTTGTTTTCAACTTTTTGCCTACATTCATTCATTCCTTTCACCAAAAACATCCCAATCATCCTTTCCTCTTTACCCTATGCTTCTTCACTTTTCTACCTTCCAGTCCACCCGCTTTTACTAAATTAGTCCAATTAGGCTAAAGGGTAAAAGAACAATTTTAGGCTTGTAATATATGGCTAAGAAACGACAAACTTTTAAGGCTCAAAGTAGCTGACTAGGAATTTTTTTTCAAATTTTGGTAAAAAGGATCAATTTATGGCTAAAAAATAGGGTAAAAGACAAGAAATCCTAAAATCATTTTTCTAAGTCACAACGTGTACTCGACACATTCATAAACAGACTCAAGGTAAGTTCTAGAGACTAAATGACATTATGACCAATAATTCACACCGCAAGAAATATAAATTACTCCAACAAAGGGAGTACAAATAAAGCTCAAGTCTCACAGACTAAATTGATCATAAATCCAAAACTAAAGCTAAATTTTGTCTCAATACGCCTATCATGCTCTTCTATGTGTCACAAAATATTTTAAAAAAAAAAAATCATCTGATCATTGATACATCATCATCTATCAACCTTGTTTTTTAATCTTTTCAAGATTCATTAACTTCGGGTTTTTTACTCACAAAACTTATTCAGACTCAACAATTAACAAAGTAAAAAAATGACTCATAATGCAACAAATAAACAATCTAAACTAAGATGACCAATGAAGATAAATTGGGCTCACAGACCCATTTCACACTACTTCAAACTAGGGGTGGTTCGGTACGGTATACCGTACCGAATCGCTCATACCGTTACCGTACCGAAATTTTCGGTACGCCGAAAATTCATACCGTTACCGTACCGAAAATTTCTTTCGGTATACCGAAAATTCGGTATGATATGGTAAATACTGATACCGTACCGAAAATTCGGTATACCAAATTTTATATCGATATCGGTATATACAGATCCATACCGTTGATTTTGGTATACCGAAAATTTACAGTATACCGTTAGAAATTTGGTATACCAAAATACCGAACTACCAAAATACCGAAAAAAATTCGGTATACCGACATATACCGAAAATACCGAACTTTTTTCGGTATTTTGGTATATACCGAAATACCAAAATTTTTAGATTATCATACCGTTACCATACCGAAGATTTTCGGTACGGTATCATACCGTACCGAAAATTCGGTGTACCGAAAATTTCGGTATTTTCGGTAATTTTTCAATACGGTACGGGCGGTATTTCGGCATTTCGGTATTTTTCTCCATCCCTACTTCAAACAACCAAATAAGTAAAACCAAGAAACAAGAATGACAATAGCACAAAAATAAAGCAGCCAAGTTGTCCCACTTTTACCCTCTCCCCCAAACTTGGTCAAAGACCAATGTTTGTGGGAAAGAAGTGATACGACTGGCTGCTACTTACAACGTACTAATGGAGAGGTGGAGGTGGTGGTGGGACATAACCCCACTGAGTCCAGAATTAAGCCATGGCGTCTATTTGTTGCTGCTGATGCATCCATCTCTCATCTTGTTGTTTTTGCCATTAGGTCTCAACCTCCCATCTTTGATCTTGTTGTGCCCAACATTGCTCTTGCTGACGCCTCCACTCAGTTTCTTGGTCCACTCATTGTTGTTGAGTGTCCATCATAGTATAGAGTTCACTTCTATAAAGGTCCAATGTGTTGGTGAATGAAGAGATGATGTTGGACACATCCTCACCAACTCCAGCAGGTGCAGGAGGAATATCTTGCCTTGAAGCCCGTTGTCCTCTTCTTCTTCCACCTTGCCCCGATCTCTTAGGCGAATTGGCTGGATCAACTTGTCCTTCAAAATTATGCACAACTTGATATAGATGATGTTCGCCTTCGGTGGAAAGAACCATCTGTGCTTGATGTTCTAACATGTTCATCTTCCAATTATCAATATCATCAAGCCACTCAACGGTGGTGAGATCAGTAAGGCAGCCTGACGAAGCCGCCTTGATTCTGGAGAAGCATATACCCTTTGACATCATCCCTCCAAAGAGTCATTTTCAGCCTACAAATATCAGTCATGGTTAATGCTATCTCTCCATGCACTGAACCTTTGTCCTCAATATGAAATTTGAAGTGATTAGCAATAGGGGTAATAAGACCCCCTATCAAGATTTCTCCAGACTCTGTCACTTGGTGCTCAAACTGATCCATCAAGATTTTCCCAATATCCACTTTGTAGCCCATCGCCATACACTACAAGAAAAACACATCCTTTTAGCTCACAGTACCCGTCTCAGATCGGGCAACTACTGTATAAGCTATGAGGCGATGCGAATAGCGAAAGACCGAATTCCAAATCCATGAAACCTTATTCCTGGATGGATCACTCCTCATGTACGGGACAAGCCCTGGGACCTCTATCATGTGATTCTAGATAGTATGCTTATTAAAGTTCTTCGGAAAAGAGCAAGCACCGGTGTTGGGAAGTCCATAAATGTCATTCAGTTGGGATCGTGTAAGATTATATGACTTATTGCGCAATTTGAATGACATGCTCCTAGGCTTTTTTCATTGCGGATGTGGGATGCAACTCTAAAGTAGTTAAAAACTATAGTGTAATGGACTTATATGTAGGCCATTTGCTTCCCAGAAGTGTCCCCAATCCAATTCTTTTGATAAGCATTCACAGGTTGTCCTGTATTCCCATAACTAGCTCAGTATTTGGACGGGAGTATCGAGTGGGTATAAATTTCCTCCATATGATCCTTTCCCCCCTAGCATTCTGCTCTTGTGTTTGGAGAAAATATCATGGTATTGATAATCGTTCTCCCCATACACTGGTTAGTTTGAGGACCCTTCACCGGCCACCCTTTTCTTTTTCCCCTTTGGAGCCATGTGAGATCCTACAAGACTTATCTCAAATTAGCACATAAAACTAAACTCAGGAAACAATCTCTTTGGATCGACCTTGTTTGCTATTACTACACTAGCACTGTATAATTGCGATAACACTAGGGTTAAAAAAAGTGCATGAGAAAGATTTATAGATTTTTTTGCAAGCTTAAGTACAGAAGACAAAGTGGCATTATATGGATGTCCTAGCCTCTTATGCCACAAGGTTACATCACTATCAATGGAAGCTTGAAAACAAGATGGCACATTATTTATAGATAAGGCTTTACAAGCAGAAGAGCTAAAACCTTTAGTCGTAGAGTGTTCAGTTGGTGAAGAAGTGGCAGTAGAAGGATTTGTGGTTGAAGAAGTGAGATAGGCTTGCTTGGTAGACAAGCTTGACAAGTCAAGACTGTAAAGACCTTACTTAAGAAAACCTCTTAGTAGCACCTTGTGACTGCTCTTGTCCTTGATGACACAAAAAGAGTCATGAAATTCTACAACAACAAAGTTATTGTTGTGAATTCGGATATGCTTACCATATTCTCTTGTGATGTCCGGAACAGAAAGAATGTCTTTAAGAAGCATAGGTTTAGAAGTAAAAGGGAGAAGGAATGAAGATTGAGCAATGTGTGAAATGGTGAGTTGTGAACCATTAACTACAGTTAATTTGTCCTTACCATAGTTATCATGCTAAAGATCGAGACCTTAAAGTTGAGCAGCTGTATAATCATTTGTACCACTATCAAAGTACCAGGTACTATCGGTAGTAGAATTTGAGGTTGAAGGTTGTCCAGAAGAAGATGCAACAACATGAGCCTGATGATTGTTATTGTTGTGATTATGTAGAACTAGATAGTTGGGAACTTCTAGCACAACTTCTGGATTCTCAAGGCCTTGAAATGAGATGTCAAACCTCTTAAAGCATTTAGTTACTACATGATGATTTTTTGCCACATAACTGGCACTGAATTTTTCCACCTCTGAATGATCTACAACGACCTCAGCATCCTCTGTTAGGATCACTATTATTATTATTATTATTATTATTATTATTATTATTATTATTATTATTATTATTATTATTATTATTATTATTATTATTTCCTCCTCGATTGTTTTAATATGAACTCTGAATTTACCTCATCTTGAGGAACCTCTTCCAGCATAGTTGGCAGAGAGATTAGATGCATTACCATATCTCAGTTGTAAACGCATCTCATGTGTGACTGCAGCATATAATAAACTTCAGACAAAGAGAATTCATCAGCGTGCATGGTGAGATTTACTACTAGTGACTCATATTCAGAACCTAATCCTCCTAGAATGTGGGGAATGATGTCTTCATCTTCTAATTTTTGTCCTGCATCAAAATAGCATCAGCATATCCATGCATCTTGAGAATATAGTCATCAATGTTGAGATCATCTTTCCTTGTGCATTGTAACATAGACTTCAAGTGCATAGCTCTGGCTTTAAACTGAGATCGGTTAAGAGTGTTCATAATTCTTTAGCAGAAGAACAGAGATTCACATATCCCAACATTAACTCGATCATGCTAGAAATTAACCAGCTAAACAAGAATTAGTCTTTGCAGATCTAGATCTGATAATTTGGATTTAGAACAGGAGGCTTCGTTGCAGTCGTGGACTCAGAGATTGCAGTTGCAGCTGTAACAGCAGCAACCAAACATGGTGGTGGTGATTCTCCCATGAGGATCGCATCATATATGTGAGCTGGCATGATTGACAACACTTGTGTGCCCCAATACAAGTAATTCTTCCGATCTAATCGAATAAAACCGAAGTAAAAGTTGAAGGATTGACTGTCAGAGTTACCATTGATGATCAAGCTCGAAGAAAAACTGATGCACAAAGTTGTTAAGCTCCGGCTCTGGATACCATGCTAGAAAATAGAAAAAGTGCAGCATACGTAGAGAAGAAAGAGTGGTTTCCTTGATTGAAAAAGAGAGTACAAACTAATATTTATACATAAGATATTTCAGCTCAATTGTACTAATACATCAATCTAGAATCTTCTCTATGTAACTAACTTAATGTGACATGGATTGCTGACGTGGTTGCGATGTGTTTCTTTATACGGATTGATGACGTGGCCAGCATGACTTGCATGGCTTCCTTCATCATGCTTAACAACGAACAAAAACATGCTTGGCTAGAAGAAGGGCTTCCCGAAGTGCATAAAATTTCGATAGCTCAGGGTTAGAGCAGTTCTGAAAGGATTTCGATGATGCAGAAAATAAGGCTCCATCAGGTCCTCGAATAAAGACTCCCACAAAGCAAGTGTGCGCAAGAAAGACAGCGCCATCGAAATACACCTTGTAGCAGGAGACAGGTGGAGAAACATAACAGGGTAGCAAATTTGGTGGAAGGAATTCAGACCTTCCCACAGCATGCCAAAAATTAATAAGGAGTATCGTCGCGAGAGAAAACAAAACAAGTAGGTTCCTTTCAGTCCCAGAGAGTACCATAAGTGATTGGCTCAGACCACCACATATTCAATAATATGATGGGCCCCCGATAACACAATATCTCAGTACCATAGGTGAGCACAAGGTTGAGTGAAAACATATCAATATTACTAGTCTATTTGAAATAACTTGTAGAGCTTACAAACTGCAAAAAATAAATATTTTTTAATCTATTTTATTTCCTGAAGATATTCTTAAAGGGTGTTAAGCTACACTGATTTAAACAATATCGTATAAGTTATTTTTGGAGTTTATAAGATGTTGAATCTTATTTTATCAATAAGTTATCATAATAAGATAATGAAGCTTATAAAATAATAATTGCATTTTTTTAATTAGAACAATAAAATTTGAAGAATTCAATAAAAATAAACTATTATATTTGAGAAATAAGTTGAATTCTCCTTACTTCTCAAAAACGGCCTATAAGCTACAAAAACCTTGTTCTAAGATGAAAGATCTTGGGGAAAAAAATCATTTTTAATCCTGTATATTAGGCCGCCTTATCTAGTATAAATCTTGTATGTCAGAAAATTTCAATTTTAGTCATGTATGTTTCAAAAATTGTCCAATTTAAGGACACTGACCATCACAAATGGCCAATTTGGCGGCAATTAATCAGGTGCGACCCACGTGACTAATAAATTTGAGAAAGATGAAGAAAGAAAGAAAAATAAAATAAAAAATAAAATGAAATGAAATGCACCTTATACGGGAATTAGGGTTTAACTTTTTCTTTTTCTTTTTAGGCGAGCTACTAAAGTAATTTAATAATTTGACATGTTATCTAGACAAATACTTGACACATAAGCATTAGCACTCGAAAGCCCTAAATTTATTAGTCTAATTCCGGCTAAATTGGTCGTCGGTGATGGTCAGTGTCATTAAATTGGACAACTTTTGGAACATACAGGACTAAAAATAAAATTTTCTAACATACAGGACTTTTAGGGAAAATTGATAAAAATGCCCTTTAACTTTGGGGTAATTAAAAAATTACCCACTAACTTTGGCCATTTAAAGAAATGCCCCGTAATTTAAGTTTTATTGTTAAAATTGCCCTGCAACCGGGAATTGCCTGTAACCCTCCCGGTTACAGGTTGACGTGGCATAGGACTGCTGATGTGTACCAGCTGGACGCGTTTTTAACCAGGTATTCATTCTCCCCTCCATAAACTCCTTCTTCTAGCCCTAATTGAAGCCCTAATTCTTCATCTTCTTCAACCACGTCCCCGATTACTGGGTGAAGACTTCTTCGACATCAGAGACGCAAGGTAGCGCGCCGTGTTTCGTGCGCAAGGTAGCTCGCCGTGTTTCGTGCGCAAGAAGCTCGCCGTGTTCAGTTATTCCGCAAGGTTGCACGACGTCTTCTTCCTGGTAGTGAGTATGTCATTTTCGAACACCTCTCCGGCTGGATACTTGGTTTGTAATTGTGGTTTACCATCTGTTCTGCAAACTTCGAAGAAAGAAGAAAATCTGGGCAGAAGATTCTATGGGTGCCGCAACTGGAATGTAAATCTTGTGTATTTCTTCGAAGTGCAAAATGTTGATTTAAATTTTGGGGTGTTTTTCTTCTCATTTTTGGTTCATTTATTCTTGAATTTTTTTGTTGTAGAGAGGAGGTTGTTCGTTCTTCCAGTGGATCGACCCACCAATTAACAATCCTTCCACTTCTGCTGCTGCGGGATTGCAAGGCGAAATGAGGGATTTGGTGGGGAGGCTCGATGCTATGCAGCAAAAGATTGAGAAGATTGCGAAAAAAGTGAAGCTTATAAGGCTTATTATGACACTAACTTGGGTTCTGTTGTTGGCCTTGTTGATCAAGAATATGGGGATCAAGATCTGATTGCTCAACAAAATGGATAGTAATGTTGATTGGAAAAAAAATTATGGTTAGTATTTGTGTCATGTGGGGGTTGTTGGACAACTGTGGCAATGTGTTTTGTTTTACACAAAAAAGTGAATGAACAATTTCTATGTATTCTGCTATTGTAATGAATCGATTATTGGTAATCACTACAATTGATGCTCGTTCCTGTTCATATTGTTATTAATGGATGAACAATTTCTATGTATTCTGCTATTGTAATTGATTATCGCAGGAAAACACTTCTAACACGGCCGTGTTGCTTAAGTGACACGGCCGTGTTGCTTTGCAAAAATCCTCTTTTCCCGCAACAATTTGACTCGGCCGTGTTGCAGCTGTGACACGGCCGTGTTCCATTCCAGAACCCACAATGCGTTGCAAGACACTTTTGACACGGCCGTGTTGATTTGTGACGCGGCCGTGTCGGTTCTTGCCCGGTTTTGCTCCTGGACCGGTTCAGTCCGGTTCGCACCGGTTTGGACCGGTTCTTGGACGGTTTTCACTCCTTTGGGCCGGTTTTCACTCTATTTGACTTGTTTCTCCTTCGTACTTCATCCAAATGGCATAAAAATACCTAATTATCTTCAAAACAAGTCGAAACACGTCAAATGGCCCAAATATTATAAATATCAATAAGTGCTGGTCAAATATACACGTATATGCCATAAAATATGATCCTAAATCGACCTAAATACATGCATAAATAACGTGTTATCAATTAGTCAATCTACAATTGAGTTGTATACAATATTTGATATTTGGAGCTGAAAATAGAGTAATCAAGTGGCTGGGAAGATAATAAAAGCTAAGCAAAAGGCAGTTTTACAGCTGAATAACAGTTTTACAATTATGCCAATATTTTTGTGCTTCAACAATTTAGCCTGGCCTACTTGAAACAAAAACTATTCCACAAGCAATATCAAGTTTAAGGCTTCAACAGGTCTTAAACTGTTACAAAATAAATCTTCCACAAAATATTTAAACTAATTCAGCCGTCGTCTTAAGATCCTCACATTGTGCTGCACCCAGGTGGGCGTTCAAAAACATGAGGGGTGTTACTCCCAGAGGCCATTTCCTTGAAAATTGAGAGGTGGATGTTATGCAATTGATTGGTTTCTTCATCTATACCGGCTCCGAATGCTGCATTTGCATTTGCTTCATCTTCGACCTCGTCTTCGTTTTCTACTATTGGGACCTCAATGAATTGTTCTTGGCCAGCGTACTCAACTTCACTTGAATTAGGAAGATTGTCTACAATTATGTCTGTAGTACGTATGGAAGTCGTGTTCTTCTTCCCAATCTTCCTTTTTGGTCGAAGCTTGGCCGGTACAGTGGACGGTCCAGGCCCCTTCTCTCCAGCAGATTTCACAATCAAATCCTAATACCAAATCAGCCAACATATCAAGCAAATGATACATGTAATTCTGTATGGATTTTGAAAAAATTAAGAAACAAAAAATTTATTACCGTATCTTCCGTTTGAAGGTTATCTTGAGTCAATTGGCTGATCGGGAATTCTTGCGAGCCTCCAACATTTGTCTGTCCCTGATATCCAGTTTAGTAGATTAGCTATTTAAACTGAAAAAAACGAAACCCAACATTGTACAAACTGAAAAAACATAATCAAACTTGCCTCATTCATGTACGTCTCATCATCATTGAATGCGTCTTCTTCATCTATTCCTTCCAAACCACATTCTTGCAAAATCTTCCTCATATTAGCTCGCTCAATCTCAGACTGCCCCGATTCATCCTTAACATGATTTTCCACCAACTCGATTTGGTCAGAGCCAAAAAACAACTAAATTAATTGAACTTAACCATTTTTCCAAACACAATATTAATCAAGATATTGTATATGCTTCGACTAAACTACTCATCATTAACCCATTCTTTTCAACAAGACCAAGCAAAGCCCAGCCGCAACACAAGTTATCTACTCCAATAACTCTATCACTAACCCATATTCGAATTAACTCAGGCAAAATAAAAACAACTAATAATCTTGATTTTTGTATACTAAAACCAATTGATAAATTCAAACTGTATAATTTAAAAAATGAATCATAAATATTAACGGGCTTACAAATGGACAAGCTCGACGGTTGTGACCAGGAATCCCACAGACGCTACATTTTACGGTAGTTTGGTGCCTTTTCTTGTGGTGGGCGTCTCGATTAGTGGGTCTACCCCTCTCTCTTTCTTGCCTAGGCAGTGGCTCATCTGGCTCCCTTCTACGCGCTTTAGGTGGTCTACCCGCCCTTCTAACAACTTTCGGGGGTAGGGGGGGGATACCCTCCGCAGATGCCCACTCTTGCCTTCCATTAATTGGCATTATCACTGGTCCATATGCAGCCAAGTATGTCTCAACCCGATAACACCTGAAAATTGTAGAAAATGAGTATAAAACTCCATCGACAGAATTAAAGTCTATGATGGCATCTTCAATTTTTTGATGTTCGTACCTGTGTACATACGAAAACGGGTCATCTTTAACGCGGTTGATTGCAGATAGTGCATGCTTGCATGGAATCCCTGTCAAATCCCATTTCCTACAAGCACAAGACTTGTTCTCTAAATCAACCGAATACTGATTCCCATCGAAACATGAGACTTGAAAATGAGTGTCACTGGCTTTAATGGGGATGCAATCGGCTACTTTTGACATATTCAAGTCCAATATTTGCTGAATTCTCGGACATAGCTTTCCTTTCCATCTCTGAGCTCGATCGCGATTCTCCGTGCATCTTTTCATTAACTCGTTCATTATTGTTTCCAACATTGACAATATGGGCATCTCCCTTGCATTCAATATCATGCTATTGAAACTTTCGCACATATTATTCATCAAAAGGTCACACTTCGGGTAGGTGTCAAAGTGCGATCGACTCCACTGATGCGGGGGCCTTTCATTTAACCAAGCATATGCAGACTTGTCCATATTTTTTAAATCCTCCATCCTCCACTTAAAATCAGCCATCGTGGTTGACTTGGCTGCCCTCCAAACTGCAACCTTAAATGCGTGACCCCTAAAACCCGAATTTCGCATATTGAGATGCATGTGACGCACACAGAATCTATGGGCTGCCCCGGGTAATTCCTCATCAACAGCCTTGATGAGACCCTTTTGCTTGTCACTAATTATCGTCCACTCCCAAGGCTTGTCAATATCCAAGTCATCCTTCAGTTGCTTTACAAACCACGCCCAATTCTCACCGTTTTTGGTACTAACAACTGCATATGCAAACGGGAAAGAATTGTTATTGGGGTCTACACCTACCGCCGTTAGCACGATCCCCCCGTGTGGACCTTTTAGAAATGTCCCGTCCAGACCAAACAATGGTCGGCAGCCCGTCAAGAACCCCTCTTTTAGTGCAGCCAAGCAAATGTAGAATCTCTTAAATTTGTTACCTTCGGGAGTTTGGTCCACATTGAGTAAAACGGTCGACCCGGGGTTTGTCCTCAAGATTTCAGCCGCGTAGTCCCTCAAAAGCAAGTATTGATCGTCCGCTCTACCTTCAAGCCCACGAAGAGTCCTTTGTTTGCACAAAAAAGCCTGCCACGGTGTTATGTCAACCCTGGTTTCTGCAATAGCATCAGCCCTAAAAGCTTTAATCTGTCGCTTCTTATCTGTTTGGAACACATATCCGAACCTGCTTGATAACCATCGACTATTCATGTTTCTGACAAAGTGCGAAGGTGCACACGTGTGGTCTGGAATGCAAGTAGTGACCACAAATGATGTCTCACCGGGCCTCCGTAGTGCGTTCACCCTGTAATTACAATTTTCAGCATCACAAATTGCATAAATCCTGTGCTTGTCACTCTTTTTAAAGCTAACTGATCTTTGTTCCAAAATGGCATGTGTGTCAAGCATGTCTCTGAACTCCTTCTTTGTACTGAAAACCATCCCCAACACAAGTATTGGGGACCTCCTGTAGTCGGGTCTCCACCCTGGCGCCATAGCATCACCATTTTCATCCTCAGAGTGAATACTACGAAAATCATCTTCACTAAAACACAAGTCATCTTCGCCTAGTGGATCAAGCTGCTCAATTTGTTCTGAGCCACTGCACCCTTCATTTTGCTGAACTCCGGCCCACTCGGCATCTTTATCTGTGAACTTATCAAAATCAACATCATCTACAGCATCTTTATCATTTCCCTCCTCCTGATCAAACTCATAATCACTGTCCTTGCATTCATCGTCGTCTTCGTCTTCATCTTCTAAAATCTCAACTACTTCAGCGGGTCTCTTACCCCTCTTAACTTCTGCCCTCTTTTTTTTATCCTTCTTCTTGTTCCTGCTCTTTTCAGCCTCGGCCTCCAAGGGAGACTCTTCGATCAATACCTCGTGTAAAGTAGTATCTTCTCCAACTTTGGAAGGGTTGACACTTTCAGTGAACAAGTTCACCTCCCTACTATCTTTCGCATCTTGAAGAAAATGTTGCAATTCCACTTCGTGGCTTATCGGAGTAAAGTACGCTTCGCCTTGACCCCTACCCCACAACAAGGGCTCCTTGCACTTCTCAAGATGAGCAACAAATTTTACCAAATCCCTCAAAGTAAACTGATTAGCATCAACATGGTCAAACTTCACCACTTCTCCTCCAATGTAAGCCCCTTCCCAATTCTCAACTAAGCCCCCATAATGAATTGAGAATGTATAAAAAGAACTGTTGGGACCTGGTACATAGACACGAGTAAAGCAAAATTCAGTCCAAGATAGAGTCAAATAATTGCAAGTTGAGACTACTACGAAATGGGACAATCACTTTGAGAAATTACCAAACAACCCTCAATAGCTCATTCCTATCTATAAAAAACTGCACAAACACTGTCCCACATATGTAGTAAATGCAAAATGGGACCACATCTTGAGAAGATAACAGCAGCATACAACATATTTTTTTATTATATGTGCACAAAAAAGAATCACAAGTAAAAGTAAAGAAATCCCAAAGAACAAACGAATCATTCAAACAACAGCTGTACCTTGTCCATGTTCACACCACAAAAGCAAGAAACACAAGCAAAGGAATATTTCGACCCCACATAGTCATAACACAGCTAGACGCCATTTTCAACTCAGAATAAACTAATAAACTTGTCCCCTTGACCGTAAACACTAAAGTAAACAGAAGCTACAAACAGACAAATTTTAAAATCCCACAAAGCTGTCAACTTGGAATAAAGTAGCAAAACTTCGTCATTTTACTCTATTGAACAACGAAAAACTCCATAAACAACAATAGAAAGACGATTCGAGTAACTAGCTTACAAACCCGAAAACAAAATAAAATCGGGAGAAGATTACCATAATCTGGGCAGGGCTCGCCATTTCTGCTAGGGTCGCGACACCGCATCTCGGAGTCCTCACTGATCGGTTCTACAACGGAATGAATCAGACCTAGGGGCAGAAACTCGCCGGCGTTCTTCTTCCAGCCGCAGTAGCAGCCAAAATCGCGATTTCAGTGTTAGGAGAATTGGGGATGGGTTTTGCCCTAATTTGGACACGTGAATATCACGTGGTTTACTAACCTGTGCCACGTCTGGTTAAAAACGCGTCCAGCTGGTACACATCAGCAGTCCTATGCCACGTCAACCTGTAACCGGGAGGGTTACAGGCAATTCCCGGTTGCAGGGCAATTTTAACAATAAAACTTAAATTACGGGGCATTTTTTTAAATGGCCAAAGTTAGTGGGTAATTTTTTAATTACCCCAAAGTTAAAGGGCATTTTTATCAATTTTCCCGGACTTTTACTAGACAACACCTAACATACAGGACTAAAAATGAAATTTTCCCAAGATCTTGTTATAAAATATTTCCAAATAATTCGGAGGAGCTAATAAGCTCCTAAATATATTATAAGTGTTTCAGAGAAATTATAATTTCAGTCAAACACCATCTAAGGTATTCAAGTCACACATATTACACACACTTCCTTCGCACAAACATCACATAATTCACATACTTCACGCACACTAGACACACTACACAAACACCACACACTTCACAGTACAAATCAAATGTGCGTTTGATGGTGGATTTAAGCTCCATCCTTCAAATCAATAGTTGCGCATTTAATGAATTGCAAGCTTATAAGCCTCATTATTCAAATGTCTTATTAAATTACAAGCTCTTGAGAAGTTCTATCTTTTAAACACTATCTTATATTAACTCGTTTAATATGGGAACTCGTTTAATATGGGATTCATTGTGACCACCCAAGATTTCACCATCTGTATGTGCCTCCCATCAACCACGTCAACAATTTAAGTTTGTTATTATCTCTTAGATCATCACACCTAGAGGTGGCAAATTTCGGCCATATTCGTCAACTGGTGAGGGGAGATTACAAACGCATTGTTGAAACGTTCACCCCACCCAAATCAAAATGATTTAAAACTGAATTCCGAACTATCCCGACTTTACTAGGTAAAGTGGTAAGTCCGAGTCGATCCCACGGAGAACGATGAGTAGTGTTGTTTCCAAATACTTCAAGCAATTAGTGATTTTGGTCGGAATAAAAGCAATAAACATAAGCAAGTAAATGCGGGAGAGGGGGGGTTCGATTGAGTCTAACAACTAAAATCTGCTAAGTACCAACTACTAATCTAGAAAGCAATAGATGTTTTTGGTATTTTAGATTAATCAAAGTGTCAAAGAAAGAACACAAGGAAATATTTTCGGGTTTTTGAATATGTTAAAGAGATCTACCCTCAATCTAGTATCCCCTTGAATCCGACTACCTATGGATTATTGTTGATGCCCCAATTCAATGCAATTTAAACCCTTATCCCACAATCTATAAGGTCCACTTATGTAAATTGTGTTGTTCCTTAATTGTGGATAAATCGAAGATCCGCTTATCGATTTATCCTTACCCAAATCAATTAGTGATCCAAACAAGCTCTTTTCAAACTAATTGATATTGGATGATCACGAACTAGAACAACGGGATAATTAAGGCATAACCCTTGAATTGATCGAGTTTAGAGGCCAAACTCTATAATGCCACCAAGGATATCAAGCATTGTTCACTACTAAGGGAGATTGAAGCTTCAACAATCACGGAAAGTGAATTCCAATCTCTAGCAACATACAATAAATGCTTCTAAAATGTGATCAATCCTAAAACAAGCATCTAGGCATGAGACAATTTAAACAAGCATTATAGAACATTTAAATTGCGATAAAAGGGTAACACCAAAAGTCAATATTCATATATTCATCTTCAATCAAGGTTCAAAATGATCAAAGGTAAAATTAAGGGTGCTAGCCACCCATTACTCCTAATACAATCAGTAAATAAAAGAAAATACAAGAATTCATAAAAATGAAATGATAGAACCAAAGGTTGATCAATGGGGAAGATGGGATGACTCTTTCTTGCCCTTCTCTCCTCCTTGGAAGTGATGGTGGCTGAAAAGTTCTCCAAATTTGTGCCCAAGATAGGTTAATTTCGAAAGGGAGGATATATAGGGGAAGAGTTGTTACTTCAGTTTAAGGCAAAATCGCGTTTAGAAATTTAAAACAGAGCAAGGAATTTCGGCCGAGATGCAAGTATGTCTCGGCCGAGACGTGAAAAGGGGCTTTTTCAATTTGTAAATCGAGGGATGATTTCGGCCGAGATTGGGTTGCATCTCGGCCGAGACGTGAAAAAGAAATTTTTAGGGCTTTTTAGGGTTTGGGTTTTATCTCGGCCGAGATCTTCATCTCTTGAATCTGATTTTCCCTGGAGAGGTATCTCGGCCGAGATGCAATATCTGTCTCAGCCGTGATCTTCAGTTCTCTCAAAATTTCAGGATTTCCCTGGAGAGTTATCACGGCCGAGATTTGTGTCCTGTCTTGGCCAAGATCAATTCTTCAGCCCTGTCCCTTGTTGCCTCGACTGATCCATCGACTCAGCGATCGTTTGATGTTCTTTTTCGATCCTTTTGCACCTGTTTTAACACATAAACACCACAAACACATTATTTTGCCCATGAGAATACAAGAGCACTAAAACACGTGATTGTGCACATTATTGACATTAAAATGGCACTAAAAGCACCCTAAAGCGCGTGCACGGAACACGTGTACCATCAACCAACATAAATCCAATTGTGTTAGGTAGGTTACAGTATCATATATATTAGATGAAATGAACTCGTGGAAAACAAGCCAACTTAAGATGATTTATTTAACCCATTTACAAATATCAAATAAGCCAAATTTTAAGATGATTAATTTAAGTCATTCAGAATATCAAATAGTAGTAGTTTTTATATTTTTGGAGGGAGTATATTACAAACAAAACACTTAAAATGTTCAAAATGGTCAATTGATAGAAATCTAATCGACCGTGATTTGGATATGGTAGGTCAAATGGTCTATAAATTATCCATGACACATCCAAATGTAGATATAAAATTAAAGATAATTTTTTTATCTTTTTTTACATCTATAAAACATGTTTATTATAGATGTCCCACTAGAGTATTCTAGAAGTGACCGAAAAGGCAAAAGAAGTCCCATTTTTCTAGAGTATTATATACTTTATAAATAAAAGGGATTTGTGAGATGCAAAAGATTATTGCATATAATAAGTTGTCACAAATATATTATTAGTGACAATAGATAGTTGATAATTAGTAGTTTCAATAACATTGTCGTAAATAATATATTCAAGACAATACAAGTCGTTTCAATTTTATTTTATTTTTCGTCTTTGAAGGTAGTCCAAAAATGGTATTAAATAAAACGGTAAAACCTCTGTATGCTAATATTGTTGGGACCGGAAAAATTTATTATTTTAGAGAGATATTAGTTTATCTATAAATTAATTTAAAGAGTGTTTTTTCCAGTACAATGAATAAAAAAATATCTTTATAAAAGTGAGTGCATTTAATTAATATATGCATTATATTCATTGAACTACTAGCATAGTAAAAAGGGATAATTACATATAGCGATACAACATTTGGTCTTTTTTTCACTTAAATACGAAAATTATTTTTTTGTTACAGATTCTCATATAACCTTCACGGGTTTTATAAGTAGCCATATTAACTTTTTTCTGGCAGCATCTGCGGCCAAGAAGGCACGTGCTTTGCACAAGCCCACTTAAAACATGGGTATTTTCATCTTTTTGCATCCTCCAATAGCCACAGTAAACAAAGGGGGATTCAATAATCCCATTTTGAATTACATTAAAGAAACATTAGGGTTCTTATGCAAGCAGATTTGCGATTTCTGCAATTCTTCCCCAAATTTCAGATGTTCAATAGATAGAAGGTTAGGGTTTTCATCAAGGATGGTGTGGAGACTTCATACTCGGGACGAGGCCACCAATATTCTAGCGGGTAGAATCGTACTAGATTACGATAAGCAATGCTCCATTTTGGCTCGAAAACTTGCTTTTTGGAAGGAGGTTACTGGAAGCTTAGGCACGATATACCCACCCCCAATTACTCTCGAAATCGTTTTATCAATTGGTACTACTGCATTTTGATGTTACTGTTGCTTTTTTCTGCTGCTACTGCGGGACAAACCCACCCCCAAATGAGTTGTATTTTTGTTTGTGTTTGTATTATTTTCAGTGTGGTGGAATGGGTAGCTAGGTCTTTCGGACTTTATATTGTTTTTTCTGGTTGAGATGTTAATGTTTTGGGGGTTGCAATTTTTTATTTTTTTGTTGAGTGGAAAGAAATTTTTAATACTTGTTTCTGTAACTTTGGGATTTAGTGCACATAACTTTAGCAGTTTAGAATCCTTGCAGACCTTTTCTATTATTATTATTTTTTATTTGTAGTAGCTTTGTAGTGTGTGAAAAGTGTTTTTTTAGTTGGACCATTTATTGTTGTTGTTGCAAGTTGTGTTATTGGCATGTATTTTACTTGGTTGCACATGATAGGTCCCCAAAGTGACAAATTCATTGTCCGAATGCATCATGGTGATCGATTTTTTGACCATGGTAAGAGGATTTATAGTGGGACAGAAATAAGAGTTGACCACTTCGATTTCTGCGATCCGAATGAATTTTTTATGTTGGAAATAGATTGTTTTAAAAAGTGTAAAAGGGTATTATTGTAGTAGAGGTGGGGTTGATGAAGCTGATACCATCTATCCTCTCTAGAATGATAGTGACATGATGTTGATTGTGCAGTTTATTACTACACAAGGGTGGTGGGATTGTTTGATGAGCATGATGAGGACTATGTGGAGGATAGATCATATTCTGGTAGTCAAGAATTAGGGGACAGCCTTCCTATGGCTGTTAAGGGGGTTGATTTCATGGGGGACCAGGCTGGGGAAGAAGGAGACTTCGGGGTAAATATAGTGGGTGAGGAAGTAGATTTGCCACAGTTCCCCGATCCTCTGTATCATGTTGTGGATGATGTTGAAAGTAGGTATAGTGACAACGAGCAATCTGTAGGGTCAGATACAGATAACAGAGAAGAATTCGTAGTTCTAAAGCGGATGTTAGTGATGATGAAGACTTCAGAAATAACGTTGACTATGATGTGAAGTAGGGGGCAACACAGAAGCAAGTTCCTCCCGATGAGGTTGTAGCAGCGGAGTTGTAACTAGGAGCAAGGCAGCAACTACAGAAGCACCGGAGAAGAATAAGGCACCCCAGTTCCTTGTTTTCAATAAGAAATTGGATATAGCTAACCCGTTCTTTGAAGTCTCCATGACTTTTCCCGACCACATGGAGTTCAAGGCAGCTGTGAGGGCTCATTCTATCAAGTGGGGTCGAGAAATCAAGTTTATCATGAATCAGCCGGAGAAGGTGCAGGCCAAGTGTGTGCATGAGAAATGCAAGTGGCAGATTTATGTTATTTAAATAAAGGGTGAGACAACAATGCAGGTCAAAACTTATTATCCACAAAATAAGTGTCCCATATTGCGAAGCCATGTCAATGCCAAATGGGTGGCTAGCACATACTTCAAAAGACTGTGTTTGGACCCCAAGTGAAATGTCGATGTTATGGGGACAATTCTTCAGAATGAGGTGAAGTTGTGCTTCACAAGACACCAACTGTATAGAGCAAATAAGATAGTTGCTTTGATTGGTGGTGGACATGGTGTTGAGCAGTATACCCTACGTTGGAACTACGTAGAGGAGATCAAAATGGCCAACCCCGTTACCACAGTTATGATTGAGTGCAAATTGGTGGGGGAACAACCCATCTTCAAACGGTTGGGGACCACTGAAGAAAGGATTACTTGAAAGTGTTTCTGTCACTGGATGGATGCCATTTGAAGTCATTGTGTGGTGGGAATATATTGACCACGGTGGGTATTGATGGTAACAATGACCTATATCTAGTGGCATATGTTGTTGTGGAGAAAGAAAAAAAAATTTGTGGGCTTGGTTTCTAAATTCGCTAAAGAAAGATTTGAAGATTGTGAACCCGCACAGCTGGACTATTATGTCTGACAAGTAGAAGGGTTTGATTGACGTTGTGGATGAGGTGTTCGGGGGATGCGAGCACCGGTTTTGTGTGATGCACTTGTATCAAAGTTTCAAATTGTCGCATAGAGACCGTGCATTAAAGTACTTGTTGTGAAAGGCAGCAAGAGCGTTAAGAGTTGTTAATTTTCATAAGATAATGGACGAATTGAAAATGAGGGATGCTAAAGCATATGAATGGCTTGCAAAGAAGCCATTTGCCCATTGGAGCAAGTCACATTTCAGCATTTTTGTAAATCGGATATGTTGCTTAACAATCTAAGTGAGTCTTTCAATCCAATGATAGTGAAACCAAGAAAACTACCCATTGTGGATATGCTCGAGACCATGAGGCATATGCTGATGAAGAGAGTGCATGTCTGAAGAGACGTGATGGTAAGGAAAGATGTAAAGATATGCCCTAAAATTCTGAAGGTGTTTGAAGAGTAGAAGAAAAGAGCAATGGATTTCCCCGCATTATGAAACGGCAAAGACCAGTTTGAGGTGGAGCTTCCTTCTGGTGGGAGGTGGAAGGTGAACACTAGTGAGAGGGAATGTAGCTACAGAAAATGGCAGCTAACCGGATTCCCTGCCCACATGCAATAACTGCCCTATATTACCTTTGCATGGAGCCTGAAAACTACATTGATGAGTGTTACAGCTTAAACAAGTTCATCAATGCTTACAGCTATGTAATGCCCACCCCAAGTAGTATTGATGAGTGGCCAAAACTGACTAACATGAAGTCAATCGCTCCATCAGTTGCTCAACGGATGTCGGGAAAGCCCAAGAACCACAACAGGAAGAAGGACAAAAATGAGGAACCTAAGGTAAAAAACAAGCTCCAAAAGATGAGTAGGAAGGGGATGAAGATGATGTGTTCAATTTATCATCAACAAAATCACAATTTGGTTGGTTGCTCTCTTAATAAAGGTGGGAATGGGCATTCCGGCTCCGGATGAAGAGGTAGTTGTCTTTTTGAATTAAATTATGTTTTATTTTGGCTATTGATATAATTTGCTAATTTTTAATTTTTAATTTTCTTTGGGTTCATATAGAGAAAAAAGAAAGGTAAAAAGAAGGGAGCTACTATAACAGAAGGAGATGTGGCTGGAAGTTCTAATCCTACTGCATAGCGGGTACATTTAATGTGTTCATCGAAAGTGTTTTTCATATTTCTGTGGTGGTGCTGATTTTCTGTAGCTATAGACATTAGTAAATAGCTTTTATATTTAGTGGATATGAACTGCTGATTTTCCAATTTGTGGTGTGTGATAAGACTATTACAGTAGCTATAGTGCAATTTTTGGGTACCAATGGAGGTGTGTCACATGTGTATATTCTGAATTTCTGCTTTGTTTGGGTATCAATGGTGTGTCTCATGTGTATAATCAGAATTTTTGCACTTTTGGTGTTTGCTTTAATTAAAATGATGGGTCACATGTGTTTTGCTTAATTTTAGGGGGAAAAAGGCAAAATCTAAAACTAATTAACCAACCCAAACTACAATAAAAAGAGTATGTATATCTTGCTTAGAACCGGGTGAATTCAATAGAGTTGTGCAAAATTACTTAGTCAGTGTTCTTTTGATTGTTAGGGGAGGAAGAGAAAGGATGGTTGTGTTGTAATAGAGCAGTCATCAATCGAAAACTGCGAATTTGTGGAAAGGTGTACACCAACAAAGAAGGTGAGTTTGAAGTCATCGGCTACTCAGTGCTGCTATCTGAATTCTGTTTCCAATAATTTTGTTTTTTAAATTCAGTCGAGGGGTAAAGGTGCAATTGGTGAAACAGGATCTTTGCCAACGAGCCTCGGAGTGAGCACAAGGTCAACCGTGCGGAACAGCCCAACAGCTACATCGGGCAAAGGACCTGCTAAACTACCAAACGCAAAAAAGAAACTTCAAGTGTCAAAGAAGAAGGACGAACCAAGCACCCAAGCAATCTACAAATATTGTAGCTAGCTAGGATAAAGAAAAGAAGTTGTTACCCCAGAGGGTATGGCAAATGTGAAGTTCTCATAGTAGAAAGGCCGTTCAACAAACGTTATAACCCCGACACCAGCCACAAAACAAGTGCAGGATGAGCACTTAGGGTCTTATTAGGTTGCACTAGCGAAAGTGTAGAAGATTTCATGTTAATGTGTTCATTACGTTTTGTGAAGACGTTTTTGAAGATTTCATGTTAATCTGCCACAAACTCACCCTTTTTGTGTGGCGTTTTGCGAAGATGTTTTTTAAGTAGCCAACTTATGCATTTTGTTTACCATTTGAATACATTTTGATCCCTTTTGAATGAAAGATGTACAAGTTTAATGCTAGTTGGTTGGAGGTGTTGAGTTGGATTTGGTTTTGTGATAGTATTTAGAATAATTTTCTGCCTTGTAACAGATTCTGCCGAACCTTAATTTGAGGTGATGTATGCTTTCTTGTTTCTTTTGTGTGACGTAAATTTGCTAGATAGATTTTCCCTTTTATGCTTGCAATTTGTTTTGGCAATTGGGGAGGCAATTGCTTGATTTTCATATACAGCTTCATAAGCCCACCATTATCAACAAGAAAAAAATGAGCAAAAAAAAAAAAGCAAATTACAAGCCTAAAAACAACATATCCAATTTTAACCACTTCTTGTCAACAATTCACTTACAATTACACAGATATAGCCAAGTTAAACAACACAACAAAATGAACTGAAAATCTTGAACAAGTCCTTACAATATATCCTGCTACTAAAAATTCATTAAAAAATAAATAAATACAAATAGTACATTATAAACCATGAGAGTACCAACACCACCCACATCCACCTCTCTCTATTTTTTCTGCAACGGGCATGAGCCTCGGTAGCCTTGGCCCTTAGGAGCAAACCTGGAACAACTTCACGACCCCTAGCACCCGGAACCTATCACACAAGTAGAACCTTCGTCCCGAGTTCAAATAGGTCCAAGAGGTCCTCATTCGAGCCGGTCTTCCGCAGAAACACAGCCCCACCTACATGCCTTCCATTTCACCTCGTGTCTAGCTGCGGAACAATTTTGTCCCTTCAATTGTTCTTCATCAATTATCTAGCTTCTTCTTCCTTTTTTTTTCTTTTGCATTTTTTGAGGTCTTAAATTAGGTGGGGAATGATTAAATAAAGGTGGTTGGGGAAATAGCTGTTGGAGGGTGCAAAAAGACGAAAATACCCATGTTTTAAGTGGGCTCGTGCAAAGCACGTGCTTCTTGGTCGAAGATGCTGCCGAAAAATAGTTAATATGACCACTTATAAAACCCGTGAAAGTTATTAGGAATCTGTAACAAAAAATATTTTTTGTATTTAAATGAAAAGGGGCCAAAGGTTATATGACTATGTAATTATCCCTAATAAATATATTCATCACCATAATATAATAAATATATATTCATTATGCATCATATCCATCAATGTACGTACATTAATGGACATGCATCATATCACATTAATTTGGAAGTTGAAAGTCATTGCATTTAATTAATACACATGATATATCGTATCCATCAACCAAGGAAAATCAATACAAATTGGAAGAGATTAATAATGTATGATATTGATGGGATAACTAAATTATACAGGGTTTTTTGAGAAAGTATTAACTTATTATCTTATTAAAATTGGTAAACTTTTTAATTAGCCCAAGTCAGGACAAGAAAAATTATTATTTTAAAAAGTATATAATTTTTAGAATTTTCACTGTATATAGAACATTTTGTGATAATAAATTGCAACATAAACTTATTATAAGATAAAAAAAATTGTTGTCACAAAAAATTGTCACTAAGAACCTTTTTATTGTAATAATGATTAAGAGTATAAATTTTTTATTTGTCGGTGAACTCTATAAATGTACAACTACTTCCAAAAAAAAACCACTAGTTCTTACTAGTGACTTAGTTTCCTTGCTAATTTAATTTCTCCAACAATATATAACTTGTGCGTGAAGTAAATAATAATTAAAATGCAAGTTATAATCAATATAAGAACATCAATAAGAGTTGAAAAATAACCAAAATTCCAATATCAGACATTTTTCTGATATTTCTGTTTTCAGCATATCCGAAATTAACGAGGAGGTAATATTCAAGGACTGAGTTAAATACAACTAGATTCTGGATTGTATCCACTTACCACCCACACAGCCTAGAGGATTAAGGAAAAAGAATATTAAGATGAATGAGAGAGAGGGAGATGTCCAACTGCATTTTCTTGTTAGACCTAACTCCATATCATCACAAGTTTTTCAGAAGATAGTTGAGCTTCATTTCACTATTCTTGGACAAACAAATTATTTAATATAAATGTTTAACAAGTCTACTTCATCAAATGAAGTTTACCTAATCACCACTTCTTCACACTTACTTGAACTAAATCATACAAATTCTCACGACTCTCTCTCAATATCAACCCTATAAATATTTTGACAGAAAACATCATTCTAAATATCAACCGTCTTACAAATCAATTACCACTCAAATTAAACTCAAAGCTACCCATCAATGGCAGCCTCTAACTTCCACCTGCTTCTATCCTTAATCATGGTGGTCTCACTCTCAAGCCTCCATGAAGGCTGGGCAGCACGTCACCTATTGCAGACTTCTCAGCCAGGATTGCCGACACTTCCACCAATGCCTAAGGCCACACTGCCACCACTCCCCACCATACCAACCGCCACAATGCCACCACTGCCAACTACTCCATCCTTCCCAAAGCCTACATTGCCACCTATGCCAACCACCCTCCCAACCATGCCTTCTATTCCGACAACAATGCCTTCTTTCCCTGGCATGCCTTCTATTCCCACAACTATGCCTTCTTTTCCTTTCCTCTCATCACCACCCCCTTCAAACTAGGCCTTGGGATATGCCACCATCATTCTGCTCATCACTCCCGTTCATTATTAAGTGTTGTATTTAGCGATTGCTTTTCATTTTGTTATTACTTTGTGTCTATGTTTCTAGTTGCTTTACAAGCAGAGTTTGCTTTAGTCTGGATTCATCCAGAAATTTACTCTCTAGTATACTATCTGGGCAGAATGTGTATCAGCTGTGTTAATGAGATTTCACATTTATTGTATATACTTGATTTGCCCTATTTCATATTTCTTACTGATATAATGTTGTGTGTGTGTCCCCCCAGAGGGAGAGGGAGAGAGGGAGAGCGAGAAATTAGAAATTTGCTAGCACTAGAAGACAAACTTACCAGGAAACTTTGTTTTTGCCGATTAGACTTCAATAAAATAGTCAGCAGAGAACACAATTCTGAATATGCTGCACCAAATTCAACTTTTTGGCATATTTTCTAAACATTTTCCCCACACAAAAATTTCCCAGTGCTAAGAATATACAATAACAATGTTATTGGAGTAAAATGGTATCATTAAAGGCTTGACAATTCTAGGGCTTATATTCAAAATGAATTTTGACGATAAGTACAGCTTTGGAAAACCACATGTTACCACAGGATCATTGTCTGTAGAATACAATATCACGGCTACAATTGAACTTTAGAGCTTCTTCTAAACTTTGGGCTTGATCAAAGTCAACTTTGAAACTCACCATTGTGACATTATCTTTTCCAGTATCATAATCTTGGTTGATGTCCTCAACTTTAAAAGACTGAAGCTGAACAATTAAGGAAAAATTAATAATCATTAGTTCTGGCAAATGAAAAGGCAAACCCCCAAGTGAAATGGTAAAGCTAGAAGAATTGGTTGTTCAATTATAGGAACTCGAAGCTTTCAGCTGAAAATAAAATGAACAATTTTATTCAGTAGCTTGATATATCTGATCCTACCTGATGGTACACAACTCCCAACAGATCGTACTTGACCTCCAACCCCATAGGAACCTATAGAATCAAAAAGAAAGAAAAGAATAACATTGATTATGCATCCATGACCATGAGTATACATCAAACCTAAAATACCCATGATATTGGAGGAAATTAGGAAAGCTTTCAAGATGTATGTTACTTTGGATTTTACAACACATGTAGGGGCATTTTTCAGGCATTCAGAGGCTACTCCTCCATAAGCTCTAACTAGTCCTCCTGTGCCAAGTTTGATTCCTCCAAAATACCTATATGAAATGAGAAACATAAATGACCCACAATAAAAGTATCACCAGACCTGTTGATATTTTAGACGAATACAGTCTTAACATATAGAGAAACTTCAGAGTATAATATACCACCTGATAACAACAACCATAACTTTATCTATCCCTGAAGACTCAATTGCAGATAGTATCGGCTTGCCAGCTGTTCCAGATGGTTCACCATCATCATTACTCCGAAACTGATCTCCAGCCTAATCAGGAAGCAGAGTTCCAAATGAAGCTATATTTCAATAAACAGGAGCTTACCGACCCAACTACATTCATCTCTAATACATTGATTAGTTTAACATCCTGAAAGCCCTTTTTATTTGCAATTTCTTTTTCTATTGAATTCAATCATATCCAAGATGTTTCCCAGTTAATGAAAGAATCACTTAACTATAGTGAAGGTCAACAGGTTTAAATGCTCAACTAAAATACCATATCTACAACACTTCAGAAGAGTGCAACCTTCCTCCTACACATTCAAAATTGCTTTCAAGTCCAACTATTCATGGACCAGACTACTCAAAATTCCAAGAGAACAATTACTAATTAAAAAAACATGCATGAAAATTGCCGTTAGAGGACAGCAAGCAATTAAGAACAGTATATACTCGCGGTTCCAACTTAGGATAATAATTTAACACATTTCGTGTATGGTGGACAAAACGAATGTTCTCAATTCACATAAACTTATATATGATGTCCTAAATTACCGCCAGAATGTGGGGTTCCTCAGCCCAATTATTTCATTTCCAGATGTACACAATGCCTGAACTATTTTTATTTATCCTAAATTATTAGCACAAAATATAGTGTGCTTGAACCCTGCCAGCATTCTAAGATTATACAAACATTGACTAAAAACACAGAAAAGAATTACCTTATAAGCCCAACAATTATGAGAAGCACGAGGATCACGAACCTAAATTCCAGCCGTCCATTAAAGAAAGAACAAAAAAAAATCAAAATCATTTTAAATAACGACTTCCAAGGGAAAGAGGGGCAAAAAGCTCACGCGCGCACACACAGAGATAGAGGAAGAAAATAAAATTAGAAGTAGTTGAATTCACCTCAGAAAGAAATGAGAAGGCAGAGCGTTCATCTGATATGGGGGCAGCGATGGCGATGAATTTGCTTTTTTTTATTTCTTTGGCGAATGTGACTCTTTCCTTGAGCGTAGTGAATGCGGCGCTGTTGGAATTACTGGTGGGAGAGGAGGAAGAAGATGTGATAGACATTGACACACTCCTTTTGAAAGTAATGGGGTGATTAAATATGAAAAGGGAGGAAGCAATAAGGTGGTGGTGGTGGTGGTGGTATAAGTGATTGAGATTTGAGCGGGTTGTTGGGAAAAAATTGTGCAGCAGCTGCTGCATCATATTTTTATCTGGTTTTGGATTTATAGAAGTGTTGGAGCCGAAGAGTCGATTCATGAAACGTCAATTAATAGCTCAGACGACCATTGGTATGGTATTATTTCCTTCCCCTGTAACACATATGTACTTTTCCCAAAAAAGAAAACAAACAACCAAACTTTCCTAGTATATATAAGAAAAATCTTTAATTTTGTATAAAGCTTTTAAAGTTTGGCTTCCTTCATCATAAGTTAAGTCGGAAATGGTTGTTGGGATTAGGGATGTTGTCACAACGTGAAAAATCAGCGGAAATTTTTCGTCCGACATGCGGTCTGATTTCACCACGAAATCAGTCAGTCTTACCAAATCTCACACCACTCATGTTTGATTTGAATGAATCTCACACCTCCTTGTTCGATTCTTCCGTTACCCGACAATTTGTATGCAACAGATTACCCGGAGCATGCACACAACAGTAATTAAACGAGACCCAACAGTTTACGGGCACTCTTGCCCAACCCGTACTTCACCAACTCAATAAAGTACAAGGAATATCTCGGTTGCACACAAAACTATAGTCTAACTCCTATCTTCGAGTTGTGCCCTCAAGACAAATATATATATAAGCAACAGTTGATGGACATCCCCCATATGTAGGCAAAATAATCCAACTGTCCGAAAACGTGCCAAGTGGCACCCGCAGCTCGCCACTCGAATGGGGCAGTTTTCCCGTAACTGCCTGGAACCTTATCCGCAACTCAGCATCATCCGGAACCCGCAACTGTCACCCGGCGCTCGCGCCAAACTCCCGACACTCGCACATGATTCGCGCCACTCATGCACGAATCGTTCCCGACTCTCAGCAGCGTCTTTTCCCAACCCTCGGCTGCAGCCTTTCCCAGCACTCGGCAGCAACCTTCCAACAATCGGCAGCATCTTTCCCGACGCTTGGCAGTAACGCTGCCCGATGCTCGCAAGCATCATCCCCCGATGCTCGACACCATCTTCGAACACCTGCAAGGTCAAGTTACACATGCATGCAACTCATTGCACACTCGGACACCCGTCACCAGTCAATGTCCAAGTCATGTACCCGACTCTCGGCCACATTTTCCCGACATCCGACAGAATGACCCAACAGGCTCCCGACAACCTACATTTATGTGTCATATGTCTATTCCCGACTCGTGTTATGATACTAACACATTCATCTCAAAATATACAAGTGTCCCATTCCCAACACTTGCACTGTACCGATGCCCGGATTTACCCGACAACCGCACCTATCACCTGACACCCACACATGTCTCCCAACACTCGGCCAGGTTTACCCGACGTCCGATACCCGACTTCCTAAGGGGCTAATAGATGTTAATAGATAAGCCCTAACAGTTTTGGGCGGGCTCTAGTGATTTTCAGATTAATGTTATTATAACTTAGTCGGACTAGGCGGGCAATATGGTAAATCTAATTTTAATACTATCGGTATTCGGACTAGCCTAATCATTATCGGGCTACGAGGCAGATTTTTAAAACTATTTTATTTAAATCATAACTCTTAAATAATATTAAAATTTACCAACTGGTATCTCACAGCATCACGAATATGAGGTGGTTCAAGCAATTTATGGTCTACTCTGATGAGTTGAGACTCAAGATGGACATTTGAACCAGAGGGAATAACCAAATTTTGAGACCTTAAGATTTGAAATATAAGGCAAGGAAAAGGTAAAGAGCTATATCCAGACTTCCCCTCAGCACTGGCAAGTATACCTCAAAGATGATTTTTCCTAGATTAAATCGAACCTCAGTGCCTATCTTAAACAACATCAATTGACCATGAGTCACCATTGTTCTATTCGTGGAAGGCAACTAATTGTAAGCATAACATAATTTAAAGTAAGAGTAGATGCAAGGGTTTTCTCTTTGTCGGTTTTCTCTAATGTTTGGTTGGATGGTGCTTTGCTTGTAATATATTTCCTCTGTCTCAATAAGAGAGTTTTGTCTCTGTAACGCCCGACTTTTTTTTTCGTCTATCATTTTATTGATATTTATGTGCCATATTAATAATTTGCTATATATTTATATAAAGCATATGCTATATTTCATTTATTTAATCCAAGTTTTGGCCTAATTATATTTCTAGGCCCAAAATAATAATATGTATTATTTAAATTTATAATTGAGTTCAATATGTACGAAATTATTTTTATGTTCAGGTATCGAATTAATTAATCATTTCATGCATCATTATTTAATAGGGGTCATAATCCTTATTTATTTGAGGCCAAAGTTATTATTGAGCATGGCCCCAAATCATGAATTATTTTTCCAACCGCATATCCATAAAATGTGAATTATTTTTCCAACCGCATATCCATAAAATGTTTTATATTACAATGTTTCTTGATCAGAATCCGTACAAGAATTTCTATTTCTATCTTTTAAGTTATAATTAGATATAAATTCTTTAAACTTAAACCTAGTTAACCCTAACCATAAATAGGGCAGTGACTTGCGTAGAAAAAGAAAAGAAAAGAAGGAAAAAAAAACGATCGTCTACTGGCGGCGGTAATTACTCATCGTCTCTCATCTTCTCCAATTTTTCGGTCAGTCTCTTAATTTGTGAACTGTTTTCCATATCCGTTTGTACTAGTTCAGGGTGAATCTTTCAATTTACAAGTTAAGAATCTCTTTCTACAAAATTAGTTAACTGTGCATCTGTTTTTTATTAAAGAAGAAGAAGTCAGATCAATGTAAGAAGAGAGAGGATGGTATATTTGATTTATTAGTGTTTCTTGTGTGTGTAAAGGGGGGTGTGTATGTTCGTATGTGTACGTGTGAATTAGTGTGTGTATATGCGTGACCGTGTGTGTGTCCAAGTGGGTTACTGTATGTTTTTCGGCATGATGTAGTGTGTGGGTCTCGAGTGTGTATGATGATGGTGTCGGTGTGTGTATGTGTGTTAGCAGAGGGTGTGAGTGTGTGTTGATTAAACTGTATGTGGTGTGTGCATGCAAGTGAATGGAGAAGAGGAAGGTGATGAAGTTAGAAAGAGAGATAAGAGAGAGAAGGGGATTAAGTGGGTAAGAAGAAGATGGAAAAGGGGTTATGGGGAAATGTGGTTTACTATTTTTGTTTTCTTCCAGAATCTCAAGTAGTCATTATTTACAAAATAATGAATTATTCCAATCCATTTCCTATTAGTTATACTAGTATCGCTCCCGTGCGATACACGGAAATTTATTTAAAAAGTAATTATTTTATTAAATTAAATATAATATTATCTAATATAAAAAAATAGAATTATTATATTCTAACTAAATGAATATTTGAACAATCATTTTTTCTTTTTTACGATCAACTGAACTTTGCGGTTTTCCACCTTTGCAATCTTTGGTAGCTATTTTCGGAGAGAAAAGAAACTATTTAGAAATAATAAAAATATTTAGAAAATACAATATTTATTTTTAAATTCTAAAAAAATATTTAAAATATCATAAACTTAACTCAAAAAATGTAGAAATTATTTTAATAAAAAATTAATTTTCATGAAAAAAGATCGAATAATTTTGATATTACTTCAAATAATTTTAGATACTTTTAAAAGGATTTATTTTTTCAAAAAAATAATTAAAAAGATACATATATCATAAAATTAGACTTTTCATAGATACTTCCACATATCTTACACGAAATTTTAGAAATTTTAAAATAATTTTTCAAAATAACTTTCAAATAGTTTAAATAAATTTTTAGAGTTTGAAAGATAATTTTCATAAATTTATAATAGTTTTATGATTTAAAAAAAGTAACAACTTTTTATTTTTCTTGCTTAAAATTATTTGATTTGAACTTTTTTATAAAAAAAAACTCAAAATTTTAATATATTTTCAACATGTTTAAGTTAATTTTCTGGTATTTTAAATGAAGTTTAGAATTTATTAAATATTTTTTAGATTTTTTAACTATGTTATTTAAATATTTTCTAATATTCTTTTATTTTTCGCACTTAAATTGCTGTAGAGGTTGCAAGCGTGAAAAAACGTGCAGTTCAGGTTGTGATTGAAAAACAAAAAAGAAACTGAAAAACTCACATACTACATGTTGCAAAATAATATAAACCCAAAATATAAATAATGTAAATATCAATTTCTCCCAAGTGATAAATGGATTTAATATAACTTACATTTTATAAATACAATATTTTACAAAATTTACATTAAGATAAATTATTAAATGTAAGAAATAAATTATATCTACTTTTAAGAATGAATATCTCCTAATATTGAAATCCAAATATATATTTAGTGTGTGTGTGTGTGTATGTGTGTGTCCACCTTAACTTATGTGAACACCGCAATAGCTTAATTGAAAATGAATATTAAAACAAACACAATTACATAAGTATCACACGATACACCAAAATATATCAAATAAAATAAATTGAATTGTATTATAAGAAAATTAGTGTTTTCGTTTATTTTTTTTTTCAATTTTTTTAAATATTTTGATTTATCTAAATAACTTTTCAAATTTTAACTATAACTATTTACTTTATTTTAAGAAAAAATCATTTTCAAGTTTTAATATTTTACATGGTGGTTTAATATACTCAAATACTTTTTAGATTTTAAACAAATCTTGATATTAATAAAATAAAATTCAATGATTATTCTATAGTTGGACTAACAAAATAAAGCATATGAATTCTTCAATATATCTAAGTAATATATGTATATGTTGAAATTTATTTAAATATACAATTAATATATATATATATATATATATATGTTTGTATATTTTGCTTGGGTTGTAAAATATGGAAAAATGCGACAAAGTACTATTTATATTGAAAACTCTAAAAAACCTAGTTAGCTCAAGCGTATTAATTTTATTTTTTAAATAGAATATAAATTGTAGCACATATAAAATCTCATAGTTTAGATTGCAAAGTGTAATTATTATTTATAAAGAAATAATATTAATAAATAGAAAATATGAATATGTAATAAAAAATAATTTCAAGATTAATTATCATATATAAATATTTGTGAAAGTCGTAGTCCCATGATTAATTATAACAAATTAATATTTGTAAATACAATAATTTAATTAGTCAATCATTAAATATACATTAATTTTTACTTTTAATTTGATAAAGTATATATTTATTTATTAATGAAGGTAATACTTAATATTATATTAATTTGAAGAAAAAAATATAATCAATGCCTTAAGAATGCATTAAAGAAAATTTTAGGCGGGAAAAGGTAATTTACAATAATAACCCTCATTTTACTTTTATATATATATTGATGCCTTCAATATTCCACAAATCTTCTTGTAATTTTAGTTGAGTTATAATAGTAGGTTAATTAAGATGCATTATATATAATGTAGGTATATCTGATCAAGAATACAGTGGTTAAGCACTTGCATGAAATTGCGAGATTGTCATCCATATTGCTATCTATAAGGTGGAGGATTCTTACTCGTCTTTATTAATTGTATTTGTTTGATTCGTCTATGTGAATTAATTGTTATCTTATAAAATGCAAGACCTAAATTGCATTATATGTTTAAGAAATGCAAGACCTAAGTTGCATTTATATGTTTGACTGATCAATCCCCTTTATGTTGGTGTGATCCGGGGCAACTTGTGTACACATATGTTATATGGTGTGATCCGGGAAAACATGTGCACACATATGTTATGCTGTAAGTTGACTGTTATTCATGTTTATTTTTCAACATATATTTTTTAATATGGATTTGTAAGATGCTAGTGTAGCTTACCCCCACAACTAACATTTTCAGGTTGACTTGGAGTTGTGTGATTAGAGTCGAGGCGGGCGGATAAGCATATGGCTACTTAGAATTTATTTATAGTTAAACTAATTTCTTTTATTGCATTTATTTCTGGATTGTTTTGGTGGTTGATTAGGAATATTTGATATTTGTCTATACTCTGATACATTTGATCTTACAATTTAAATTTATAAAGTTATTAGATATTTTTATCTGTATTTATTTTTGGATTATAAATAGCCTTGGTAGTTGATTAGAATAAATGCTTACACTTTGATTGGCATGACCCTACTTTGGAAAATTTATGGAGATTTCGTTATTTTAGTTGTTAACTAGTTAGTTAGAAGATTATTATTCCTCTGCTAGAGAATCAAATTTATAATGAAGTTGGGATAGATTAATTAGTTTAATTAGAAAATTATTTCTATTATTTTTCAACCTCTATGAATTAAGGTTTATAAAAAATTGGACTATGTGACATGTTATGTATATGAGTAGGAAATAAGGTTATTTTGTATATGTATTATTAAATTATTTATGCTCAAAATATTCCAACGGCTTGATTTATGAATTATTTTTTTATTAAAATAAAGGGTTAGTGTCAATTCATTATTTGCCTTTTAAAATGCTTTAAAATTGATTTTATGAAAATCGGGTCGTTACAGTCTGAAAGAAAATTCTTGTTCTCAAAATAAGAGTTATGTTTCAAATGTCAATGTCTCGTTTTCTTAGTCCAAGTATAAAATAATTTTTTATTTCACAAATTACTTAAACATGATTGAATATGTCAAACCAAAAAAAAAAAAAAAAAAAAAAAAGTCATTTAGTGAACTTTGATGAATTTTGGAGAATTGTACCTTCATCAAATTGGCCAACAATAAAAAGTTGTACCTTTTAAAAAAATAGGGATGGGGAGAGAGTGATTTGAAGTAACAAGAAGTGAAAATTAGAAGGATCAACATCTTACTGCTAGCTCTTTAGAGTTGCAGAAATATGATGGGCAATAATCTCAAAGGATCTCACATTCACCGTGATGGAAGAAGATGGCAGATCAATTGGCTAATAAAGGTTGTTAACACAAGGAATAGGGACATTTGATTTATGTTGATGATTGTATTATCTTAGGGGGTGTTTACTACCTTAGCTTAGGTTGGATTTGATAAAGTTAACTAACACAGTCAGGTGTTTACTTTGAAAGTTTATCTAACACACAATTAATCAAGAGGCCCGGTCCTAAATTCAAATAAACCTACTGTTTATGTTATTCTAATCCCTTTGTAATGGGGTGTGATTCATATATCCCCTATTTAGAGATAATAAAAAACTACAGGACTGGCCCTCCAAAATTTTCACTGAAGACAAATTTATCCTTTTGACAGTCGAACTATTGGAAGAAAATGGAAAAGGAAGACCGAGTGCTTATTTACCATAATAACACTGATATAAATTAAAAAATTGGCCTTTCCTAGGGCATCGCTGAACGAAATTCTTGCGCGGCTAGTGAAGGAGAAAACGTGATGGATTACGGTTCGGAAGAATTGTGTCCTGATCTGAAGATATTTCAGAAATTTGTGAAGTACGACCTGTCGATCTTTTCTAATTTATGTCTTCAATGGCTATAATGCTTGCAAGTGTTTAGGTAATAGGGGAAACTATAGGGTATAGATGCGTCCAACCCAGAAATAGTTTGCCCTCTTACAACTATGTTTTTTATTCCTCATTCGGCAAGAAATTTGCAGAGTTTCAAACTATGCAAAAATTGTTCATAGGTGTAGGTGTTTTTTTTATTTATTTATTTATTATTATAATAATGGCAAAGTGAAGGGTGTAATTGTAAAGGAGTCAATGTGGGCCTTTAAGGGATTGTTACAAATTTGAAGAAATCAGGGCAAGTAAACATCAAATCTTTAGACTAAAATATATCATGTTGGGGTTTATACTAACTAGTATGTGGAGTGATACTGGGCTAATCACTTCAGAAGCCATCACTTGGACAACCCTCGAAGGATATCCCATATCACCCTAGTAAACACCCTCTTAAAGAATACGCTGGAGTTGATAGGTGGATTTATCTTGCTTTAGATTGTCTTAAGGTTGTTTCATTTTCTGTAATTTTGTAAGCTTATTTGGAGTTTAATGATATATTATTGATAGATGATTTTTAAATTTATTTTTAAAAAAATATTTTTTCATAAATCTTATTTTTTTTTTAATTGGATAGGAGGTTATTCAAATTTTATTGTATTATTTCTTCTTTAATCTAAGTTATTCAATCTTGTCAAAAGAAAAAATATGGTATCGCCTATGCGACATCATTCCTGATCATGCATTATATTTTAAATCACCAAAATAATGAATTAATTTTTCTGCATTTCGATTTATCTTATTTTGTGTTCAATGAATTAAAGGTTTTTCTATGATACACGGTATACTCTGTACCGAGCATGCATTTTACTATCATTTTGACTATTTGTTTCCACTCAATTGGGCACTACCTAACAAGGTTATTCAATTATCCACTCATAAAGCTGGAGTGAGTTGTTATAAAGCATATATACTTACATTTAAAAAATAAAAATTACTCTACAATTATTATTACTATTTATCCCAAACAGACATCTCGATTAGGGGTGATCGGTACGGTATATCAAAATTTTTACGGTATACTGGATATCGTAAAAATTTTGGAATCAGAAAAATTATCCGTATGTCGTTCCGAAAATTTTGGTATACCAAAATCTTGGTATGACACCCAACTCATATTGTATGATACCGATACCGAAATCATGCACGGTATCCATATAATACAAGTATCCATATAATACCGTATATAGTGCAAGCAAAATAGAAGTTCTAAAGAAAAAAAGTTGGACTTTCACCACTCCTTTCCTCGAAGCAAGATAGAAGTCCAAGAAGGAAAAAATATGAAAAAGGTTCATCGGCCCTCTGTATTTCTCTAGTTTGGATAATTGAATTACAATAAAGTAAAAAGTCCCATAGAAGAAAAAAAGTACTCAAGATCTTTCTCTCTCTTTCTTTGGTTCAAACAACAGCAAGTTAGCAGATCCACAAAAAAGGAACCAAAAAAGAAAAAAGAGAAGAAGATGAGGGAGCTAGAGGGCAGTAGCACCGTTGTCGTTGTTCCTCTAGGCGCGAGGGCGCTCACTAGCCACCATCATCCATGCTAGACACCGTGTACTCGCTGACTAATGGCGATAATAATAGATTTTGAAGTTTTATTGTTTTTATCTGTTGAAAGTCGGTGAAAATGGTGACAAGGGATTAGGTTTTACAAAATATTCGAGAAAATGAGAGAAAGGGCAGAGAGATTTAGAGCGGCGCAATTGGTAGAGATGAGAGACAATAAAAGTATAGAACCCTTATTGAGAGTTTGTGGGTTGTTTGGGACTGGGGTTTGAAACTTTATGGGTTGTTTCGGCTTTTAGGACTGGGGTTGAAAGTTTGGGCTGTTTGGAACTGGGTTTAGAAAAAAAAAATTAATTTATATTATTATGTTCGGTATTTCGGTATAAACTTAAATACTAAAAATTGATAATTTCATACGTTATCGTTCCGAAATTTTCAATAATTTTGGTATTTTTTTGAACGACAAGTGCGGTATACCGATATATTAGTATTTTTCCCCAACTCATCTTTTGATTCTTGACCTTCCAATTAGTTGAAAGTTTAATTTGGCATCCACCCATACATCATTAGTAATAATTACAACTATCTCCGTGTATCTCCATCTAAGTCATTACTAGATGCTAGATATTTGGTTGACTTTGCTTTTTTCATGATTATGACCCGTCTACTCTTAAAAAAAATCAACTTGGCCATGTCGATCCCCCAATTTTATGTGCTCTCACGGAGAAATTATGGCTTTTAATTCAATTTTGTTCAAATTTTCGATTGTTGGTATACTCATAGGACAAGTATCAAGGCTAATTAAATAAATGAGGATATTCTATGCTTTTTTAAGCTGAAATCCAAAAACTAGAAATATTAGGTAGAATCTTAAAAAATACAAAGTGTGGGCAAGTAAAAGTTTGAAATGGCGAATGGACGTAGAAAGTATCTTTTAAATAATTGCGGGCTAATTAATTTGTTTATTAATTAATAATTGAGGATTTTTTTTTAACTCAAGGCCTTCATAATATATTTTTGCCAGCAGTAAAATTTATGAATTCTTACGATGAATTTGTCCAAGGAAAAGAGAAAAAATTGTATTTGTATTGAAATGAAATATGACATGGTGTGTATCATAAATTTTAAATTAATAGGTTGACGGATTGTTAATTTAAATTATTATATTATTAAAAGTAAGGAGTAAGTGAAAGGAATTTGGAAATAGTTGATATATGGTGTCGGGAAAGACGGAAATATAATTATTATAAATTAATAAAGTAAGAAGTCGCTTTGGCCGAGTGGTTAAGGCGTGTGCCTGCTAAGTACATGGGGTTTCCCCGCGAGAGTTCGAATCTCTCAGGCGACGTGTCTTTTTTTACTTTGACGCGGCAATTGGGTGCCGTTTTCTCCAGTGACACGTGGTAGGCAAATCAAATAAAAGAATGAGTCAAACTTGTTCACCCTCCACACAATTTGGAATAAATCATATCGTCCCCATATATACCTCAAGGGCTGCCTTCTTATTAAATTCATTCTTAATCTGCCCTTTAATAAGGTCACCTCAACAGTCCCTTTTCAACTCTGCCCGACTACGACTTTACATCTTCAATTCAACAAACTTTTAATTTTCACCCAAACATTGACTCCATCGCCCTAACCTCATCCTAATTATTCTATAATTACTATACAATTTACACATATTTTGCTGAACATGTCAAAATTATTTCAATCTCCATCTATTTTATCAACATTACAACTTCATCATATAAACTATAATCCCATCAATATTCATATCACACTAGATTACTTTATTCCGATGATACTATGTTACTGAATAATTTTATAATTTCATACCCTAAAAATTGCTTTTTGTGATATATTTTTTGAGTTTATTATTGTGGTCACTAATAATAAGTTATTCATGATCATTTATTCAAAAAAGTCGATAAATTATTTGAGACCATTTTAAAACTACTTCTAGAGACAACTAGTTGTTGCGAATAACATTGATGTGCGTTTGAAATTACTTTTGCCGTCTCAAACATATTATTTACATCCGAATTATGGAGACAATTAATTAATTAGTGACGATATATTATCTCGAATAATAAAATTGTGACAAATAATCATTATTTGAGATTATTCTTTGTTGTCTAAAAAATCAATTTTTCTTGTTTAGGTAAAGTTGTTTTCTTGTACGTTAGTTGTACGGACCTTAGATTCACATAATTTGAGTTATAAGCGGATCCACGGATTGTGTGTAATTTTTTATGGAAAATGTACAAGTGTTATATACTCAGGGTCTTTCCTCTCTTGAGGCCAAAGAGTTATATTTAACATGATGATAGCTTCTCCTTTTTAGTGTTTATTGGTTAATTATTATTTTTTATATTTATTTTAAATTTTATGATAAAAATTAGGGGTCAATTTCCTTACACTCGACTCAAGCTACTAATCTGGTAGGATTGGTATGTGTTATGCTGAAATGCATGTATTACTTATTATAAATAAATATATTATGCAAAGAAATATTAGTGTTGATGCCGAAATGTATTAATTATCCTTAATAAAGGTATTACATTGAAGGTAAAATATTTTCTCAAAATAATTAATATATTTCAGAATAAATAAGGTTACATTTTCATAATAATTCCACATAATCACGGATTCACCACTGACCCAAATTACACATATTTAACATCCATGTACCTGGCATAAAAAAAAAGTTGCGTACTAGGTATTTTGTTCGTTCTTTTGCAATATGCTAGATTGTGCATGAACTGAACACTTTTGATTTCATGAGGGACCATGTTTCGTGGAATATGTTCAACGAATATTTTAAACAGTAAAAAAAAGATAGAACATGTTGGGACGAAAATATTATTATCTTGGATCTAATAAATTGGAATCCAATCCTATGCTTCCTCATTCATTCTTCAATTATTTATCATAAGCTATTCTAAGAAGAAGAATAAATTCACTTGCAAGTTGCACCAACTGTGGGAATTTCGTATTTAATTGATGCTAAAGAAACGAACTTCTTCGACAAAATCTATTACTCCCTCCGTTCTAAAATGAATTTTATTTAAAAATATTTTTTTTTACCAATTTCATATAGGACAAATGTTAAAAAAATTATTAATTCTCATTGACACGACTTATATTATCTTTTTATTTTATATATTCAATATATAAGCAATTCATAAAAATATAGATTTAAGTTTTTTACTTGAACTAAGAACCGAAACATTAACATTTTTTTTAAACAAGACTCTTTTCATAGGATGGAGGGAGTAAAATTTATTAACCATGGTTTAGATGATACATTGACGAACTTATATACTATGTAAAATATATATTTTATAAATTGAAATTTACAAGAGCTTTTAAAGTTTAATCGATGATTTTTTTAAGACAGTAACAATAATACCAATAAAAAAATGAAAACAAATGGACTCTACAAATTAAATATAGGTTCATAAACTGTTTTGTCAATTTTGTGAGACCCTATTCAATTTTTTTAGTAATACTTTGACCTCTCAAATTACATGCATTTTGAAAAAACTATCAAATTATATGAAATAATTTTGTATTTGGATAAGATAAGGATATTTATAAGCTCAAAAAATATTGTATATAATGTTATAAGCAGGCATACACCCTTGTACATGCAATGCAAGTATGATGAAGATACTTGACTAACATGGATGAAGAGGGGGGAGGGGCGAGTGGGGGTGGTCGTCTCCCTTAACTAAAATTTGTAGTTCCGTTCAGTTGACGAGACTAAAAAAAATCCACTCTACTTGGAGTCAATTAAAATCAATTCAAACACAATATGATCTAATAGTTGAAGTGAAGTTATATTAAAAGTTTCTGTAATTAAGTATAGCTAGGACTGACCACCCTTGCAATTATTTGGCCAAAGTGGAGATTTTATTAGCAAACTAATATGATAAATATATTTAAATAATATTAAGAAAAAGCTGGCTTCACAATTCAGGTCATACGACTATTAATTTTCTTTGTTTCAGGAAATGGAAAAGTATTTGAGAGGCAAAATACGTTTTATTCAGTAAAACGCTCTGTGGTTACGTCATCCCTTTGCCTCTTTTTGTTGAAAGAAAATGAAGCCCCGCTTGGTTGTAAATCATCAATGACAATGATAATGGGTATGAACAAGAGGTCAATCATATTATGCAATGAAATATGAGGAATTTTTAATAAAATGAGGGTAATGATTAACTAATTTATTATGTACCAAGCACCATAAATGAGAATGAGTCATCATTCATTCGCATTCCTTATTCCTAAACCCCCGACCAAGCGGGCCTTGAATTAGACATACTTTCTTCTTTGTTTCCTAATTTTTCTAGTTAAATTTTGAATCATCAATCGTCATAAATGTCAAATATAACGAAATAAGATTTGTATTAATAATTGATAGAATAAAAAAAGTAGTTAAGAAGTCAATTTTTTAATTTCAATAGAAAAAAAAAAGTAATAAAAACATAAAAAAATAAGATCTACTATATCAAGTTTTCAAGAATTAATAGTTGATATTTAATTATTAATTTTAAAAAGAATTGAATTCGTTTCAATTTAAACAACGACTACTAAAATAATCAGTTGTATGGATATATTTATAGAAGCCTACAGAAAAAAAAAGAATATGCTCACAGAAATAAGTTTACAGAAAATAGATTTATAAACATGAATTTAGATTGTTAAAGTGTCTATTTTAAAAATTCATGGCAGACTGGGTGCAAACCGTTGAAAAATAAAGCACGCAGATCAGTCAAGATTATTTAATTTATATATGATCTAAAATGCGATAAGGACAACCAAAATCACCATTCATATTATCTTAACATCTTTGGCCGCTTTCTTAACTTATAAAATTTTTATTGCCTCTTCAGGCGCTTTAGAAGGGGTGAATTTTTCTTACAAGACCTAATACCCTGAGACCAATATATACAATATTTTTGGATTTAAGTAGATGTTTAGCGGCTTCAAATCTTTATCGGGTTAATACCTTGACTCATATGGGGCCACCATAATAATTAGGAGGGTGCAAGGAACCGTGTGAATCGGATATTTAAAAATATTTTGATTCATATCAAATTTCAGTTATTTTGTCGAAAATTAATCTAACAATTCAGGACGATATGGTACAATTATTTTTTTTCGGGACAATTTGATTTAGAATTTCATATTTCAAAGAATGTTTCAATTCAGTTCGGATAACTGGAGTTTTTTTTTATTAGATCAAATTTATATCGAACAGACTCATTTGTGTTTTGAAAATTATATATAGTAAAATATAAGATTCTTTAGTGATTTTTGTTAAATTAAACTAACTACAAAATTATTAATAATTTAATTTTTAATTTTATATAAATTAATATTTTAGAGATAATCTATTTTTAAATCTACTAGTTATCCACCCGTGCGATGCACGGGATAACGATTTTCTTTGAATAATCCATATATGATCTAAACATTAATTTTGTAATATCACTCTATAATATTGGATGATCATGACAAAGTGCAGTGTAATAGAAAAAATAAAATGTACTGCACTACCACATAAAGAACTATGAAATCCATGGGGAAAACATCTTAAAAACTCATAATAGCATAACAAAGAAGAGGTCATGCTATAAATGAATATGTACATAATACAAATGACTAAATTTCTGAACAAATTTGCAAACTAGAAGTTCTAAAATACCTATACACCATATACATAGTTGAATTACAATGTTCAATATCTTGACCACATATGAAAATCTTCAATCACATTAAAGGAGTGAGAATTGATTTCTAAAAAAAATGCAAATATCATGACCAACCTTCCAGAAAAGACAGTCTTCTTCCACCACTCCAATTTCTGAGATTATATATCCCTCTTACTCTCCATCTCTTTCATGAAGATAGACAACCTTATGATTGAATGGGGAATTAACTCATAAGATGATATAGTTGAACAAAAACTGTAACACCCTAGAATTCTTTTTGTACTACAATTTTGGATGGTGATTCCCAAATAAAATTTTAAACTTCACTGGTAAACAATTTTCACAATTCTACTTTTGTGCAGTAGCTGAATGTATACAAACAATCAAATAAAACAAATAAGAATGTTACAGGAATTATATTACAATTATGAAGTAGTAATGAGAAATATTAATGATTTAAACCCATTGATATATTATTGCTCGTCATATTCATCCATTGAAAAGTTGTTACAAAATTGAATAGTTAAAAAGATGAAATTATTCGATTAAATAATTAGCAACAAAATCAACTCACCATCTCTTATGGCTTGATCTACAAAAATCCTTGCAACCTGCTAGTCCTTTATGTTTTGGTAGATGTTTGTATCTTTCTTGAACCCCTACTCTGTAGTAGTTCATCATATATCAATTTGTATGATGGCATTCACTATCGTGTGAAGGGTGGCCAAGAGAACTGAAAGATTTGCAGAAACAAAATCAAATCTTCATCAATCACATCTCTCCCTCTTCATTTTTATATATGTAGTCTCATCTAAGAATAATATAAATATAAAGAAGTTAAAAATCGGAAAATCCTGAAAAATCAGAAGAATTAATGCATCAATTGCTTCTTTCTATCTTCTTCCTCAACAAAAAAGTAACAGTAATAATAATAATCCTCAATTCTAATAGATCCAACCATGATCTACCATCAACAAATTAAATGAACATATAAAAGAATCAATCAAAACCCTATTGATATTTTCTATTTTGTAGATTTGTGAAACTTTGATTGTTAGCTGCCGGAATTTAGAAATAGAAGATCATATACGGCAAAGAATATAAAGATAAGGTTAACCATTAGCCGAAGATTGTTATCATCAAACCCTTGCTTTTAACTTGCAATCTCTTGGAGGAGTAGATGAATTTATTGCTTCACAGATCTCCTTTCTAATTGTAAAAATCTAGATAAGATCGGAAAGAAAAAAGAAGAAATCCCCAGCAACGCGCATATTCGTCTAGACCCCAAAAAAAATAATTAAAAGAAATCAAAAGAATCCGTAAGATCACCAGCACCCTTTGATTTCTCCCGTAGATTCTGAAATTCTTAAATGTAACATCTTCACATAACAACAGATTTCCAGAGAAATTAAATCAAATAATGAATATAATAAATTTTGATGGTGAACCTGTAGATTTGTGAAACTTTGACGGGTTGCGAGAGGATCATTCCTCTGTTTGTATCTGGCGTTTGAGGGAGAAACCGCCTGCTATCTTCTCGCCTTTGAAGGAGAAAGCAGCGTGCAGCGTGAAAAAAAAAATCAAAAGAATCCGTACCTAAGATCACCAGCGCCCTTTGGTTTCTCCCGCAGACTCTGAAATTATTAAATGTAACATCTTTACAGACAACAGATTTCCAGAGAAAATAAATCAAAGAATGAAAACAATAATTTTTTATGGTGAACCTGCAGATTTGTGAAACTTTGACGGGTTGAGAGAGGAGCCTCTGTTTGTATCTGTAGATTTGTGAAACTTTGACGGGTTGAGAGAGGAGCCTCTGTTTGTATCTGGCGTTTGAGGGAGAAACCGCCTTGTATCTGGCGTTTGAGAGAGAAACCGCCGTTTTGTATTCACGTTTGAAGGAGAAAGCAGCGTGCAGCGTGAAAAACACTAAAAGAAAAATACAAAGGACACGCGCCATAAAAATAAGAAGTGAAATTTAAGGGGTTTAAACAGAGGAGAAAGAGACACGTACCTGCGATTCTTCTTTAATAGTAAAGGAGGATTACTTGTTATTTATACAATTATTTTGTTCAATACAGTTCAGTATGGTCGATACGGTTCAGTACAATTTCCGATTCGCGAAAATAAAAAATATCAAAATTCGTACCAAAACAAAATCGATTTAGTTTAATTCAGAAAAAATCAAATGATCAACGAATTTTTTTAGTACATAACTTATTTGGTCCAATTTCGATAATCTCCAAACTTCGTGCACAACTCTAACTATAATAGCTTAATAGGTTCTATAAATTGTGTTTAAAAAAATACCAGTAGCCATTAATCGTATGACTTTAATTTATAATCAGGAAATTGTGACACATCTAAAATTCTAGTAATATTATTTTTTAATTTATGATATTCATTTGAAAATTTTGGTGCTTGATTGATAAATTGAGAAGAAGTTAGTTGGTAAAATTTTGAAGACATTAGCCTAGCCGCCTCGAGGGGAAAACGTTTATTAAAAATTTTGGAAGGACTTATTAGATAATTTTGGATCATTTATTTAATGATTGTGTCTTATGCTCAACACATTTGTCGTGACGTTCTTTCTGGTGTTTTACGAATAAAATAATAATTATGAAATAAATATGCTACTTGCTTTAATTTTAAAAGTGTTGTGCGTATTAGTAGTGATCCCGTGCTATACACGAACATATAAAATTTAATGTATATTTATTATGTACAAATTTGTAAAATGGTAATGTTTGTTATTCAAAAATTTATTGTCAAGATTAATTATAATTTTTCATATATAACTATTATTAAATATTAGTAAACTTTAACTCGGTGTCAGGTCACCATCATATGTCGGGCCGAATTAGTCCCGAATTTAATTGGACAAAAAATTAGTGAGTCGGGTCCAATTCCCTAAAAAGTAAAAGAAAACAAAATTTAGGGTGCTTTGTCTTTAGTATTTCATCAAGGACTCATAGATATATGAGTAGATGTGACAATTCGTGTGATTCGGACTGTCCCGACTAAGATTATTGAGTCAACGTCATATATCGAGTCTGATAGAGGCGGTTTGTAATCCAACTCTCAACAGTGTTTGAATATTCAGAGGAATACCTATGAATGATCCCCAAAAAGAATCCGTGAGCTAGGTGCAAATTCCCTCTCCTTTGCCGCTTCTTCCACGTGCCTACAAAACAGAGCGGGGGGGTGCCCCGGCGAAAACCCTCCGACGCTCAAGTCAATGCTCTGCTTGAAGATTGATATTCAAGCAAGAAGAATAGTGAGTTAAGAGTATGTACCCTTTTTGAAGATGAATGAACCCCTATTTATACTTGCTGTTTACTAGGGCAAAGGGCAAAAATGTCATTTTGGGCGGCCCAATAAAATCGTGCCAACTGTCCCTCTGTACCCGGCGGCGGTGTCAAAGGGTACAGTACTTTTTTCAGTACGACCTACAGTTGTCTGTACTTGTTGTCGGAGTTCGGGGAGCGCATATCTTGGTCCCTAAGTAACCAATGCAGGCCCCTCCGTCTACAGGGCTTCGGTCCTGCTTCAGCGCTTCTCACTGGTGCACCTGGAGGATCACGTTGAATCCTCCCGTTCAGGGCCAATGACCCAATTGAGGGGTCATCAGAGATGAATCCCTTCCGTCAGGGCTGGTACCAACAATAGTCACGCCATGAAGCCTCAACCCTGCAGGGCTGAACCATATCGGGTCGGCACATGAGACTCATCCCTGCAGGGGTGCCACAGCTCTGTCGTGCTCCCGAGGCACCAGAGCTGGCGGGATCTCATGTCCTTAGGTCAAGGGCACTGTCTTTAACCCGTATCCTCAGTGGCCAGATTCCCGTGCAAGGGTAAAGTATATTTCTCCCCTATCAACTCCTCCCCCCTACTCTGGATAGTTTAGGAGCAAACTAATTCAGAGTAAGTCTCTCCTCAGCTCTGGAGAAGAGACACTTGACTGAGGAGATATGGCTCCATTCATTTACCAATTTTTTCCCGCCCATAATTTTTCAAATTTGTGATGGGGTGATCTCAGTAGTCCACGTGTCCTGCCCTTTGGGCTTCCGCTGATCGTTACCCGTACACGTGTCGAGCTCTGGCATAGGTGGTTACTTTTTTGGGTTTTACCCCTTCTATAAATACCCCCATTCACTTCTCTTTACAAACTTTTACCCTCCTTCACTGTTTACTTCCGGCGATCTTCAAGTGCTTTGAGGTCCCTAAAATCTATACACATCCTCCATGAACCTGAGTCCTTGGCTACCATGACAGCGTTGGAGAGCCATTCCGGGAACTGCACCTCAACTATGTGCCCTGCTTCCAACAGCTTTACCACCTCCTCCTTTATAGCCCTGTCCTTCTCCGGACCAAATTTCCGCATCTTTTGTTTGACTGGCCTGGCCAGTGGGTCCACATTCAGCCTGTGGAGCGTTATTTTTGGGTCGATTCCGATCATGTCTCTTGGTTCAAAGGCAAACAAATCCGCATTTCTCCTGAGGCTCTGCACCACTGCCTCGGTCACTTCGTGACTCATTTGAGTCCCAATCCGGGTGGTGAAACCCACCTTGTTAGGATACAGCTCCACCTGCATTAACTCCTCCTCAGGTCTGACCCTCATCTCTGGGTCGAGTTCCTCCCTCTCCATCATTCTCATCCTCTTCTCTCGGCCTCTGCCCTGCTGATCCGGAACTCCCTGCACCATATGAGTAGATTTCTTGACAATGTCACGTAGCACCTCCTTGCAGTGAGTTGGTCACCACTGACCTCCCCCACTCCAGTTCCTACTGGGAACTTCAACTTCATATGGGTTAGAGAGATGATAGCCGCAAAGCAGTTTAGCATAGGTCTTCCAAAGATAACATTGTAAGACTGGGGGCTTCCACTACCAGGAAGTTCAGCATCTGCACCCGCCGCAACGGCTCCTTGCCCAGCTCCACTTGCAGAGTCACCTGCCCCAGTGGCTGCACCGATCCTCCGGCAAACCCATACAGGGCCGTATTCACAGGGGTCAGTTTCACATTCAACCCCATCTTCAAAAAGCAATCTTGGAAAAGGATATTGGCAGAGCTCCCCGTGTCTACAAAGATTCGGGCTACTGTGGCCCCTCCTATATCAGCGGTGATTACTAGCGCATCGTTATGGGGATTCTTCGTTAACCCTGTGTCGCCTGGGCCAAACTCGATACGGGGGAACTCTCTTCCCCCAGTGGCCACCTCCGAGACCTCACCCCTGGGAAACCAGGCCATCTCTCGTGCAGAGGCTTTCCTGGCCCGGTGGGAGTCACCATCCTCCGGTCCCCCGACGATCATTTGGATATATGCTTTCTTTTGGCCAGAATCCTCCCTAGCCCTGGGCTCCTCTGCAGGCTCTTTGCCCTTATCCTCACGGTCCCTGCGCTCGTAGCTTCTCCCCCTGTCTCTTTCCTTCTTAACATACTCCACCAAATGCCCCTCCTTTATAAGTTTTTCTATCATATCTTTTAAATGACGACACTTGTCCGTCTCATGGCCGTAGTCGTTATGGTATCGACAATACGTCTCCGATCTCGGGTGCTTGGGGCCCGTATAAGCAGTGGCAGGGTACTTGAACTCCGGGATCTCCGCTGCTATCTCCAACAGCTCCGAAGGTCTCAGAGTTAATGGGGTGTAATTCTCGAAGCGGGGCCCCCCCACAGACCTGCTCTTCTCCCCTGGCTTACGCTCCTTCTCCATCGTCTCCCTTTTCCTTTCCACTGCCTTTTCCTCCCTGTTTCGACCACTGCGGGCCTCCTCCAAATTGATGTACTTGTCCGCTCTCTCCAGGAGCTCGTCGAAGGTTCGTGGCGTGCGCTTCGCCCGGAAAAAGTCTCCATCCACCAGGCCTTGTGCCAATGCATTAATTTTAACCTCTGAGGTGGCGGATGACACCTCCAGAGCTGCAGCGTTAAACCTTCCTACATACTTCCTGAGGCTCTCTGACTGACCCTGTTTCAGACTCATCAATGTCAGGGCCGACTTTTGTTGCCTCCTCGCACTGGCAAATTGATGTACGAACAAGGAACTCAACTCTCCGAAAGAAGTCACCGATCCCGCTGGTAGCTGGCTGAACCACTGTTGAGCAGACTTGGTCAGCGTTCTCAGAAAAACCCTACACTTCACCCCCTCAGTGTATTGGTGCAGCAGAGCCCCGTTCTCAAACCTCAGCAGGTGGTCGTGTGGATCTGCAGTCCCATCATATTCATACGACAACGTTTTAAAGTTTGGGGGCAGCGGGTCTGCCAAAATTTCCTCTGTGAACGGGGAGCCCACAGTTCTGAATGTCCTGCGAGTACCCCAACTCCTCCATTTCCCTGCGCAGGTCCTGCAGCTGCTGATTCACTGTATTCACAGTATCTGCGTAACTTGCGTCATCATCATTTGTCTCCTCCATCTCCCTTGGAGGTGCCACCCTTCCCCCTGGTGGTGCTCGTTGCAGCCTCGGGGCTCTACGCTCCTCCATGGCTGGTTGCCGGCCAGCCTGGGGGGAGAGTGCCCTCCTAGTCGAATTTACCCCCGTTTGCGCCACGTCTTCCACAGGGATAGGCCTTCTGGCCATGCCCTGGACCTGCTCCCTATTCTCCACGGGAGCGAGGCCAGGCGATGGCCCTGAGAGTCCCCCCCTGTTGGCCAGTGCACTGTCAATGGCCATTTTTATTAGGTAGTTGAGATGCTTCGTTGTCATTGTCACGGTTGTGCCCCCCGATGGAGGGGGCAAGGTGACTCCGCTTCGGCCCTCCGTAGCCGGGGTGGTGCCCACAGTAGCACCCGCCGGAGTGTTCCCTGGAGGGGTAAGCCCAATCCCCTCTGTAGCCTCTCCTTCGAATGCAGCTGTCAAATCCTGTGCAGTGCTATCTCCAGCCATGCTCTCACGCCTTGAACCCAAAGTTTCCCACAGACGGCGCCAGTTGATAGATGCGGTTTGTAATCCACCTCTCAACAGTGTTTGAATATTCAGAGGAATACCTATGAATGATCCCTAAAAAGAATCCGTGAGCTAGGTGCAAATTCCCTCTCCTTTGCCGCTTCTTCCACGTGCCTACAAAACAGAGCCGGGGGGTGCCCCGGCGAAAACCCTCCGACGCTCAAGTTAGTGCTCTGCTTGAAAATTGATATTCAAGCAAGAAGAATAGTGAGTTAAGAGTATGTACCCTTTTTGAAGATGAATGAACCCCTATTTATACTTGCTGTTTACTAGGGCAAAGGGCAAAAATGTCATTTTGGGCGGCCCAATAAAATCGTGCCAACTGTCCCTCTGTACCCAGCGACGGTGTCAGAGGGTACAGTAATTTTTTCAGTACGACCCACAGTTGTCTGTACTTGTTGTCGGAGTTCGGGGAGCGCATATCTTGGTCCCTAAGTAACCAATGCAGGCCCCTCCGTCTACAGGGCTCCGGTCCTGCTTCAGCGCTTCTCACTGGTGCACCTGGAGGATCACATTGAATCCTCCTGTTCAGGGCCAATGACCCAATTGACGGGTCATCAGAGCTGAATCCCTTCCGTCAGGGCTGGTACCAACAATAGTCACGCCATGAAGCCTCAACCCTGCAGGGCTGAACCATACCGGGTCGGCACATGAGACTCATCCCTGCAGGGGTGCCACAGCTCTGTCGTGCTCCCGAGGCACCAGAGCTGGCGAGATCTCATGTCCTTAGGTCAAGGGCACTGTCTTTGACCCGTATCCTCAGTGGCCAGATTCCCGTGCAAGGGTAAAGTATATTTGTCCCCTATCAGAGTCGAGCTGGGCCCGCAAAAATTTCACTGAAACATCTTATTTAGAGATAATATCTTCTTCTTATTTAGTCTAAGGTAGGTGTTGTATGATGAAATTGATTATGCGGGCATAATTAATTAGTAAGAATATTTACCATATAACGACTTCCACAAATTAGTAAGGATGTTCAGCCAAATACAATTAAAGTTGTCGGAATTTCTGTCATATAACAATGATTTTTAATTTAGATAAAAAAAGTTGAAACTTGTTATTTATAGTCGGTTTCATTTTTATATTAAGTAAAATAAGTTTGAAGTAATAAAAAGAATAAGAATGAAGAAGAGTTTGGCATGTGACGTTTAAAATATCTTGAGAAGGTGATGAGGTGGCATACTAAAAATCAGCAGGCCAGTGGCCACCCTCGTAGACGTTGGAATCCAAGTCCGAGAAAAAGGGGGAGTAAATAAATTTCCATATGGGGCGTAGGGTCAGAGCAGAGGCGTGTGAAACCTAGGCTAGTTCCTCCCATTTTCCTGTTTTCACCTTATAAATTCCCTCCGCCCCCACTCCCAATCAACCACTCATCGTCTTCCTCTTACGGCATATGTCTCAGAGACCAAACGTTCCCCATTTCTCTTCCATAGCCTTTGGCCTTCATTCCCATCTCCTGGTTTCCAGTGAGATGAATTCTAATTCCAATTGGTCTTCTTGATTTATTACAATTTCCCCTCTTATTTTTTATTCTTTACAGGAAGTAAAACACTTTACTTTCTCGATTTAATTCTTCTTCCACGAGATCTGAATTAGAATTTGTTTTCCGAATATGGGCGTCAAGGGATTTGTTGAAGGAGGCATTGCTTCCATTATTGCAGGCTGCAGCACCCACCCCCTCGATTTGATTAAGGTCCGTATGCAGCTACAGGGCGAGGCCGCCGCCGCCGCTTCCAATGCCCGCCCTGCTCTCGCCTTCCCCGCGCAGAACATCCATGTCCGCCCCCCTCCTCCTCCACCTCGTGTGGGACCCGTATCTGTTGGGCTCCGGATTATCCAGCAAGATGGCCCTGCTGCCCTGTTTTCCGGTGTCTCCGCCACCGTTCTCCGCCAGACCCTCTATTCCACCACCAGGATGGGTCTTTATGACATCCTTAAGACCAAATGGACCGATCCTAATACCAACAACATGCCTCTCACAAGGAAGATACTCGCTGGCCTCATCGCCGGCGGCATCGGCGCCGCGGTTGGTAACCCTGCTGACGTCGCCATGGTCCGTATGCAGGCCGACGGACGCCTTCCCCCCGCGCAGCGCCGCAACTACAAGAGCGTCGTTGACGCCATCTCCCAGATGAGCAAAAACGAGGGCGTCACCAGCCTGTGGCGTGGATCATCGTTGACGGTGAACCGTGCCATGCTGGTGACGGCGTCTCAGCTGGCGTCGTACGATCAATTCAAGGAAATGATACTGGAAAAGAATCTGATGAAGGATGGGCTGGGGACTCATGTGACGGCCAGCTTTGCTGCTGGGTTTGTGGCAGCGGTGGCGTCGAATCCGGTGGACGTGATCAAGACGCGTGTGATGAATATGAAGGTGGAGGCGGGGTCTCCACCGCCATACTGCGGGGCTATGGACTGTGCAATGAAGACGATTAAGGCGGAGGGGCCAATGGCGCTGTACAAGGGCTTTATTCCGACCATTTCGAGGCAGGGCCCATTCACCGTTGTTCTCTTTGTTACACTCGAACAGGTTCGGAAACTGCTCAAAGACTTGTGAAAATTAGATGATGATTGATGATGACGAACAACTGAGGATCGAATTAAAAACGTCACTTTATATTATTACTGTAATTCTTATTTTATTTCAAAGAGATTAATCAATGAATGGGGGCTTTGTGAGTTTGTAGATGTTACGTTACGTCAAAATACACTAGAGATTCCCTGGAAAGTAATATTGCGTGTTGTGGTTGCTTTTATGTTTTAAATATTGAAATTATTGTCACAGCTCAAGATATTAGTACTATTTTTTGAAGTTTTTTTCTTGTTATTAATCAATTTCTTTGTTTAGTTTCGATTTACTATTTTAAGTAATGAAAAGTCCTAGTTGGTGAATAATTCAAAGCCGTGAAGTTGTTTTTGTCAATTTGATTTGATATTTGGGCCAGCAGCACATGTTTTCTAGAATTCTGTTGAAGCTTAGCTTTGATGTCGAGGACCACAAATCCTAGTCGATTCTGCAAGAACTTGCTCGGTGGTAAAAGGTTTGGTCACTAATGTTGGTATTTATCTCTTTTGCTTCCCTATTCTATGCTCTGATATTAGAGGGGGTAGAAGATTAGTTTGCTTGCTCCTTTAAACATTTAAAAAACATCTTGGAAGTCCACTATACACTTAGGTGTGTTAGATTTAAAACACACTCATTAACTTCCTCAATTAGATTTGACCCATCACTTTTCACCCTTAAATAAACATACCCTAAGAAATACAACCATTATATTTACTTACTATAGCATTTTATTTATTTATTCACTAAAGTGGCCCATTAATTTCCTGCCCCTCCTTGTCAAACCATCTTTATTTTTGGTTGACTTTTTCTCTTTCTCCCTTTGTCTTAGTTTACCTCCCACTTTAGCATTTTAGTTTGCTTCCCCTTTTTTCTTTAAATTATAAATTATATTAAAAAAGATGAAAATTTATATATAACAAGAGATAAAACCTATAGGCATAGCCTGTTTGAAAAATAATAATACAAAATGTCTAGAAATAACTACAAATATACTACCTCCGTTCCGTCTAATTTTACACATTTTTCATGCTGGTTCGTCTCACACAATTTTGCACACATTTAAAGAGAAATCTCCACCATCAGTCTCCATATTTTAAAAAGTCAACTGAAAAATAAAAAATAGTTTTTTCTTAATATATGTATGTGCAAAATTAACTGAGACGGAGGGAGTAAAAAGTTATACAATATAATTAACACATTTTTTCCAAGTCATCACATAATATAAAAAAATTAAAGAAACGATAGATTCTAAAAACATACTTCAGGAAAAATTGAATAAAATTTAAAAGGAGAACAAGAATTAAAGAATATTAGGAAATACAAAAAAAGAAGAATCAAGAAAAAGATTAAGAAAGAAAAAAGAAGAAATTTTCTAGGAAAAAAAAAATCTAAATTTGATAAAATTCCGTTTAGAAAATAAAAGGGAAGTTCTCGAAGAAAAAGAATTACAGAAAAATTGCGGAGTCTAGTCTTTTTCTTTTTCTTTTTCTTAATTAGGGATCTTCAATTTTTTGGAATTTTTAGTTCTTTTTTCTTCAGGAGTTTTTCTTTTTATTTTATTAGTACTAGTAGTTACCCCGTGCGATGCGCGGGAAAGAGTTTAAATTAATATTTTTTATATACAAAAATATTATTTAATTTAGTGCTAAAAGTGTAACATGTTGGAATTTGAATGTGTAACTTTTGTATGTGCGTGTGTTCTTGTTAGGAATGTTTTAATTGTCATTTTTACTCTCATAAATATATCCTTAATAACAAACATAACAACATCAAAATTCATCATAAATAAACAACAGGAATTCAAAAAATTCGAAATTAGTAGGTTTTCTTAAAAAAAAAAATATCATGCAAAAACACAAAAGGTTTAGTATCAACATATTATAACAAAAAATTACTGAAAAAAACTAATGTAGATCATTTAAGTTTCTAAAAAGACATAAATGTTAACGAATTTTGAAATACTTATTTATACACGAACTTGTAGTAGCTTTCCCATAAAATATCAAAATCTTCAATTATTCTTGATTCGTAACTCTAAAAACAACTAAGAATATACCACGAAGAAGATAGGCTTACTAAAGAGCAATCATAACCTGATTGCGAAAATATCAAGTTGTACCATCAATTAGTATATATCGTCAATTCCAGTAGTATCACAAACTCCCACTTTTGAAAATGTAGTCTTGAAAATATTGAAAATAACATCGGAAAAGAAAGAAAAAGTCGGTATACAATTTTCCCAATTAGAAACTACTATAGAAAATAATAAGAAATCTATCAAGAAAATGTTTGTCATTTGAAACTTTTGTAGAAAAGCAAGAGAATATAATCTACAAATTGTTCCTCGGTGGGGACTTTACAAAATGATCCACCAAAATCTACATCATAAACCTAGAAATATTTCTTTAATTATCCTCATAGAAGAAAGTAATTGCTTGCAAGATCTTCAATTCCTGAAACCCATACATGAACTATAAATGTGATAGTTTAGTTTAGTTTATGGTTTAGTTTAGTTTAGTTTAGTTGCAAATCAGGGTATTGCTATTACTTATATAGTGGAGAACAGATTTCTCCCTCGCAATAATCAACCGAAAAAAGAAAAAAAATTAAGGAGTAGGTAGTCAATATGGGGAACTTCCATAAGATTTTTTTTTTCTCCATAAACTAATTAATTAATGTAGTACTACCTCCGTTTTTTTAGTTGTCATTCTAACTAATTTATTTTGTTTGTAAATAGTTGTCATTCTAGCGATGCACGGGCTATTTTTTTAAAAAGTAAATCAATATTAACATGAACAATACTTTTTATTGAAAACACATTTTTATTTGATAATATATAACAAAAAAGGAAATGGTTAAAATTTTTTACAAAGAAAACTTTTGTGTTCTTTTGCAGTGTTATTTATTCATTGCCTCTTACTCCGGAAAATCAGTAATTTCCACTAATAAAAACACATTTTAATTTTTTCACGAATTTCTTACTCGTATCTTGTTCCATTTTTTTTTAAACTTTATTTTATTTTTATATCTTGTCTCTATCAAAACATTAATATTAAATTATGATAAATTTTGAATAGACTACACTGATTGGTAATAATAAATAAAGCGAACATACATAATCCAGAATCCGATATCAGTTAATAGAATTGAGAAACAAATAATCTTAAGGATTATTCTTATATAAAATATTTTATTAGTTTACGTACAAAACATCTTCTATTAGAAACAAACATAATTTTCTTTTAAGGATTATTCTTATATAAAATATTTGATTAGTTTACCAACAAAATATCCTTTATTAGAAATAAATTTTAAGAAAGACATAGAAAATACAATTTTATTTAGGATGAACTGAATCTTCATAGTCCATATGATGAGCTCATTCATATAAATAGAGTTGGATTTGGATTTAGAATTTTAAAAGACATAGATGACTTTAAATCTTTCAATTTTTCTATCCAATAATCTCCTATATCCATAAGATGAGCTCATTAATATAAATACAGTTGGATTTTAATTTAGAAAATTAATGGACTAAACTAATAAAATACTTTATATAAGAATAATCATTAAAAAAATATATTCTTTACAAATAAAATAATTTTGGGAAAAAATAATATTATATTGTGGAAAAAAATGGATAAAATACTTTACAGATAAAATAATTTTGGGAAAAATAATATTGTACCGTAGAAAAAAACTAAAAAAACTGATTTTGTGGAATAAGAGGCGAGGAAGGAATCAAAAATATATTTAGCGTGTTTTTTTTGGTGGAGTATGTTAGCTGACCGAACACATCATGGTGGACTCTATAAGAAAACTTACTGGTGGTTCCATATCATTATTGATATACAATAATCTATATATAGTTTGATACATTGATTTTTACAATTTAGAAATTCTTGAGATCAAGCAAGCGGCCATCCTTTTGCCCTTTTTATAGGAGTATAGAAAATCAGAAACCATATCTGAAAGATTTGGAATGATCTGGACTTTCAGATATTGGAATGATCTGGACATTCTGTTATCAGATATCTTCAATTAAAGATTACATATTATTGTATATTAAAAAATTGATAAAATCACATCTATTTTTTGTTAAAGCTATGGTAGTTCATATATTAATATTCACATCATAATTATAATTTATATTAAAATAAAAATCCGGTCTATAATGAGTATTGATTTCGCTAATCATTTCAATTATGTGATAGTTCTAAATTTATATGTGATGTCATTTTATAGTTGTTATCAACCAATCTGTATATTAAATTTATTTTGTTTATAAGATAATATTTTGGAAAATTTTCTGCAATAGTTCATGATAGTTGTTAAATGGGATATTTCTTCTTAAAAGTCTTGCGTATAGTAAACGTTTTCGACTGAGTTTTATCAAAGTTTAATTGTAAACATATTGTAATGACAAAAATGAAATACTGCCATAAAATTAGAATTTCAATTGAAGTTGATACATGAACTTATTTTTGCAGAAATTAAAAAACTGAATTCTGCTACAATAAAATCAAAATTAGTCTTCAATCTCAGCTGATCGTCGGATGAGTTGATTGTCTCTAATCTTTTGCCAATATTTTGAACGGATTGAGACTGTACATGTTATAAACAAAATATAAAGTTTAGCACAATATATGGATAATAATATAAATAATTCACATAACAGAAATTAAAAATATAAGTTGAATTGTTATATGATTACAGATTACCGTAGAAAACGATGATGGTATATAGATTTGAATTCTGCAATCATCAAACTTGTTTTCGCCATAATCAAGATTCTGTTGCTGATATTTTCTTATCTTGATTTGCATGTAGTATTTTTGGAGCATCCATTGTGAAGTACCTATCAAAGTTGACCCATAATAATTAAGGAATGAAGGAATTATATAAATTTGTAGTAAAAAATGTAAATTGTGAAATGAACTATCAAAGTTGACACATAATAATAAAGGAATGAAGGAATTATAGAAATTTGCAGTAAAAAATGTAAATTGCGAAATGAATAAGAAATAGAAATACCAGCTGCAAAAGTGATTCTCATTTACTAAGACCTTATGTATTTATAGGAGCAATAATGTTATTGGATATTTTTTCTTTTTTAAATTCGAATTTCAAAATTTTAAAAAATGTGCAACAAATTCTGTTATACATATATGTACAGATTTGTTTTTGCTGAATTTTAGACGGAAAAAATATTCGAAAACTTGAATCCCGCTAATATCATTGGATTTTTCAAATTTCAAAATTCAAATTCACATCTATTTATGGTAACTATTAAAATGGGCGGAAAAAGTTTCAACTTACTAATTTCGGATGACTTGGCTTATTATATATATATAGATTTTTAGGGAGGGATACATAACTTCCACAAAAAAAATGTGATTTTATTTAATTTTTACCAAATTAGCTAGTTAAGGAAACCGTTTCTTAATTTATGGGAGTAAAAAAAGGGGTAGGTAAGTGGGCCAGCTATAAATTAAAATTTACAGTCAAATAAATAAAATAATTTTTTATTTCCCAAATAAGTATATAAGTTGGGGGGGGGGGGGGATGAAATGCTTTATTTCTAGGTCTAAAAATAATATATTTTTTAGATAGTTGGAATATAGGGTTTGTAATTAGTATTTTTTTACCCTAATTTTATGCGATAAAATAAATTTGTAGATTCATTTGCATAGTAATTTCGATAAAAGAAATAGCTGATGAAATGCTTTATTTCTAGGTCTAAAAATAATACATTTTTAAGATAATTGGAATACAGGGTTTGTAATTAGTATTTTTACCCTAATTTTATGCGATAAAATAAATTTGTAGATTCATTTGCATAGTAATTTCGATAAAAGAAATAGCTGATTTATTTAGGTATTGTAAAATAAATAATATTGGTAAAGATTCATTCTAAAATATTATGGTTAAAGATTGATTTGTATCTTACGATTTGATAATTTTGTAAAGTAAATCTGGATTCAACTAATTATTACTTATATTTAGGGACAAAAAAACTCATTCCCATAAATTCAGCAACAACTTCCCTAATTTTGCGAAAACATTACCATTACATATATATGTACCATATTCGGAGATATTTTAGGCATATATTGTGTTCTTTTTTTAATTAAAAAAAATATTTTTTATTACCATATATAGTAAGCAGTTTGGGCGGGAAAAATATTATTTTTCAATTATAGTATAAATCCATTTTGTTTTTATATATATATAGATTTTTGTTTCATTGATTTTTTTTTCAAGATATATTGTAATCACTATAAATTATGTAAATTCAATTATTTTATATATACAAATTGTGGATAATTTATTCTAATTTTGTGAGAAAATTTTTCACTTTTATTTACACTAAATTTATCTTTTTTATATACTTTTATATATATATATATATATATATATATATATATATATATATACCAAATTTAGCTATAAAAAATAAGGCATGGAAAGAGAGCAAAATAAATTTGATGGATTGGGCTTCTAGGAAACCGAAAAGACAAAAAACAAAGAAAAAAGAACAAGCGAAATTCAAAAGTTTTTTCCTTAAAAGGAGCAAAAGTCAAAAGTTAAAAAAGGTTCAAACTCAAATAAATAGGTTAAAAGTTTATTAGTTTGAGTTGGTGATCACTTTAGCGTGTTATAGGTAATTTTATTTAACGGTCAAGATTAAAAGAAGAAAAATTTAATAATTATTATTTATAATTATATTAATGTAATTATTGTGTTATAGACGAATCCTCGACTATATTAGTGTTGATTGTTGCTCCTTAAATTTGTCTCTAGAGCTGCGCCCATTGATCATACATTGTTCCGTAGCTTCCCCCAGTATCCTCTTCCCACCGTCCCTTACTATATAATGTTAGGCTGCAATTTCATGGTTTAATCAAACATTAATTAAAACAAAATCTTAAATTCCTCATAAACGTTGCATTTGCATCATAACTTAGGTCTCTAAGGGTATATTTATTTATGGAGGGAGTAGAATGTGGAATATTTAAAAGTGAATATTTTAATTCTATAAATTCTTTCAATATTTATTTTGGGATAAAGTGTGGTAAATTTAATGAGATATTATCAAGTATGTATTAAATAATTATATAATAATTAATAATACTATTTGAATTATATCGTTGACTAGCCCCATAAACGAACATAGCCATAAACACTTTATATCATTTGTATTAAAATATCGGAGCCATTGAAATCCAAGAATCAAATAGGTGAGACGGTGATTTGCAGAATAACGATGATGCGAATAACATTAGTATTAGTAATAAAAATAAAAATAAGGTTGTGTTTGTTAGATTATATGTTAGCATTTATGTAATTTAGTGGAGGTTATATTAGTGGAGGTTACTTATGTATTTTAGTGGAGGTCACTTTTCCTCCTTTTGCTTTTTGGCCCTATATAAAGGGTCCCTTATGTTCTTTATTTCACATACCCAATACATAATTAATCAATAGTTTCCCTCTTGTACTTTGTATATTCATGGATTATATAAAATCTAATATGGTATCAGAGCTAGTTAAAATTTTGGACGCGGTCGCGAATCCAACTCCGCAGTAAGTTGGCTGGGAGTCGCAGGGGGCAACGAACCCCCCGAAATCCTTTTTTTTCGGAATCACTGTTCGTCGTCTTAACCAGGTTTTATTGCTTCCGCTTCTCTTGAAATTATTTTGTTTTCTCTGTTTGGTTGTTTGTGATGGCTGGGGGTGATGATTCATTGCAGTCTATTGGGGTTCGTCTTGATGGGAAAGTTTTTGGGTATTGGAGTTATGTTATGATAATTTTCTTGAAGGGAAAAGGATTGTGGGATTATGTTTCTGGAAAGGCAGTATGTCCTAAATCTGATGATGAGAAATATGATGAACTATTTCGTATTTGGGAGACAAATAATTCGAGAATTATTACTTGGTTAATAACTCTGTTGAACAAAGAATTGGGGTCCAACTAGCTAAATTTAAAACTGCAAAAGAGGTTTGAGATTATTTGTCAAGATTGTTTGTGCAGAATAATTTTGCTATTAAATATCAGCTGCAGTCGAAAATTCGGGCATTAGTTCAAAATGATTTTGGGATTCAGGATTATTTTTGTGCTATGACAGCTCTTTGGGAACAGTTAGCCTTGACAGAATCGGTTGAATTGCAAGCATGTACTGCTTATGTGAAGTGTAGGGATGAAGACCGAGTTGTTCAACTTTTGATGGGTCTTCGTCCAAAATTTGATAATTGTCGATCGGGGATTTTGCACCGAAAGCCCTTGTCATCTGTTAAAGATGTGGTCAATGAACTCAGGGCTGAAGAAACTTGTTTGAAGACTCTAAAGGGGGTACATGTTGCCTCTAGTTCAGTTTTAGCAGTTTCCTCATCTGCCCCTGTTCTTGTTGCTTCCACAAATCCACACAAGAATTCTGTTGTTGGAAATTGTAATTATTGCAAGCAACCAGGCCACTGGAAGAATCAATGTCCCGAGCTGCAAAAAGGGTCCGGTTGGAAGACCCAACAGTCGGGGCAAGGTTGGAAACATTCACACTTGAGACCGCAAGGACAAAAACCCACACAACCATACCATGGTGGGCAGCAGAAGCAGTACTTTGGGGGACAATCCACATCGACTCTAGCTGCCTTGGTGCCCTCTACGGATCATCTTGGCTCTACTGTGAGTGCAGATTCTGTAGCTGATCAATTTAAGCAGTTCCTCGCCTTCCAACAGTATCAGAATTCGACTCAGTCTAATGCACATGCTCTGTCTGTTCCATGTCCTTCACCACCGTTTCTTGGCTCAGGTATCACCTCATCTTCTTGGATATTAGATTCTGGAGCAGGAAATCACATGTCTCCTAACCCTTCTACCTTCATATCTATGTCTTGTAATACCCCACACACTACTGTTGTGACTGCTGATGGCACTCCTATGCCATTAACAGGCATTGGAACTGTTCATACCTCCACCATTTCCTTACCTGATGTTTATTGTATTCCTAAGTTACGTATGAATCTTGCTTCTATTGGTCAAATATGTGATTCTGGATGCTTTGTTGGTTTTCTTCCAAATTCTTGTTATGCAGGATCTAAAATCCAAGAGAATGATTGGGACAGGGCGTAGAAAAGGGAAAGGTCTCTATGTTTTGGATGAACTACATCTTCCTATCCATGCAGCAACTATGCCTGTAAATTTGTCTGCTTTTCATTTGACATCTTCTTCTTCTAAATTTTATTTGTGGCACTCTAGACTTGGTCATGTATCGGGTTCTCGTTTACGCTTTATGTGTAAGTCTGGTGTTCTAGGAAACTTACCTTCTGATGATATTTCTGATTGTAGTGAATGTAAACTTGGAAAATTTTTTGCTTTGCCTTTTGATCTGAGCACATCTACATCTTCTGCACCTTTTGACATGGTTCATTCTGATATTTGGGGGCCAGCACCTATTCCCACGAAGGGCGGCTCTAGATATTATATTTCTTTTATTGATGATTACACTCGTTATTGTTGGATTTACTTACTTAAGCGTCGTTCTGATCTTGTTCATACTTATGCTGAATTTCAAGCTTATGTGAAAACCCAACACTCTGCCACTATTAAATGCTTTCGAGCTGACTTGGGGGGAGAATATACTAGTGGTGACCTTTCTGGTATTTTCAAACCTGATGGCACTATACATCAATCTTCTTGTACTGATATCCCACAACAAAATGGAGTAGCCGAATGAAAACATAGGCATATTATCGAGACTGCTAGATCCATGCTTTTGCCAGCCAGTGTCCCTAGTGAATTTTGGGGAGAGGCTATTCTTACTTCTGTTTATCTTATCAATAGAATTCCTACTTCTCATAACTCTGGGATCTCACCATATGCTCGGTTGTTTGGTCAAACTCCTCTATATTCTCATTTAAGGGTTTCTGGTTGCACTTGTTTTGTTCTTCGTCCACATGTTGAAAGCAATAAGTTATCTTCTCGTGTTGCTATATGTGTCTTTCTTGGTTATGGGATTGGGCAGAAAGGTTATCGTTGTTATGACCCTAGTTCTGGAAAATTGTATGTGTCTCGAAATGTTTCCTTTATTGAGCATGTTCCCTTCTTCTCTATTCCACCAACCCTCCATGATATGACAAAATCTGATCTTCTTCATATTGATCATTTTACTACTGATTGTGCATCTGATCCTCCACCTACATCTTCTGCTTCTCCTAACGTCTCCTGCAGGTCCACTAACATAGATACCACTTCCCCTCCTATGACTGCTCAAGAACCTCTTGAGATTTCAGATCCAAACCCACCTCGCTACCCTAGACGTGCTCGCAAATCCACCTAGGTTTCTGATTTTGATTATCCCTGTTATTCTCCATCTTTCGTTGCTTTTCTTGTCAACATTAATTCTGTTTGTGAGCCCACCTCCTACTTTGAGGCAGCCCGTGATCCCCTTTGGCAAGAAGCTATGAATGAGAAATTGTCTGCTTTGAACAAAACCGGTACTTGGGATTTAGTTTTTCCACCTCCAGGTCAGAAGGTTATTGGTTCACGATGGGTATACAAGATTAAAACCCGGTCTGATTGTTCTATTGAGTGATACAAAGCTCGATTGGTTGCTAGGGGTTTTACTCAAGAGTGTGGCATGGATTATGAGGAGACTTTTGCACCTGTTGCTAAGATGACCACTGTCCGAGTTCATCTTGCTGTTGCCTCTGTTCGACAGTGGCCTCTTCTACAAATGGATGTTAAAAATACATTCTTGAATGGAGATCTTAAGGAGCAAGTCTACATGGCCCCACCACCGGGTGTTCCTCATCATCCGGGGCAAGTATGCAAGCTCAAGAAGGCTCTCTATGGTTTAAAACAAGTGCCCAGAGCTTGGTTTGATAAGTTCTCCACTGTTGTATTGTCAGTTGGTTTTACTCAAAGTACCAATGACTCTGCTTTATTTGTCAAATCCTCCCCTGCAGGACATATTCTGCTCTTGTTATATGTTGATGATATGATTATTACAGGTGATGATGCTGAAGGCATTACAGGTCTTAAAGATATTTTATCTCATCAGTTTGAGATGAAATATTTAAGTCATCTTCGCTATTTCTTGGGTATTGAGGTAGCTTATTCTGAAAAGGGATATCTTCTTTCTCAGTCTAAATACATTAAAGATATTCTTGAGCAGACTCGTCTCACAGATACCCGTATGGCTGACTCTCCTCTTGAAGTCAATGTTCGCTACACTCCTAATAATGGAGAACCTCTCCCTGATCCTACTTTGTACCGATCTATTGTGGGTAGTCTGGTTTATCTTACCATTACGCGTCCTGATATTGCATATGCTGTTCATATTGTCAGTCAGTTTGTTTGTGCTCCTACTTCTGTTCACTGGGCTGCAGTCATGCGTATTCTTCGTTATCTTCGGGGAACACTATATCAGAGTCTCTTGTTACCCTTTACATCACCCTTGGAGCTTCGTGCCTTTTCAGATGCAGATTGGGCCAGTGACAAAACTGACCGGAAGTCCATTACTGGCTACTGTGTTTTTCTAGGGGATTCACTCATCTCATGGAAAAGTAAGAAACAAGATGTTGTCTCTCGTTCTTCCACCGAGGCAGAATATCGTGCCATGACCTCTATCACTTGCGAGATTGTATGGTTACGATGGTTATTGGCTGATATGGGTGTTTTTCTTGATGGGCCAACACCGATGTATTGTGATAACAAGAGTGTTATTCACATTGCGCACAACACTGTCTTTCATGAGCGTACCAAGCATATCGAAATTGACTGTCACATTACTCGGTATCATCCTGAGCAAGGCACCATTTCCTTGCCCTTTGTCTCATCTTCGATGCAGCTTGCAGACTTCTTTACGAAGGCACACACCCTCCCACGACACAAGTTCTTTCTTGGCAAAATCTCGATGTTTATCACGACACCATCGCGAGTTTGAGGAGGGATGTTAGATTATATGTTAGCATTTATGTAATTTAGTGGAGGTTATATTAGTGGAGGTTACTTATGTATTTTAGTGGAGGTCATTTTAGTGGAGGTCACTTTTCCTCCTTTTGCTTTTTGGCCCTATATAAAAGGTCCCTTATGTTCTTTATTTCACATACTCAATACATACAAATTGATCAATAGTTTCCCTCTTGTGCTTTGTATGTCCATGGATTATATAAAATCTAACAGTGTTTGAATGGAAGGATTTAGAAATTAAATAATTGATTCTTAATTTTTTGTATTTGGAAATTAACTCTTTTTAATTTTTTTGATTGGATATTTAAATTCAAAAGAGTGAATTTGAAATTTTTGAACTTTAACTTTTTAAAATTTTCTTAACATTTTTTTAAGGGACGATGATAATATAAGTGTGTGTAGTGTGTGTGTGCGTGTGGTATGTGTTTAGTGACTGTGAATAGTATGTGCATGTAGTAGTGTAGTGTATGTAGTGTGTGAAGTGAGTGTGTGTAGTGTGTGTGTAGAGTGTATGTGCGTGCGTGTGATATGCTGTGTGTGTAGTGTGCAAAATGTGTGTGATAATGTGGCTATGCATATATGAGAGAGGTGTGATGGAATTCTAAATGACTAGGTTGTGAAATCCATCCAAAATGAACTTGAAATTTATGAAGGATTTGAAATCCCTTGATTTGATTTTTTTTTTTTTTTTTTTTTTTTTTGTCAAACAAGTTGGGTAGATTTTATGGTGGATTTCAAAATCCACCTCTCAATTTTCTCCATCCAAATGGAACCTAAGGGAATTGATTGTAACATGTTGGTAGAACATCTTGTAATCATGACAATTGACCAGAGATCAATTTTCGTCAATCCACTCCAACCCATAATTGGATCGGAAGATGACACTTATTTTTCTCTTGAAGTTAAGGTACAATAATATATGTTACTTTCCCAGAAAAAAATAAGGTTAATTTTAGAATGCAACCTATACTATTGGTCATTTTTTAATTTCTAGTCCAAATAAATTTATTTCTCCGATTACAACCTGTATAACGCGTTTTTGTTGTAATTTACAACTTCGGCCATATTTCAGGTGCTTTGCATATGATACACGTGGCCATCTTATTTAAAAAAAACGTATGTGAATTTATTAAAATGATGAAGTTCTAAATAATTTTATATAAAAAAAAATAAAAAAAAAATATAAATTCATAATTATAAAAAAAATTAGAAAATAAAAATATAAAAAATCAAGAAAATATAAAATGTTATATAAACTTAGAAATATAAAAAATTAGAAAATACATATAAAATTTGAAAACAATACTGATAATTCTAAAATTAATTATTAATAATCTAAATCTGAATTTCTAAAAAAAAAACAAAATTTGTATCCTCTTCTGATCTGTTCTTTCCTCTTCTGGATCTGCGTTCTCCTCGCCGCCGCCTTCAGTTTCTCCTCCTCATCTCACGTCGTCACACAATCACCGTTACCAGATCGTCGTAGCACCATTCCCGCTCATTTTTATGAAAGGGAACGCGTACCCTTGTTTCTTCTCCCCCCTTAAATTCAATCAAATCTGCTCCTCTCCATTTCGGATTCATGTGACGCCGCCGCCGCCCACATCCTTGGCGGTGCCTGGTCGTGCCCCAAAATCCATCGACTAATTCTAATGTCCTACAACTGGACATCCCTTCATCATTCTTTGTTACTGAGTTTGTTTAGATCGAGATTAGATAATTGATTCGAGGGGTTTTTCAGATCGAGATCCGCAGCGATTTCTGATGTGGGGATTTTAATTGGTTCTTGTTTGGAATTGACGAACGAACCTATCGAAATTGACGAATGAACCTCATCGGACTCTCAAGGCCGGCGACGGACGCCGCAGAGGACGTCGATGGTCCCGAGTATTGCCCAACCCTATTCAACAAAAAGATGATGAACAATGAATTCTAAAATAATTTTTAAATTTTATTCGCAAATAGAAAATTAATTTTTATAAATTTCTTATTTTGATATATATTATTTCTGGAATTTTCTTAATTTACAAGTATTTTTTCTTTATTTTTTTCATTTTTTTTTTATTTTTCTGAACTTATATATTTTTTGTATTATAAAAAACATCTAGAATTTTATCATTTTTTAATAAATTATTATAATTTTTTTAAATAAGATGGCCACGTGTCGCCATTCTATTGGCTCCTTGGGGTCATGTGCAAAGCACATGACGTATATAGCATGAAATATAATCGAAGTTGCAAACTACAACAAAAACGTGTTATACAGGTTCTAATTGGAATTTGTTTGGACTAAAAATTGAAAAGTGGTCAATAGTACAGATTTCATTATGAAATTAACCCAAAAAAATAACAACGTTACTTTTTGTTCTTGAAATAATGTGTTAATGACAACACTACCAAAATAATTGATGGGTATTATAATAAAATACCCAAAATATGGTCCAAACTAATTTTAATATATTTTAAAGACCCAATAAAGAGATAGGCCCATCTGTGGAGCGCCACAATATATTATCAACTGTTGGTCAAGATTTCGAAATCTACAATGGGCGCCACGTGTTCGCCTACATGAGCGGTCTATGAATTCCGTGTTGACCATCAGTGGAGCACATGTACCACAAGACCCTATAAATACCCGCTTGAAAATCACTTTATGTAACCTATTCTTACATACTTGATTTCTTACTATTAGTAGTCAAATATCGACCACCCTTTAAATTTAAGGGTGTGCATGGAACTCGAAATTTAACGAATTATATCGAAAATCGAACTGAAAGTACGATGAACCATAGGAGTGCAATGGGTGAGGTCGGGATTGAGATTGAGCTTCCCATCCCATCTCTCATTCTCCTCCTAATTCTCATCCCCGCATAGTTCTCCATTTGAAAAACATGGGTTGTAGTTCCCATTTGAAAAACATGGGTTGGGGATGGGGAATCGAAGATTTGGGAAGAATGTCCCCGCGGGGATCCGACGTCCCCGTATTCATTTTTTATTTTATTTTTGTTATATTTCTTCCAAATTCTTTTTGACAAAAATAGTAATAAGATTTTAACTTCCAACACCATGTCCAAAACATTATAAATAAAAGTATGGAATGCAAAAATTATATTATAAAGAACAAGTCACATGTACTAATTTAATTAGAACCAATTCTGGCTTTCTTGCTTGGCTACATCACATAGGCACTTTCACATCTTGCAAACATAATCATAGTACTGTGTTATCAAAATTGGAAAGAATTAAATTGATTGTAATATCAAATCACGTAGTATAAAAATAAGTGAAGCTAACACTTTACCTTCTTCTTCATCACCATCAATTTTTTCTAAAGGATATATATATATATATATATATATATATATATATATATAATAGCGGGGAATTTGAATCCTCATCTAACTTATACGGGGATGTGTAGGAGTATGATTCACATCCCAATAACATCCCCACTCACAAAATTTCAGGGAATCTCTATCCTCGTTCCCTTCCCCATTTTTTCGGAGATTCCCCATTCCAATAATTTTAGGGCCCAACGGGACATGTCCTCATAGAGTTTTTGGCACCCCTACTAAACCGAAAAAGAACCATTAACTTTTGACTTCTTCAAACTGAATTGTACCGAAAAAAGATATGGTATGGTTCTGGATATTCAGTAATATTCGTACGGAGAATAGTATTATACTATACCAAATTGGCCAGAACAGTCCCATACCAAAAAATAAAATTATAAAAATATATAAATATATTAATAATTTCATACATAAAGTAATTTACACGTATTGTGCATTATTTGTCATACATTACTACTTTTGGACGACCTTACTTGAGAGGTTCACTTATGACTCGATGTTTGTGTCAGCATAAATTTTAATTTTAGTTGCAGCTCTGTTGAGATTATCTTGATTTTTATTTTTCCGCTTTAAGTTTGATATTGAAAATCTTGAACAATCCCTGAATAACCGATTATTTCTTACTGAATCAAACCGTCTCACTAGATCCGTTAGGTCTGAAATACTGTACCAAACTATCCCTAACATCAGAACGATCTAACATAGATCTTTATAAGGTTTGATTTGTTCCCGGTCCTAGATTTTAAGAGTACCGAACTCTGAGACAATATTGGATTTTCAAATTCCCGAACAGTATCGTCATGTCCACATCCCTATTCCCAATACATCGACCTGACTTAAGCATCGGAATCTTAGCTAAAGGCATCCTAGCAAGTCTAACAATCTATTTTCTAGGTTAGATTAAATCTTATTGGTCAAATATCGAACATCTAGTGTTGAACAATCATAAATAGTTAACACGAAGATTGACCCCAGTTATATCAATAACCATATAAAAATGATTTAGAAACTAGGCAAAGTCTCATGTGCATCAGTTGCACGGCACAATTCAAGGTGGGTCATGATTTATGCTTAAATGTATCACTTATTTTGAGTAAAGGTATTATAATACATTTACCTAGAACAAGTGATACCATTAAACATAAATCTTAATATACTTTCACCATGATATCTTTACTCAAAACATGTAATACCTTTAGACATAAATATTAATAGTGTTTTGTCCATGATCCGAATTATGTTGGGAAAGAACAAACACAAAGAGACGATAAACGAGAAAAACGACAATGCAGAACACACTAAATTTAACGTGGTTCGCTAACAACAAGTTAGCTACGTCCATGATCAACCAAGAGGAACCATTTCAGGATGATCAAGTTTACAATATGGAAGAAGCGACTCTAAACCTGAAAATAGAGTCTAAAAATAGATTGAAGATCCTAGACCAACTGAATACCAAGTACTCAATAAATACTATCTCTAGAATATCTCAGAATGACAATCCATAATCAATACAATGCCAATATGGTTATTTATAAGCCCCCAAATCCGACCTAGAATCAAAATAAACCACATTGGGCCTAAAACGTGTAAACCCATAATTTTACACCACCTAACCTGTCGCGGCTGCCACCAACACTTGTCGCGATTGCGACCAAACTAACTCGACCTGTCATAACTGTTAGAACCACGATTCTTATCCGATCATCAATATTAGATATTCACAATTGGACAATCGTTGTAGGATTGACTGTATTATTATATGTTCTGCATATTAATTAATCTATACAAGAAGGGGTTTATGGAATACATTTTTTGAGTATATGACACTCCAAACCTCCAAGTCTTCTCCGGCGTTCTCACGAACTGCACTACAATACACGGTGTGTGGACACCTTCTTAGATGTCTAATAGCGTGTGTATAAGTGTACAAGAGTAAACTGAATATGTATCCGATATATATAATATATCACAATATTCTTTCTCCCCAAGTAACATATCCTGATAAGTATAGAAGATACTGGATATCTCCAACTTATCTTCTATAATATCATAATATTACAATCCAAATATTGTAGTAATAAATTATAATCCTTGTAATTTATTCCAGTTCACACTGAGCCACCGAAGGGACCTAGTCGGACCCAATTAAAATAAGCTCCAATAAATTAAATATGACTCAGTCAACTCTTGACTTATCATATTAATTTATTAATTAAATTCTATTCCACTAAAATAATATAATTGCCCTTTTAATTTAATCGACATTATAGAAGCAATATAATCAATAATATTATCCTCTAATTGATCGATCCAACATTTACCCCCCTCGCTCAACTAAAGTATTTGCAATAGGCTTCCATGAACAATAAGCCTATGTTCAAACACTTGTCAATCTCAACACGCATATTCTATCCGACAGTCCTGTGTGACTACGTCACACAATATGATTCGACATCTAGTGTCGAATACTGAGCTCAAATTTACTGTATATAAAAGAACTCGTGGGATCATGATCATGCCTATTAAATAGGTGAAGGATTCCAATGTTGTAAATATATGTTCTTTATCACTTCACTTTAATTCCTAAAACACCAAGGTATTGATTAACATATTAATCTCACTCACTAGTGTCTCAAAGAATGCCTAGTTGGTAATAAAGGTACACTATTCACTCAGGATTAAGGTAAAATGTACGTCAAACAATGAATTTAAATTGTATGGTCAAATCACAGTCTAAATTTCATGTGGTCCTGTCCTAATACATCGTACGTGTATCCACGATTCCATTGCCAAGTCAAAGATAAACTTCAATGAAACTGAGACGATCTCAAATAAATTGCACAAATTTATTTACTGATCGCGGACAAAATACTTAGGATTGAATTATAAATCGAGTCTTTCTGTGTTTAATAACTTAAACACTCGATTTATAATATTCCTAAAATCCAAGGACATATGCAAGTTCAAACAAATTATTGTGCAAATAATTTAAATGGTATATTTAATCCTAAAATGTCATTGCACGAATAAACACGTAAAACACCATAACCCCACTCAACATTTGTCCCACTTGTCCAAGAGTAAATGATCTTTGAGTAGTGTAAACTTTACGCTAATTTACTCATAGGACACCATACTTTCAACATTAATCCCACTTGTTCAGGAATTATTGATCTATGAATAATATAAGTCTTACTTTCAATACTGGGCTGCTTCTTAAAGCTGCCACATTCTCCACTTCCGCTGTGGAATCAATAATCCGAGATCACTTGATATCTCCCACACAAAACATCACTATCTACAAACTATATATGAAGCTTTGTACAACACTAACTATCTAATTCTTTTATCCCAATGGATTTAAGAATTAGGACATAGTTTATCTTCAAAGTCCTTCATATCTTAAGATGACATCAACTAGAACAGAAATGTACTATTCTACATTTTTCTGAATATGTAAGATTGTCTACCTCTATTGCTCGTAATATGTAAGACAACATTTTCACATTATTCAAAAAATTATAGAATACTTTAAGGACATAAAAATTTGATTAGGTTCGTGAAAGAACTTTATCAGTATGCACATTACGTGTACTTGACCCTTTTAGATAAAACTGTCTTGTCTCATATTATAGGAAACTTCTATAAGATTCCAGAGAGAGTTAATATACATAGATTTGGTCTATGATACTCTTCCATAGGGAAAAAAAAACATCATAACTACCAAGACTATCCAGAGAAACTTCCTTATTTAGTGATGAGAATCCAAAAACTCTTACACAAAACAAGTCGAAAAATCTCATTTCATCTTAGCTATGAAATTTTCCTAATTGACTAGAATTTTAATATTATACTCCCACTGATCTATAAAATTCTTTTACTAACTCTTCTACTCGTTTATCAGTAGATGTATCATGTAAAACATTTTACATCTCCCACTGAAACTAACAAGTAAGAATTGTAGACTTTGTAAATTCAACTGAGTATGTTCAGTGAGGAACTTTGGACTTGATAAACTAGGAAACTATTTTCCTTTATCTTGTCAAAAAGAACTATACTCTTAAATTCACATCCTTCCATACTTTCGTCCTATAAGAAGGTGACACTTGTCTTTTCAAAACCCTCTTATCTAGGATTTTATGGAAATAAAATGCATACTTTCTGACAATGTATAACACTATTTATTTACTTCAACCCAAAACGCACCAAACCTTTGAGAGGTACTTGGTGAGTTCGAATACTAATTCCCATGAATGATACATGAAGACTTCTAGTCACACTGCCATTTAAAATAAAGAATACATGCATGTAGAGATTCCATCTTCAAACAATTTGAAGAACAACTCATCCTAGCATATAAATTTTGCTTAATTAGTATACTAGACTAAGTTTCACAACTCATCAATCTCATTGGTAGTTTTCCAAATTGATATATAAAGACTTCTCGGTCACATTACTATTTTAAATGAAAATTACATGCTTATAAAGATTTCATCTTCAAGCAATTGAAGAACATCTCATTCTAGCATATAAACTTTGTTTAATTTGTAAATTTGACTAAGTTTCAATAACAATCACTTTCATTGGTAGAAATAACTTGTGCAATTTATCTGATGCAGTGTATTGCAAGTTTTTTATTAATGTTAAGACGTTTTAGGGCATTATTAGACCATTCATCACAAATGCCACCATTATTTAAACATAGTGTTAACACATTTATCAAAATGATTATAACAACCTTGTTTAAATTAAATAGTAGAAAATTTAATTTCTACCACATTTGAGATGATAATAACAATGTCCTAAAATTCTTTATTCTAAATAAAGAGAACACACCAATCAACTTTTGCAAACCCTACTACATCTGTGTTAACCTTTGAAGACTCTACCCTTTCAGTGAGTTTCCTTTGGAAAAGGAATTCATGCAATCATTAGTGGGCCCGAATTCTACTAAGTGATCATAGAATCAACCACTAAACATGACTCAATGAAATTACTTTGCATTTTAAATGCTTGGTAATCCTGGTATTTAGTTTTCCAATTACCCTTCTTCCCACAAGGAAACAAGTTTCCTTTTTGCTTCCTTTGTGTCTTGACTCCCTTTGCACTTTGTTGAGAATTTTCTGGATTTGACTTAGTCTTGTCTACTGACTTGAACAATGTCAATCCATCAAAAACCAACTACTAATGCATCACCATATTTGATCTAATGAACATTCTCAGCACTTTTGAGCTCCTTTATTAGTTCACTCAAAGACATGTTTAGCTTAAAGCTGAATTTGAACTCCGAGAACATCTTTAAGAGTTTAATTCCATGTCGACGTGAATCTCCAACTGATTCAGCCCGTAAAACCGGAACCACCAGATGATCAATGCAAGCATATGATCTCCCACTGGCCCCTAGGTTTCATGTGCATATTCATACTTGACCGGATAACAGTCAGACAAAAATTGACATCCAAACTCGAACATCTTATGAAGACTTTTCATGATTCTTGGCAATTTCCATATTCTAATGTTTTCATTGCATCACATTTCAGATTTATCCTAGATGTAGCAACAAATTAGCACATCAAAATAAAGTCACCTATCATATGCCTCCAAATGTTCAACATTGGATCCCTTGCACATACAGTACGAAATAGTTCAGGTAACAAAATGTTTGATACTTTTCAATAAGAAGAATAATATTAAATAGCATTCCAATCAATAAAATTTTCTCCCACTAGTTGACCGTCAAACAAGACTTTGCATAATGAATTTTAAGACACTTTGCCAAAATCAAATAAATCTAACATGAAATGCATGATAGGTAACTAACAAACGAATAAACTAATTTAATGAGTATACCCAATAACCTACTGTATTATGCGACCACCTAAAACCCCGAAATCAGACATACTTCTCTATAAGAGGAATAAATGTTGATTTATAGCTAGGTTGTGATACTCCCACTAAATCCAATATAATTTGCATCTCATGCTATATTGATTTCGTATCGCATTATTTTGACCATCAATAATATTGTTTGGATATTCTATAGGAAGTCCTCACAATATTGTTGATTTAAGTGTATAACCCATATATTGATAATTTTTAAGTCCGTAAATTAACTATGATACCTATAGGGCACACATAATTAATTCATGTTTAAAAACTTACCACCACAAAGTCAATCAAGTAAATGAAAATGATGCAGTCCTCATATAGGGAGACCAAATAAATTGGCACGAGACATACACATTTTTTCTACTTATGAGTTGTCATCCAATGAACTCAATTTAGTAACTGAAACAATGCAACCCTCCTATGGGGGACCAATTAAATGGCACGAGGCATACATTTTTTTCTTACATATGAGGTTATTAAAATAACTCAATCTAGCAACCAAAATATTGAAACCCTCCTATAGGGAGGAACAAACATATTCTTACTAATGATTATTATATATACGGGTCCAATCTAGTAACCGAAACAGTACAACTTTCCTCTAGGGAGACCAATTTGGCACGAGGCTTACACATTTTCTTACTAATGAGCTAATAGGGGAGGTCGTGGGTTCATTTGAATAAACGGCACCCTCACACACTTAATATTTTTATTGAGAAAAATTGAGATTTTACACTAGTTAATAATATCAAAAACATATTATAGTGATTCTATTATTAATCAATATATTTATTATCTATCCAAAATCAGAAAATAAATATATCAATTATGCATGATAATATAGTACCTAGAGCGGTGCACATGCGATTCTATATGACATGTTATATGAATGACATTTAATCTACAAATAATTAAAGCACTAAAGTAATAATTAAAAAAATTGAACAATTTATGGCCCATCCTAGACACAAATTACAAATAATTGAATTTCTCAATTGAGCCACAAACCGGCTCAACTCTTCAACCTCCATTTGCAGCTTTCTTGGTCTAGGTAGATTTCCCTGCCGACTCTTGTGTCTGATTTGTCTAGCCAAAACTGATTCTTCAGCTCAACACCTAAGCCCAATGTATCTGGCCTAAATCTCCAAAACTAAAATCGATCTGGCTTTCTAACTGATCTCTGAGGCCCAACTCTTGAGCCTAAATCAAAATATCCCAAGTCAAAATAAAAATATTTAGACCCATTAAAACAATAAAATTATTTTTCTTTGGTCAATATTGATATCCAACTTGAATAAATTAATTATATATTCAAGTCAATCAATATTTCTAGTCCATAAATAATTTTATATCTAATTTTAATTTTCTGGTCCAAATTTCAAAGTAATTGAAATCCCATTTGGCTTTCCAATTGATTTTTCGAAACCATTTATTGAGTCCAAATCAAAATTCCAAGCCCAAACTTCAACTTTACTGGGCTTATCAAAATAATAAAATTATCTGTTAATTTCCTTGGCAAATATTGAAGTCTAACTTGAATTAATTTAATATTCAAGTCCATCAATATTCCATGTCCAATAATTTAACAATTTTATATCCAATTTTGATTTTCTGGTTAAAATATTAATTCTTTAGCAATCAATAAATTTAATTTATCTAGACCTCAATCAAAAATTTATTTGGCTCATGAACAAATTCTTGTCACTTTACCTAAATAAAACCATTTGATTAGTCTAATTAAATTAAAATTTCAATAATGCTAAATTATTTTTATTTGACCAACCCACTAATTTTATTAACAACTGGCCCAAACTAATCAAAATTTTCCGGCCCATTTACACAAGCACAGCCCAACAGTAACAAGTCTGCTTGGCCTAGCCTTGAGTCAACTCTGTCTGGTACTGAGTTGACTCGCTCAGCCCTAACTACTCCATAGCCGCCGCTATCATCTTGTTGGTGCACCGGAATCTACTCACCTACCGGAATCCATGGCAGCACCGCCGTCATCCTCTGGACTCGCTGTGATGCATCTTCCTGTTCTGCCGCCGATGTTGCAGCTTGTCGCCTGCACTAGGGCTGTTTGGAGTAGTTGCTACCCTGGATTAACGAGCAACCCTCGGCGACCTACGACCATGCAACCATCACAAACAAAACCAGCAGAAATTCGCGCCACCATCATCGCCACCGTGAGGAGTCGGTTGCGATGGTATGAGCCCCATCCTCCGTCTCCTCAAACCGTTGTTGCCCTTCATTCCTTTTAACCACTATCATGGGTTTCACTATCTCCCCATAAAATTTTCTGCGGAAACCACCCGGATTTTTCATAATTTTTGCTTGATTTCGTGAATTTTGAAAATCAACTATCAGCTTCCATGATAAATTTGATCACAATGGAGGAAACATAGGTTTTGCAGATTAATCCATCGCTTTTAGGGGAAGATGCAGTATGGGCCCTATCTTTGTGGGGAAAGTTTCGACCTTTGTAAATTAACAGTTGAACTTCACATATTGCCACGAACGCCCTCAGATGTGAGTTATAATGCAAAATCACATCTAGACAACAAAAATTGTAATCTAATAAGGGGAAATATGGAGTCGTAATCCACCCCCTTATTTACAGACTAAAAAATATAAATACAAATTCATACCAAAAAAGTTCTAGGCCACAAATCGTTTAATAATTAAAACTCATTCAATCAAACAACACAATAAAATCACAAATCCTAACACCGCTCAATTACTAACGCTATGCATAAACTAAATTAATTAATCGACAACATACAATAATATCAAAACATACGCTCTGATACCATATGTTAGAACCACGATTCTTATCCGATCATCAATATTAGATATTCACAATTGGACAATCGTTGTAGGATCGACCGTATTATTATATGTTTTACATATTAATTAATCTATACAAGATGGGGTTTATGGAATACCTTCTTTTGTGTATATGACGCTCCAAACCTCCAAGCCTTCTCCGGCGTTCTCACAAACTGCACTACAATACAAGGTGTGTAGACACCTTCTTGGATGTCTAATAGCGTGTGTATAAGTGTACAAGAGTAGACTGAATATGTATTCAATATATATAATATATCACAATATTCTTTCTCCCCAAGTAACATATCCTGATAAGTATAGAAGATACTGGATATCTCCATCTTCTATAATATCATAATATTACAATCCAAATATTGTAGTCCAGTTCACACTGAGCCACCGAAGGGACCTAGTCGGACCCGATTAAAATAAGCTCCAATAAATTAAATATGACTCAGTCAACTCTTGGCTTATCATGTTAATTTATTAATTATATTCTATTCCACTAAAAGAATATAATTGCTCTTAATTTAATCGGCATTATAGAAGCAATATAATCACTAATATTATCCTCTAATTGGTCAATCCAACAGCAACTACGACACCCATATGTCGCGACCGCGACAAGTCCCCAACTTCAAATTCACTAATCGGCCACATTTTGTCGCGGCCACGTTGCTACAACGCGTGCAAAATATCTTCAAGGTGTTCTCTATCTTGACACAAATGTCGAACCAAACCAAATACGATTCAAGACACAATCCCAACAAATTGCACGGATCAAGTGATGTACAAGAAACCTTCTCTAGAAACTATTGTAACCAATTTTCTACAAAGTATTGAATGTGCATTGATAATAAGTTAGGTGTGATGGGTCATTGATGACTAGTTCTTGAATGAGGCCAAGACTTTTCTGGTTGGCTTCTTGGTAGTTTGTGGCCTCAATTAGCTTAATTTATATTTCTATACATTTCCAGACCTTTGATTTTCTATTTCCTCCTAATAAGATATCACTTGGGCTAGTTCCACTTTGTTTTGTTTCTTTTTTCCAGGGTAATATGCGATGACATATTTTAAAGTACTAATGTTCGATTATACCACGTCGGTTATAACATTTTTTTTACACATTCAAATTTTAACTTCCAAAATACACTAATGTACTATACTCTCTTTCTTTTGTTATAACCTCATTCTCACTCTCATCCGCTTCGTGTAATTCAAGTAAGGGTTACACAATTCGTGCAATTAGTCACACGGTGTTGTGTAATCCCTTTTTTTTATATAAAAAATATTGTGTTGAAATGGCTGATTACACGAATTTGTGTACGCCATTTTAACACAATTTGTTTATAACAATAAAGGTTAAACGATATTGTGTAATTAGTTTTACATGATATAATGTAATCATTTCAACATATTTGTTTATATAAAAGGCTTACATGATATCGTGTAAGCCTTTTTCTCCCTTTTAACACATTTTTTTTTCTTAAGAAAAAGGCATACATGATATCGTGCAAACTGATTACACGATACCAGGTAACCCTTTCTTTTTAAATAAATTAAGTAGTACACCCCTTTTCTTTTTCTGTTAGGGTAATATGCTTCACTTAAATTAAGTAGTACACCCTAAAAGTGGATAAAATGGGAGAAAGAAAGTCAAAGCGTCAAAAAGATTATTGAAACCTCTTACAGGATACAATAAATTTTTCCCCTATTTAAAAACGTCATTTAAATATTTTCTTTGTAAATACTGGGTATCTCTAAGGGAATATTACAATTTACCATTCCAACTTTGCGTATTTTTTCAGTTTGTTATATAAACTTCTTTTGTTGCAAATTACTATCTCGAACAAATCTCAATCATTGATTGATGTACACGTGTTCACCCATTGATGACTAAGATGACTAAGATTTCTCTCAAATGGTAATTTGCAATAAAATCATAAGTTCAAATGGTAAATTTCAACAAAAAATAAATTTAAACAACAAAGTGTATAATTCAGGGTCGGTCTAATGTTTCAAAGGGCCCGGTGCAGAAAAAGAAAACGAGGCCCCTTAATTTTCTTTTTAAGTAACATGTTATGTGATAAAATAAAAATATAGAACTAGAGAGACATCGAACTTGAGACCTTATATAAGCACAAATTTTTCCCTTGCTAAGGCTAACCAACTAAATTGCACCACATATTGATACACTTATTCAAATGTAGTTAATATATATATATATATATATATATATAGTACTAAAAGAATTTCGAAGGTCCTGGCCGGCGTGGGGCCCTGTGCGGCGGCACCTCCTCAACCGACCCGGTAAAAATGCGTAAAGTTAGAATGACAAATATAATATTCTTTATCTCTAAAATCTTCAAATTTTCTTAATTTCTATAATTTAGCATAAGAATAATAAACTTTTTCATCATTGATATGTTTGCTCAGCGCAATTTTTTACTCTCAAAAGAAATGATGTTTGCATCAAAGATGCACTGCTAATATATTGTTGGAACAATTATAGTATATATTGAAAATAACTTAATAAAAATAATTTACACATAGACTTGCTTTTATAAATGTCCTAAAACAGAATATTTCACCATTTCTTTGATATGCTGAAAACTAAGGGTGTTCTATTTCCAAGAGTCTCCAAATTCCGCACTCTAGAATTTAAGAAGTCTTGAACTTGTAATTTTTGTGTATCTTTCAAACTCTTTATATGACGTATTTTCTTTTTCTATTATTCTATATTTTTCTAAATATATTTTTAACGTATATGTATTCTTCCAATTTATAGAGTTTTGACAGACTCCTCAAATAGACACGATTACTCCTTCGAGAGAGGACGTCTTATCGGTCTGTATTCACAGAAGAAAAGACACATTCCTTTATATCGATGTGCACAAAAGAAAAGGTGTATTCCTTTCTTTATTTACCGAACAACGCCTCTTTTCTTCTCCCCAATAAGATGGTTGCTGCCAAATAAAGTTGCTAAGTGGCGGAGGCCCCCATGTACATGTTTAATTATTGGTCCAAATATATTTTATAAATATTCTAAATCTATTGAATTAATCTACAATTAAATAACAAATTAACTTCAAACATTAAATATCCAACAATACCCCACATTTGAAGTTATATTTTTATACTTTATTTTTATCAATTTTTGTCTGAGAGAAACATCGATATATCATGCATCAGGTGAAGTGTCTAAATAGACTTGAACTTACCTTAGTGGAAACTTATCAAAATAATTACTTGGCGAAGTAGTGGATATAGACGATCTTGAACTGTTCACCGTATGTAGTAATCAAGACAATAAATTTCACACATAATATATCACCATATACAAGTTCGTGGTTGTGTTCATTTTGGCCCTGAACGTATTCCGGTTTCGTGATAGCTTTAGAGAACTTAGTCATTTCATTCTCATAAATGTTGTTGATACGCAAATTATGTATTCAATTAAAATTCACCACGTAATAAAACATATATTAAGAATTAATTTTATATTGATTATTTTAATGTTGGGAATTAATCAAATAAAATTCCTAAGTTAAATAGTAAATTTAATTGATGATTTGTTATATTTTTTTTTGGCCTATTGAAAGCCGTTGCGTGTCAAAGAATTCTAATATTACTAAATTAAATTAATTTAAAAATTATATAAAGTAATGATGGAAGATTTAAATTATGATGAAGCAATAAGAAGACTCCACATATCAAGATGGTGCATATATATCATATTAAAAGGAGATCTTCGTCGAAAATAAAGGAGAACTTGGTATAACCCACATAAATAGGCCAAATTGGAAGTAAAGGAGCTACGAGCTTTATGGATTTGAAGCATATCAAACTATTGTGGGATTTGGTAATGGAGGGATATCATTATATTCCCTCTATTTCAAAATAAATGATGTTTTAGAAAGAAATGGAAGAATAAAGAAATAAATATATTGCCAAATATACTCCTAGATTTTGTGGTGGTAAGATTTGATGAAATCAAATATGAGTGGGAGGTTGAAAAGTAAAATATATTTTAGGATTAATATAGGGGCAAAATTGAGAGAAATGGTAAAAAATAGCTTAAACATCAATTATTTTGAAAAATCATTAAAAAATTAAAACATAATTTATTCTGCAACGAAGGGATAACATATTTGAAGGATGAGTGGGTCTTGCGTGCATCCAATGCACAATAGTGCTTATTGTACATCTTCCTAAAATCAATCTACTTGATAAAAAATGGAAACAATCAAAATAAGAGAAAAAGTCAACATTCGCGCACAATCAAAATTTGCGCGCTCCCTTCTCTTTCAAAATTCATGCCAGTCAAAAGAGTTTTTTCAACAGTTTACAATATAATTTGTTCAACCTAATAGTATAGTTTATTACGCCTAACATTATAATATTATTTGTTCAGCCTAATAATATAGTTTACTATGCCCAACAGTATAATATTATAATCATAGTTACAATATAATTTTTTTTTTTTTTGTAAATAAATAGTTTTACTGTAAATTGTAAACTACTGTACATTTATTTTTCCAGCTTACAGTATAATTATTGTTCCCTTATAGTACATTACTAGTTTGTTTAAAAGTATAAGTTCATTTAGTAATACATTGTTTACAATTTTGAGTATATCTATTAATTCTTTATATGATACTCGATAAATATTTTCGTGTTATAGTATATTTATTGTTTGCTTATAGTATTGATTATGTTGCCTAACAATATACATTTATTAATTACATTATAACTTTTTTCTATTATTATTTTTCTATGTAACAATATATTTATTGTTTGCTTGTAGTATATTTTATGTTGCATAATAGTATAAGTTTATTAGTTTCAATGTCAAATTAGTACTTTAAATCAAATAAAGTGAAACTATATATATCGCTCATATCCTTCTTATCTGAAGATAATATCACTAGAAAACCAGACATTATCGCCAAGCATGTCACAATACAGACTCTTTTATGCAAATTCAATTCTCCTGTTGTTCTCTTCATTTAATACCACAGCCCAGAACAACTACCCCTTCATCATGTTCTTCTTCATACGGGTCACAACCCAAATCAAATTCTGGATGCTTATCTCAAGGGTAACATCAAACCCATTTCCACCCACCCCAGCACATCAACTTGACGCTGCTCGATCATCTCATTGCAGAGCCGGGGCTCAACTTGCAAAAGTAAGTATTAAAGCAAAAGCAAAAATAGTGAACAGCCTTGCTAGATCTTCAATATGTGGCCTCCATGAAATATTTGCCTACATATTGCATATATATAGTGCAAATATATAAGAGTGCATGAACATCTATGCTTCCATAGTTCAGAAGACATGAAGAAGTTGACTCGTGGTGCAACAATTGGTAACAATGGCCGGTCATTAGCTGGAGATGGCAAGGCTTCAAAGGAGGCGATAAATCAAAGAGATCCCACCAGATCAGACCCAAATATCGGGCGGGCTTAGAGCTCGTTATGGATAATGGCGAGGAATTGGTGGTGGTTCTGAATAGGTGTGGTGGTTTGGATGATGAATCTCCGAGCAGATCCGTCCAAAAATATGTGGAGATAAGAAAACATACGGAGAGAGAAACCGAGTGAGAGTATTGAAAGAGAGAAGAAAGTAAAAATCGATGTCATTAGATGTGAAATCTACTTCACGGAGAGGAATGGAGGCGGTATCAGCGAGACGAAGTGGAGGTGGTGGCAGTGGCATGGCAGGCGCAAGAGGAGTACATGGGGATGATGCAGTATTTTATACCCTAGTGTTCCGCAAGTGTACAGATCTAAAGCAGATAGTGGCAGACAAGGTCGATCCCATAAGGACTATTAATTACGTAAGCTTAGTACCCTAATTTTAATACCTCTACTCTATCTAGACTTTCAAATAATTGGATGAATTTTATATTATCTAAATTAATTGCATATAGTTAACTAACAAAGAATTACTTGAAAGACAAGTAATCAAAGATAAGATAAACTTAGATGGATTAAGTTGTATTCTAGGGCATAGATTTGAATTATGAACTTTTATGTAAGATTAACCTAAAGCTCTAGACTTTTAAACCAATTATGTTGTTTATTAGGCAGCGCTACTCTATATCAACTCTTCTCCCGAAGCGGCTAACGTATATATCAATTAAGGATAGTCACTCTCCCTAGTCAACCAAACCTAAAAGACTCCCAAGGGTCCTCTAAACCAATGCCTACGCAACTATCTCACTCCTCCCGGACAATATTGATAACTACGCTAAATGCTCGTATACCTATTAACAATTCTCTTCTCCAGAAGTGAAATTGCTAGCAATAGAATTACTAAGTTGGCTAGATTAAGCAACTCATAAAATAAAAATAAAGTATATAGATAAAACAAACATAACTTGGAGTCTAGAATTAAAGATAAAATTAAAACATAATTGTTCACAATCTAGTTTCTAACCCTAGAACACAATATGTGTTTAGCTACTCATAATTAAAGTCAAAATCCAACTATATTCATAGAAAAACATAGTGAAAAAATTAGCTAAAGAAAAGGAATAGAAAAAACCCGAATCTTGTCTCCAATCTTCGTCTTGTCACGTCCTTGATCTTCACTCTCTCCTCCAAGGCTTCTCTGATTGTGTATTGTCTGTTATTTTTGGACCTAGAGGCGTGTATTTATAAGTTGAGAAGGATTTGGGTTGAAACAGGCCCAAAATAGGTAAAACGATAAGTACAAAACGTGTAGGAATTGCCATCGGAAGCAGCCGTATTTGCGAACGCGTCCGACCTGGCCAGACAAGTTTTAGGTCTGAATTCTAAGCTATTATTTATGATCTTCAATTCGGAAATGAGATTTGTCCCTTTCTAGCAAAGTTGTAGCCTTTTGAATCAGCTTTCCAACGCCACTAATTTCACCTTAATCAGAGTTATAGATCTCAAGATATAACCAAATACTAGAAGCGTGTCAGGCCGAAAAAAACTTTACTTCCGAAAGCACGTTTGACGCGACCATTCCCAACTGATGCGGCCGCATTGAGTTGGCAGTGTATTTATCACTTTCTAGGTCACTTTTGATGCGGCCGCATCCGTGGTCGACCCTTTTGCTCTTTTAACTCCTTTTTTCGTCTGGTTTTGCCCTTGTTTGTCTTGTTTCTTCTCCGAATTTCTCCCAAATGGAATTTTTAACCTTTTTATACCTGATTATCACAAAAAAAAAAAAAAGTACAAACACGTCATCTTACTCAAGATAATGAATTTAAGCACATTCCAACTAAATAAACATGCAAATGATACCAAATATATCTCTAAATCAACCTAAGATGCATGTAAAAACGACATGTATCAGCGGGGCTTGGTGTAATTGAGGTGGAAGAGAGAGGCAAACCAGAAATTGGAATGTGCGTTCCTCATTTACGGTGGTAAATAAAAAGATGAAAAGAAATAACGGGGTCCGGATTAAAACTTACAGCAAGTGTACAATAAATCTTGTGTGCACCAAGTTTTTTCCTTGAAGGATTATCCTCGTCAATTTTGACGCAGAATTGGGGTGGTGAATTGTGAAATTAATTTGATAATTGTCTCAAAGATATTTGATATATTTAATATCTTGGAGGACCAATCAAATTTCTCCATTCGGATCCTTAGGGTTCTCCATCCTACAACTATAAATATGGTCTCATTGTTTCACCAAAAAACACAATACAAGCTCAAGAAAGGTGTTACAAAGTCAATCTTGAGATTAAGGCGTTATAAAGCCAATCCGGCGTTACAAAGCCAATACATTAAAGTGACAACGTTTGGTTCAGGATTTTACTCTGATCCTCGAATTTAACGTTATAAATTGAAGAACTCATATTCGGTGCGGATGAAAAGCCCAAAGTTCATTGAATATTCAAGACTCAAGAATTATTGTTCTTCAAGTTCTTGAGATTTTCTACATTTCATCCGAAATTAAGGCTTTGAAGCCTCGGATAAACGTAATTAAAGAACAAAATTTATGCAGAGAAGATCAAAGCTATTAATCACTCCAAACGTTGAAGATATTGTTCGAAGAGAAGAATCAGAGGAGAACTAGAGTATGGAACACGCAAATTGTAAACTTTATCCATTTGATCCAAGAAATTCGATCTTGTAATTCTTTTTGTGTTTATTATTCTATATAATACACAAAATTTATTGTTACCAATTTGGCACACCCGGTGGGACCATCCCTACCTTTCATCTCTTACTCTTCGATGTGAATACTCAAAGTTTAGCAATGGCAAATCACAAAGCTCTAACGGTCAAGATAAATTCCTCAAAGTCTTCAAGTGCTCCAAGTACAAATGTTGGGGTTATCACAGGAAGCATGTCCAAAGCACTACAATCACAGTCGACATCTCTTAAAGCTATCGAGAAGGATCCGAAGCAGTTCGTCGCTAACATCGCAAATGAGGAAGACAACTCTACGTGCTCTACTCCTCGTCTTTCATCAAGTTCAGAAGTAGTTCAAGTCATGACAACAAATGTTTCATCTCTTGAAGAACAACTTGCAAGTTTGACTGAGGCCATTGGAGAACTTACAAGACATGTCCAAGAACAAGACTCTAAGATTGAAAATTTGATAAGAAAAGTTAACCATGGTGATACAAGTTGTGCTCTTGGGAAAGAACCAGCTGAAAATCAGGGCGAAGTCGAAACATCTGAAAGGCGGGATATTATTGACAAAGAAAGGTCTTTAAAAGAGCTCCAAGTTTCTGCTTAGGGTTTGATCCCCATTGATCAACTGAAGGAGCACATCAGGGGAACAATCAAGGAGAAGTTAGATGGAAACTCGAAGTCCTCTTTCACCTATACAAAGCCATGTACGCAACGAATTGGCAATTTAAAGATTGCGATGGGTTACCAACCACCTAAGTTTCAACAATTTGATGCAAGGGCAACCCCAAACAACATGTAGCCCACTTCATCGAGACATACAAGGATGCTGGAACTTATGGTGACCACTTAGGGAAGAAGTTTGTTAGATCACTCACAGACAATGTATTCAATTGGTACACTGATCTAGATGCAAACTCAATTGATAGTTGGGATCAACTAGAGCAGGAGTTCCTCAATCGCTTCTACAACACTCGGAGGATTGTCAGCATGATTGAACTGGCCAACACAGGCCAATGGAAAGAGGAGGTTGTACTTAACTCTATTAACCGATGGAGGAATTTAAGCCTCAATTGCAAAGATCATCTGTGTGAAGCTTCCACGATTGAAATGTGCATTCAAGGAAGGCAATGGGGTCTTCGGTACATCTTCAAGGAATTCGGCCGAGGACATTTGAAGAACTAGCAACTAGGGCACATGATATGGAGCTAAGCATGGCCGCAAATGGAGTTGAAGGGCCACCGACCCTTGACTTCCCCAAGTCCAGAGAAAGGCTAAAAACCAAGAAAGGGGGCAAGTCTTTCGTCAAACCATCAACAAAAGAGTCAATGGCGGTGAATGTCAAATCCATTAAGTTTCAAACAAAGAAGGATGGTAAAGAAGGCGAAAAGAAGGGCATCCCTCGAGATTCGGGACAAAGAAGGCGGACCTTAAAGGAAATGTAAGATAAACAATATCTTTTTTCTAGACTCTGATGTTCCTTGGATCTTTGATGACTTACTCAAGGAGGGTTTGTTCGAGCAACCAAAAATGAAGCGACCTGAAGAGGCTAGAAGAAGTGATGACCCAAAGTTTTGCAAATACCATCGGCTGCTGGTTCACCCGATTTAAGATTGCTTTGCATTCAAAGACAAAGTGTTGCAGTTGTCGCGAGAAGGAAAAATCTTACTAGGGGGAAGATGCTACGACGAATCTCATCACTGTAGCATGTTCCACATCGAGTCATCAAAATGAAGAAGCATGTTTATCTGAGACGGAGAACCATTCTTCTGATAGTGACCGTACTTCATTAATCACTTTCACCGATGAAGACTTGCAACCCAGGTTGACCCACATAATTGGCCATTATCCATTAGGGCATACACACGTTAGCAAAATGTGAACAAAATACTCATTGACAGAGGCTCTTTCGTGAATATCATGCCTCTATGAACATTGAAAGAGTTGGGGATCTCTAAAGATGAGCTTGTAAGTAGTCAATTGATGATCCAAGGCTTCCATCAAGAAGGGCAACGAGCTCTTGGAGTTATAAGGCTAAAATTGCTGATGGGCGAGATGACTTCGACATCCTTACTTTATGTGATTGATGGTAGAACATCGTATAATATGATCCTCGGTCGCCCATGGCTGCAGGAGAATGGGGGTAGTTACTTCTACATGGCACCAGTGCCTAAAATATTATGAAAATGGCGTTGTAAAAAGGGTAATTGCTGACGATAAGCCTTTCTCTAAGGCTGAATCACATTTTGCCGATGCCAAATATTACTTCAAAGACAAAAAAGCATCAAAAGATGAAGAAGGTGTCTCAAACAAGAAGTCTGAAAAGTATCAAGCCGCTAAAGACGAAACATGTAAGCTTTCACCTCATTATGATGGAAAGACCTCAAAGGGCAACGTGCTCCTTTCCAAAAAGAACATCTCGATGATTTAACTCTGCCACTACACAAGCTTGATACAACAATTTCATCAAGTCAACCACTTGAGGGGTTTGTCCATCTGACATTAGGAGCTAGACCTGAGCATGGAACACTTATGTTTCTTGATGACGACAAACACTTTGGCCCGAAAGCCTTTAAACTTCATGTTCAAGCTAGGTATAACCTACAAGAAAACAACTCCAATAAATTAAATGTTGCCTCGAATACTGTAAAGAAGGTTGTCCATGGTGGTAAAGTTCCAAGGTAGGTCTTGGTTACACGCCATCCAATCATGTTCGCATCATCATCAAAAAAGCAAGCACTAATTATGTCATTGAAGAAGTTTTCTCAATAGAAGAAATGTTTGATAGAAATTGGAGGAAGGTACGTCGAGTTTCCATCTTTGAAAAACTTGGTCCGATGAAAAGACACGGGAGAAGCACTCACCGAAGGATAAATATTCCAAGTTAAAAGGGGGCAGCGAACGGAAAGGCAATCAAATGCTTCGAAGCCTAATTCTTTCTCGCATGAAGAGGCGTACCACATTGATTGTGTCATGTGACAAAAAGCTGAAGGCTAGAATGCAGACGATCATATTCACATAAACACAAGATGAAGATGATAGAGAAAGTGTGGTTTCTTCGTATTACGTCAATAGTGGTACTCAACATATTCCTCAACGTGCCCCTCAAAGCGTTAGAGAAAATCCAGGAAGCTAAAGTATTCAACTAATCATAGGTGGCTACATCAACGAAGGAGATGGTACTATGCAAACAATCCAAATAAGGTAAAGGAACGGACAAGTGAGAACATGTGTGGACTTTAGTTAAGTTGAAGAGGTAAATGAGGACATTGCCTCAACAAATGACATCACCTTGAGTGAAGAGGTCCATAATGTAGAAGAAGATGCTGAAATCGCTCCTCCAAAAGTCGAAGAAGGAGTGAAATCGACAGTAGATGAGCTGAAGGAGGTTAATTGGGCGACGTTGATGATCCATGACCAATTTACATTAGTGCCTTATGAGTGTCAATGAAGAAGAGGCGTACATTAAATTTCTACGAGAATTTAGAGATGTATTTGCATGGTCATACAAACAGATGCCTGGATTAGACCTTAAGGTATGTCCACCATTGAACATCAAGAAAGGAACTCGACCTGTGAAGCAAACTCAATGTCACTTTAGGCCCAAGTTGATCCCCTTGATAGAAGCATAAGTGAACAAGCTAATCGAAGTTGGATTCATTGGAGAGGGCAAAATCCCACATGGATATCCAACATTGTCCCAGTGAGAAACAAGAATGGCCAAATCCGGGTCTGTGTTGAATTTAGAGATCTAAATGTGGCGTGTCCAAAAGATGACTTCCCACTACCAATCATCGAGCACATGATTGATGCTACCACGGGGCACGAAGCTTTGTCCTTCATGGATGCATCATTGGGATATAATCGAATTCGCATGTCATCAAAGGACGAAAAGTTGACAACCTTTCGAACTCTGAAAGGGATATACTGCTACAAGGTGATGCCATTTGGATTGAAGAACGCTGGAGCCACGTATTAAAGAGCCATGCAGAAGATAGTTGATGACATGCTCCACAAGAATATTGAGTGCTATATTGATGTCGTGGTCGTGAAGTCCAAAAGGCTAGAAGATCATCTACAGGACTTAAGGAAAGTATTTGAGCGCCTCCATCAATACCAACTTAAAATGAATCCCCTTAAGTGCACATTTGGAGTCACGTCTAGAAAGTTCCTTGGATTTGTCATCCACCATCGGTGAATAGAAATCGAGCAATCTTAAATTAATGCAATTCTAAAAATGCGTGAGCCGCAAAATATTCACGAGCTTAAATGTCAACAAGGAAAGTTAGCATATATTCGGAGGTTTATAGGGGTAGAGGCCGAAATCTTGGCCTCCAAGTAAGGGGATTGGATCGAAAATCTGGGAGAGGAAAATATGGATAAAATTCTATTCCCTTTAGGAATCAGATTTACCCATATCTTTTCTTTCCTATCTCCTACTTCTAATTAATCCTTATCGTTTTAGTTAATGGACTTCTATTGGGCTACTCAAGGGGCCTTTAGGAGGAATAGGATTGGGCCTCCCAATGGGCCTAGATATCCATATTGAGCCATCAATATTATTCTAGCCCATTAATATTAATTCATTCCACTAAAGAATTCATATTGAACTAACCATCCTAATCCATAGTACGAAATATGGCTCCCGAGTATTATTTCCCATGTTTAAGATTCAATGTCCATGAATTAATTTAAGCTACTGAATTCTTTAATCAATTATTATCTTTTATTCCTTGAGAATAAACAGCTCAACATTATTATCATATCAGAAGTTAATCCACTGTACATGTTTGATATGATAAAACATTCTGAGCCCATCAAGGGGACATAATCAACTTGTTTTACCAAGACACGATTTTCTGTATTAATTTAGCAATCTGCCATATAATTAATAATATTACCCAAAGTATAGAGCATTGAGTCCCATTGACTCTTTGCTTAAAATAAATCAAAGCAACATTAATTAATTATATACAATCCCAATTAAGTGACATAAATTAAGAAATCAATAACCATTGAGATCTAGTTTTTCTATCAAGTCAGTCTAGAAAAATTATCTCGCTATTGGTCCAATTCAGTGGAACAAATGAACTAGTGTAATCTCTTGGTCAAGACAAACCAATCCAAGCCTTACACATCAACTTCTACCAATGGATTGTTCAATTCCATCTAAGTTGTGAATCATTATACTTATTACAAGGAACCAATAATGTGTTATTCTATGATCTACCACTTACCACATTGTCTACAATGTAAAGTATTCAAACAATATGCAATAAATATACATAACATTCATAATATATAAGGCAAACAGTGCTAATTTATTCTCATTCATTAAAGTGTGCAAGAAACAGGATATATACAAAGCAACACTTAAAAGCATGCTTTACAATATAACCCTAACAGAAGGAGCCGGTGCTGGAGTTGCCTTTGTGATGCCAGATGGTGAAGTAATTTCATACTCATTTAGTTTAACTCAGAATTATTCGAACAATATCGCTGAGTACTAAGCACTCATAATTGGGCTCGAAATGGCAGTGGACACAAAGCGACTGCATCTCAAGGTGTATGGAGATTCTGAGTTGGTTATCTACCAGCTACTCGGAGAATATGAAGTTAAGAAGGCCGAATTGCTACCATACGTCACTTAAGCTCGAACACTTATTGGGTTGCTTGGAGATGTAGAACTTGACCACATTCCAAGAAAGTACAATAAACAAGTTGATGCACTTGCTAAGCTTTCAGCAACAATTGCTATGTCTAACACTGAGGTACGTGTGCCAATATATAAAAGCTGGGTCATTCCACCAATCTTTGAGGATGAAGGTGATGAAACAGAGGAAAGTCTTTTTGTTAAAGTATTTGAGATTGAAGAAGAAGATTGGAATCAAGCCTTTGTAGTTTACTTGAAATATGAGAAGCTACCAAATGACCCTCACCAAAGAGCCGATGTACGGCGCCGAGCATCACACTTCATTTACTTCAAAGGGACACTCTATAGATAATCATTCGATGGAGTTTTTCTGCGATGCTTGAGTAATGAGGAAGCCGACCAAGCTATGGAAGAAGCCCACTTCAAGATTTGTGGAGCTCATCAACCGGGGCCAAAACTACACTTCCGGATTAAGATGATAGGTTACTACTGGCCAAAAATGGTGAAAGATTGCATAAATTATGCGCAAAGGTGCTAAGCTTGTCAGTTTCATGCAAATCTCATCAATTAATCACCTGAGCCCCTACATCCTACTATTACTTCATGTCCCTTTGATGCTTGGGATTCAGATGTGGTTGGACCAATGACGAAATCTTCTGGTGGACTCCAAATTGGCTGAAGATGTGTCTCTGAAAGAAGTGAAGAAAGAAATAGTGACTAATTTCATCCGGCGTAACATAATCTACAACTATGGGGTACCAAGATATATCATCACCGACAATGAAAAGTCGTTCAACAATAGTTTGATAGATAATCTCTATCAGAAGTTTAGATCAAGCAAAGAAAGTCATCCATGTCGCATGCTGATGCCAATGGTCTTGCCGAGGCATTCAACAAAACTTTATGTAACTTGTTGAAGAAAGTGATTGCAAAGTCAAAACATGATTGACATGAAATAATGAGAGAAGCTCTACGGGCATATCACACTATGCACAAGACGGCTACGCAAGCAACTCCTTACTTGCTGGTCTATAGTATGGAAGTTGTTCTTCCTCTTGAGCAGCAAATTCCATCATTCAGGATAGCAATGCAAGAAAGGCTAATTGAAAAAGAGAATGTGCGGTTGTGTCTCGAGGAGTTGGAGGCTCTTGATTAAAAGTGATAGGAAGCACAATGAAGACTCGAATATTACCAAGCTCACATTTCAAAGGAGGTGACTTTGTGCTTGCTGTTCTGAGCTCGATCATCACTACTCACCGAATTGGGAACAAGTTTACATCAAGGTGGGATGACCCTTATGCTATGAAGGAAGTTGACACGAATGGTGCTTACAAGTTGTTCTCTGAAGATGGCGTACAGGCCGGTCCCATAAATGGGAAGTTCTTGAAGCGCTACTGCGCTTGAGCTTGCTGCAAAAATAATAAATAAATAAATAAATAAAATAATAATAATAATAATAAAGAAAAAAAAAAAACTCCTGGCACGCATGAGTATGAACTGTGAACGGCAACCACCAAAGGTAAAGTATGGGGTTAAAATGCTAACTTACCCACTTTGGCTAAAGTGGATAAAGAATAGCCACTCCTGGCCCACATGAGTATAAATTTTGTACGGCACCCCCCAAAAAAACAAAATACAAAGTGGAAATTTGAACTACGTTATGGCTTGATCCCTCTTAACGAGGTACGTAGGCAGCTTAGAAATATTGTAAGTACAGTCATATTTATTGTGTTTCCCTCTCCTAAGTTGCTCCGAGTTTACGGATCCAAGCTCCAAATCCATCAAGTTATCTGATTTCGTCAAATTGGGTTGTCAAGCTCAACTTCAAATAAATCCATCTTTCCAAAGTCAAGCATGTCAAATCCGTCCAAATCTATTATGTTGAAAATTCAACTTCCAGATTCAAGAACTCCTTGGAATGAGTATAAACTATTAATAAATTTTCAAATTCAAGTTCAAAGCTCCTTAACACGGGTTTAAAAAGCCTTTAAATCAAATTCAAGTTCAAGGCTCCTTGACCCGAGTTCAAAAAGGTCTTCAAATCAATTTCAAATTCAAGAACTCTTTGATACGAGTATAAAAATATCAATATGTCTAGAGAAAGTTCTAGAAGTCGATTTGAGACTCATCCACTCCAAGACACATCGCCCGTGAACAAGTCTTGAGGGAGCATTTTTTTATAAGCAAATTTCGTATACAATAAAAATGCGCCACGTCATATAATATATGTTGAGAATCAATTTTATATTGATTATTTTAATGATACTAATTAATCAAATAAAATTCCTAAGTTAAATAGTCAATTTAATTGATGATTTGCTATATATTTTATTGGCCTGTTGAAAATCGCCGCATGTCGAAGGATTCTAATATTAATAAATTAAATTAATTTGGTAATTATATAAAGAGGTAATGGAAGATACTATGGACCAATCAGAAGACTCCACATATCAAGATGATGCATCCTCCGTCGAAAATAAAGGTGAACTTGGTATAACCCATATAATAGGCCAAATTCACTACGAGAATTTTGCAAATAGACAACACAATTTATCTATTGTCTAGTTATAAATAAATATGTTATTAACAGTGGTGTTGTTAGAATTACCCTTTTGACAACAATTTAGAACTGTTGTGTGTTCAGCAATAAACAACGGTGTCCACTACAGTACAAAATCGTTGTCTATTCAATTATAGACAGTAGTAGAAAATTGTTGACCTTCTTGTAAAATCGTTGTCTTTGTTAGCAAAGAAAAAGAAAATCGTTGCCTTCGGATGAAAGACAATAGTTATATTATTAAATAATGTTGTTAAATGCATATTCTCATATGAAACACCCAGATAGTCAAAACATTATAAAATATTTACGGAACATCAAATACAAAAAATTTGTTCAATAAATTCATCAGTATTAAATTAATTATTATAATACATACTAAAATTTGATTAAATTTCGTAAACTCTTAAATTCAAGCATGAACTAAAAAACCTCTAAAATCTAAACAGATCACTAAAACCTCCACTTGTTTATTTCTATTTTAACATTAAACCTCCTTCGACCCATATGCAAAGTACGGAAACGTCAGATCAGTCGCAGCCTCCTTATAATACACAAAGACGATTGTGCTATTATCATGCATGCTCTCTCCAACAAAGCTGGTATAAATCAAATTCACCGTATTATCAAACCACAAATAAGAATAATGATGACATAAGTATATGTTTAGTGTAATAAGAATCAAAGTATCTGTTTAATGTAGTAAGAATCAACACTATGAAAAATGACTAAGTAAGTAAAAGAATCAAACGTGTCCTTTTGACTTAGTAAGAATCAAAACTATGAAGTGATTGAGCATATTTTTAAGCCGCAAACAAATTAATAAAAAGAATTGTAGTTAGTGTAGTAAGAATCAAAACTATGAAGCGAGCATGAATGAACATTTAGAGATAAGGCAAGAAATTTGGGCCATGCCGATTCTAACGGGCTTAAAATAAGGTCGAGTTGGGCCTCTCGCTTGTTTTAGTGACCTCACCAAGCATGCCTATCCCATTACTAAAAGAACATGGGAAAGGGACCTAACTGACTGGGCCCACTCTGTATATCTATATAAGTATAACAAATCATATAGAGATGATATATTTCATCCTTGCAATCAAACTATCATTAATTGAGAAATTTGAATGAACTTACAATTGAAGGTCCTTGAGCTCTGAAAGGAGATACTTGGTTGCTTCTTCAATGTGTTTCTTGAACAACTCTTGTTTCTCCGGTTCCAGCTTGGGTGTCAAGTTCTCTATATATGCAATAAAATGCTTCTTGTCGAAAGTAAGTTGTTCCTACAAATGAAGGCAACAAACATCAATATAGAATAAGTAACATAAGAATAGTGAAGGAGTAAAGTAAGTATATGAAGCAGATTATTCCTACAAATGAATGCAACAAACGTCAATATAGAATGAGTAGCACAGGAAAATAAGTGTGATTCACATAACACAAGAAAACAATGACAAACTTGTGTGGCGGTCACACGAATCCCATTCCGTATGACGGATCTAATCTACGAGTAAATTAATGACCCAACACTCATCTCCAAGTCCTAGCCTTATTTAGAAAATAAAATTCTTATTGGTCGCACGGAATAAGTTCTATGTGGCTGCCACACACAAGACTCACTCACTGAGGGCATACCAACCTGAAGCTAACAATCTATTTTGTATAGATTATTTAAATTTGGTGGTCCAGGATTATGATCTCTATGGAACGGAGTTCAGCGATTTCTTGGTCCTAGGCCTCCCAGCTTATAAGATATTTCTTTAGTATTGAAGATGCTAAATTAATGAGAATTAATTGTAGAAACAGGGACCAAACGTGCTAGTTATATCCATTTGGACAATAAATATTAATGTCACACAATGGGTGTTGAAGTTTGCATCAAAATATATATTTTTATATCAAAATAAATATTAATATTTTTTGAAGAAAATTAGGTACTAAAATTTTATAAAATAAATTACTCCAAATGTTCTTTCATTTTCATTGTACGGCCTCCGTGGAAATAAGCACCATGCTTGTTAGTGAACTCAACTCCTAAACACACAACTAAACAGAATCTGGAATTCGCACAAAGATCAATCTGAAAAACACACACTCAGTTCGGCCAAAGTTATGGTCGAATTGAACTTGCGTAACACAGGAACTAAAATTGAATCACACACAGCTTTTACGTGGTTCGTTCAAGATGAACTACATCCACGGAGGCAAGACACACCCCAATCCACTAAGAAATTCAATCAATTATAGAGAATACACCCAATAAACGAAATGCCCAATTCTGGTTACAAATTAGGGCAGAAACGTTCAATCTCAAAATACTCTCTCTAATCTAAGAAATAAGGAAATTGCTCGGCGTAGTGATCTTCTCCTTGATGAGAGCTTTACAATGATATAAGAATTGGAGCTCGAATGTAACTGTACAGAAAGTTCTAACTGAATCAAGTTGAGCTCAGCTACCGGACAAAAACGACGGTTTTCTTCGTCACAAACTCTGAAACTAATCCGTCACAAATGACGGTTATTCTCAACTGCCACGAACCCGGCTCACTCTGAACAGCTTGACTTCTTGATGCTCAAACCCGGTTCAAACCTCCGGTTCTTCACTTCCTGACCCCGGTTCCACATTCCCAACACACCATACTACAAAGTATAGCTCACTTGATGAGATTGAACACCACCTCACAAATCTCCACCTCAATGAATCAAGTGTGCCTCTTCCTGCCTCATCACTGCCTTTCTGTTACTGCTCTTCATGACATTGCTCAAGCTGCAGCAAGCTCGAACAATGCTCCACTTTGTTCCCAGGTACACCCTTAGTAAGAAAATCAGCAGGGTTATGCAATGTGTGTACCTTCTTCACCTCCACAGAACCAGAATCAATGATATCTCTAGCAAAATGCAACCTAACATCAATGTGTTTTGACCTTTCATGAAATGCTTGGTGTTTCACAAGGTGTAGAGCACTTTGATTATCACAGTAGATTGCCACACACTTCTGCTTGATATCCAAATCTCTCAAAATCCCTTTCAGCCAGATTGCTTCTTTGATAGCTTCAGTTAAGGAAATATATTCTGCTTCTGTTGTTGACAGTGCTACAACTGATTGTTGTACACTTCTCCAGCTGATGGCTGTTCCAAATAAGGTAAACACAAATCCAGAAATAGACTTCCTTGTGTCTATGTTTGCTGCAAAATCAGAATCAGCAAACCCCTCCAATGCAACAGTACTTCCATCCACTCTCTTTTCAAACTTCAGTGACAAGTTCACTGATCCTTTCAAATACCTCATCACATGTTTCAAAGCTTCCCAATGCTCAACTCCTGGGTTTGACATGAACCTGCTTACTAAAGACACAGCATAGGCCAAGTCAGGCCTGCTACAAATCATTCCATACATAAGACTTCCAACTCCACTTGCATAAGGGATATTGCTCATATGTATGATTTCCTCTTCAGTCTTTGGGCATTGTTCTTTGGAAAGTTTCTTCTGTAGATTAACTAGAGTGGAGAGAGGTTTGGCTTCATGCATATGAAACCTCTCCAACACCTTCTGTAGATATTGCCTCTGAGATAACCAAAGCACTCCAGCTTCTCTGTTTCTTAGAATGTTCATGCCCAAAATCTTCTTGGCCTCTCCCAGATCTTTCATGTCAAATTCAGTGTTAAGTTTATCCTTCAACCATTGTACCCTCTTCTGGTTCCTGCTTGCAATTAGCATATCATCCACATACAATAGAAGGAAGACTTTATCTTGCTCTGAACCTTTGTTGAAGTAAACACAACTATCATAAAGACTTCTTACAAAGCCAACACTGATCATGAAGTCATTGAACCTCTTATTCCACTGTCTTGGACTTTGTTTGAGTCCATATAGTGACTTCTTCAGCAAACAAACTTTGTCTTCTTGTTCAGGAACAACAAAGCCTTCTGGCTGTTTCATATATATCTTCTCATTGAGTTCTCCATGTAAGAATGCTGTCTTTACATCCAGTTGTTGTAATTCCATGTCCTCTTGTGTAACTTTTGATAAAAGCAACCTGATTGAGCAATGCTTTACCACTGGAGAGAAAACTTCATTAAAATCAATTCCTTCTCTTTGTGTAAAGCCCCTAGCCACCAATCTTGCTTTAAACCTCACCTGTTTGGATCCTGCTGTCTCTAGTTTCTTCTTGTATATCCATTTAGAGCTTACAAGTTTCTGACCTCTTGGTTTATCCACCAATATCCAGGTCTGATTCTTTTCCAGGGACTCCATCTCTACAATCATTGCCTGTATCCAGTGTTCACCTTCTTCACAGTCTAGTGCTTCTTTAAAACTACTAGGCTCTTGTGATTCCAGGTCTTCAGCAACACTCAAGGCATAGTAAACACTCCCTGCTTGACCATAGAAATCAGGTCTGTTGATTGTTCTTCTAGGCCTGTCCCTTCCAATGCTGTATTCTCTGACATTTTTTGAAGGTCCAGTTTGTTCTTCTTCTTCAGATGATGAATCCCTATCTTGTAGATTTTCTTGTGGTTGAGGTGTGTGATTATCTTCAGCAGGATGCTCCACCTGAATTGATATCTCTCCTGTCTCTTTAGCACCATCAAATTCTTCCTTAGAGCCTGTAGAAGTGTAAGCCATCACATTCTCATTAAACTTTACATCTCTACTTGTGATTATCTTCTGATTTCCCTTCTCTAAGCACCACAATCTGTAGCCCTTTATTCCATCCGGATATCCAAGAAATACACATCTTAGAGCTCTTGCATCTAACTTGTCTTGCTTGACATGGGCAAAAGCAAGACACCCAAACACCCTTAACCCTTCATAACTTGGTTTCTGTCCACTCCACACCTCTTCAGGTGTTTTGAACCCAATCACTGATGAGGGTGACCTGTTAATGAGATAACATGCTGTAGCAATGGTTTCTCCCCAAAATACCTTTGGCAACCCAGCATCCAACAGCATACACCTAACTCTTTCAAGGAGAGTCCTATTAAACCTCTCAGCAACTCCATTCTGTTGAGGATTCATTGGTACAGTCCTGTGTCTCTTGATTCCTCTTTCTTCACAAAAGTTTGTAAACTCAATAGAGAGATATTCCAGTCCATTATCAGTCCTAAGGTGCTTCACCTTCTTCCCTTTGACATTTTCCAGTTGAATCAACCATGTTTTGAACTTATGAAAAGCATCACTCTTATTCTTCATCAACATGATCCACACCTTTCTGCTGTAATCATCAATTAAGGACATGAAATACCTTGCACCACCATGAGACTCTGTCCTTGCAGGACCCCATATGTCAGAGTGAACATAATCTAATGGCTCTTGAGTTGTGTGAACACTCTTTCCATAGGGCAGCTTCTTGGATTTGCCCAAAGCACACTGATCACAGAACTCCAGATCTTGATTTCCCATATTTCCAATTACTCCACTTCTTGACAGTTCCTTCAACCCTTTCTCTCCTATGTGTCCAAGTCTCTTGTGCCATTTAACAAGCTCAGAACTGCTCAAGACCATATCTACACTCCCAACAACAGGTGAACCAATCAAGATAAACAACCCATTATGCTGTCTACCTTTTATCACCATTTTTCCATGTTTTGTGATATGCAAGAAGCCATCTACTGAGCTAAACTGACACCCACTAGTTACTAAAGAACCAAGAGATAGAAGATTTCTTTTAAGGCCAGGAACATATCTTACATTTGAGATGACTCTGACCACACCATCAAACATCCTTATGCTCACTGATCCAACTCCTTTGACCTTACATGATTGGTCATTTCCCAGGAGAACATTTCCACCATCTTCTCTTTTCAGTTCATCAAACCATGACTGGTTTGGACACATATGAAAGGAGCAGCCTGTGTCCAAGACCCATTCCTTTACCATTCTTGATTCAGTAACATTTAATACCTCTGGAGGATCTTCTTGATGATCAATGGCAGCAGATTCTGCCCCTTGATTTCCACCTTTCTTATTTCTCTTAGGACAGTCCTTCTTCAGGTGACCAGGCTGCTTGCACTTGAAGCATTTCCTCTTCTCAACCCATTCATTTCCCTTCTTAGGATTAGAGTCTCCTGCCTTTGGATCCTTAGCATTCTGTCCCTTCTTGCCTTGCCAAGGTTTCTTGAATTTGACATTCAAACCTTCTCCAGATTGCATCATGCCTTTATCACCTTGAGTCTGGAAACATTTAGACCTCAGAGCCTTCACTATCCCATCATAAGATAGTTGCTCATCTCTCCCATACATCAAGGCATCCTTAAAGCTTTCCATGGATTTTGGAAGGATGTTTAACACCATCAATGCTTTGTCATCCTCCTCCAATTTCACATCCAGGTCTTCCAATTCTTCAACCATCTTAATGAAGTCATCAAGCTGATCAGAAATTACATTATCTTCAGTGATCTTGAAGGCCAACATCTTCTGCTTCAAGAACAGTTTGTTGGAAACTGACTTAGATTGATACAGATCTTCCAATCTCCTCCATGCTTCTGAGGAACTCTTGCATCTTGAGACCTCTCTCAGAGGTTTATCACCCAAACACAGAAAGATAAGACTGAGGGCCTTCTTATCCACTGATGCAAACTTGGGTTTCTCACTTTCTTCCCACGAATCCAGAGGTATCAAAGCAAGATCAAGGCCACTATGAACCAATACTGCATTCATCTTGATCTTCCACAGTGTGAAATCATTTCTTCCTGTAAACTTCTCAAAGTCCATCTTCATACCAGCCATTCCTTCCCTTCTTCAAGCTGTGAGAGTTGATTTCCCACAGACGGCGCCACTTGTTAGTGAACTCAACTCCTAAACACACAACTAAACAGAATCTGGAATTCGCACAAAGATCAATCTGAAAAACACACACTCAGTTCGGCCAAAGTTATGGTCGAATTGAACTTGCGCAACACAGGAACTAAAATTGAATCACACACAGCTTTTACGTGGTTTGTTCAAGATGAACTACATCCACGGAGGCAAGACACACCCCAATCCACTAAGAAATTCAATCAATTACAGAGAATACACCCAATAAACGAAATGCCCAATTCTGGTTACAAATTAGGGCAGAAACTTTCAATCTCAAAATACTCTCTCTAATCTAAGAAATAAGGAAATTGCTCGACGTAGTGATCTTCTCCTTGATGAGAGCTTTACAATGATATAAGAATTGGAGCTCGAATGTAACCGTACAGAAAGTTCTAACTGAATCAAGTTGAGCTCAGCTACCGGACAAAAACGACGATTTTCTTCGTCACAAACTCTGAAACTAATCCGTCACAAATGACGGTTATTCTCAACTGCCACGAACCCGGCTCACTCTGAACAGCTTGACTTCTTGATGCTCAAACCCGGTTCAAACCTCCGGTTCTTCACTTCCTGACCCCGGTTCCACATTCCCAACACACCATACTACAAAGTATAGCTCACTTGATGAGATTGAACACCACCTCACAATGCTGATTGTCTACGCTCTTCCAATTGAAAATTTGGTTCAGTTTTCATTTATCTTTTAGTTCAATATAAAAGTTCTAGTTTGACATTAATTGATATGAGCAGAATATTGGTCAAGGTTGTTCACAACCCTTTTGTTGCAAAGCCACGAAAACCTAGGAAAATATTTGAGATAAGAGTAGAAAAACACAAAAGCAGGAAGCAAGTAGTCTTGCAGAGTTTTGGTTCAATGCGATCGATGCTTGCTCCTGACAAGTTAGCTATTTCCAAAGATCTGGTTTTCCTGCACGTGAGGAAAAAACGTGGTCAAAACTGTGATAATCTTCCTATCAGATTACTCATAACAAATGAAATAATAAAATTTCCAATTCAATTCACCCCGACCACATTCTAGTGGTGTTTCTTTTCTCTGACATACCACGTTGAACGCCTTGTGGAAAAAAAAGTTGTGTTTGTTGCCACATCAGAATTTAATTCACACTTATAATTTTATTTATTTATAAAAAGAAAATAAAAAGGAGCATGTCCTTAAACACGACATCTATGTCCAACTTGGCATGTAACTTGGCAATGGAGTCAAACCAAAGCAGGAAAACCACTGGAATGTAGCTGGGTGAATGGGATTGCAATTATTTGGGAGTTCATTTATGGCACTGGGGGAATTCTAGCATTGTTTTGGGCAAACCAGGTCTACAAGTTGTTGATAAACCTCGGATGGAAGATAGGCTAAGGTTGTACCAATGTCGATGATAGAACCCATGCATGTAATAACCTTTAGATTTCTCAATTATCATATCAAAATGGAGGTTGGCGCAACAATAGCATACTACTTCAAAACTTCAGCTATAGACATAGCGATTGGATCGTCCTTAGCATCACCATCTTCGTCCTTCTCACCTTCTCTCTTCTCAACAATTTCTTCCTGTGTAGTTCTTCAGCCACTAGCATTACCGTCTTCTGCTAGTCTTGAAGCCTCTTCATTTTTTGTTCTTGATGTTGTGTTTCAAACCAGGTGGCCGCGTCCTCCCAAACTACAAAAACTTAACCACGAGTAGAAGTTTAGAACTCAATTAGCTCCTGAATTATAATAAATAACAACAAAGATAGGAAAAACAAATCAGACAATGGTGAAGCAGAGATACTAATGTAAATCACTCAATGACCAAGCCAATATTGCATAGACTGCTTTGCGCCTTCAGATGAACACATAAAAGGCCTAGTGTAATTAAACGTCTTTCTTGAAACATTTGTTAATAATTTACTGGTTTGAATATACTCACAACAATTTCACAAACACTCTCAATGATATACACAAAGCAGAGAAACAAAAAACTGGAATGAGAATAGCAATCAAGCACACGAGAAATTACGTGGTTAGAATCTGAATTTCAAATTCTACATCCACGGAGAACCACCCCCAATTGTATTCCTTTCACTAGAATGAAGATTACAAGAAAATAACAAGAAGTTTCAGAAACTACAGGAGATTATCTACACGCGTGATCAAAATCTCACACACTTTCTAAGTTTCTTTTTTCTCTCTCAAGTCTAGCCATTCTGTTTTATGAAGATAATCTACTAACCACAACTTTTCATACATTTCCCTTGATACATGTAATATGTTGGAACTGACATGAAAATGATCTCTCTCTCTCTCTCTCTCTCTCTCTCTCTCTCTCTCTCTCTCTCTCTCTCTCTCTCTCTCTCTCTCTCTTTCCAATTCGTTGGTTTCATTCATTGGATTTACGTCAGAATTAGTTCACGTTTGGACTTTGTTAACGTGTATCCATCAGAGTTATGTGATTTCTTTGGTTGGTTTGGTTTTCGTTGATTTTGGTGTAGACGGATCTTGCGATTTTGTTATCGGATCTTCTGTCGGATCTTGTGCCTATGTCGGATTTAGGCGTCAGATTTATCACGTCTAGGAGTTGGAGTCGTCGTCTTTTGGCCCACGGTTACGTTGGAGTGGGTCTTAATGTGAGTTCTTCGAATATTCATCAACCTTGTCACGAGAGTCATCGCCGTCAACGTCGGATTGCTCACCGGAGTTGGTTAAGGGTTTTATTGGATTTTTCGTTGGCGTTGGTCTTTGACGATTGGAGTTGGTTTTGACGTTGGAGTTTAGATCTGGATCTGGTTTGTTGGCGGTTTCTGGAAGGTATTGGCAAGGGTGGACTTTTAGAGTGTTCTGAGAATTGGTTAGGGGTCATTCAGAAGGTACAGGTCTGAGCTGTTCTTGGATGGAGGTTATGGCGCCGTTGACAGACTCTCAGGCTCAGATTTATGCACAAATTATGAAGGAGCATCCCTGGCTCCGTTGATATATTTTATTTGTGGCTTTTGTCGGATTGTTGGATTTCATGGCCCCGGTCGTTCCTCAGTCGCCGATGTCGCAAGCTGGTTGTATGGCTCCAGTCATCTCTGCAATTCGACAATGGGAGGGGGTTCCGGATATCGGGGATGGTCTCCTTCCACGGCCTGCGCTACAGTTTGCAGGTGTTCCAGCGACAATGGTGGTTCCGGGGACAAAGGCAGTTTCAATGGTCGGAGCTGTTCCGACGAAGGACGGAGTGGATACCAGGATTCCGGTTGTCCAGTTTGGACGTTTTTCTTTGGCGGATAAGGTTTTTCAGGATACTCCGGTGGTGGAGGTGGAGGGACCTGTTCTGGTAGGTCACAGGGTGGATGGGCCTGTTCCGATGGGTCAAGTGGTCGGTCCAGTGAAGAAGAAGATGGACCATGCATCAACGTCAGTGATGGGCCATGTTACGTCTCCGGTGACGGCCATGGTCATTCACGTTTGTGATGCTGAGACGAGGGGTGTTGGGGATGGGTCTGTTCCGGTGGGTCAAGTGTTCGGGAAGATGGACCATGCAGCAGCGTCGGTAATGGGCCATGTATCGGCCACCGCCATTCACGTTGGTGATGCTGAGAAGAGAGGTGTTCGTGATGCTGAGACGGGGGGTGTTGGTGGTATGGGAGTAAGGACAACCTTGTAGAGGTGGGGTCCATGGGTAAGGTGGCATGCAGTGAGGGGGTGTTGGTGTTGGTTCATGCAATGGATGGTGGGCCAACAGTGGATGATGGGCCGGTTTCAGTGGATATAGCAGCTGGTGGGCCTAGTTCAGGGGTTGGGGGGCCGGATTCAGTGGAGGAGGTAATTTTCAATGAAGGCGTGCCACGTAAGGAGGTTGTACGAGAGAAGATTGTACGCAAGGGTGTACGTAAGGCTGCTCTAGGTACGTCTTTCTCAGTTGATATATCCTTTTTTCTCGTCTAGCTTTATTTCGTGAGTGTTCGCTTAGTGGCCGTATTTCTTATGGTAGATTCTAGAAACCGTGGAGTTTGTCTATTTATCTACTAAGCTGACTAAGGCTTGGGGATTAAGGGGGCAGTTGACACTTGTCTCGTTAGGACTGGGGTTTCTAAACCTTCAGTTCAACACGGTTGAGGAACGGGACCGTATTGCACGGCTGCAGTCTTTGTCCCTACAACCGGGCCATTTGAGGTTATTCCGGTGGTCTCCGGACTTCGACCCTCTCAAGTCCAAGTCTTTGGCAGCTCAGACTTGTTTTAGGTTGTATAACCTTCCCCCTGAGTATTGTTTTCAGTCTGTGATATTTGATATTATTCGTAATGTCGGCACTCCGGTCAAGTCGGCTGAGGGTAGTCTTGCTAGTCGATATGTATGTGTTTTGGTTGAGCTGGCCTCCCCCAAAGGTTAAGCCCGATCATGTTATGGCTTACTTTCGGGGTCGTAGCATCGTATTGGCCTCACATATGAGGCAAGGACCTGGGGTAGCCATGGGAGGAGGTTGTTATTAGGAGTTGGTGGCGCTGTTTTGACATCGGATGCTGGAGGGGATGTTAGAGGAGATGTTGCAGGAGCTGATTTTTCGGGGGTAAAGGAGAGGAGGGTTGCGGTGCCGGTTGATGAGGGTGTTAGGGAGGGGGGAGAGGGGATTGTTACGGGAGGGACTGCAGATTTCCAACCGGTGGTTTCCCGACGAGCTCAGAGGTGGGTCCGCCGTAGAGCTCGCCAGGTCGTCTTGGCTCAGGGTGGTTCTTCTCAGGGGGGAACATAATTGATATTTTGGGTCAGGGAGTTGATGTAGGGGCAGGTGTTAATGTAGGGGAGGGTGCAAGGGAGGGTATTGATGCGGTGAAGGGTGTTGATGTGGTGAAGGGTGTAGAGGAGGGTGCTGATATAGGGGAGGGTGCAGGGGAGGGAGTTGACGTGGTGGAGGGTGTAGGGAAGGGTGTTGATGCAGTGGAGGGTGTAGGGGAGGGTACAGGGAAGGGAGTTGATGCGGTGGAGGTGAGGGGGAGAGTTGTTGATGTGGGGGCAGAGGATGCCGTGGGAGGTGCGGGCGAGGTGGGTATCGGGGATGTATCGATGGATGAGCTGCTCGGTGATCATCCTCATGAGCCCTTAGCTTTGGTTCCATTTTCGGCTGGGGATGTTCTGCCTGATTTTGACCCATTTGATGATCTGGAGAAAGAGATTGACGCCTCTTGAGCTTAATTAGGAGCATGCAACCGACAAAGCTCCTTTAACGTATCCTTTGTCGGTTGCATGCTCCTAATTTGGTTGTTATTCTTGAGCCCAAGGTATGTATTGATTCTATCCATTGCTCCTTTTGGCAGTCTCTTAGTTTGCACTTTGTGGGGGCCAATGAGAGGGTTAGTATGCGGCCTAACATTTAGGTGCTCTGTCGTGAGAGTTGGGCTTCTTCGGTTAGCATTATGTATTTTTCCTTGCAGCTTTTGCTTATTGAGAAGCTCATTGACGGTGTACATGTTTTTTTCGCTTTTGTACATGCTAGCAATAGTTATGTTCGTAGACGTGATCTTTGGCATGATTTGTCTTTGTTCTCTAATTGTCATAATTGTGTTCTGGGTGACTTTAATGCTGTGCTGGGGGCGCACGAAAGAATAAGTCTTCGTCCTCCCACGGCAATTTTTGGTGAGGAATTTCGTGTTGCAATTGAGGATGCAGGGTTACATGACATTGCGGTCTCCGGTAGTAGCTACACATGGTGTTCTAGACGGATATTGCGTCACATCTTTGCCTCTAAGATCGACAGAGTTTTCATTTCGGATACATTCTCGGATTTGTGGGATTCTCTTATGGCGGTGGCTTTGCCAAGGAATAACTCAGACCATCATCCTATGCTTTTTCAATGTTTGTCTGAAGGGGAACGATTTCCTCGGCCCTTCAGGTTTCAGGATATGTGGATGGTGCATGAGGGTTTTATGGCTTTGGTTGCTTATTCATGGGGTGGTCCCATGATTGTTGGGGACCCTATTTTGGTCTGTATTAATAAGTTGAAGCGGCTGAAAGGCATCCTTCGGGTCTGGAATCAGGTGGTATTCAGGAATATTTTTGTTCAGATGGAGGAGGCTCTCTAATCTTTCAGCGGCTCAAGAAGAAATTTATACACATGGCTATTCAGCAGAGAGGTTTGATAAGGAGGTGGATCTTCAGACAGAGATTAATGCTATCCTTCTCAGATAGATGCGGTTTTTTCGGCAGAAGAGCAGGACGAAGTGGATTTCGGATGGGGATAGGAATACCAAGTTCTTTCATCAGCTTTACCGGGTCACAAAGGGCTCGTCAGGTATTAGGATGATGTTGGTGGATTGGGTGGTAACGACGGATGTGAACACGATTGCTGAGCATGTGGTTGGCTATTACTTGGGTCTATTTTCGGTGGATGAGGATATTGCGGATCCAGCACCGAACCTGCAGGAGTTATTTGATACGGGTATAGGTCAGCAGCATAATGAGGGGCTGGTGGCGATACCATCAGAAATGGAGATCAAGGAGGCTGTGTTCAGGCTTTCGTCAGATAGCTCTCGGGGACCGGATGGGTTTGGGGGTTCTTTTTATCAGCATTGCTGGGAGCTGATCAGGGGGGGCGTGGTGGCAGTGGTCTGCTACTTTTTTGCTACAGGTTATATTCCAACGGGTCTCAACTCCAGCTTAGTTACCTTGGTACCTAAGTTTGAGGGGCATCGAAGGTTGAGCACTTTCGGCCTATTGTCATGGGGAATTTTCTATTCAAGATCTTGACTTCTCGTCTTGGTTCCTTCATTGGGGAATACCTTTCCCCCTGTCAATTTGGTTTTATTCCAGGCGCATTATTCATCACTGCATCGCTTTGGCCTCGGAGTGCATTAATTTTTTGCATAGGCCGACGAGTGTGGACAACGTGGCTTTGAAGGTGGATATTGGGAAGGCTTTTGATACTCTCAGCTGGTCTTTTCTTTTATCGGTTCCTAGGTATTTGGGATTCTCAGATATTTTTATTGCTCGACTGGAGGCTGTTCTGAATTCAGCAAGGGTGTCTGTATTGATAAATGGTTCGCCTTTTGGGTATTTTGGCTGTTCTCGGGGGGTTCAGCAGGGTGATCCCCTATCATCGCTTTTGTTTTGTTTGGCGGAAGAGGTTCTTGTTAGGATGATTACACACGGGATCTCTTCAGGTAGGGTGAGGCCGGCTTTGACCAAGTGTGGGGTCCGTTGTCCTCCGTTTCTCTTTTATGCAGATGATATCTTTATTACTTCAGCAGCTAAATTGGATAGTATTCGGGAGATTATTAGGATTCTTAACAGGTACGGGTGATTTCAGGCCAAGTGGTGAGTCCGGGCAAGTCTAGTGTCTTTTTTAGTCATACGACATCTCGTTCTTTCCGGATAGTTGTTAGTGCGGTGACTCGGATGTCTGTTGGCACTCTTCCTGCTAGATATTTAGGTGTTCCTTTATTTCGAGGGGCTCCTAAGGCTTCTGCTCTGCGGACCTGGGCTCAGGCTATTAAAGCTAATTTTTCGAGATGGAAGGGAGGACCGTCGTTGTCGATGGTAGGGCGCACGTGTCCCATGAATTCGGTTATTGTGAGCTCGTTTATTCATTCGATGATGATTTATCGTTGGCCTTGCTCTCTCCTTGACGAGCTTGAGACGACTATGAGGAACTTTATATGGACAGGTCAAGTGGAGCGAAAGGGCATATTCAATGTGGCTTGGAAGAAGGTTTGCGCCCCGAAGTCGAAAGGGGGTCTGGGTGTTCGCTCGATTCGGATATCTAATGATGCATTATTATTTCGATTTGCGTGGGATGTCTACTCTTCGAAGACTCAGGGAATGGCATTCATTCGCAAGAGATGGTTTACACCGGTGGGAAGAGTTAGGACTCATTATGTGCACTCCTCCATCTTTCCAAGTTCTCAGAAGTTTCTTGATAAGGCGGTTTCTGAGGCTCGCCTACTTATTTTTTGTTCTTCCTCTAGTCTGTTTTGGACCGATAATTGATTATTATACTAACTTGCGGATCGGTTGCACATACCTATGGAGGTTCGGCCTTGGCTTAAGTAGAAGATTTCTGATTATTATTACTCCGGCACATGGCATTTGGAGGAGATGTTTGTTGCTATTCACCCAGCTATAGTAAAGAGATATCACTTCCTATACCCCTCTTGTCTCGGATAGGGATGCCTTTGTTTGGGCGGGTTCTAAAGAAGGCGAGGTGTCCTCATCTTTGGCCTATCAGCATTTCTGGCCCAAATTCCCGAGGCCTTCATGGGCCTCTTGGATTTGGGCTCCTTTTATTCCTCCTTCCAGGTCTTTCTTCATCTGGAGGGCGATATATAACAGGTTACCAACTTGGTAGGTGTTGCAGGCACGAAATTTCCAGGATCCGTCTATATGCCCGTTTTGTTGCAAGAAAGGGGAGTCTCTGGATAATTTACTTACTTCTTGTCCTTTTTGTTTTTCGGTCTTAAGTCGTATATGCTTGGTCTTTGGAGTCAGTGTTGTGCTGGATAACGGATTCCACTATCTGCTTTTGTAGGTGATGTAGGAACCGTTTGACTCCCAACTACAGAGTCTTTGCCCGATACGAAGTTGTTTATGAGGATCGACGAACTAGCTCTACACAGATCATGATGTTCATTTAGACCGCCTTACGCGAGGCGTCCACTTTCCACAGAGGGTACACATCCGGTTCAGTTGCTGAGCTTGCATGTTTTAGACGGCGAAGATTTTGCCGATCCCAAAGCCTGCACCCACAACATGCCGAGTGACTTGGTATCCCCCTTGGAATGGTTGGGTGAAGATCAACACAGATGGTAGCTCTACTGGCACACCAAGGGACATCTTTGGCGAGGCTATCTATAGAGGTTCAGACAGGTTGATTCTCAGAGGATGGGCCTTCGAGTTTGGAGTTGGCTGTGCATTTGATGCGGAACTCGAAGCTAGTATTCTGGCTTTAGAGGTTACACACGACAACATATGGAGGTACATTTGGCTCGAGAGTGACTCCGTAGCAGTAGTTTCCTTGTTTGCAGACTGTTCCCCTCGATCCCTTGGCATTTGCGAGCTTTCTGGTCGAGGGTACGTAGCTGGTATGACCGGCATCATCTGGTAGTCTCACACATTCACCGGGAGGGTAACCAAGCAGCAGACGCCCTCTCCAAACTTCATGTTCCGTATGTTTGGTTCCATCACCTTCCGGAGTATATCGTTCAGCTGGCGCTGTAGGATTACACAGAGGTCTACATCCACCAGACGAGCTGAAGTTTTGGGTTGGTACTCTTTTTCCTTCGTACGGATTTTTCACAGGGTTTTGCCGGGCGAGGGTTTTTTAACGAGGCCAACCTTACTAGTGCTAGCTATTGTTATGTAATAGCAGTATTTGCATGGTTTTCCATGTCTTCTCCTTTGTAAACTGATCACTTTTTCATTTATATATAATATCGATTAGCTCTCTTTCTCTCTCTCTATTCTCTGATGATGAAAGTCTTTTATGTTATAAAACAGAATTTCAAATGCCAACTGAAATTACTCAGGAAATTACCAAACTGCCCTTTATTAGTTTCTAGCTTCTTTAACAGAATATAAGTTGCAATTTGAGCTAATCACTTTTACAGAAACAATCGAGAGCCATTAGTTTTTTTTTTTTTTTTTTTTTTTTTGCTAACTCAAGACAGTGCTTTAACCATTACCTAATTTTAATGAATACACTTAATCCCTTTAGAAATGAACATGAAACAGACTGAATCACTATTACCCTATTAATGTTTTAAGCCTTGTGTTTGTAACTAGGCATCTATAAATCCATACCACTACCAAAATCACCAATCCTGGTCCATTTTCTAAACTTCAACTATCGTCCGAACTATTCTCCCACCTTGTAAAGCATGATGAACTTGCATAACATTATCAAATGATTATACCTCCTCGGTTCTAAAATACCTAGTAGTGCTAACCTGAATGATGCAAAGAGATTCACTGCTCCAAGTACTAGAATCAGGAAAAGTGGTAAAAAATAAGGGGAAAAATATTATCACTGGCCAGAAAAGGACTCTACTTCCACAAATACCATCAGGACTAGAAATTATCGTGCTGAAGAATGAGCCATTTTCCTGCATCTAAGTACTTGAATCTGATGGTGGTCCTGATTCCTGGACTTTAATTTTCTCAGAAACTTGCTACACTGAAAGTTCAACATACATTATTCTAGAAGGTGTGGAAAATAACTCAAAAAGTAGTTGAAATATATCTCAAATATATATATGTTCGTGTAAAACTTCTGGAGGATGGAAAGTATTTTCCATCCAATAAATTAGTGGTTGGGGTTTCACTTCACGATAAGCTCCTTCTTTCTTCTCTCTCTACTCGATTATTGCTAATTAGTAGCAACAAGTTGTTGAAGTTAGATGTTAATATTGGGCAACCATAAAGATGGGGGAGTCCTAAGGCATACTGCAGTTAATTGCATTAGTAATAGAATTTATGTTAAAAAATCAAGTTAAAGGGAAGTGTAAGTGAATCCATGGCATACTGAAGAAAGCATATGGTTTTTTACGTAGGGCATGTTGAAGTACAGTGACATTCGGGCTCATCAGCATAGTGAGTAAATATAAAATCCAAATACAGAGAAGTTGCAGTGTTTACATTCGTATGCCTTTTATTACTAAAAAGGATGATTACCACCTCTAACTGTAATGAAAGTGACTACTGCAGCCATACAAGACACTAAGAATCAAAGGATATCACAAGAAAGGGGCTAGTCTCAGACTTGGAACTAAGCCATATAAGCAAAGACATAGAACTAACAAAAAGAATGAAAGAAAACCGTATCACCAAACTAATATGATCTGCTCCACAAGAACTCCAGGATTTTAGGACTACTTATTAGCATTTTACGAACAAGATCTTTGGGACTGCTTGATATGATGGGGCATGGTTGGCTGTCAAAATCAATTTCGTCTTTCAATATAGCATCAAATATGTCCTTCTCAGTTTCTGCAGAACATTTTCAGAGAGAGCAGTTAAGAGGATAATTGACATCAGAAGCTATGTTATCTTGCAACAGAAAAGACTGATCTTACCAGCCCATAATGGAGGTACGACACTGAGGAGGATGTATAAATAACATCAGCACACAATACATCTATTTCCTTCCCCTAACTTCGGTGCAACACTTCCGGAGCAATGTAGTATGCAGTACCAACTATATCTCTATACATCTTTCCTGGAATTAACAAATACAATTTTGATCAATTATGAAGAATCAAGAAGATATATATATATATATATATATATATCACCGAAAATCAGCATGAGAATACTGAAATGCAAGTATGTAAATTACTAAAAAGCAGTTAGTTGCAAGTACGCATATTTATAATGCACATAAAGATCTTTTAGATGATTGTCCACAATATCTTGAGCAAAAAATGCACCAGTTAACCATACCACCTTACTTATAATGTGGATGTGGATTGTTCCTTCTCACTGCAAATACGTAGAGTATGTGTAGGTACTACAAAGTTTTGCTAATTCTCAAATCCAAATGAGCAAAAGGTGTATTTTTTCAGTAGTCAGATGCATTAACAACACAAAGCTCTGGAATGATAGCTTGTCACTTATTAATTACTTTAAAGGTCTATATATTGAGCATGGCACCTTGAAAGGGATGCAAAATTTGGCCTAAACACTATCGTGTAGTAATGGTACTCATGCGTCTGAAGCTCCTATACTCAAAACCCAAAAAAAAAAAAAAACTCTAAACTACATAGGAGAACAACTCGAATTGAATAACATGAATCCAATGAGTGATAACAGTTAATATAGCTAGTCTAAAGGCTATTTAAATGGTAAAAAATAATCTAACATTTATGCATCTAAAATTCACTTCACTGAGATCAACAGAGTGTTATATACTAACACAAAGGACCTACGCAATGATCAGTATACAGAATACTGAAAATTCGTGATTGAAAAGTATGAAATTTGACCTTGAAATCACCTTCTTTGATGAAAATAGAGAGCCCAAAATCAGTAAGAGCGTTCAACATCGTCTTCTCATCTAGCACCAAATACTAAAATACTAGAGAGTAAAATGGCAAAGCGCTAAACTCACCATGTAATGTCACTACGAGTTAAAAGGTACATCTCAAGCTTCTTCAGGCTAGCCGCTGCACTGAGGTCGGAGAAAGAGACTGCCATTGCTTAAAAACGCTAATGAGTTCGGTGTTGAACCCGATCTTCTTTGTTTAATTTTTTTTTTAAAAAAAGTAAAAAATAGCTCGTGATGAAATTTGAAAACCAAATCGCGAGCCAAATTTAAATCTAAATCAATATGAGTGCAAGAATGTCGATAACTGACGCACAATTTCAAACACACACAATCATTTTCATACACAGAGAGATGTGTATATGCACGGCGTACGTGAGTATGGTGCCCCAGGGGAGAGACTTACAGAAGTCGCGTAGAGTGCGTTTGGAGGAGAGCGACGAAGAGTGCGATCGGAGAGAGCCGATCCCTTAAACTTGTGCGATCGGTGTTCAATTTGGATAGAAAGTTGAAGTTCAGTTAGGGCTTCCTTTCTAATTTCCAATTTGGATAGGAGTGCATTTGGTGGTGCCGCCTAGGGTGGAACTTCGAGCAGCAGCGCCAAGGGATGACGGCAGGCGGAGGCGCAGAGAATGAAACCCCGAGCAGCTGCTGCAGTGTAGAGAATGGAACGACGAGCAACGGTGAGAGGGGGAGACAGAGTAGCGGCGAGGGATGTGAGAGAGTGTGAGGGAAAGGAGAGAAAGAAACGATATAAAGTTAATTTTCTTTTCTTCTAGCATAATTTTATCTGTTTTTAAAATGAAATGATAAGTTGATTTTCTTTTCGTTCCTGATATTGAATATGTATACTAAATATACTAATATACACACATTTGTATTTTCTTTTGTTTTAAGTAAATATAGTCTTTCCTATCTACCTTAAATAGAAAAGAAAGATCATTAAAAAGTCTTTCTTGATGATGTCTCTTTTTGTGGTATTTTTGAATTATTTTAAATTATAAATCATGACTTTTTACTCACTTACTATGGAAGAAAAATGGGAAATAATGGTTGGGTGGTTGAAGTCCCTACAAATGAGGGAGTCACTTAAAAATAATCAATCAGTTTTTTTTTTTTTTTTTTTTTTTTTTTTCTTTTTGCTTTTTAATTTTCTCTTAATATTTAAAGTCTTATGATTTTTTCGTCTCAACTCTATTTTTTACGAAAAATATACCGAATTAAACTTCTTTTCTCGATCTTCGATTTGACATCCATTTTTCATATATATAATTAAAATATTAATTTTAAGTGAATTATTTTTTATTATTATCATGGTATATTTTGATTTCTAATTTTTTTGTATATAAAATAAAAATGTCAGAAAATTTCAAAATAATTTTTAGAAGATTATTTTTATTTAATTTTTTACTTTAGGTTTACACTTTACAATTGAAAAACTTAGATATATTGGTTAAAGTGGTTTATTGATTCAATTAGTTTGTTTTTCTTTTTTTATTTGTGAAAATATATGTTAACTATAAACATAATAAGTCGATTGTATTTTATTTGAAAACACATGATAATACAAGTAATCATCCATCTATGTGCTTAAGAAAATAATGTGATTGTGACTTCTCATGCTAATAATACTAAATTTAAGATATGTGACTTCAAACAACAATAACAACACACTGGTGAAATACTATGGAGATAAATTAATCAAATTCTAATATGCTATTGAAAATTTTATTTTAAATATTCAACCCCATCAAATCCTATAAATCGATGTAGCTTAAAGATCTTTATATGCAATAGAGAGAAACAAAAGGCAATTCAATGGTCAATATTGTCTACAAAGAGATGTTTCAAAATCTTTAGTATTTACTTTTTTCCTTTAGTTCGTAATTTGTGTAGTTTAGGCTAATTAAATGTGTCTTTATCATATCGAACTTTTATCCAGTGAAGTACAACATTTCATAAGTCCTTTATAATATCTTATCAATTACTTAATTCGATTTTCATTAACACATACTCCCTCCGTCCCAGCTAATTTTGCACGGTTGACCGGACATGGATGTTAAGAAAAAATAGATTTTGGGGAATCTTTGACTTTTTCAAAGGTGGAGATTGTGAGAGAAATTTTCTTTTTAAGGGTGTGCAAAGTTAAGTTGGATGGACCGAAGAGAAAAGTATACAAATTTAAGTGGGACGGAGGGAGTATTTACTTTATACTATCTAATTAAGAATTCAATAAAATTAAATTCTAGCTTGTGCATAACGCGGGAGGACAACTAGTTAAAAATTAAAAAGAAAATAAGTTAAAAATATAGAATATTCATCTTTAAAGGCGCTCAAGAAATGAGGAAAAAGAAAGGGAAGGTTAGAGACTGATTGATTCTGTTGCTTAAAGAAAAAAATTAGAAAATGAAAATATTTAGTTAATATTATGTTGCATAAGAAAATAATAAGCTGAAGAAATGGGAACGAAAACATGTGAAAACATAACCTGACCATAGAAGTGACAATTCAAGCGGTGTGACCCGGTCGGGATGGGCCTGTAGGCTAACCCCATATTTCTGGCCGGATCGGGCCTAAAATTAGTCGGTTCGGCCCGACTTATTCCCCTATAATATATTAAGATTATCGGGCCGACCCGATAATTCAAATGAAAAATTTATTAAAATAAAATGCAATCTATAAAATAATATCATAATTATTACTCCCTCCGTCCCGGCTTAATTGTCCAACCTTGGCCGGGCACGGAGACTAAGAAAAAACAGATTTTTTGGAATCTTTGAGTTTTTCAAAGATGGAGATTAAAAGTAGAGATTTTGAGGGTGATGGAGATTTTGAGAAAATTTGCCATTTATGGGCTTGGACATTTAGCTTGGGACCAACAAATATGGCAAGTTGGACAATTAGGTCGGGACGGAGGGAGTATTTTATTTCAAATATATTATTAATTATTAAAATTCCAATGAAGAGTTTATTAATCTAGAACATAATTTTAATGAATTTTAAATAACACAAAAAGTAATAGAAGTATTGTAAATTAAAATATCTTTTTTACAACAGTTTCGCAAAAAACGTTGATATTAGTGTTGTCTGTTTTAACAATGTATTGTCAATAGACAATAGGTTTGGGCAACCGTAGTTAAAAGTGTTGTCTATCTGTGAGAAAAGGCGCTAACAGACGACGGATGATGAAAATCGTTGAAAATTTGTTGTCTATTAGCGTGTCTTGTCGCTAATAGACAATAGATTGCGGTAAAATTGTTGTTAATTCACGAATATACAACACTGCTTGAAAATACCGTTGTTTTCTAACTGTTGTCCATTTATTAAATATTTTTAGTGATTAGAAGTAAAGGTGCCACTTGCTTTATGGATTTGAAGCATATCAAATTATTGTTGGATTTGGTAATGGAGGGATATCATTATAGCATATTTGAAGGATTATCCTCATCAAATTTGACGCAGAATTAGGGTGGAGACTATTAAATTAATTTAATAATTCTTTCAAAGATATTTGATATATTTAATATTTTGGAGGATCAATCAAATTGCTCAAAGCCCAAAGTTCATTGAATATTCAAGACTCAAGAATTATTGTTCTTCAAGTTCTTGAGATTTTCTACGTTTCATCCGAAATTAAGGCTTCGAAGCCTCGAATAAACGTAATTAAAGAACAAAATTTAATATACTCCAAAGGTTGAAGATATCGTTCGAAGAGAAGATTCAGAGGAGAATTAGAGTTAGGAACCCTAAACTTTATCCATTTGATCCGAGAAATTCAATCTTGTAATTCTTCTTTTTGTGTTTATTCTATATAGTACACAAAATTTGTTGTTACAAATGCGATCCCATATTTACTATCATAAAGGTGACCCTATTTCAATTTCATAGACTCCTATAGTTCTCATTAAATGCTTTATGCATACCTTTAACCACTTTTACCGGCACACAATTATCATAGGAATTAGTTGGGTGTGTGTTTTTCGATTTGAGTATCACTTAACCAGTTTGCCTATTGAACCTAGACCATGGATCTCTAATCTGCTAGGTTAGGTTTCCGCCATGTTCTACTCTTTTATTGGCTTTAAACTCAGTCCCCTCGATAATATTTTAATTTACTCTCTTTTTAGGTTGTTTGTCAACAATTTCCTTTGGCTTTGCATATTCCATAGAAATAACTTCATTTAAGAGCAATTATCTTATTAATTCTATTATTTTATGTGCCTCTTTGCTCTAACTTATGCCTGCAGACTTACCGCAAGTTATACATACAATTGTCACAGGCTTAGGCTAGACTGTTGTCTTTTATGTGCCTCTTTGCTCTAACTTATGTCTTTTAAAAATTATTTATCATTCCACTTCTTCAGCAGCCTTATCTAATTCTATGAATTTTGATTCCATAGTTAAACGTGTTATACACGTATATTTGGAGGATTTTCATACAACAACTCCACATAATGTAAAAACATATCCCGTGGTTGTTTTTCAACTTTTGCTTTATAAGTTTTAAACATTTCAAAAGCATCATAATAATAATAATATCTACTCAATCATCGCTAAACATTTATTGCACCATGTATAGGAAAAGCACGCCTCAATTAATTATATACAATTGAACTTCCTTAATTTGATTAAGTAAATTAATTGGACTAGATTCACTAGTCAATGCCCACAATCAAAATAGCCTTCAGCAAATTTGGCCATCACTTTTCGACCACATAGCGCAAGTCTTTTACTTAATTAATTTGAAGCGAATTTTTATTCTCAATCTTCATCATCACACCGCGTTGGCAATAATTGAGGACAGACACCGGTTTGCTGCCACCCAAAGCGACGATCAAACCATCATTATTGATAGTTGATTTGATAATTTATTTGTTCTCGTTTTCCAATCCCATACTTGAATAAGAGGAAAGGGTGCAAACGGTACTCTTGCTACTGTCAAACAGTCGTTGCAAATCATGATAGTAGACTACTGCCTTCACCGGCGTGTTGTCTTATCAAACAATTTAATTTTCCGGACTGTGCATCACAGCCTGTCCACACAAATTCTGTGTTCAATTAGGAGATGACGCAATGGTAGTGAAAATGTACCACCGCCCAATCTCATTACCAATTACTCACCCTTTCTCTTTCTTATATATGCTATACAAAAGTAAATGTTATTTTGTTGTAGATTAGTGGAACAACTATAGCATATATTGGAAATAACATAATGAAAATAATTGATACAGAGACTTGCTTTTAGAAATACCCTAAACAAAATATTTCACCCATTCTCTGATGTGTTGAAGACTACGGGTGTTCTATTCTCAGGATTCAACTGTGTATTATTCCCCAAATTTTGCACTCTAAAATTTAAGAAGTCTTGAAAATTGTATTTTTTTGTATCTCTTAAACTCTTTATATGGCGTATTTTCTTTCTCTCTTATTCTGTATTTTTCTGCAAATATTTAACGTATCTGTATTCTTCCAATTTATGAGGTTTGACATACTCCTCCAATAGACACGATTATTCCTTCGGAAGAACACGTCTTATCGTTCTGTATTCACAGAAGAAAAGGTGCATTCCTTTATATCAGTGTGTAAAAAAGAAAAAGGTGCATTCCTTTCTTTATTTACCAAATTAATGCCTTTTTTCTTCTCTCCAATAAGATATTTGCCACCAATTATAGTTGTTAAGTGGATATTTAATAAATATTCTAAATCTACTAAATTAATCTATATTAAATTAGCAATTAACTTGAAACATTAATTATCCAACATATATTTGAGAATTCTTAATTGACTAGTTGTAAATAGCCCCAGAGCTATGGATTATCCAAGACCTGTATCAAGATATTTACGATCATTTTCAAATCTCTCAAAACAAAATGTGATATGATGAGCTAGAAACAAAGAAAGAGAATAACACCCTACACTAAACGGTCAAGTGAGCCTCTTAATTTTTAATTAGTTATTCAGAATGAATCAAATCCCCCCAGGTAGAATTTGAACATATGACCAATATGTTAATCGTCGATAGCTCTACCACTGAGCTATTATGTAACAACGGGCGATTAGATCTTTATGTTCTCAACTCATGATCAATATGAGCACGAATCCTCCTTCGTAACTCCCAAAATTTTCTTTTAGTGACTTTCTTCGATGCCTCATTTTAGAGGGAACCTAAAAGTGGCTCTATTTTTAGTTGTTGAATTCGAAATGCTGGACGAAAATACGAGAGTGGGAGGGGAAGAGGGTTGATTAATGGTGTTATAGAGATATCATCATTCTCTCCCTCCCTCTCTCTACAATTACATATATATTTAATATTTAAATTTTATTCTTTTAGTTTAAGATATTAAAATTTAATTTGATATAAATAGAATATTTTTTTAATTTATTACTCTGTTTCATTAGAAAAAAAAATAGTTATTAAAATATCGAAATTACATCAAATCTAGTAAAATATCACTCAAATCATCAAACATGATATTAATACGATACAAATCATAATTAGATTTAATTAAATTTTGTTTCTGTGCAAATATCAAGTTATTTAATATAAATATATTAATAAATTAATGTTTATATATTTAACAAAATAAAAATTAATAAAATGAAAGAGGGTTTTTGTAAGAGTATTCCTTTATGACATTAAATTGATGTTGAATGGGTGGAGATGACTTTCTGCCCATAATTTGTGTCCCAAATTATTCTTTGTTAATGGTGTGAATCTACAACAAATTAATGTTTCATGGGAGTTGGCCTAATGCATACAATATGTATTTATAAACTCACACTCTAACTTAAAAATAAATATATATAAAGAGAAAATGGATGAATATCACCCACAAACTTAGTGTGTGTTGATTGGGTTTGGCCCAAATCGAAATCGTTGGGCCAACCCAACACACATGTTTGTTTAGTCTGGTTTGCTCCAACCTTTCTTATCTAGGATTGGGGCACATTTCCTCTCAAAACGGCGCATGCTTGAATGTTGTCTCTCTCTCCCACTTATTTTCTTCTCTCTCTATCCAAAAACAACTAAACATCACTTCCCAACAATCAATCACAAATTCAATACTACTTTAATCATTAAATCAATCATAAATAACAACTTTTTACACACTTCACATCACTTTTTACAATTAAATAATATATCATATACTACAACCACTTAAACAAGCATCACAATTCACTTTTCCTCAATTACTTACTTCAATCAACAGTGCTCCAATCACCCTCAGTCTCAGCTAAACATAATCTTAGAATTTATTTCTCCAAGTAATTTATGATGGGCAAGTGAAATTATGGTGTTCAAAATTACAACCTTTCCTAGACGCAAAAACTAATGCGCCACTATGGGCGGGCAGCAATGGCCGTATTCCCTCGTGGCCTATAAATTACTCTATTTAACTACTATGGGTGTGTTTACTTAAAGAGTGAGTCTTGTGTGAGAATGATTACACGTGTGATGGAATATAATTTTACAGTAAAAAATGATATTTTTACAGAGAAAAAAAGTGATACTTTTACTACATTGATACTTTTACAGATAGAGGTGATATTTTTGCTAAAAAAGCGAGGCTCTGTTTGTTTATGGCTGTGAGTGGCTGGAGTACTGTAGGCTGTGGAGAATATAGTGAAATATGGAGGTTGGAGTAAATAGGTGAGTGTTTGTTTATGTTGGTTGGAGATTGGGTTGTGAGGGTGATTATAATATAAAAAGTGTTAAAGTTGATTTGATGTGTGTAAGAATTAGTTAGTGAATAATTGATTATTGATTAAAGTGTGTATTGGGAATGGTATTTGATTGATGATGTGTGTAAGAGTTAATTAATTATTTGATGATGTGTTGAGATTGTGGGCAATTTATTGCCCACAACCGATGAACAAACACATAATGGGTTGGGCTCAATCCACAACCGATTGACCCAACCCTAAACAAACAGGGCCTGATACTTTTTTTTTTTTCAAAAAGGTGATACTTTTACAGATAAATGTGATACTTTTATCATAAAAAGTGATATTTTTCCCCGTCACATCGTGTGACGATCGTGTGACGGTCACATACAAGTTTTTGCCTTACTTAAAATTGAAGGGTGTTGAGTCATTGTTAATTAAGAAAGTGTATCAGTGTATTTATTTTGGATTAGATCATCTTAATATATTGGGGGCAACCCAAAACAAACACATCCTATAATTTTTTTTATCTCTCTTTAAAACCTTTTTAGAGGCATCTTATAAGTTGTTTTCAAAGAAATTATAAGCTTAGACAACATTACAATAAAAGAGGTATTTGTCATACATGCATTTTTTTAAATTACAATTGTGGTCACTAATAATGAGTTATTTGTGTCCACTTGTTGTCACAAAACTCTCAACAAATTATTTGAGACAATTTAAGACTACTTTAGAGACAACTAGTTGTTGCAAAAAATATTTGAGACACATTTAAAACCACTTTTGTCATGATAAATATATTATTTGCATCCGAGTTACTGAGACTACAATAAAATTGTGACAAATACTCATTATTTGAAACTACTTTTCATAAATTGTGACAAAAATCTATTATTTGAGACCACTCTTTATTATCTCAAAAGACCATTTTTTTGATAGTGCAAGTATAGTTTTGAAAAACAGAAAGTCTTGTCTCGATCGGGGAAGAGAAGATGAATTTCATTTAGATGTTGTGAATTATTGGTAATGCTGTTTTGATAGAATCTATCCGGACAAACAAATTTTAATGTCTTTTACTTAAAATATTAAAAAATATTAATGCTACGTTAAGTGTGAAGAATGCAATTAATTTAATGTTAATGGTTAGATTAAGGGTGAAAAGAAGACAGGTAATAATTTTTAATAGTTAACATTTATTTTTTCCTTTTTCTAATAAATTTCCATCATAATAATATCTAATGTTAGAGTTAATCACAATTTTAAAAAGGAGAAAGAAATTCTAACCGGACAAAATTTGTCCATTTAGCAGTGTTCATGAATTATTGAGAGAAACAAAAAGAATCAATTTCCAACCTAGCAACGATGACATGTGATGTGAAAATTGATTGTAACTCAACTGATAGAACATTTTATAATTAGGCAATAAGAGAGAGAGAGAGAGAGAGAGAGAAAATGACATGTGATGTCTGTTGCGATGGATAAAGTTAGTGAAATTTCCTACTAGCCGCAACTTGAATTATTTTCGTTATGTTGTTTAACCCGTGTTTTATTAGTGAAATATTAATTAGGCGATATCTTTGATTTAAGTATAAAATGTACATCACGGTCGACCGTAATTTCACTCTTACTGAATGTTAAGTAGTGACGGGGCCATTCATGTTATTGTTTACTTTTTAAACTAGTATACTTTATAACTATTTTTTTATTAAAGTTTTGTGAGCTATAATCTTGTTATGACTTCACAACTAATGAAACTTGGATTCTAATCTGCCTATGGAAGAGGAACAAGCTGAAAACTAGCTCAAGAACAAGCTCAAAACTGGTTTTGGTGGGAAAAACGGTTACAAGTCAAAACCGTTGTTAAAGAGAGTAAAACCGTTGTAAAAGAAGAAGAAAACCGTTGCAAGCTTCTGCAGCAGTTTCAGTTTCTGTTATACGGTTTCTGATCCAATGAGTGTTGTTAGTCAGAGTTAGACTATTTACAGCAACTTTACGCATATGTAACTCAGTAGAGAGAGTCTCATTTTGTAGAGAAAGAGTGAGAAGAGCTAGAGAGAGAGAGAACTTGAGAGTTTGGTGTTTTCTCTTGGTTAAAGCTTTGATTGTTTGTTTCTCATGTAACAATTTGAGATTTAGTGAATTGGTGGGAGCATCTTCACCCGTGGATGTAGGTTTAACAACCGAACCACGTAAATCTTGGCTATTCTTCTTCATTTTTCAGTTTTGATATTTGTTTATCATCATTGCTTGTTTGGTGATTGATCTTTTGTCACAAAGGCATTGTTCAATCTAAGTTTGATCTTGAGGTATTGTTTCATAACAATTGGCGCCGTCTGTGGGAAATTATCAACCCACATTTCATCAAGATCAAGAAGATGTCAATCTCCAAGCTGGAAACTGAAAAGTTTACGGGGAAAAATGACTATGGGTTATGGAAGTTGAAGCTAAAGGCATTACTGGTCCAACAGGGACTCTCCGCAGCTTTGAGAGATGGAAAAGATGACCCTGAAGTAAGTGATCCGGCCAAGAAACTTGAAATCCAGGAGAGGAAGATGGAAATTCAAGAGAAGGCACACAGTTTGATCATCTTGTGCCTTTCTGATAAAGTCTTGAGACTTGTTTCAAAGGAATACACTGCTGCAGAAGTAATCAAGAAGCTGGATGAGCTATATATGGAGAAATCCATGACCAACAGACTCTTCTTAAAGCAGGAACTTTATTCCTTCAAGTTTTCTGAAGAAAAGTCTGTAGAAGATCAACTGGAAGAGTTTAATAAAACTCTGGGTGATCTAGAACTGTAGAAGTGACTATGGGAGATGAAGACAAGGCAATTCTACTTCTTAATTCACTATCACCATCCTATGATCAGTTGAAGGATGCTATGATGTATGGCAGAACTACCACTGTTTCCTTTGCTTCAGTTCAATCAGCACTAAGATCCAAAGAGATGCAGAGGTTAAATCAAGACACAAAGGAAACTGTAGGAGAAGGATTGTTTGTAAAGAAGGGAAGATTTCAGAAAGGAAAGAAGGGTTCAAATTCAGAACAGCCAAAGAAGTTCGCTGATGCAAAGCCAAAAACTACTGAAGGAAAAGAAACAAGGAAATGCTTCTTCTGTAAAAAGCCTGGGCACTTGAAGAAGAATTGTTTTGAGTTCAAAAAGAAACAATCCCAGAAGTCAAGCACCCTCTCAACCAACAATGCAGATGCTGTTGAAGTTTTAGCTGGAGATCCAGAAGTTTTGAACATTGGTGCACGTGGTAGTGCACACACTTTTAGGTCAATTTAAGTGTCTTTTTACGGACTTTTGTGTGCATTTTCACGTGTGTTTTGTGCGTTTATTTCTCATTGGGCAATTTGACGTGTTTGTTTCATTTTCATGTCAAGACAGGTGAATTAAGGCCGAAAAACAGGTTCGAAGATCTCAAATTGACAAATCGAGCTCAAAGGATGAAGAAAACAAGGAAAAACAGGGGATCATGCCCGAGGTGGTGAGGCCACGCCCGTGGCTCAAGCCACGGCCGAGGCAGTCCAACGCCACGGCCGAGGCAGTCCAACGCTACGGCCGTGGCCATTCCTCCAGAAGAGGCCACATTTCAGCATCAATTGCCACGACCGAGGCAGCCAGTGCCACGGCCGTGGCACTACACGTTCCACGCCCGCGGTCTGTATCATCCGCGACCGTGGCTAGTCCTCCAGAAGTAAAGGCGAATTCAGTCCAAGAAAGACCACGGCCGAGGCAGTATATATACCACGACCGCGGCCCTAAATTGGGCACAAACCCTTGTTTCACCACGCCCGCGTCCATCTTTATGCCACGGCCGCGGCGGTGTTCCCTGTTTTAAAATCCTAAACACGTTTTTGCCTAAATTGGAGCTAGCACTTTCTCTCCTTATATATATATCATCCCATTCGAATTTAACCTAACTTAGAACAACCTAGAACCCATCCCCCACACATAATCAGCCACTTTTCTCCATTGGAAGCAAGAAAATGGAAGGGGGTTGAAGATCTTGATCTTCAACCCCTAACCTTTGGTTCTTTCTATCCTATTTTCATGTTTTCTTTAATTTTCTGTTATTTTATCTTTGTATTAGGTAAAATGGGTGGCTAGCACCCTTAGTTCACTCTTGATTATTGTGGAACCTTGAGTCCAAGACATTTATGTGATTATTACGGTTAATGTTACCGAAAATATTGTGTATTCAAGTGTTTTGTGTTATTTGCTGTTATTGACTCACATTTATGAATTTATTGTTGGATTGATCACCCTTTAAGGGATTTGTGAATGTGTTGCTAGAATAGGAGGTCACTATCCGTAATTGTAGGATTTCCGATTCCCGAGTAGCAAACAATAATTATTTATTGGTGATAACACAAAGTTTAACCTCTAAAACCGAGCTTGCGAGTTTTATGTTGAATTTATCTCGTTGTCCTAGTGTTTAATGCATTTGGTGATTGAATCTAAGAGAGCTTTTTCGAGGATTCGGTTAAACTGAATAGGGTTAGTCGAAGAGCTTGTTTTGATTAACTAAGATTAAGGGATAACAAGGCTATTAGAGCTTGTTAATAGTCTTGAGATAAGGGCTAGAATCACAATTGAATAGGGCATTGACAATAGTTACATGAATCGTCCAAGACCTCGGTGAAACATGATCAAGGGTGAATCGTTTTGTTATTTAAAAACCAAAAACCTATAAAAATCTCTTTATTTGTCTTTGTTTATTTAGGTGTAGTTGTTATTTCATTAACCCCCCACTTCTTTATTGTTTTCTAGCTTATTTACTTTATGTTTCTTCATAATAATAGCTTAACACAATGAAGCAAAATTTGTTCGACCGTTCCTCGTGGGATCGACCCTTGCTTGCCACTCTACTAGTTAGAGTAGTCGGTAAGGTTTAAGTGTATCTTCATACACGATTTAATTTGGTAGTCGGAAACGACGCTACCAAGTTTTGGCGCCGTTGCCGGGGAATGGTTTAGAACGATTTTGTTTTATGTGTTAAGTGTTTGTTTTAGTTACATAGCTAGTTGTTTGTTTTGTTTATATAAAGAGCATCCGTCGAGCCAACGACGTTAAACAAAGGCGCTTGTCGGGAGGCAACCCGACGTTTATTGCTTTTCGTATTTTAAAATTCATAGTTTAGTAGCTTTAATAATATTTTAGTATTTTGAATTGTTTTGTTTAAATGTGTGTAGGTGCCCAACAATCCATTCAAAGAGATAGTGTGAAATGGGGGTGAAGGAGCCCAAAATGGAGGAATTACCCAGGAAAACTCACCACGGCCGTGTCACATAACCGACCTCGGCCGCGGCTTCCGACGGGGAAAATGTCAACTCATTCTGGACAACCCACCTCGGCCGTGGTGCTTCAAAGACACGACCGTGGCCAAGTGATGCCTCGACCGAGGTCAAATATTGCCGCGCCCGAGGTCAAGAACGTGAAAAATTTGAATCAATTCTGGACAAAAGGCCACGGCCGAGGCCTGTAGGTGCCACGCCCGCGGCGTAGAACTGACTCGGCCGTGGTGATCCCAGACCGCGCCCGAGGTCATTCATTCTCAAAAATCCGGAATCACACTGGAAGGATTGCCACGGCCGCGGCTTCTGAAGTCCACGCCCGCGGCAAGGTTTCTCATTCGCCACGGCCGCGGCATTGTTTTTGCCTCGGCCGTGGCCTACTCCCAGGTATAAAAAGACAGACGCGGGCGAGGTAGGGCATTTCACCCTCCTCCTCGCGAAAATTGGCGAAAACACACTCACACACACACGAAATCCGCCATTGTTACTCAATTTCTTCCCCTCAAATTCACACCACACCTCACCCACATCATCATAAACATTTCTATCCGAAAAAATTCGGATTTGGAGCAAAGTCGGAGTCGGGTTGAAAAGGGCGCGAAAAATCAAACTTCAAATTTTTCGATTAAACTCGACCGGTAAGTATGGCTATCCTTTCCCCTCAATCTTTATTTGTTATTATGAACTTTGTTGTTAAGATTTGGGGCAAATTTGTTGTTGGATTAGTTGATATATTGATATTGGTTGTGCACACGTATTTTGTGAATTTTTGCCAATGTTGAATGTTTTTAAGTAATCTAACACTAAATTTGTAGTGATAGCCTTTGTTTTTGCATGATTTGTTGATGATGGATGAGGATTAGTTTGGGAATCATTGAAAATTGAGAATTGAAGTTGATTTTTGCTATATCACCAACCACTTGACATGCATTCCCTTTTGTTAGCCTTTTTGCTATTTGATTCTATTATTATGTTCGATTGTTAGGTTGATTAGTGAATTTGTGTGAATAATAGACACTTTTAGACTCTTGATAATAATGAAACAAAATCAACCTATTTTTGTTGAGCATTAATAGAATTTTCTTGCGATAGGATAATAATTGGGCATGTTTGCCATTTATGCACATTTAATCATGTCAACTGAGTCATCTAGATTGCGAATTCACTTGTGATTTTCTGTGATTGGTTGAACATGAGTGATTGAAACATGGGTGATTGGCATTCTATTTGATTAGAGTTAATGTTTCAATTGGTGATAAGTGTTAAAACTCGGAATTTAAGTGTGTGTTTGTCTTGTAAGATAAATGGGACCATAAAAAAAGACATCAAAGAGAAGTGTTGGCACAAGTAAAGGCACACAAAGTATAGGAAAGGGGAAGGGCAAGTTGGTGATCCGGGAGCCCCTCCCAGAGGAACCGGAGATCGAAACCCCGGAGGTCCCAACGTCCACAGGGCCAGACAGTCGGCTTTTCGACATCATTTTGGACGACCCGGTTCACCAACAAAGATTTGCCCGATTAATGAAGCGTCAGATTGTTGCCACCCGTTATTTCAAAACCGAGTGTTTGACTGATATGGGAGTCAAGGATAATATCGATGAGTTTTTGAGAGCATCGGGCCTCATTGGATTGTTCACTCCAAGGCCCACCTACCAACGATTCGTCCTTGAGTTCTTCAGCACACTGACTGTCCGATCCAACTCTGAAAAATGTGGAAACAGAATCCACAGCATTTCATTCCACCTGCTGAACAAAAAGATGACACTCACAGCAGCGGAGTTGAGAAAGATTTACGGTTTCAAAGAAAATCCCTCCACCATAGACTTGGAAAGCATCGATGAGTTCAATGTCGGGCGGTTCTGGGGGCAAATAACTGTTGCTCCCGGCTTGGTTGAACCGCAAGCCTTCGATTCTAAGAGCTCCAAAACTAGCTGGATCAGAAATCCAGTCGTAAAGGTTTTACAAAGGCTCCTGGCATTGACACTTTTTGGGAGGAAGGAGACGGGGGCAGCAAGGATGGCCGAGCTCAGTATCCTATGGTCCATTCTCAAACGGACCGATAGGAGATATGAAGAGGTGCTGATTGAGTCTTTTGAGAGGACAGTGAAGGAACTAACGGCGACCAGAAAGAAAGAGCCTAAGCAATATGACTCAATATTCAGCGGAGCTCTTATCACACCAATTCTAGAGCATTGTGGAGTTCCGTTGATTGACTTCAAGGCTGTTTCAGATTCGTTCCTTCTGGGTTGGGAAGATTTAGCCAACATGAGGATTGCTGCTTTGGGACTAGAAGATGGAGTCTCCGTTCCCTACGTGATCCAAAATGTAGGGCCAATGCTACGCCTTCCTAACCCAGACCTCACCCGCATCCGAGACCTCAAATCCACAGCCAACTTGGCCTTGAGCTCAGCTGCACACCGGGAAGCCTCGAGGGAACCCAGTGACCTCGAGTTCCGGAAATATCAGAGAGGCCAAGTATCGGAACCTGCTGCAGAAGGGATAGACCTCACAGGCGAGGGTGTGAGCAGCCGTCATTCACGAAAGAGACCCGTATCCGCTGTTCAGTCCCAAACCGAGTTTCAACAACAAGTGGATGAGAGATTAAGCACGATGGAGGGGGACATCCGAGAGATGAAGTCGGACATTAGGGAGATCAAAGGAAACCAGAGCAAGATCCTCGAGGCACTCAACAGCCTTCGAGCATGTTTTGGTGGCCAAAGCTCCCGATCTTCACGACCGTCCAAATCTTTGTGAGTAGGAGTACCAAGAATATCCTTCTTCTTTTTCAAAAGCTTAGTTTTCAACTAAGTTTGGGGGAGAAAAGTAAGAAGTAGGATGTTCTTGGCCACCCCGGTGTTACAATCTCTCATATTTCATTTCCATATCTTACTGCTTGTTGACTATTTAGGCCTGTGTGCCCCTTCTGTTTTGCCTATACTTGGGATTCACGGCGTGTGGGCCGTTTTATTGTTATTTTTGCCTTTGTAAACTTACTTGCACTATTTCATTGAATGATGTATCGGATTTTCTTGTAGGATGTTTTGTCTTGATTGGCCTGTGTGCCATTTTCTACTATCATCTTTGTTTGGTTAAGATAAATTGAGTTTTGTTATTTATATGATGAAGTTTTGGGCACTTACATGCATAGTCGTAATAAGTTGGTATTTTTTTTTTAGTCGATTGGGATGGGTGTTTTGAATAAATGGTTGAGTTAGTTAAGCACCAATCCGTACCCTTTCTTTCCACAAACTTTGATTTTCAATCAAGTTTGGGGAGGGGGTGGTAGGTGTACGGATTTTGGCCGCTTGGAAAAGTTGATTGGACCAAATTTGAATGAAAATGTGGCAAACGGTTAATGATGAATAAATTTTCCATAAAAATTGAAAACTTGGCTAATGATAGAGCATGATAGGCTATGAGACGAAATTGAGCTTACATTCAAAACTTTTAATCAAATTGCAACCGAGTGAGTTTTTGAGCTTTAGAAGATACTCCCGCCTTTGGAGTAACGTAAACTTTCTTTCGGTGTGAAATTCATTGTGTACATTTAGTTGTCTCTAGAACTTGCCTTGATTCTCTATTTTGCATGAGTCGGTACATTGTGTGACATTGAAAATGATTTTAGGCAATCCTTGATTTGAGCCTACTTTCAAGCTTGAAAACACATCCTTTTTACCTAATTTGATATTGTCTCTAGTTGAGCCCCTTGAGCTTTTAGCCTTTTGTTTGACAGCCCAATTCTACAAGCCGAAACCCTTTCGATTAGCCTTTGAACCTAATTGGACTATTTGAGTATGAGGGAGGTGGTTGGAAGGTAGTCGGATAGTTTGGGATTGAAAAGGGTGAACTATTGGGAGTATTGAAAGGTGAAAGGAATTGAAACAATAGGAAAAGAATCGAGAATACTAGTCCTCTCCAATTTTTGTTTGTGTTAAAAAAAAAAAAAAAAAAAAAAAAGTCGAAAATCGAAAAAAGTCGAAAAATCAGAAAAACAAAAGAAAAAGTTAGTTGTATATACTCATTGTTGCTTTTGATTTGGAGAGGCTAGTAATATAAATGCCTTTTAATAGATGTTCTCAAAGTTGTAAGAATTCAAAAGAAAATACACTCCAAGGGAGAATTGAGAAAGCATTTAGGTTGTGGATTTTGTGTTAAGGAGAAGAAATCAATTTTTAGGATTGGTTTACTAAGGAAGTAAAGAGTGAGGTTGAGTGACCATTGTTTGAGGGGTAGATGGGTAGTGCACGACTCATTTAGTCCGTTTTATAGTCACTTATACCCAAAATTATCCCACCTTACCCCAAACCAACATTACAACCTGTTAAAGACCTTTTTGATTCTTTGTCACACATGTCGGGTACACATCGAAATTTAGATTATTGGCAAGCCTATGGTAGATACTATTTGCATTTCAATGTGAGCGTATATACTACCTATTCAATACACTTGAGAGTCGAGAGATACACTCATCCGGTAAGGATTTCAAGTTGAGAGTGTCAAGTCTTGAAAGTAGTTGATATGCTCTATCTCTTATGCTCAATGTTATCATGATTGCCTAACTTTTGAAAATTTCTTCTGAAATTGATTTTGCCACTTAAATCTGCCCTAAAAAGTGTCCTTTCTTCTTTTTCTTTATTTGTTCGGGACGAACAAAGGTTTAAGTTTGGGGAGATTTGGTGCACGTGGTAGTGCACACACTTTTAGGTCAATTTAAGTGTCTTTTTACGGACTTTTGTGTGCATTTTCACGTGTGTTTTGTGCGTTTATTTCTCATTGGGCAATTTGACGTGTTTGTTTCATTTTCATGTCAAGACAGGTGAATTAAGGCCGAAAAACAGGTTCGAAGATCTCAAATTGACAAATCGAGCTCAAAGGATGAAGAAAACAAGGAAAAACAGGGGATCATGCCCGAGGTGGTGAGGCCACGCCCGTGGCTCAAGCCACGGCCGAGGCAGTCCAACGCCACGGCCGAGGCAGTCCAACGCCACGGCCGTGGCCATTCCTCCAGAAGAGGCCACATTTCAGCATCAATTGCCACGACCGAGGCAGCCAGTGCCACGGCCGTGGCACTACACGTTCCACGCCCGCGGTCTGTATCATCCGCGACCGTGGCCAGTCCTCCAGAAGTAAAGGCGAATTCAGTCCAAGAAAGACCACGGCCGAGGCAGTATATATACCACGACCGCGGCCCTAAATTGGGCACAAACCCTTGTTTCACCACGCCCGCGTCCATCTTTATGCCACGGCCGCGGCGGTGTTCCCTGTTTTAAAATCCTAAACACGTTTTTGCCTAAATTGGAGCTAGCACTTTCTCTCCTTATATATATATCATCCCATTCGAATTTAACCTAACTTAGAACAACCTAGAACCCATCCCCCACACATAATCAGCCACTTTTCTCCATTGGAAGCAAGAAAATGGAAGGGGGTTGAAGATCTTGATCTTCAACCCCTAACCTTTGGTTCTTTCTATCCTATTTTCATGTTTTCTTTAATTTTATGTTATTTTATCTTTGTATTAGGTAAAATGGGTGGCTAGCACCCTTAGTTCACTCTTGATTATTGTGGAACCTTGAGTCCAAGACATTTATGTGATTATTACGGTTAATGTTACCGAAAATATTGTGTATTCAAGTGTTTTGTGTTATTTGCTGTTATTGACTCACATTTATGAATTTATTATTGGATTGATCACCCTTTAAGGGATTTGTGAATGTGTTGCTAGAATAGGAGGTCACTATCCGTAATTGTAGGATTTCCGATTCCCGAGTAGCAAACAATAATTATTTATTGGTGATAACACAAAGTTTAACCTCTAAAACCGAGCTTGCGAGTTTTATGTTGAATTTATCTCGTTGTCCTAGTGTTTAATGCATTTGGTGATTGAATCTAAGAGAGCTTTTTCGAGGATTCGGTTAAACTGAATAGGGTTAGTCGAAGAGCTTGTTTTGATTAACTAAGATTAAGGGATAACAAGGCTATTAGAGCTTGTTAATAGTCTTGAGATAAGGGCTAGAATCACAATTGAATAGGGCATTGACAATAGTTACATGAATCGTCCAAGACCTCGGTGAAACATGATCAAGGGTGAATCGTTTTGTTATTTAAAAACCAAAAACCTATAAAAATCTCTTTATTTGTCTTTGTTTATTTAGGTGTAGTTGTTATTTCATTAACCCCCCACTTCTTTATTGTTTTCTAGCTTATTTACTTTATGTTTCTTCATAATAATAGCTTAACACAATGAAGCAAAATTTGTTCGACCGTTCCTCGTGGGATCGACCCTTGCTTGCCACTCTACTAGTTAGAGTAGTCGGTAAGGTTTAAGTGTATCTTCATACACGATTTAATTTGGTAGTCGGAAACGACGCTACCAAACATCACAGAATCCAGTCCAGAAATGCAATGGATTCTTGATTCAGGATGCTCTTTCCACATGTGTCCAAACCTATCATGGTTTGAAAATTTCAAGGAACAAGAATCAGGAAATGCCATGCTAGGAAATGATGAGGTGTGTCTTGTGAAAGGAACAGGAGACATAAAACTGAAGATCCATGATGGCACTATCAAAATCTTAAAGGAGGTCAGGTACATTCCTAACTTGAGAAGAAATTTAATTAGTTTGGGAACTCTAGAATCCAAAGGTTGTAATTTCAAATCAGAAAAGGGATGTTTGTATGTCTTCAAAGAGAATAAGATAGTTATGAAGGGAATCAAGAGAAACAGTCTGTATTATCTTGATGGAATAGTAATACATGGTGAATCTGCTAATGTCTCTCACACTGATTATGATCTTTGGCATTCAAGACTGGGGCATGTGGGGGAAACTAGTATAACTCAACTAGCAAAACAAGGATTGATAAATCATACTGGAAGTCTTAAAGCACATAAAACTTGTGAGGAGTGTATATTAGGAAAAACCAAGAAATTACCTTATCCTGTTGGAAAACATTCCTCTACAAATGTTTTGGATTATGTGTATGCTGATCTCTGGGGTCCATCTAGAACACAAACTCTAGGAGGTGGAAGGTTTTTCTTAAGCATTATGAATGATTTCAGTAGAAAGTTATGGCTATATGTCTTAAAAGCTAAGTCAGATTGTTTTGCAAGATTCAAAGATTGGTGTGCTGAAGTTGAAACAGAAAAGGGAAGTAAGCTCAAGTGTCTCAGAACAGACAATGGGTTGGAATTCATGTCTGATGAGTTTAACAGTTTCTGTAAAACAAAAGGAATAAAGAGGCATAACACTGTCCCTGGCAATCCTCAGCAAAATGGAGTAATTGAGAGGATGAATAGGACAGTGTTGGAAAGAGTGAGGTGTATGCTGCTTAGTTCAGGACTTGAAAAGAAGTTTTGGGGAGAAGCTGGCACTACAGCAGCATATCTGATCAACAGGAGTCCTTCATCTGTTTAAACAATAAGACACCAGAGGAGATTTGGACTGGAAAGCCACCTACGTATGCTCATTTAAGGGTTTTTGGATGCAGGGCATATGCACATATCAAGCAAGACAAGCTTGATGCAAGAGCAGTAACGTGTATCATGATAGGTTATCCAAATGGAGTAAAGGGGTACAGGCTGTGGTGTACAGAAGTTGGACAGAAGAAGATTATCATCAGCAGAGATGTATTTTTTTGTGAAGAAATATTGCCTTTCAAATCAGTGCAAACTGGAAGAGAAGTGATACTACAAAATGAGATTGATGCTAAGATTGAGGTGGAGAAGTCTAGAAAGACTTGTGACTCAGATTCAAAAGATTCAGATGATGAAGATCAAGTTCAAGAGGAGGAACAAGGCATTCAAGGTTATCAGTTGGTCAGGGATAGGGAAAGAAGGATAAGGAAACCTTCTACAAGGTATGCTGATGATTACTTAACAGCATATGCACTTGTGACAGCTGAATAAGAAATTGAGTGTTCAGAACCAAGGACTTACTCAGAAGCTATTCAGGGACCAGATAAGGGAAAGTGGCTCATGGCAATGCAAGAAGAGATTGAATCGCTTGAGAAGAATCAAACCTGGGTACTTGTTCAGAAACCTAAAAATTAGAAATTGATTAGTTGCAAGTGGATTTTCAAGAGAAAAACTGAGATCACTGAAGTTGAGAAGATCAGGTTTAAAGCCAGGTTGGTTGCAAGAGGCTTCACCCAAAGAGAAGGGGTGGATTTTAATGAGATTTTTCCTCCAGTAGTGAAACATACATCCATCAGAATTTTACTAGCCTTAGTGGCTCAGTTTGATCTTGAACTGGAGCAGTTGGATATTAAAACTGCATTCCTTCATGGAGAACTCAAGGAAAAGATATATATGACTCAGCCTGATGGATTAATAGTACCAGGAAATGAAGATAAATGCTGTCTGTTACAGAAATCACTATATGGTCTCAAACAGAGTCCAAGACAGTGGTATTTGAAGTTTGACAGTTACATGAGAGTCATTGGTTTTGAAAGATCAAGGTATGACAGTTGTGTATATCTGAAGTTTGCTGGGAATGAAGTAGGTGTGTTTCTACTCTTGTATGTGGATGACATGCTGGTGGCAAGTAGAAGCAAGAGAGAAATTAGAATGGTAAAAGATCAATTGAAGGCTGAGTTTGAAATGAAGGAGTTGGGACAGGCCAGGAGGATTCTTGGAATGGATATACTGAGAAATAGATCTCAAGGGTATTTGTTGCTACATCAAACTGACTATGTGCAGAAAGTATTAAAGAAGTTTAATATGCATGAGTGTAGGCCTGTTACAGTCCCTCTAGGACAACAGTTTAAACTTTCTGAGCATCAGAAGCCAAAAGATGAGGATGAAGAATCAGAAATGAGCAGAGTTCCATATTCAAATGTTGTTGGGAGTATCATGTACATTATGGTTTGTACAAGACCTGATGTATCTCGTGCTGTTAGTGTAGTGAGTAGATACATGTCTAATCCTGGAAAAGCTCACTGGGAAGCATTGAAGTATGTTATGAGATATTTGAAAGGAGCTGGGAATTATGGAATTATGTTCAGAAAGGTAGAGGACAGAGATGAAGATGCTGTGATGGGGTTTGTAGACTCAGACTTTGCAGCTAATCTTGATTCCAGAAAGTCTCAAACTGGATATATTTTTACTTTGTATGGTTCTGCAGTAAGCTAGAAATCTATGCTGCAATCAGTAGTGGCATTGTCTACTACTGAAGCAGAGTTAATTGCATTTACAGAAGCAGTAAAGGAAGCAGTATGGATCAGAGGCATTTTGTCTGAATTTGGTATCAAACAGGATTCAGTCAAGGTAAAATGTGACTCACAAAGTGCTCTACATTTAGCTACACATCATGTGTTTCATGAGAGGTGTAAACACATAGATGTTAAGTTGCATTTTGCGAGGGACATAGTTGATAAAGGATCAGTGTGTTTGGAAAAGGTTAGGACAGAGGAAAATGCAGCTGATAATGTTGACAAAGTCACTAACTCGAGATAAAGTTCATTATTGTCTTCAGTTAGTGAAGATTCAAATTGTTTAAACTGAAGTACAGGGAAGGTGGAAGTGTTCTGGTTATCAGATTCATGGTATGAAGAGTTAATTGTGTAAGGTGATTTGTTAGTTGAGAAGTCAAGGTGGAGATTGTGAGCTATAATCTTGTTATGACTTCACAACTAATGAAACTTGGATTCTAAATTGCCTATGGAAGAGGAACAAGCTGAAAACTAGCTCAAGAACAAGCTCAAAACTGGTTTTGGTGGGAAAAACGGTTACAAGTCAAAACCGTTGTTAAAGAGACTAAAAACGTTGTAAAAGAAGAAGAAAACCGTTGCAAGCTTCTGCAGCAGTTTCAGTTTCTGTTATTTTCTGTTATACGGTTTCTGATCCAATGAGTGTTGTTAGTCAGAGTTAGACTATTTACAGCAACTTTACGCATATGTAACTCAGTAGAGAGAGTCTTATTTTGTAGAGAAAGAGTGAGAAGAGCTAGAGAGAGATAGAACTTGAGAGTTTGGTGTTTTCTCTTGGTTAAAGCTTTGATTGTTTGTTTCTCTTGTAACAATCTGAGATTTAGTGAATTGGTGGGAGCATCTTCACCCGTGGATGTAGGTTTAACAACCGAACCACGTAAATCTTGGTTATTCTTCTTCATTTTTCAGTTTTGATATTTGTTTATCATCATTGCTTATTTGGTGATTGATCTTTTGTCACAAAGGCATTGTTCAATCTAAGTTTGATGTAGAAGTTTATCCAAGAATCTTACACCAAAACAGCAATAACACACTCAAAACTTCACTCAGAACAAAACTCAAACACTTAACCAGCCGAACAGAAAACAAGAATACAGAAACAAGAGATTGAACGCAAAAAAAAAAAACGTAATGAACACACAATCTTTTACGTGGTTCAGGCCTGGAGAAACAGCCCTACATCCACGGAGCAAGCACCACCTCTGATCTTATTAATCACAGCACACAATATCCAATTACAAGAGAATGGAATCACACACACTAGCTGAAACTGTCAAGAATCAATATGAAGACATTGATCTTCTTCCCTCAATGTTTCTCTCACTAGTTTTCAGTGTTTTTCTCTCCACATGAATACATGATCAACTTCTTAATCAATCACACGTATAAGTAATCTGACTCAGGAAGAAAACTGCAACAGCATCGCAACAGATTCTGGTGTAACAAACTTCATGCAGTTGAGTAACTGCTCCAGCGTTTTTCCCATGCAGGAGTCGAACTCATGACCTATTCCATTTGCTACCTGAGTTTCTGAAGTGAATGGACAATCCTGTCCTTCTATTTTCTCCTGATTTTACAAACGTGCCACTCAGCTTGTAATCATATATGAGCTAATTCTCACAATTCTCCACCTTTAGCTCATATAGATATAAGCCTTCATAAAAGACTTCAGTGATGATGTTCACTCTCATCTTCATTCTGTTACTGCATCTCAATAGGATTCAGACTTGTGAGTTAGTTCAATAAGCTTCAAACATAACTCAAACTTGGCTGTATGTAATGCCTTAGTAAAACAATCTGCTGGATTGACTTCTGTAGGAATTTTTACTACATTTATAATCCCTTTAGAAACTACATCTCTCACAAAGTGCATCTTGACATCAATATGTTTGGTTTTCTCATGAAACCCTTGATGCTTTGACAAATGTATTGCACTCTGATTGTCACAAAAAACTGAAACACTGTTCTGCACCAAACCAAACTCTTCTATGATTCCTTTCAACCATTGAGCTTCTTTTATTCCCTTTGTGAGAGCAACATATTCTGACTCTGTAGTTGAAAGAGCTACTATTGACTGTTGTGTTGATTTCCAACTTATAGTTGTGCCAAACATTGTGAATACATATCCTGTAAGAGGTTTTCTAGTATCTAAATTTGCAGCATAGTCTGCATCAACATATCCTACCAAATAGCTGCCTGAATCACCATGCTTGTTGAACTTTGATCCTTTTGAGCAAGATCCCTTTAAGTATCTGAGCATCCATTTAACAGCTTCCCAGTGAATTTTTTACCAGGATTCCCCATATATCTGGATACTACACTCATAGCATGTGCTAGATCAGGTCTACAGCACACCATAGCATACATCATGCTTCCTACAGCACTTGCATAGGGTACTCTATCCATGTATCTCTCCTCTTGAACTGTTCTTGGACTGTCCTGTGATGATAATCTGAAGTGTTGTCCAAGTGGAGTTGCTACACTCTTAGATTCATGCATATAGAATTTCTGCAGCACCTTTTCAATGTATGCTTTCTGTGACAGAAATCAAACCCCTTTTTCTCTATTTCTGTCTATATCAATACCTAAGATTCTCTTGGCTTCTCCAAGATCTTTCATATCAAACTCTTCCTTCAATTGTCTTTTAATTCTCAGGATTCCATCCATATTTTCACTTACTAACAGCATATCATCTACATATAGCAGAAGATATATATGTGTTTTATCCTGTTCTTCTTTGAAGTAGACACAGCTGTCATATAGGCTTCTTCTGAATCCAATCTTCATCATATAATCATCAAATCTCAAATACCACTGTCTAGGACTTTGTTTTAGTCCATACAGTGATCTTTTGAGTAAACAGGCCTGCTTGTCTGAATCTATGCCTTCAATTCCATCTGGGATCTTCATATATATAGTCTCCTGTAACCTTCCATGTAGAAAAGTTGTTGTAACATCCATCTGATGTAATTCCATGTCAAACTGAGCTGCTAAAGCCAACATAACCCTGATTGAACAATGCTTAACAACTGGTGAGAATATTTCACTATAGTCTATTCCTTCTTTTTGAGTAAAGCCTCGAGCCACCAATCTGGCTTTAAATCTGATTCTGTTAGTGCTCCCAGCTTCTAGTTTCTTCTTGTAGATCCACTTACAACCAACTAACTTTTGCTTGGTAGGCTTGCTTACAATATCCCATGTATCATTCCTTTCAAGTGACATTAGCTCTTCTTGCATTGCTTGCATCCACTGTTCCTTTTCATGACATGTTATGGCATCTGCATAAGACCCAGGTTCATAGTTTTCTAGTTCTTCAGCAGTGAATAGAGCATATGAGACAATGTCAGCATGACCAAATCTCTGTGGTGGATTTATCTGTCTCTTTCTTCTGTCTCTGACTAACTGATAATCTCTGTAATCAGTTGATCCAGGAGATGTTTGTTCTTCATCCCTTCCAGGAGCATCCTCTAAATTTGTTGAACTCATTATCTTCTCAGTCTCCACCTCCAGCTGAGTATTATCAGTTTTAGAGTTAGAAGTTCCAGATTCCTGGTGATTCTTTAATGGCATTGTCTCTTCATCAAAAGTAACATCCCTGCTAATGATACATTTCCTATTTCCTGGTTCTATGCACCATAGTTTGTAACCTTTTACCCCTTTTGGATATCCTATGAACACACACTTGAGAGCTCTTGGCTCTAACTTATCTTGCTTTATGAGTGCATAGGCAAGACAACCAAACACCTTGAGGCCTGAATAGTCAGCTGGTGTGTCATTCCACATCTCTTCAGGGGTTTTAAAGTTGAGAGCAGTGGATGGTGATCTGTTTATTAGATAGGCTGTCGTAGTCACCACTTCTCCCCAGAAACTCTTCTCAATCCCTGAGCTGGATATCATACACCTGGTTCTTTCTAACAATGTCCTATTCATTCTTTCTGCTAGTCCATTTTGTTGGGGTGTAGCTGCTACGGTTCTGTGCCTTATAATGCCCTTTTCTTTACAAAACTGATTGAAGTCTTCTGAAACAAACTCCAGACCATTGTCAGTTCTTAAGTGCTTGACAGTTCTTCCAGATTGGTTCTCCACTTCAGTGATCCACTCCTTGAATTTTATCAATGCTTCACTTTTGGCTTTCAGTATGTAGACCCATACTTTCCTGGAGTAGTCATCAATAATTGACATGAAATATTTTCCTCCACTCTTGGTTTGTATCTTTGCAGGCCCCCAAAGATCTGAGTGCACAAAATCAATTCTTTCTTTTGTGATATGTTGCTTTTGGGAATTTCTTCCTGTGTGCTTTACCATAAATGCAGTGTTCACATATGTCTAGAGGTTGTATTTTAGTCTTGCCCAGCAGTCCCTGTTTGCTCAATTCTATAAGCCCTTTTTCACTTATATGAGCAAGCCTTTTGTGCCATATCAGTGTCTCGTTCACCTCTATAGTGGTTGAAGCTTCACCAATTACAGTGTTACCCACTAGAAAATATAGTTCATTTCTCTTCACAGCCCTTATTACATCATGAGATCCCTTTGAAACCTTGAGATTTCCTCCTTCAGAGTGAAAACTATATCCCATAGAGTCAAGCATGCCAAGAGAAATTAAATTTCTTCTTAATTGAGGGACATATCGTACATTTTCCAGAATTCTAACCTTGTCATCAAACATTTTTAACCTTACTGATCCCAGGCCTTTGACTTTACATTCAAGGTCATTTCCCAGCAGCACCATTCCATCATCTTTATACTCAAAACTGTAAAACCAGTCTCTGTTTGGGCAAATATGGAAAGAACATCCAGAATCTAATACCCAATCACTATTATCAGAAGAAGTAGAGATAGTAAGCACTTCACCTGATTCATAGCCATCTTTTGCTTCCACTAGATCAGCTGTGTTCTTGCCTTTGTAGTTTTTCTGATCTTGAGTAGTATTGTGATTTTTCTGATTCTGCTTTCCTTTCTTGGGACAGTCTTTTGCAAGATGTCCCACCTCATGGCATTTAAAACACTTTCTGGTCTCTTGTCCTGAAGAATTGCTGTGATCTGCTTTCTTCCCTTGTTGCTTCAGTTTGTGACCTTGAAACTTCTTATGCATCTGCTTCTTGATCATTAGGCCTTCTCCAATCTGTTCTTGCTTTACAGATTCAACCCCATTCTGTAGTTCTTTGGATCTTAATGCTGATTCAACTTCATTTAAAGTCAGCTTCCCTGTTCTGCCAAACAGGAGTGCATCTTTAAAATACTCAAACTGCTTAGGAAGGGAGCTTAGTAGAAATAATGCTTTATCTTCATCCTCCAGTTTGACTTCTATATTCTCCAGATCATCCAGGATTTTATGGTAGTCTTCCAGTTGATCAGATATCCCTTTGTTTCCAGCCATTTTGAAAGCATATAGTTTCTGTTTCATATACAGTCGATTTGCTACTGACTTGTCCATGTAAGTTTCTTGTAGCTTGAGCCATATACCTTTTGCAGTGGATTCCTTAGCAACTTCCCTCAAGACCTTATCTCCTAAACAGAGTATGATGGTACTATGTGCCTTATCCAGCAATAGTTGTTTCTCTTCGGCTTTGAGAGTAGCAGGTAACCTTTCTTCATCTTCTAAGGCTATGGCCAAGCCCTGTTGAACCAGGAGGGCCTTCATCTTTATTCTCCAGAGGCCAAAATCTCCATTTCCAGTGAACTTTTCCACATCAAATCGTGCAGAGCCCATGATCTTCCCACAGACGGCGCCAATTGTAGAAGTTTATCCAAGAATCTTACACCAAAACAGCAATAACACACTCAAAACTTCACTCAGAATAAAACTCAAACACTTAACCAGCCGAACAAAAAACAAGAATACAGAAACAAGAGATTGAACGCAAAAAAAAAAAACGTAATGAACACACAATCTTTTACGTGGTTCAGGCCTGGAGAAACAACCCTACATCCACGGAGCAAACACCACCTCTGATCTTATTAATCATAGGACACAATATCCAATTACAAGAGAATGGAATCACACACACTAGCTGAAACTGTCAAGAATCAATATGAAGACATTGATCTTCTTCTCTCAATGTTTCTCTCACTAGTTTTCAGTGTTTTTCTCTCCACATGAGTACATGATCAACTGCTTAATCAATCACACGTATAAGTAATCTGACTCAGGAAGAAAACTACAACAGCATCGCAACAGATTCTGGTGTAACAAACTTCATGCAGTTGAGTAACTGCTCCAGCGTTTTTCCCATGCAGGAGTCGAACTAATGACCTATTCCATTTGCTACCTGAGTTTCTGAAGTGAATGGACAATCCTGTCCTTCTATTTTCTCCTGATTTTACAAACGTGCCACTCAGCTTGTAATCATATATGAGCTAATTCTCACATTTTATCTTGAGGTATTGTTTCATAACAAGTTTAATGATACATAGTGTAAAATTATTAGTACTTTAATCTCATAAAAACAAATTGTTTTTATGATTAGTGTTTTTTAGGCATCGACATATTACTAGCTATGCGTAAAATCTGATTTCTTAAAAAAATAAAAGCATGAGGCAACGATTGTCTAAATAACTAATAGATATTTAGAATCTAAAAAATTTATACAAGCCGTTATTTTTTAATTTATATTATTGTTATCGGTAACTGATTGTGTACAACCATTTACAGAACTCTATAATCTTATCTTATTTCGTCATAAATTGCCACCTTACATAAGATTATAAGTTGTGGTCTTATCATGAAAATCTTGAGAAATATGACCAAATGCTAATATTTTGGAATAGTCGGTAATAAGAAAGATAACATACAAAAATAATTAGAAAAAATAAATAATTTGATCAATTATTATAGTAACAAATCATCAATAAATATTGTATTACATACCACACATCATTTTCTAACATTTTCTAACATGTGAATCTTTAAATTCAACTTGAAAAGTAAGTATAGGATATTATAGTACTTCCGAAAAATTAAGGATTAAATAACTTGATAAATATATCCTCAACTAGTATTTATCTCACTCATATTAATTCCTAAAATCTCGCTGATCTTCTCTCTCAAAATTATAATCTCGCTGATCTTAGGAGATAAAGATTTGACCAAATCTGTAATATGTTAAAAAGTAAAGATATTTTAGGATTGAATTTAAGGAGAAAATTGGTAGAATTTGTGAAAAGTATTTACAACCTTAAATAATTGAGAAAAAGAATAAAACGTCAATACTTATGAAACGGAGAGAGTATTATTCATCCAAGCATTGCAATACATTCATAAACTTATTCCTTTTCTGTTTTTTCCTTTTTGTCAATATAAGTATGTTCAATGGCTGGTATAAAATTATTACAATTATTAATGGGTAGGATGAGCTTAATTAACCTCACCGTGTCTTTCCTGACCAATTATTATATTACAAATGAATGAGCAGCTTCAAATTGGCAGAAATTTAAAAAGATTGAACACCTTTTGATAGGGGTTATCTTAAATTCAGACCCAAACAGTGTTTGAAGATTTGAAATATGAAAGAATACCTAGAAATGATTTTCGATAAGATTCACAAAAAAGGGATGAGCTTCATCTCCTTTGCACAACCATGTATTTGCAAAACAGAGCCGAGGGGTGCCCTTGCGTAAACCCTCAGACACTAAAGTCAGTGTTCAGTTCAAAGGACGAAACTCAAGCAATGTAATAGTAAAGTTTAGAATGTGTAACCTTTTGAAATTTATGGTTCCCCTATTTATACTTATTGTTCATTATGACAAAGGGCGAAAAATATCATTTTGGGTTGCCCAATAGCATTGCGCCAACTGTCCCTCTGTACCCGGCAACGGTGTCAGAGGGTACAGTGCTTTTTCCAGGACAATTCACAGTTTTCTGTACTTTTTCTCTCAGTTGTCTGTACTTCTTGTCGGAGGGTTGAGAGCACGTATCTTGGTCCCTAAGTTACAAACGGTAACATTCAACGGTAATATTCCCGCTGCAGGGCTCCACCTGTCTCTAGTGATGTCAGTCAAAGCACATGGAGAGTTATCTCGTGTTCTGGTGTCTAGCTCCAGTAGATCAGCCGCAGGGACCTCAGCTCTGTCCAGCCCTTCAGAGTCCAACCCTTCAGAGTTGGTTTGCGGTGTCAGTCAATTATGAGTCCTAATATGCAAGGCTGAGGCAGTCTTTGTTTGACATATTATTTTCCGCTCTGCAGGGATGACAACAACTATTGCACTTCTAGGTCGTCCGAGCTAAAGGTCTCATCGTGATCCTCCATCTAGACCAATGTTGCGAGCCCATACCTGCTCTAGGGATTCTTGTGCAGACACTTCTCCCCTATCACCTTCAAATTCCTAGCTTAATTTCACCAATTTTTCTTTTAACACCGTTTTAAGTAATTTGTTAGAAATTGACTTTTCCTTCCTTCTTTTGTTTATTTAATCTCTTTGACTTTTGATCGGAAGGTTGTTTTTTTAGTACCTAAATATGTTTTGTGAGAATAAACCACTTACTTAATGGCGTACGCACACACACACACACATATATATATAAAATAATAAGCGAAGTAAATCACTTTTAGTAAGTAAACTTTTTCCCGCAAAAAATACTATTTACTAAAATTACAATTATTTGGAAAATTTAAATTTTAAATATTCATTTTTTTTTCAGAACCCAAAGCAATATATTTAGCTGATCGGCGGTTGTCTCAGAATTTACAATGTGTTGAAATGACAAAGGCACATGGCCCTCATAAACTGAAAAATCATCTTACGAAAATGCAAATCACGACAACGAGTGAGCTAGTACATTCCCCTGATACACGTCGTGTATGCATGCATTTAGGTCGATTTTAGGTGTGTATTTATAGCATTTACATGCATATATGGTCGAGAATTTCTTATATTGGTTACATTGGATCATTTGGCGTGTTTTGTGGAGTTTTGTTGATTTTAGGCCAAAATATTGAGTATATGGCCGACTAGGGAAGAAACAGACCAAGAATAGGCGAAATGGACCGCGATGGGCCCAAAGACAGAAAATCATATTTCTGGCCAAGAAGTGATGTGGCCGCGTCACTAACGTTCAAGGCCGCGTCAAAAACGGCCCACACAGGTGAGTTCAGTTTGGCCTGACGCGGGCGCGTCAAGAACATTCAAGGCCGCGTCAAATTTGTCCAAAACTCCAAACAGGGTTTAAGTTGAGCTTTTTGTCCTAATCTTTCAAGGTAACAACCCATAACTATAAATAGGTCCCCAAACTTGTGACTTAGAGGTTAGACACCCCATATTTTCACATACACTTAGAAGAAGAAGTAGAAGACTTGGAGGACGAAGAAGACGAAGATCGACAAGAAGATTCATTCGGGTTTAGTTAATTGAATTCTTTTCTAGTTTTGTTCTTTATGATGTTTCTCATGGAATATTATATTTAATTGATACTAGGCATGAGTAGCTCAGCTATTCGTGTCCTAGGGTTAGAAAGTAGGGATTTTTACAACAATGTTTGAATGATGTTTTAATTTATTGACTCTGATTTATGTATTTATCTCTGTGTTTGTGTTTCTAACTGAATTTAGACTAGCCATCTAGGTTTAGTAATTTCGTTTAGCAATTCCACTTCGAGAGGAGGGAATTGTTATCAGACGTACGACATAGAGCGCAGTTGTCTATGACTGTGTAGGCATTGGTTTATGAGTTTTTGGGAGTTATTAGGATTAATGGACTCGAGAGGGTAAATATCTTAGTTAATCTAGGATTTAGTCGCTTCGAGAGAAGGGCTAGGTTATTTGAATGCCGCCTAATAAACACTAGAATCTGGTTTAAAGGTCTATAAGTTGATCATATTCATCGTTGAAGTAAGTCCTGAAATCGAATCCCTAGGATACTTTCTGGTTAATTGGAATCCCTTTTTGTCTGATAAGTCATAGTTAAGTAGTTTGAGTTCTTTAATTTAGTTAAAAAAACAGCCTTGCAATCTTAGTATCTATTTAGGATAATCATAGATAATCAGAGTATCAAACTACCTAGCTTATTCCTTGTGGGATCGACCTTGACTGCCACTACTATACCTACACCCGTACACTTGCGGTAATTAGGGGTTAGAAAATAGGTATGTCATCCCCGTACGACGAACACAATTAAAGGAACAACGAGGTAAATCATTACTAAGCCTCTGAATATGATCAAGAACAACACCCAAATATGAGACTTCTGCAGAGCCGTTGATACACAATTTGGCAATCTCCTTCCACGATCACCTGTTCCATCCCCATATCTTTCACCCACTACACACCCTCTCGACAAGCAACTTGGTAGACATCTAGTAGCAGCACAACTCTAGCACAAAGGACCACTCCATTGTTATCTCGTAGCACCGCACCCTGTCCCGTTTCGGATAGATAAATTAATGTTTACTTTCACATAATTCAGAGGTGGCGCTCACCACCGAGCAGTCCAACTATTATGTCCACCCCTGCCATTCTCCGAATAAACCTGGGCCGCCTTATAGTCAAAATAGGAATTTGCAGCTTGTTAAAAGCAGCCTGTTTTAAATATTCTAATTGCCTAATAGGTAGGCGCCTAATGTGGGATTCAACATATACACGATTTAACTTTTCTTTAGTTTATTTAGCAAAAGTTATGTAATTATCAAATAGATAATATTTGAAATTTCAAATGGTGGATTTCTAGAGCCCACGTTGTTGTGTGGTTATTTTCTCGATTTTAACTCAACTGATTAGGTGTGATTCAATTATATACATAATATTTCATATTTCAATTGTTAATCCCAAAAATATCGGCAATTGGATTGTATAAATAATTTTTATTCACTAAAATTAGATTTATTTTGGAAATTTATTTTTATAAATATTATAATCGCCTAATATGAAGGTGCCTAGTGTGAGATTCAACAAATTTACATAGATTTATTTTTTTCTTTAATATATATATCAAAAAATCTATAATTGTCCAATAGAAAAAAAATATTTGAAATTTCAAATTGGCCCACGTTGTTTTGTTGTCATTTTCTCGATTTCAACTCAGCTAATTAGGTGCCTACATATTAGGCGATACAATTGTATACATAATATTTTCGATTTTAATTATTAATTCCAAAAATATCGGTAATTCAATTGTATACATAAAATTGCAGATTCAATTGCTAATTTTTTTTGCAGCCAACTATTTTCTACAGTTATTCTTTTTATTTTAATTCCACCAAGAAGAAACATACTTCTTTCCACAAGTACACTCCCTATAGATGTGAAAATAAAATATCAAAGACACATCTATACATCTATATATACTTATGTTATGCATTGGAAAAGAATTTGAATTTCAAAATCAATGAAGTCCCCAAAATTATTTTTTTAGTTGAAAGTGCACCTACGACTAACTCAAATTAATGTAAAAACAGAGAATGAAAAAAATAAAAAGTGACTGACCCCACCGTTTTCCGACACTCACATGTATAATTGAACCAATTAAATAGCAATTATCTAAAACAAAATATCCTATAATTTTGCAGAATTTTGAATGTGTGAGGAAAAGAAATGATCTTTTTAACTTAAATAAACAAGAAAATTATTCATTAATTATCATTAACGTAAATCTTGGTTTCTTTTAATACTTATAATGCTCTCGTGCGATGCACAATCAATCAATGTAATATAAATGTATAATAGAAATTGATATTATAATATAGGATAAACATAATTAAATAGTAAACCAATGGATAATAAAAGATGCATGAAAAACTATTTAACTTTCTTATATATCAAACAACCAAGTATAGTATATAGCAATCTTTAAGTTCTGCACATAAAATGTTGTTTGGTCCAATATCAATATATTAAGACCTTATGTGTGCAATAACTACAAATTGGTTAGTTACAATTTCGATGGGGACATTGAAGATTTTGTTGGTACTTTTAATATTTAGTTTTTTTATTATTATAAAAAATTATTTGATCAATTTTTTCTAAGTTCACCATAAAAATATTACCATTATATATGATAAAATTAAGACTTCAACTACAAATATTAACTTTTTTAGTTGAATTTAACCTTTATGATGATAAAATTAAATTAACATAATTTCAAATTTCCAAGAAAATCATGTGTGCATTGGATGAGATCTCTCCCTTAAAATTAAAAAAATAAATTATTACACTGATTACAATCTAATACAGATTTCATTGCCAAAAATATAAAAATAAATTTATTTACTAATAATGACAATAATCATTCAAAATAAATAATTCAACCAAAGAAAAAATTAATTAAGTTAGTATTTCGGATCAAATACTTTCGTCCAATATATATGCAATATAAATATCAATATAAAGACGGATAAGGAATGTGAGAATTATTTGTGTTTAAAAAAATTGAATCTATTTTTCAAAAAATAATTAAAAACAGGAAACATCGCCTTTTGCATAGGAGATTACCAACTTTTTTTCTAATATAATAAGATTCTCAAAATTGTTTCTATATTTAGAAACTAAAAATTGGGGGAATTTTTCTATTTGTAGAGGATTCTCCTTTTATATTAGTATAGATTTTAATGACTCAGTACAATAATTTCGGTAGCTGATTATTTAAAACCAATTGCATAAAGTCATCAAATCTGCATGCTTTTTTCATCTATAAATATGGGGGTTTGATGACCATATTTAACGTCTCACGTAGAATCATCTCTCTATATTGTGAACAGAAAACCACATTTCCTTTCAAGACATCTTTTTTCTGAAAAGACAATGTTATTTATCGAATCTCTCGAAAGCTTCACTTACTTGAACAAACATAATTGTGCCTTTTGATCTGTTACTTCATATTGTAAACAAACACAGTGTAAGAAAAAATTGTCAAGGTACCTCTTCCTCTATTGAAAAACAGTATGATAATTCCTTAAGCTTATTATATTATTTATTTGAGGGTAGTAAGCTTATTATTCAAAATATTTATTTGTCATTTTATGTCAATTAGTTGATGATCTACCATTTTAAATGTTTTTAGTCATTAGTTATATTCCTTATACATATTATAATTAACTAATATTTGAAGGAGAGTACTCACATCTCTCTTCGAAATAGTGGGAGTGGCTAATTCGGCCGCCAAAATCCGACCTTCGGTCATGGCATACCAATAGAGGTGTTCACGCCTTCAATTTCGATAGAGAAAGGAAAATGTTAAATTCAACACAAATCTTTCTTTGGCCCATTTACATACACCTATGAGCGCCAGAAAATTTCTTAGAATTATTATTTATTTTTATAAAGAGTAATTTCCTTTATAATTCATTTTTGTGGTTCTTATAATTTTGTAAGAAGTTTAATCTTTTACGTATTTTTTATGATTATTGTAATACATTGTATATGAATGTGTTATTATATATTATTAAACTTTAGATTTGAACAAAATACTACTAATGTTTTGGTTGATCTTTATGGAACTGAACATGTATTGCTATTTTTCTAGGTAGAAACATCATATCTTTTTTCTTTTATCCATAAGTATTTTCCTCTAATTTTAATCTATGTGCTTAGATGATATAAAATGACGAAAGTCACGATTTATCTATTTGCGGTATATATAAGAATATGTAATTTAGTAAAAACATTGCATAAATTTTGGACAATGATTAAAGATAAAATATAACAAAAGAAAATAATTTCTTACTTTTGGATGTAGAAAGAGAATTTTTCAATGTTTATGAAATCAAAACATTTAACTTATAGATTGTAGATTTTTTAGATTATGACATTTTGCGCTTTCATTAATCTTAAAAATAACTTAAATCAAATCCTCATAACTATCATATATAATTATTTGATTCAATCATATATCTATTGATTATTTTCACTATTGTTGTCTAATATTGTCTTTTTTTAGCAAGTTAAAATTTGAGCATTACCAGTTGTATGTTGTCTCGAAAGTCATTAGTTTCAAACTTTTTTCCAAAAAAAAATTAACAAAGACAACAACACATTTTGTATATATATTTCAAAATTTGTAGTACACAGTATATGTTTGTTTAATTTTATATAAAAATTGAGAAACTTATGACTATGTATTAAGTATTAATATTTTTACTTCATGCAAATTTGAGTACTAACCCTTAAACCTACTTACGATACATAGGATTATTATTTTTTTCTTTTAATTATGAAGAATTTGATTTTTTTAAAATTATTAAAAACAATCCTAAATACATAATTATACTCGTGCGTCGCACGGAAACTCTTACGAGTTTTATTATACATACTACTAGATGTCTATTCGAGCGGTACACGAGATAGAATATTCTATTACATTAACACTATGTAATTAAATTCTAATATTGCTATTAAAGATTGTAAAGCATACATAAGTCATAATATATATATATATATATACACACATACATACACACACAATACTTTATGTATTAAAATTAAGAAAATATCAACATTTTTTTATGTAGACAATATGCATCCTAAGTCTAAATTCATAAAAAGTGAATTAAATTATTCTTATTATATATCAAATTTCATTAAACACATATGGCACTATCTTTTACTATTTTTTTTTTTTTTTTTGGGTAATTGAGCATTAGTATAAATCTAAAAATTTGTGTAATTTTACTAATTTTTCATCAAAATAAAATAATTTTGAAAAGAATTTTTTTTATAAAAGTGTAAAATTGGGAAAGTCAACTATAAATATATCTTTCTTGAATATTCTAACATTTTTATATGAAAATATTTTAAATATATTAATATATCACAATTAATCTAACAAAAAATATTTCATCATATTTAAAATTTATTTTTTCTAAACATTTGATATGTATGTCTATTTGAAAATCGTGGAATAAGAATTATATTAATATATTTACAGAAGTATGTGAGGAACGTTTGAGGTTAAAAAGGCGTGTAAATAGATTTTTTTTAATCATACCACGTTTAAGACTTTATGTGTAATGAAAAATGCAGTCATCATATTGCTCCATAAATGAACTAATCTACCATTTTAGTTTAGATTCACGAAATTGATGGTGAATAATCTTATTTAGAATTTGAAAATCTAAAATACAGTCACAGCGCATTTTTATTAACAAAATGCAAGTTACAGAACATTTTTACAAAGTGGTAAAGTTATTGATTAATTTTATAATTATGTAATAGTTACAAGACATTTTTATCAGTTTTCCCAAAGTTAAAAAATCTTAGTTTTATCAAAATAAGTTATAATAAATAATGTTAAAAGATTTATAAAAACGACATACCATGATATAATGTGGAAATATTTAGCCATACAAATTTTTTTATTATTATTATTATATATATATATATATATAAAGTTTAATATATTCTAATTAGTGTTTACTTCTTATTATACATAGACTCGAACATCATTAATATATTATGAATAAAGTTATACGATGGTTGAAAAAATTATGTAATAATGAGGGTATAGATTTTCATGTTTTGCACCAAATCACTGGCATTTGAAGAAAAATACATGTTCATTTGTCTCATCACCTCATCAACTCACACCCATAAGTTCATTATTTGTTGTATACACATAAAATAATAGACCTAGCATATTTTCTCTATAATTTCTCCAATAAATAATTTTGATCTCAACATACATTTACACATGAAATTCTTTGCATATTTTAATGTGAGGAAAAAAAGTCTCCAACAACTTAATATCAAGGTCCATCATCCAACTTCTGTTATGAAAACTTTATTCTAACTTTTTTATTATTAGTATGTATAACCTTTTTTAGGATAATTTACTTATTGAACTAAGATTGTTTATTTTAATTTCCCTTAAATATTTCATCAATCCTACGTCAAAATTTGAAAATTATATGTAATTTATAATAAAAATTCTACTATAACATAATTATAAAATAAATAATGTTTCTTTTTATGGAAGACGATACATACATAGTGTCTCACAAACCTTAACCGAGACACATGCTCCAATCTTTATTACATATAATAGATGATGTCATTATGTTTTTATGTCGCTACATCCCTTTTTAGTTAGAGTGAAGTATTCCTAATTTTTCACACATTGCACACCCATTTAAAAGTCTTATATATACATGTTTAAACCATGCATCCTGATTTTATTTCTCCAATTTTATTTTTTATTTAGATCATAACACTTTATTCAAATGTGATTATTTATTTTTATCTAATCTATACTCGTAAACTAATATTAACATTAACATTTTAGTGCCTTTACTATTCTGCATGTTTTACTTTAATTATGTGATACTCATTCGCATGGTACATTTTTTTAATCATTCACATAGTACAACTTAGTTTATTATTTCTTTATAGTTTTTTTTTTTTTTATTGTGCTCTATAATTTTATATAGCATAGGGGATTCATTTATCAAGTCATTACATATGCTTATCATATATGTATAGTATTTTTATTGATTTAATAATTTCCTTTAATGTAAGATTTTAAGTATTTTAGAAAAAAAAAAAAATAGGTGCAATTATTTGTGTTCACTAATTTTCACGTTTGTCTTTTTACTATTTCTATTTTTAGCACAATATAATTTCATACCTCACTGTAAACTCCAATTATTATAAATTTTGTGATTTTTATGTCTCTCCACTTTTCTAGCCTAACATTTTTTATCTTTGATCTACTAAACTTACATCACCTATTAAAAGTACTACATTAGTGAATAGATTTATGTAGGTTTGTAAGGTTATTTGACTCAAAATAATATTGAACGCATAGATATATATTTGAAAAAAAAACGATCCATTATATAGACCAATAACACTTAAAAATTTACCTAATATTAAAACTGATGTATTTATAGTTATTATTTCTTCATATATACACACATACACACACACATATATATATATCTTATATTGCTTTTATATATAAGTTATTTTTGACGTTTTTTACCCATCATTTTCATCTTAAAAATATTATATTACATATATATATACATATTATACATATATAATAAAGGGATAATTATAAAAAAGTCGCCGAACTATTAGCACTTTTTCACTCCGACATATAAACTATTAACACTGACTAAACCATCGCCAACCTATTTGAATATTACTACTCGAAAGCTGTCGGCCATAACACCGCCCAAAGCTATTGCACACTCAGTTTTGCAAAACCACCTTCTAGGACAAAATTTGGGCGGTATTCTGGCCGGCAGCTTTCGAGTAGTAATATTCAAATAGGTTGGCGGCGGTTTAGTCAATGTTAATAGTTTATATGTCGAAGTGAAAAAGTGCTAATAGTTTGGCGGTCATTTTGTAATTATCCCTATAATAAATGACTTAAATTATTATATTTTTTATAAATGTTACTTATGAATTATATCAATTTCATTCTTCTAAATCATTGCAAATAAATGTAATATATAATCGTGTTTCCTACAAGCATAATAATTAGCTTTATATTTACTTTTAATGCTCATATAAAGAAATTTGTCATGTAAAAACATATATTGCTAGTTTAGTCTAAATTGAACAATAATACTAAATGTAGGCCTAATTTAATCGAAATTTCAAAATACTTCACTCTAACAACTTGTATGTATATCAAACTACAATGCAGATATTTGATATTCTTTTATATATTTTTGTATTCTTTTTTATAGTATAATATCTAGGGATAATTACAAAATTGCCGCCGAACTATTAGCACTTTTTCACTTCGGCATATAAACTATTAACATTGGCTAAACCGCCGCCAACCTATTTAACTATTACTACTCGAAAGTTGTCGGCCATAATACTGCCCAAATTCATTGTACACTCGGTTTTGCAAAATCACCTTCTAGGACAGAATTTGGGCGATATTCTGGCCGGCAGCTTTTGAGCAGTAATATTCAAATAGGTTGGCGGCGGTTTAGTCAATGTTAATAATTTATATGCCGAAGTGAAAAAATGCTAATAGTTCGGCGACCATTTTGTAATTATCCCTAATATATATGACCCTACTACATAAGTTATTCTTTGATTTTTCCATTATATTACCTAGATGCGTCTATTATAATTTGTATTTATAAAGATAATTCCTATATACTTTTCAATATTGATATTTTTACATTTTTTTATAATTTAGTTTATTTTTTAAATAAAATTTTATCTACTAATAATAAAGTAAATTTATTAATTTGTATTATACATACATTTTCTTCATAATGATAGTTTTATCATCATATTGGTCTTATTCAATTGTTGTGACATTATTTTCTATTGTTGGACTTTAATAAAGTGGCATACACACACACAAAAAAAAAAAAAAAAAAAAAAAAGGCAATATTCTTACATGTCTTTCTACTTTTACTCAATTGTAATTTTTTTTTAATATAATCTCAGCGATTCCAAATGCAAGTAATTCACCCTCTAAGTTCCATAATAGGTCCCATTCTTCTACCCTTTCCCGTAAGTCGATGACTATTCATAGTTATTACCTTGACACCAAAGAAGAGTTCGTGTGTGATTTTAGTATTTTCTTCAATTTTATATTATAATAAAGTTTGAGTTACTTTTAGCATTAAGCTCTAACCCTTTATATTTAATAGTTTATACTTTAGTGTAAATATCCTATATTCATATTTTATTTTTCATTAGATAACTAATATACTTTCATTTTTGTTTCTCAAAGTTGTAATATTGATACTTCAATAATTTAGAAAATTAGGAAGATTATTTCAAGTAGCAAATTTATAATATTTAAATTTAGACAAATAAATTGTTACTATTATATAAGTATTATTCTAATATATATTTATAATAAGAGTTGATTGTTTCATTTATGATTAAAAAAAAACTATGTAAGAATTTGTCAACCATTTGTACATAGTAATATGAATCATTGAGAATCATTTACACATTGAATTGGCATATACGTTTTACGTTGTTTTAATAGACTGAAATATTTTAAATCTCATCTCTTAAAAAAAAAAAATCTTTAGTGATATTTTTATTTTTAACCAAATCATTTTTATATAATAAAAAAATGTAAATATTCGATCATATGTCAACAACAACACTTAAGACTTAGTGATACATTTAAAAACTAAGTAATAATCAAGAGCTAAAACTAATGTATAATTTTTTGTTCTATCATGAATTTATACTAAAAGTTAGACTAAAGCATTCAAGTTTATATATTTGATTTTTTATATACTAATTTCATATTTTTCAGATATAAATAGTAAATATTAATGATATCACATATTGATGTTACATTTAAGTTTCTTCAAGACATGTTTTATTGACACTATGTGACTTATTATTGAAAGTCAAGCCATAGATTCATGGGTGTAAGTGCTGAAGCGGTAGTGAACGCGCAAATTCTTTAGCTTGTTCTCTTTTCAAATACTTACTATTAATGTTGAGTCATTCATATATTATGAAACATATGAATGAAGTGGTTAAATATTATATATGACATATTATAGCTATCTCGTCAATTTTTTTAGTGAAATTAGTACAAAAATATTGTAGTTATAAGACTTAAAAAAGACCAATGGAAGAAAACCCATTTTTGCCTCTTGAGAATGAAAGGTGGAAATAAAAAACTAAATAAGGACTTTGAACACCTAACTTAACAGCATTTCAAATATTCAATACCTAAATAACCCTCTTGTACTTCTGATCCAAAATGAGGTTTTTGTATCTATTATTCGACTATGAAAGTCAAACATAAAACTACTGAAATCATATTAAACTATTACAGTGTACATAATTTAAATATTTTATCAAATAATTATCACTAATCTTGAGTGATTCATATATTGTGGTACACTATAGTTGTCTTGTCAACATGTTCTTTGTTGTAGTTATTTGAATGAGTATATAGATGTTATAGCTACGTAGTACCTAAATAAAAAAAGGAAAAAAATTATCTACAAAAAATGAAAGATGATAAATAAGATGAATAAGAGCTTTCACTATTATTCATTATTCTAATCCTAAAATCTATTAGCATTTTTTTCACCATGAAAACACCAAAACTTAATAGTTCTACAAATATTCATACTTAAATAATTTTATTGCACCACTGTTCGAAATTAAGAATCTTATAATCACTATCCTAACAAAGATGTCAAACTTTGGAGTTACTAACTCCTATTAAACTATAAGATGTTTAATTTTCTATAATTTTTTTATAAATACTAAAATATCTTTTGTGTAATTTTCAATTATTAATATTTGAGAATCATAAACTAAAGTACTTTTACCTATTGTAAGAGTTTTCACACACACATACACACACATTCTCTTATTTTTTTATTAATTGATATTTCTCCTTTCTCTATAATAGTAAAAGAATCCATTAGAAAAACTATAAGAAATTTATGAAGGATTGAACAAAAAAGAATATAATTATTTTTTCTGAAAAGGAATAAGAATATAAGATATTATGCATATTTAGGTTAAGCTTACGGCAATAGCTTAGCTAAATGTCACATGAAATATAATAGAAATTTTCATAAGTTGAGAGATGATTACGAAGCATAAAATGAATCTTATCAAATAAATAAAATTTTAAAAATAAATTTACTAAATTAGCTCTAAAAATTTCACCTAATCGAATTTTCTACTTTCTCTAAATTATAGAAAAGAATCTCATTATAAAAGACATAAGTAATTTTAAAAGAAACTTAAAACTAAAATTAAATAAAGGAATATGATACGTTATAGTTGTCTTGTCAAATATATTTTTTTATTGTGGTTAGTGGACTCATTGCAAAGATATTATAGTTGCGTACCTAAATTGAAAAAAGTATAATAAAAATAAATAGTTATCTCTAAAAAATGAAAGATGTTAAATAAAGTAACTAAGAGCTTACACTATTATTCATTGTTCTAATTTTTATGTATATGTTGTTTTTCTTTTTGTTGTTAATCATAAAACTTATTTGTATTTTTTCACCATGAAAACACTAAAACTTAATAGTTTTGCAAACATTTAATATCTAAATAACCCTATTGCACCACTATTAAAAATGAAAAGTATTGTAATCATTATCCTACTTTAGAAGTTAAACTTTGGTATTACTAAAGTCTTACTATTAAACTATAAGATGTTTAATTTTCTATCTTTTTCATAGACACATAAATATCTTTGTTTAAATTCTAAGAATATATGTGTGTGTGTGTGTGTATTCTTTTAGATTTTTTCTAATCGGTCTTTCTCCTTACTCTAGAAAAATCCAATTAGAAAAACTAAAAAATTTATAAAGAATCGAAGAAAATAAAAATAAATAAAAAGAATAATATTATGAATTTTACTAAAAATGAATAATAATAATAATAATAATAATAATAATAATAATAATAATAATAATAATAATAATATTACTATTATTATAAGATATTATGAATATTTAGGTTTAGCTTACGTCATTAATTCAACAAAACATCATATGAAGAATCGAAGAAAATAAAAATAAATAAAAAGAATAATATAATGCATTTTACTAAAAATAAATAAATAAATAAATAAATAAATAATAATAATAATAATAATAATAATAATAATAATAATAATAATAATAATAATAATAATAATAATAATAATAATAATAATAATAATAATAATAATAATAATAATAATAATAATTTATGAATATTTAGATTCAGCTTACGTCATTAGTTAACTAAATATCATATAATATGTGATAGAAAATTTCATAAGTTGAGGCTTGAGAGATTTGAATTACAATATTACTCTTGATAAATAACACTTAATTTAAAAAATAAAGTTACTTAATTAGCCAAAAAAATTCATTAATCTTTTTTTTTTCTTTTTTCCAGAATTATACAAAAGAATCTCATTATAAAAGAGATAAAAAAAATTAAAGAGAAAGTTAAAAATAAAAATAAAAATTATAATGTAATGTATGTTACTAAAAAGAAAGAAAAATATAAAATATTACCGATATTTAGATTCAAATTATGCCATTAGATGAATTAAATATCATATCTATGAATTAATAGATGATATTTGAATTATATAGTGCTCTTACCATATAAATAAAACTTTGAAGATATAGTTACTAAATTAACTTTAAAATTTAAAATGCATTAACGATATAATAGACGAATCAAATTTTATAAGAAACAACTTCCACTTTTATAATAGAAGTAAATTGATGAAACAAACATTATTGTAACAAATGGACATTTTGATTATTTTGCATAACTGAGGGACGTTTATAACAATTTTCATGTTTGAGAAATTTTACACATATTCATTATAACTGAGGGACCAAAATATACATTTTCTTTATTTATTTTTGTATGTGTATTTCATTTTATATGGTTAGGGCTGTAAACGAACCTAGTTGAGCTTGTAGGTGTTAATGTTCGTACAATTATTTTTGATCGAACTCGAGCCAAGCCCAAAGGTATTTGAGAGTGTTTGATTTTGTTTATGAACATATTCGAACGTATTCGTGAACGTCTTTGATCATGTTCGTGAACATTTGTGCTTGTAAACAACTAATTACCCTACTCACGAATATAAAATAAACACGCATTTTTCTAAATTTTCATACAAATAAATCAATTTAACAAAATACTTACTAGCATAACAAGTAATATATATATATAGTACTAGTATGAATATTGTTGATTTTGTTGTTATTATTACTATTTTATTAAGTAGGTCTTGAACGAGCTTGTTCACAAGCTATTAATAAACGAGTTGATCAATGTTCAAGTTTTGTTCATTTATAAAACGAACTTAAAAAGATATTCTGTTTATCGAGTTTATTCACGAGTTGTGCATAAAGAGCTCTATATACGGTATCATATGTGCATTACGGTCATCTACTTATTGTAGAGATAAAATATTAATAAAGTATTGACAGTTGGCAGAAAGGAAGTGGGACCATCTGGCTCATGTGTGAGCTGAACTAAACCCGACATTGATGGAGACACATTCCAATCCCATAATTTTAACATTGTACGAAAACGACAACAATAGCTTGCATGCTGTTACTACCATTGTCAAAAGAAATATTGGACTACCAAAAACAAATGTCCAACTGGACCGGCTTTATCTTGCACGTCCGACAAAATGCTCTTTTTATTCCAGTTATTTGCTCACCAAATTCAGAAATATCTCAAATGGATTAAAATTTATCTAGCATCACATGTTATATGTTGTATTTAATAATCTTGTCACGGCAGAACATATCCTACACATCAAATTAGAGCATTTCACATCTCCATATAATACAATATTTTCTATAATACTAAAAAATTAAATTAGAGATATCATTTCACTACTCCCCCTTCTCTAAACCATTTTTTTTTCTCCCTTCTCTCTTAATCAGTCTCTTTTACCTTAATATTCTACCCCTCCCCCCTCCCCCCCACCTTCCCCCACCCATCCCCATCGATTTATGAACAACGGGAACGACCACGGATGTGGTGGATAAATGGGTCTGTAAAGAGGAGAGGTTCTTTTTATTTTTTATTCTTTAGATCTAATTTTCTTTCGCTTTTTATGTTTGCGTTATTTTGACAACATGCTAAATAAAGATTTGTAGTCAATGTTTCTTTACGTCTTGTTTTGTTCTACTTGATTGTGTCATCTCCTTTTGTAGGAGATTTTCTTCCTCCTCAAGGGGGAGACCATCAGTTTTCTTCCTAGGGAGTTTTTGCCCTCTCCAAATAAGGGAAATTTCTGTTTTTATTTTATATGGTAATCCACTCTAGTTGGCATTCACCTTGAAGATGCACTCAATTTTCTATTGGATATAGATCTGTTTAGATTTAGATCAAGTTAAATGTTGTATTGACTGAACAATTACAAGTCTAGGTGGTTGTATCTTCAGTTTCTTTAGTATTGACTGACAGTTATTAATGAAAATATTCTTAAGAAGAAAACTTGTCATAGTATCCTAATTTCCAGCTATAACGAACCCGTACCCGAATGGAAGTCAGGTCCGCTCAATAAAGGGGCAGGCTTTTCAAATTTTAGAAAAGATAAAGGAAAAAAAAAGGTCATGAGTTTTCATTTCCTAGTAAGTTAAGGTGCAAATTGACCCTTTAACAATATCCTTATGTTCAGATCAACATTTCAATTATTGTTTTCAATCAAACACTTTAATTTTTTAAATTGGGCAAATAAACACTCTAACATTTCATTACACAACATTTCGACACTACTGTTAAATTTAAAGCGACAACATTAGTTCCCGGCCAACCTGGAAGGTGGGCCTCACGCCTATACTGCGACAGTAACAAAAAGATGATCTAATAGAATCCTTGCACATTTCGTCATGTCCAGAACTTCACAAGGATGAGATACAAACCTATAACCATTGTAGAAACACCATTATTGATTATTTGATTGTTATCTGTTTTGTTGGGTATGTGAAGACACCACATGCCTTACATTTCCTATATTGTTTAGCCTTAATATCTCAATGAGGAGATCAAGAGGAGGTTCTGCAGAAACTGGTGCAAGTCGAAGAAGAAAGCCTTCTCGAAGTATTCAAAGAAGTTTAATGCTAAAGAAGGTAAATAATAAGGGATAAACGGGCATCATGCGCCTCAGAAATGGTAACACAACTCCCCTACCAACACAGCACCCAAATATCGTTATAACCCCACAGCTCTAGGTAAAACCATGCCCCTGAGTTAGGAGGAGCTCTAAAAGAAGCCCATGCCTCGAGCGGTATGGCAGTTTTGAGAGAATCACGCAACCGGAGGAGCCATGACTTAGCTCTAGATATAGGCTATGTCTGATAAGGGTCCAGCTTTGCGCCATCATTATAACCTGAAGACATAACCCATTTCTACTTGTGTTAAACATTCTCCCTGATGTCTTTGTTGTTGGCATCAACGAAGGTAGCCTTGAAGCCATCACGAACGAAATGGACAAGGTAAAGACCCATATCTATTAAGAACTAGGAGCTAGTGCGGTACTCTTCAAGCAGCCCCTCATGCATCTCTCTCAGAATCTCTTACCTCACCGACGTCAATAACAGACGTCTCTGCAAGACTCGATCCCTTCTCAGAGACCCTCAGCTATCCTCACCACGTCCTCTGCCTTGTGGCGGGCAACCACGTCACGTAGGCAAGTTTTTCAGAGCTAGACAGGCTCTTATTCACATCTTGCACCTTAGAAGTGAGATCCGAGTTATGTTTCTTCATAGCTTCAATCTCGGTTAAAGCAACTGTCAGCTCTTTGCTGACCTTAAGCATTTCTTCTTGCTTCTTTTCAAAGTCTGAGCGTAGGTCCCTTAGTGTGGAGGAGCTGGATCGAATCTGTTGACTGTTGAAATAAGCAAGGAACTGAAACATTAAAAGTGGAATAAGAGGTGAGTATCTTTAGGAAAAATAACCAAAAAGCTCTTGTGAGCGGGCATATTTGAACCAGATGCGGGGACATTATTTGGTCATTACGATCATTACTCTCCTTGTCATATTGGCATTGTCTTCCACCATGGGCAGCTCCTTTAGGAAGGTAGAGTATTCGCTCTTGATCAGATCCTTGAAGCCCTTGGGGAGCTCAATTATGCAGATGTTGTTGGGGGGGGGCCTTGGACCCCAGTCTTGCCCTTGCTCTTATGTTTCTCTGAGCTCTTCTCAGAGATCTCCGACCTGCTAGACTTAGATTTTTTGGCCAGAGGAAGTGACTCTGACCTTGTTGCAACCGGCCTCTTGCCATTGTCCTTAGCATGCACTTCTCCAGCCCCTGCAGCACTTGTTCCCTTCCACTTTGAGGAGGCAACATTGTTGCCTTTAGATGCGACTCCCTATCCTGCAGAGCAGGGTGGAGGCAAGTCAGCTCAGGTCCGAGCAACCCTAAGTAAGGTTGAGCTAGCTACGAGCAGGGATGGATCTGCTTTGTGATAGTTATGGTAGTTCTCTATTTGCCAGCTACAGCTCCGGAGGGGGAGTTATGTGGTGTTTCTTCTCATCACTTGAGATGTGCATGATAAAAAATAGTAGTAAGTTAAAAATGAGAAATAATGAAGCGTAAGGCAGGAAGTGAGAGCTAGTATTTACCAGGGTCGGGAGTGAGGTTATTTTCATTTTTCAAAAGCCCGGCGTGGGCAAGCAAGTGTGAATCTCTCAATATGGTCTCTATAGAGAAGAGCCCATGATCGTTCATGAACCTATTTAACCTACCCATCACCCTTTTGTCCTCTACTAACATGATCTTCTCTAAGGGACGGGCCTTGCGAAGATCAGAATACTTCCACTCACAAGGAAAGAGCCACCCTCCAATATGGGGAGTGACCACCCCCCCCCCCCCCTAATTTTAGTTTCTAGTCCCCATCTACTCTAGGTGTCTTGCCTACAAAGTGGGCAGGGCCGGAGGGGCGAGAGATGAGATAGAGAAAATCATTGGAGCCACATTTGAAATCCTGGCAGACGTGAAAGTATCGGAGGGCAGTCCACACTGTTGTCCTTCATCGAAATATAGAAGGCAATGATAATACGCAAGGAAGAAGGCTTAGTTTGGCACCAAGGAACCCCATATCTATCACTGACCCCACTAATGAATGAATGGATGGGGAAACGCAACCTTGCGTCAATATAGGGCCTCTAGAAGCCAGTTTGAGCGCTCATCAGGGCCAGGTAAGTCAAGGTGGATGGCTTTACGAGGTTCTAATAATTCCATATGTGTTGCACATAAGGCAGGGGACCAATTACCTCATGCCACCTAGCCCACTTTGCAGGGGATTTTTTTAATATTACAATGGATGCGAAGCGGAATCCCTAGAGGAGGATTGGGGATGGGGGCAACTCTCTCCCTGCCAAAGTAAATCACAAGCTTGGGAATTCTCAGGGAGTGCTGGATTGTCCTTCTCAGCTCAGCGAAAATAGGTGGTGGCACCAGAGCTCTGAGCACACAACTCAGAGGTCCTTGTTCATCAACATGCTTGGCAGATAGCTTGACTTCACTGTCCACTGATCCAGAAGTCAATGGCGACGAGTGACTGATAGTCATAATCTCTTGATGAAACCCTGAGGATAAATCCTCAGAGGTGGATGAAGTTTTGGAGGAAGTCATGAGTGTTCTTCGAAAAACCCAGAAAATTAAGAAGAAACCCAGGGAAAACAAGGAGAAATTCACAAAAAACAAAAAAAAAAAAGAATACTTGGGTGATTCTAAGAGGGAAGGAGACTGAGAAGTGATAGGAGCAAGATCGTCGGAAAAGAAGCTTGATTGGCATAAATTCTTTGATTGCCGAATAAAAAGATAACAGTAATAAATAGGTAAAATGAAAGTAAATCCATATTTATAAGGGAAAGAAGGCGAAGAGACTGCTTCGACCAGAGCACGACACTTATATTGCCTAAGACGGAGGGAAGTGAAAAAGTCCATGCGTACGGCTCAAATGAGCAGAATTTAAAAAAAAAATAGAAGGGAAACGACCAAAGGGATAAAAAAAACTCAAAACGAGGCAGACGTAAACTCTGACTAGGAATCAGAGCAGGTCATTTAAAAAGTCTACTCTGAGTGAACCCAGGTGAACTAGGAATCAGAGCAGGTCATTTAAAAAGTCTACTTTGAGTGAACCCGGTGAACTCCCTGGGTTCACACAGAGTAGGGGGAGTAGTTGATAGGAGATAAACGATCATCGGGTGCCTCAGAAATGGTGATGGTTCCCCTGCCAACACAGTGCCCAAACATCCTTATAACCCCGAAGTGCTGAAGGAAGCACATGCCTCTTATGGCAGTTCTGAGAGAATCACGCGATTTGAGGAGCCATGACTCAACTCTAGATATATTTTGTGTCTGATGAGGGCCCAAATTTAAGTCATCCTCATAACCTGAAGGCATGACCCAGTTCTGTTTTTGTTAAACATTCAGAACTCCAGGAGACAACATTTAGGACCCGAAAGCATCTCCTAGCTCTGATATGGGAGTTATCCTCCCTAAGAGACATGGAATCTCAGCTCAGGGCATAGGTAATCGCGATGCTTAAGGACAAAGTTGGGGTGCTCCCTGACTTCCGACCAATAGTACACAAACTACCTCTTTCCATCAAAGAGGACAATATTTTGTGACATCGCTGCCGCATACATACATGCACGTGCCGGAAGCTGATAAGATGATCAAAATGACTGTTTTACCTTTTGTCCTAGGGGGTAAGTATAAATACCCCACCCAATTCAATTTCAAAAGATAACACACTCTTCTCACTCCTACTATTACATTCCTTCATTCTCACTTCTTTGAGCAAAATTATGATTTAAGCGTCGGAAGGTTTTCGCCGGGGCACACCCAGCTCACACTTGAAGTGGAGGTCCGATTTGATTTTGTGCCCACTTCGGATCATTTAATAGGTACATTTGAAGAGCACTTATATACGAACTTATTTTAGGGCCAATTTTTCGCATCGCCCCTATCAGGAAGAATATTGAACTTCAACTAAATTGCACAGAAAAGAAGGAAATATGTGGAATTTTAGCTAAATTGCACAAAGAGAGTTCATCGGTAATATCAGATTACAATCCACTAGATCATAAGCCATCTTCGTAGGGTCGTGGGGTGTGATTTTGCAGATTGAGCCCAATTCGACAGCTGTGATTTCGTGTGAAATTAAGTTTTGTAGTCTAGTTTTGGGTATAAATGAAGGCTCCAACACACTAAAACAGCTTCGTAGGATGAAAATGTGTGGGACTACTAACCTGACCAACTCAAATTTACGTCTATTTATTACATATTACATATTGAAAAGTTATAGCGTATGTTTGTCCAATCTTAGAAATTGAAATGCCTTACTCTATTTGGATGAGGGTTTTGACGGTGGTGTTGAAATCCACCATCAAATTCACCCAACTTGTTTGGCAAAAAAAATCAAATCAAATCAAGAGATTTTAAATCCCTCCTAAATTTCTAGTTCATTTTGGATGGATTTCACATTCATCCCACAACCTAGTCATTTATAAATTCATCTCACCTCTCGTATATGTATGATCACATTATAATATACATTTCACACATTACACATACCACACGCACGCACACACTCAATTCACACACTACACACATAGTACACACATTTCACACACAATAATCCTTTAGAAAATGTTAGGAAATGTTTTTTTAGAAGAAAAAAAAAGTTCAAACTATTCATATCCACTTGTATGAATTTAAACATCAATATAAGAAATTTAAAATGAGTTGATTTCCAAATACAAAGAAGTAAAAACCAAAATCTTTAATTTCCAAATCCTTCCATTCAAACACAACTGAAGTGTTTATTTGAACATGAGGATACAGTGGAAGGATTTATTTGTAACTTATCCCTTTTATAATATGCATTATATTAGTATCATTTTAAAACAAATAAATTAATTTAAAACATTCTCAAGAATCAAAATATACCATCAAATTAAATAATTTTTGAATTGTATTGAACCAACCTAATGCGGCCGCTTAGCCCAGATCCATATCCTCACATACAAAATGGGTCCCAATACCTACTACAGTCATCCCTACTCCATCTCTAAGATATTACTCGATTTTGTATGAAATATATGAATGCCCAACCTTTACATATCTACCTGCTGTTTGCCTTCAACTCAAAATTCATCTTAAACAATAAATAAATAACACGCCGCATTGGCCTTATAAACAGGGGGTTAAAAAGCCATGAGTGTTGGTTTTTCTGTACCAGCAGCATCCCTTTTCCCTGGTAATCGTGACGGTAGCAGTTGTCGTTGAATGGTCGATTAGTTGATGGCATTTTTACAAAGAATGGACCGCACCTCAAACATACAAGGTGGGGGGTCGAGGTCTTTCTCCTGAAGGGCATTGCCGAGCAACTGTTGCATTTCCGAAGCAAATGTGTCGTCCAGAACCTGAAACCATGACACATCATTATCAATTGACCCAAAAACCTGGAAGAGGATATACGATAGTCTCACAGCACAAAGTATGACAAGACAAAGGATGTATCTTGTGTGATATCTATTGCAATCCCATCATGATTATTGAAATAAGGAGAGGAGTAAAAGTGTAGAATGGAATAAAATAAGAGTTTCCATATTGGGATCGGTGATCAAACCAGTCTTGTTATCCATTCATGGTTCAGCCGGTCAGATTGATTCAACCAGTTCCGATGAAAATTTATTTATATTTTTATATGATCTTTATATATATGTGTATTTATGGATTAGTTCGACTTACAGTGACAGCAAGCCGTGAAGCTTTGTACCAAGATCTATTCTCTTTTTTGTCTTCTAGAAACTTCAACACGTCCTGCATGGTCAAACCAGATTAGAGTCAATAACTAAAACAAAAAGATTTACGAATCTTTATATACGAATCTTCCCACCTGGCCCATGCGATCCCAAAAATTTCGACAAACTATAACAAAAACTTGAGGGTCGAATACAGCATGCAACTGATCTATGGTACCAACTAACAACTCCTTCAAAGGTTGCATTCGTCTCCGTAGATCAGATTCAACCGTGTTTTCTTTAGCATCTTGGATAATCTTCCTCAGTTTCGTAGCATTGTGTAGTTTTGTCTGCACATGAACATAGTGTTATAATGAGAAAATAGAAATAGATTTTCTTAAATATGACAAATTACCAGGCGTTTGTAACAAAATTTTCAGAAACAGAAATGTGATGAAGAGCTTCGTTACTTGTGTACTCACATTTTCGATGAGTTTATCAACAACGCCTTGATAATAAGCTCGAAATTTTGATTTAACCATCACTGTTACTTCACTGAGAAATTCTCCAGGTACCATATTTCCGCTTTCAGGTATGCAAGAACCCCATGACTTAAATTGTGATTCTATCTGGGGGCGTAGAATATCGAGCATCCTTTTCATGGAATTCAAAACAACTCCCAACTGGCAAGGTGATAAAAGATGATATCAAATCGGACAAAATATGAGAAAAATGTACAAATTACTAACATTAAAAGGTACAACACTCCGTACCTCTTTGGGGACATTGTAAGGAGAAGCGTGTCCCTTGGCGAATTTCTGGACATATTTCAAACCGAGTTTCACAGGTATTGTGTTCTCTCTCAGTGGAGACAATACTTCAGCATACTGCTTCTCCAAGCTTTCTACCAATGCCTTCTCAACATCTGCTATGGCCTTTACATCATAAAGAAATACATAAGAAAGAAGGCACAAATCAACAAAAAAGAAGTCCAGATAATCAGAATGGGACTTACATTTTCCAATGTAAAAGTGTACTCGGGCCATCGGCTGATTATGACATCAAATTCAGCAAGTGTCTCTTTTAACCGATCATAGACGTCATCAATGAAAGAAGTTGTGGACTGCTCCGTTGGGAAGCTGGAAGACTTTACCTGACACTATATTCTTGTAAGGAAGAAGTAACAAAGAGATTTTCGACACAGTAAAAACCAATTTATATACAGAGCTTCAGTTTCTATACTTCAATTTTCTCGAAAGGCACAATTACTGCCCGCTAGTCTGAGTGATGAAACAGTAAGCACTATTACAACGAGACAAGTGAAGTTTACTCCCTAGTTGTGATTGCTCTCTGGGGACCACAACAAAGAGATAATATGAATTCAATTAACAACTATATTAGTATGTTGTGATGATAACTTGAAGTTTCGCTAGCGCTTTTAGACAACATACAGAGGGGAGAGTTTTAATTTTTTATATTTAAGATCATTATTCTTGTCAGCCTCACTTCAACTAAACAAAGTACTATGTTACATGTAGCGAAGTCATTGTCCAGTTTCCCGTAGTAATAATTGTTCAACTCAAGGGGTCAACGAAGCGAAGGATCGTGATTTTACCCATAAAGCAAAGGAATATATTCGAAGAACCAAAGATAAAAAACAAGCTAGCTGGGCTGGAAAATTTAATGTACTTAGATTTCATGATGTTGTTTATGTAATGGATAACTTGTACTCTTATAGTTGCACAGGAAAAGGAGGAATGCCTTTTCATTCCAATTTCTTAGCTAATCATTCACTTTTGTGGTGAAGCAATGCCAATGGATAGGATTAACAAAATCTATTGAACGGTGGGTACATGTGTGTGCGTGTTGAAGAATCAGTACTGAAATCATGTAGCTAAACTACTCAAAAAAATATACTCCACGTTCAGCTCATTAGAGTGAAGAAGGTAAGCGTATAAAAATTTAGAAACTTAGAAGTTTTGTCAGCAAAATTATGCAATGAATAGTCGTACCTTGTCAAGCTTGCAAAAATCAAGCAAAGCAAGACGCTTATCTTGGATCCACAGGTTTATATATGTGTGGAACAACTCTTTCGCATCAACTCCACCTTTGATAGGACTGCAAGAAAGTACACATAATTAACATAAAAGATACGCGTTCAAAAGATAAAAGGACTATTCTGTGTCCAGTACCAAATATTCCACAAAGCAAGATCCCTTTGAAAATCAGCAGTAGCTATGATAAGTGCTGCGACTGGAGGTGTGGGGCCAGCAGGAGGGCATGAAACAAGGAATGCCCTTAATCTATTGAAGAGTTCTGTGCTGTATATGGACGATGAAAGATTTGGAAGATCTAGAAAACTGCATAAAACGATAAATAATTATATAGGTAAATAAATAAATAATGAGAATAGACGAGATAGATACAGAGAGCTTTCAACAGCTTGAAGAATATATTGGATGGACATGGAGTAGATGGCCAGTTATTGGAAGGGCATTTGCATATAAGAACTTAGGACAAAACACTATGTTTAGAGCTAAACTTGAAAGAGTTGGCCATATTGGCTCGTTCAGAAAATTGTAACATTCACAAGAAAATGTTCACCTGGACTTTCTGAGGGATTACACTGACCATTTCATGTATTGCCTCTCCGTCCTAAAAATGAGTACTGTTTGTCAAATGTACAACTATTTATTTTTGGTCGATCAGTATGAAGGTAGAACCTTCTAAAAACCATGAATTCTCACTTATACAACTTCGTTTGTTGTTTTATTTGACTTATTTGATCGCATTAACTTATTAACGTATTTGTGGAATTAATATATTTTTTTTTTTTACTTTGACTAAAAAAACAAAGCATTTGACTTTTGAAACTGGACTCTTTTTGACAATAAAAAAATGTTCTTGAAACAGGACACATTTTATGGGACGGGGGAAGTATTGGCTTATAAATAGTTCTTTACCCAATATTCGTTATGCAAGGACAGGATCCAACCTCATGTGACCATGCCCTTTTGAGTAAATAGCTAGGAAAAGTTCTCTCTTTCCACAGAGAATGTTGCGGTCATTTTCTTTTCCGCAATTTTAATATCTTGTTAGAAACAAGGTATTCATAAAATAGTTGGTTGGATAGAACATAGTTGTTTTATTGCCTACACTAATTTCTATACTCGATGAACGGAGACCAGTCGATAAACAAATCAGAGATGCATAACCATGAATTTTAGACTTCAACTCACCATAGTACCGGGCGGATCCACACCTGGCCCAAATCGTGCTCCAACTCAGTGCAAAATTTGTAGAATCTCAATTCAGATGTATAATTTTTATTATTTTTATTATTTACTACTCCAAATTTTAACTAAGTCCACCCCATTTAATTTTATTGTTTACACTTTAGTCTCTAACAAAGATATAATAAATAATTCATACTTAAAATCATGTCCAATTATTTCTATGTAGACTTTGTTACTAATATCTTATTTTTCTATTTTTCTTTTGAAGCCTGTATAAGGCCCCAACTTCATTGAACTCTAACAAATTTTTAATGTCTCAGCCCACCCCATTAAGAAATCCTAGATCCTCCCCTGCTAGTACCATGATTTACAGCTGAGGTACATGAAGAAAATTGAATTGCAGCAAATTGAAATAATGCAAAATGAATAAACATGCAAATGTAATGCATAAAAGGAGCTTATTAATATTGTAAACAGACATGATGATAAAAAAACAAAGTACCTGGGAAGAATATTCTGCTTATGGATTTCGATGTCGGTCAAAATTTCATTCTGAATATTCAGACAAAGTGATCTCATTTTCTTATAAGCAGTAGATAAAGCCACGGGATCCATCAATATATTCTCGGTATTGTTAGACACAAACTCATCTGTTTCTGACAAGTGCCTTCTAGACCTCTTCTTTGTAGCATTCTGTACAAAGTATGCAACTGTTAAAAAGATTAAAGAAAGTTGGTTCACTGATAGAAACAGGCAGACGTTGACAGCAATTCCCACCTGAAAATATCTGCATAACCTTAATTGCGCCTCAGGTGAAAGTATGTCGTGCAAAAGCTCATAAAGCTTCAAAGCAGGAGCCAGTGCACGTGCTGCCACTCCTGTTGCAGGTCCAAACACATCTACTATGCCCGAGGGCGGTGATTCATCAAGTGATTTATAATTCTCAAAAACCAATGTGAGTATCTGCTCAACTTCCTCAGACACTTCCCCTAGGATACGGACCTAACAATTGATGGGCATCAAGAGTTGCAAATGCATGAATATATCAATCGATTATAACTAAACACCCAAAAAGAGAAAAAGAATAATGAGGAAAGAAAGTTATGAGGGCAATATTATAAATTTCTACATGGTCCTAAAATTAACTTGACGTACATCATAGTATTTTCAGAAAGTGGCATCATGATACTTTTTTCAGTTAAAGGAGAATGATCTGTTACATTTATCACTCAGGGTATATGACATTTCCTGTAAAAGAGTGGTCGTGTTAAAGGGAAACTCTACTTAACAAAAATTGAAATATTCTCTCTTCAATGTCCAACTCCACAGTGCATGCTTCGAATTTATGAGGAAAGCCGCAATATCTCTAAATCTACTTGAATACCCAATACACACACCCAAACAAACAATAAACACAAGCCTAATTTGAATTACTACCTTTTAATCAAGTCAAAATGGAACACATTTCAGGAGAAAAGGCTCGCAATCATGCAATTTATAAATATGCAAAGCCTAGGAAAACGTAATGGATAATCTTGAATTTTACCTCTTGATGACTCAATGCGTGCTTAATTTTGCCTTTGATTACAACAGGTAGCAGCAACTCATGCACCAAATCAAGACAATCTGCAGTTGGTGTGGCGACATCCATAACATACGAAAGATATCTGAGAAAACATCAAGCGATAATTAAGTAAATTGCTCAATTTATCTAAAGTAACTGCAACAACTAATTCTTTTAATAACTGAATACCACAAATTATGGTACCTAAGCCTCGTGTACGCATCTGACACTCCAAAGTGAGAAGCAAACTCAGTCACCAACCATCTCCACGAGCCATGCAGCAATAAGTTTCTTTGCCGAAACTGCTGGATTTTCATAGCGGTCTCCAGCACACAGTCATATGCAATGGTCTCCGCCACAGATGCACACTTTGACATATATAGAAAGAGATAAAAGGCCAGTGAGGTTACTTACACATGTAAGTATGCATACAACGCTATAGGATGATGATATAGAGAGAGATTAAGGCCAGGGAGGTTACTTACCCATGTAAGTATGCATACAACGCTAACCAAAATTGGTGATGACGATGATGATGATGATTAAAAATTGGTGTGACAAATTAACTAAGATGCTAACCAAAAGCCTAACGAATAAAATTTGTAACTCCAACTGAAACACGCTGATCAAAGTGACAGATACCTTGTAACTGTTTTCATCTGACGTAGTCGAGTAATTAATATGTAGCTGTATTTTCCCAACTTGCTCATGCTCTGGTTCGCTATATATAAAACAAGAGCGAAGCTTCTCCCCCTGTATTAAGTTCATTAAAAAAACTAAAATCAGTTAAATCATTAAGTAACAAAAACCTACCAATGCAATCATAAAAATCAAAGTAGAGATCCAGATGTCAATACCGACTCTTCAGCGATATCAGCCACCTGAAGTACAGCATGGCCACAACACTTCCCTTTCGAATCATGGACTTCAATTATCAGATCATCTCCAAGTCCATCTGGCAAGCTGTACACCATAAGCAGAAAACATTTACTAATCCATGCCTCTCAGATTGAAGAACAAAAGATTTAAAGTTAAAACTGAACTTACAATACACGAGATTCACCAGCTCCTGGCTGCATTCTTACTGCATCCTCTTCTGGAGAACTTTTTAACCTCAACAAACAGGAATATGATTCTGCAATAAAAGTTAATTTACATTAGCAAAAATCGAGATTAGAATAAAAATTTAGATGTTTCCAGTTTTGACATGGTGGCCTTCCTTTGACAAAATGCAGATTTTGATAGCATCGATAGAAGAAACAAACATGAGTTGCACAGTACAGCAGAAGCTGAGTCATAAAAGTTTCCAGACCTTATTATATAATGACAAGAGTGTCAAAAGAAATAAAACGTAGTATTAGTCATTCACAACTAACAGATGTTCCAATAATCTTGCTGAGGAAGACACGTAAGCCATAAAATGGGAAACATAATACCGGTAAATGCAGAGGAGTACGACAGATGAAGAGAAGTATGTCAAATCAGATGAAAACTTCTGCCAGAAAAACATACCTTGCACCACTTCATGTGATGAAGAACTGCTCCGCCAAGCACTGAAACCAACTTTGACGAGCTCAGGGACTTCTTTCATATACCGACGAGATCGAACAATTATATATGCCAGACTTTGATCTAACAAAGAGCCATTGACAGTCATGACTGGAGTTACACGTTCCTTTTTCAAAACTTTTCTCTCAGAAGAGAGAGCTGATTTAACATTGGATAACCGAAGCTGAACTGACTCTAGCTTCATAATAGATGATGACTTGATAGATGTAAATGTACAACCATTAGGTGGGTCCATCCCCATTCTCACTTTGCGCACTACAAAAGTACAAAATAATAAAATAAATATAATGATGCTATGTACCATATACATAAATAAAGTTCAAACGTGATTTCTAGAAAGAAAAAAAACATGTTTATTGAAACCTTGAATCTTGATCTTGCCAATCGTTTTCTTGGTTTTTACAGAAGCTCCTTCACTGACAAGCTCTGAAGTCTCTTTCCTCATTAATTCTTCCTCTGACTGTAACAATATGTGCTTCAACCTACAAATAAAAAAAGGAATATCCTACAGATTATAACAATCCAAGAAAGTGATCATATCACTGTACAGGAGAGTGAACAACCTAAAGACCTTGTACCTGTTAAACAAGACTAGAAAGTTTTTCTTAGTGGATAAAATAAATCTATAGCTGGCGTTCTCTTTGTTAATCGAGCTACTGATAGTTACTTGTATTTGGTAAAAAGTTGTCAACAACCCTCCTTGTCCACAAAAGCTAGTTTCAGGTTTCAGATTTTAACTTTGGCAAAATACTACTAGGTAGGTACAAAATATACAGATAGAAATCATCCAGCAAACAGAAAATGTAACAATACAAAAGATAAGTGCAAACGATAAAATTACCCAAATGCGTCCCTCAGGAGTGCACATTCATTTTCCAAAAATCCAGGAGCTTCCATAGAGCCCTTGGCCCAAGAGTGAAGACAGAGGCGAACGCATGCATCATAGGAGAGAACAGAATACCAATTACCTAGCCCACTGTATACAATTCGGAGATCAACAATACATCACAGGATCGATCCAATTAATAGCAGCAGTACTAGCCACTTTACCTTGCACGAAATGTAGGATATTTAGGGGGTAAAGGATGAGAAGACGCTGCAGCAGTCCTGTGAAACACCAAAAACTAAACTCAATCCAAAAAAAGGAAAAGAAAAGGGTTGATTTATAAGTCACTAACTTATACCTTACAGAAACTTCCGGATTATTAGCTTCTGCAGCACCAACATTTTTGCTCTTATTCAAGCTAGGTTCAACTTGAGTTTCAAAACCACTAGATGAAGTTGGCAGTTTTTCAGAGCTAAACATGGGGGGTGCACTAGGGATATCACCATCAAACTTATTCTGCATGCTGCGGAAATCCTGGAACCACTAGTAACATAAGACAATCTAGATAGCACGTAAGCTAATTGGCCAATCACATAGAAGTAAAAAAAAAAAAAAAAAAAAAAAAAGATACAATATTTAAAAAGGCAAGGAAGCAAAATAACCAGTAGCACCTATATATGTCCAATAGTAATGATTATAGTTATAGCTTGCTGATCAAGCTCCACAAATTGTATGGGCACATACGTACACAAATTTATTAGCATTGCAAATAAATATGAGAGCAATATTGACCTGTTGGGCAGTTTGGGTGTTTGACGCAGAAAAATTAGTCCCGAACTTGAAATTTCTCTCTAGTACAGTGCCTTTGTTGGTCCTAGGAGGGATATAACTCACTTCAGGACTTGAGACAGATTCTGATGACTCATCATCTATGGCATTGTGTTTTGTCCGACCATTGGGTAGTTTATCGTCCTGCGGTGATGCCTCAAGTGAATAACGCGCATAACACTCTCCCTCGGAATCAGACTGAGTATCCATGTCCGAGTCATAGTCGTCAGTTACTCGAACCGTGATTCCAGAAGGCATGTGCCCACTCCGGAATCTGGAAACGGAGGGCAACCCTGAAGTGGCACCCCCATATCTCAGTCCCACAATTGGATCAGATTTTAATTTCTGACTCCACATTGGGGATCAACTTCTCCCCCTACGCACAATATTGCAAATCCTAAGTTAGTATTAACAGCACTAAATTTCTAGCAGAATATCCAAATCCAAAGAGAGAAGAGTAACAATTACAGAATCAAAAGGAAAGCACACACCTCCAGAATTTTGTGATGAACATCATTAGTTAATTAAAAACATAAAAAAACTGACAAATAGATTATAATAATCTGCAAAACATGAACAGAAAAAGAAGAAACAAACCCTGATCTTGCAGATTAATTTATGAAGTGGAGTTGCTATCTCCTTCACAGTCTTTTTGCCAAGAGTATTTTCAGTAGCCGAAAAGAGTGTCGATACCCTCTGTCAAGCATCAACTCTCACGCTAAACTCAATGCTCAACCAAACGATTTTCAGTCTTCCGATATAAATTAAAAATATATCCCAGAAAAAAGCTGACAAATTTGCGACAATGTACCACAAAATCACCCCAAAAAAACAGCAAAATCAAGATCCCACTAAGTTAGCAAGCAAAATAAGCAGCAAGGTGAGAATTTAGTAAAAGGCAAACCGACGAGTCCACATTATACTGAATAATGAATTAAATAAGTTTGCTTTAGCTTTTATTTTCAAGAATCCAGCCCACTTCTGTCTGTTTCTGCTATGTATATTTTATTTTCTCAAAATCCCATTCCATAATTCACTTTTTCTTTATATAACTTTACAAGGAAAGTTAATCTAAATTAAGGTTAAAAATAATCAAAGTTGACGCTTTTTCCTTATTTTTTAAACTTTCTTTCTCTCTATAACAATAAAAAGTTAACGTTAAATGTTGAAAAGGATTAACATGGGTCGCGGGTGACTGGGTGAGGATGAGTTGAGAGCCGTTTAGTGACACCGGCTTTAATGGGCGCCTCTGGTTTTGATTAGCGGCAATTACTTAATTAATGAAGGATTGATGCATGATTATTATTATTATCATTAATTCAAATAAAGAATTTAAAAAATCAAAATAAAGAATTTAGAAGCAATTAGCGTGTAGACTGTGGAGTTGGCAAAATCGATCGGGCTCGATGGATCTGTCCCGTAGACTCGATATTTTAGATGATTTGAATCATAGAAATGTAGGTTCGAAGTATTATTTGTCCGATTAGATCAACCCGATAATCTTAATATATTATAGAAGAATATTCCGGATCGAACCGACTAAGTTTAGACCCGAGTAAATTTTGACCCGATCCGATTCAACTCACAATAAGACTAATTTTATCAACAATTTCCCACAACCCAACCTATCAATAAAATATTCATTTCTCTCACTTTCACATACACAACCTACTCCACAACCTAAAAAATATATTTTCACACTTTATCAACAACCCAACACAACCCAACATTTTAATATATATTAATTCCAAATACAGATTTTATTTCCCAATAAGATCAATATTTTTGATACGGTATAATAATTGCATATTATTTTTCGCGCTTTTTCTAATATATTTCAAGAATAAAAAAATATTTTAATTCCGTAATTACATTAAGTCGATTTCCGATACGTTTAAAATAACATGCTAAAATAATAACCAAATTAAAATTGCAAAAGTTGAATTACGAAATCGAAAAAAATTAATTAAGCTACGAATACATGTCTGAAATACTAAATTACAAATACAGGTCGGATATGTCGGGCTAACGTCATATTTTGGATCGATCCAGGCCGGGCCAAAATTTGGTCAGTCCTAGATATATTCGGTCCGGCCCGTGGTATTCCCCTATAATATACTAAGATTATCGGATCGGCCCGGGGTCCGCGGGGAATTTGGCCCATCGGACCGGTCCAGACGAGCCAACTATTTATAAAAAGAATAAAATAAAGAGCTTCAAATTTTTTAATATGTCAACATTAGATTCTACTTGTACAGAAAGAAAAAAAAAATTGATAATTTTTTAATTTTTATAAAATAAAAATTATATTATTTAGTATTTATTATTAAAACTATATCTAATAAATACTTTGACACAATAAATGAAGTATCGATATGTGACAGATTGTAGAAGGAGATTGAGTTGTGGGATGGATTGGCGGGTTGTGGAATGAGTTGGTTGACCAATCCATCCCACAACCGAGAGCGTCAACTAATTAGCCATTTTGTTTTAATTATCTTTCTTGTCTTTTACCTATGACTTTGCCCCAAAAACATTGATAAAGAGAGCTTAATGTTAGTATGACGGATCCGATTCAATCGGACCGAACAACCTGAATTGTGACCTCTAATTATCTGTGTCATGATCTAATACGGAATTACAGGACTGCTCTGTGCTTTATTATAAGCCAGTGTCAGACATTTTTACTTTTTCTATTTATGCTGACGCAATTTTTATTTGCTTATTTATTTCTATCATTGGCTTAATGACTAAGGAAAGTACGTTTAGATACCCTCAGGCTATGTTTACTTAAGACTTGGCTCAGTAGATTTAAGGGCTCAAATCCCGATAAAGCACACTCATTAACTCTCTCAGCCAAATTTAGCCCAGCACTCTTCAACCTTAAGTAAACATACCCTCAATTGTTTAGGAGATATCTTATTATCTTATAAAAATAAAAACCTTCCAAATTAAATTCCCCTTAATATAAAAGGGGAACAGTCTATGAACATGTCTCCATATGAAATTTAAATCAAAATTAAAAACTTGTTTCCATGACTCTCAGTATATCTAATAATCTGTCAACGTAGACAAGGTTGGACGGTTTCCGGATTCTCACCGTTTCAAATTTTGAATTTGAAATTTAATGGGTTTCATATTTCAGCGGTGTCCATTGCAACCTTAAATAGTGAACCCTTATAAACTTTTAATTTAACCTTCTATCGTTCACGATTCATCCATATTTTAAACTCCATCCATATAATCTTACTGAATTAAAAAAGATAAAAACCACTGAGAAGTTCAAGTGACTAGACGAATCTGTACGAGACGAACTTGCCACGGGATATTATCTCTTCTGTAATATATTTTTGGAGTTGAGATCATTAAAAAACTCAAAAGAATCCAGCGGCTGGGAGGATAATTGTGTTCTGGAAGAGTGTTTTTTCCTCCGACACACCGGAATTTTGAGGGAGATCATAGAGCGACAGTGCCTCTTCTTCTCCCAGATCTTCTTTCAGTGGCGTCCAAGCACATAACGCAACAAACCAACAGACTTTTGTTAGCCTTTATACTTGGTTTCTTTTTTGGATTTGATCCATTACAAAAGGCCAATTTTTTTTCTTTTTCTTCTTTTCTGCCAATTTCATTTGATACTTCTTATTGGGCTACATGGATGAATGAGAGAAAAAAGAACCATATATGAATATCTCACTTATTGTGTTTGGTAGGATAATTATACATCATCATAGATTTTTTTAAACCATAGATCATTATAGGTTGCCTATTGGATGGACCATTGGTTATGTTAACTAGAATTATACTTCTAGTATTATTTTATAATTTTTAATTTGTAATAAAAATTGCTTTATAGATTTTTGAATATAATATATAAATTCTAAAATATTTTTTTATTTATTCAGTAGTTTAAATTTTAAATACAATCATATATACATAAAGGAAGATCACTGTTGAGACGAACAACCTACACAAAATCAAAGATGACCAGAAAGGGACAAGTCATTTCAATTGGTATGCATTTATATAAATTGCATTCTCATTAATGAACATATGCATATTACTTCATGTCGTTTTATTTTAAATTATAGATAATTATGTGTTGATTTTTTTAGAGTTACAAATTGTAGTGGTTCGAAAGTTATGATTTGTAATGAGAAAAAGTAACATACAAATACAATTACAAACATTGTTTATAAGGAAGTCTTCAGTAATTTATAATTTGTACAATGATACTTTTATTTGTAAATGATATTTCTCACAAACTTTGTTGTTAATATAATTCAGGATAGAATCCGTCTAAAAACATTTCATGCACATGAAGTTCTAAAAATTATATTTTTCTATAAACATTATTAATAATTTATAAAATCAGTCTAACCTGTGCATTGCACGGGCAGAAATCTAGTTCTAATAATTTCTCATCCACATAAGCTTATTATATTTTTGAAAAATGTGACTTTACCCGTAAATCGAGTTAGTATAGGGGTGGCAAATCGTATGGGTTGGGCTGTTATCGTGCCAACCCGATAAAACCCAAACCAATAAGGGCTAACCCTAACCCGCCCATTAATCTTATTAGGTTGAAAATCTCAACCCAAACACGAACCAATAAAGCCCGATAACCCAACCCGACCCGATAACACCGTCAATACTTGCATGCATATTTATATCTTATTGTTTTGTTCAGGATCACTACACGTATTACTACTATTGGTTTTGTAAACAGTACAAAATAAATTTTAACATTCAAATTAAGTAGCACGCTTCTATATTTACCTACATTCTCATAATAGATGGACAATAAAAAAACAAAAAAAAAAAATGAAATAAAAAAACACAACAAATGTCTAGAACATTAGACATAGCTATTGAACAAAATTCTTTCAAATTCTCTAATCAACATTTCCATTCTAGGCGAATAGGCCTTATGTCATCAAACTCTTCTTCAAACAATTTTTTTCACTAGATAGTCGTAGTAGTAGTAGTAGTATTAGTAGTAGTAGTAGTGGTGGTGGTGGTAGTGGTAGTAGTAGTAATCATAATAATTGGTTATCGTGTCATTATCGGTTTTTATCGGGTTGACCTGATATGACCCGAATTTTATTGTGTCTTATCGGGCTGACCTGATAACGACCCAAATCCAATAAACATCAACCCAAACCCAAAATTATCGTGCGGGTTCAAGTCGTGCTATCGGATCGTGCCGAGTTTTGCCACTCCTAGTTGGTATTCAATTAATCTTAATAAAATAATGAAAGAATCAATTAGACTATTTAATAAAATAGGGAAAGGATCAATACTTATCCGTATTAAATTAGCCTATTAATAAAATAGGAAAATTATCAATTAACCTATTAATAAAATAAGGAAATGATCAATACTAATTTATTTGTCTTCCATATGTATTAATCTATATATATATAAAAGTAAAATGGAGGGCATTAATGTAATTTTAGTTTTCCCTCCAAAAAATTTATACCATAATTGGTAACTTTTTCTTATTTTTGGTAATTTCATAACTTTCTTTTACTTTTCTAAAATACAAATAACTTTTTCATTTTAATTCGATTTTTATGCATAATATACCAAAATATTCATCTTTTCACAATCTTCGATTCGACATCCATATCATATACTCCCTCCGTCCCACCTTATCTTGCACACTTTCCTTAAACGGCCGTCCCATCGTATCTTGCACAGCCTAAAAAAGGAAAGTTATAACATAATCTCCACCCTCAAAATTTTCACCCTCAATCTTCACCCTCAATTTACCTTTGAAAAGTCAACAAACAACCAAAAAGTAATTTTTCTTAATACCCGTGCCGACCCCCCCTGTGCAAGATAAGCCGAGACGGAGGGAGTATATTATAACGAGTATTTGATTTGAATAAACAAATTGTTTTTTGGTTAATTATTTGAGCTAAAATTGATGTTTATTGTGAATTGGACTATAATATTTTGGTTTTAGTTGCAACTAAAATTAGTAAAATAAATTCTTTATAAAAAATATAATTACTTTTTTTTAATAAAAATACAACCAATCAACTTATTTTATTTGACATGAATTTTCAATTTTTTTTTTCTTTATTTAAGTCAAGGAGAAAATCCATTGTTTAAATGATGAAAGTCCTACTTTATTAAATCAAAGACAAAAACAACAATATCTATTTTATAATCAACTTATTAAATCATCAAATCTGCTAAAATATCTCCTTATCACGACTTTGAGCATATATATAATTATCTATTAAAATAGGTATTGAAATTATTTTAATTACCTATTTATATTTTTAATAACGAGTATTTTGTTAAAATTACTCCTTTAAGGAAATATATTATTTGTAGCTTAAATTATGACTTCTATTACATTTGGCAATCTTTTTAATTTTTACTTTTACTGAAACTTCAATTATATATTTTTACACTTTATAAGCTAAATAATACTTGGTCGCACAAATCAACAACAAATGCCTTTTTTACTTTTAACTATCTAAATACTTTATTAATCAATTTTTATCTTCTAATAAATAAACCATTTCTAAGAAGGCTATAACATTTATATAAATAATTTACAAAACCAAATAAAATACAAAAATATTCAAATATTTTGAAGAAACCAAAGACTTCTCATTAATAAATTTTGAATTTTATTTTGTTAAAATAAGATTTTATTAAATAAAAATTGTTTAAGTATATTTGAAATCACCAAATGAAATATTAAAAGTTGCAAATGAAAATTCAATGTTATAAGGAAAAAATTAAATATTTATAATTAGAACATGAAAGTTTATTTAGATAAATTAAAAGTTAAATATAAAATAAAAGCAGAGACATAATGAGAAAATTATTAAACTTTACATTATATATGATCCAAATAAAATATCACTGCTCCTTTTATTATATATTTTATGGTATATATATAAGCCACAGTAGTGACAATTCTGTAAGTAACACTTTCCAGCCTAAAATTTTAGACTTTGATTGGTAAGTTGTTGTCACATTTAGTAAGAATCAAAATTTATTTTACTTTCTAAAGTTGCAAATATCTTTTTTTCATTTTTAATCTATTTATTATGTATACTATATCAAATTAATCATCTTTTGACAATGTTTGATTTGACATCTACATGATATATATAATAATAAGATATTCTATTTAAAATATTATATTATTTGTTCGTCGATTATTTAAGTACGATTTCAGTATTTATTGTGGGTTGTACAAAAAATATAGTATTAGTTTGGAATACAATTAAAAATCATTCAAATAATTCTTTTTTACAAATTATTTTACTTGATTATTTCATTACAACCACAACTAATTAGTTTGTTTTATCTGACATGAATTGTCTCAAGTTAATATTCGATTTTTAATCAGCTTATTAAATTATTGAATTTGCTAATGCTTATTTGATATAATAATTATTTTTGTTGATAAATACAAAACTATGATTTTCGCTCTTATATAACTTTATATATGATAATTAATCTTAGAATTTTTTTTATTAATTTTTTATGTTTTAGATATATTAATGTTATTTTTCAATAAATAAATATAATTTGCAACCTATACTATGATATTATACAAGTTGCAACTAAACTTCTTTTAAATAAGCAAAATTAACCAACTAGAACTATATGTTTTTTTAGACTTTGCACCAACAATACTGGGTCACCTGGGTCACATTAACCAATCTCAATTATTTTTTATTTATTTATTTATTTATTTATTTTTATTATTATTATTATTATTATTATTATTATTATTATTATTATTATTATTATTTTTCAACCTAAGCAATTTTGTTTTTTACATTAACTAATGTATATCTTTAGATGAAACTACTATTTACAATTTTAATAAATAATTTAATTGGAACTTTTCGACATATATATGAACGTATTAAGAAATATTGGAGCACTCATATGTTTTATTTTGTTATTTCAACTATTGAATTATGTTGTTATTCCAACTATTGAATAACTTTTGAATTTTATTTTGTTAATTTTTTATTCTATGTATATCTGAAATACCAAGTAAAATACTGAACTTGCAAATGAGATTTTTTAAAAGGAGATAGTTATATTTAGAATTTAAAATTTATTTTGATAAATTTAAATATTTAAAGTAAAATGAAAAAATCTAAAGAAAAATAAATTTCTTATAACATTATCCAGTTTATTTTATTCAATAATATGAGTTGATAGTTAGATATTTATATTTGTTTTAACATTCATAATTAACTAAGCAATTATGCACATAGGTGAAGAATGATGCAAACACACTAAATGTGTGTTTGGATTTTAAAGTGTATAAATGATCATTTCGAAAAAGATTTTTTTTTATATTGAATATTTATCTTAATGTTAATCTATAATATATATATATATATATATATAAAGTAAGTTATATTTAATTCATATATGACGTGCGAGAAACTTATATTTATATTACTTATAATTTTATTTATGTTTTATCCTATATTTTATATATATATATATATATATATATTATTAGGATAAAATGATCACATATTTAAATATTAGATTATATCATACTTAGTTTTATTTAAAATTATTACTTTCTAAATAAACTTCCGTGCATCGCACGGGAATATTACTAGTTAATTTAATAATTAGACTGCAATTAGATTGTAACTTTGTACAATATGGAAAGGATAAAAAAGGATTTATTTGTCTTTCATATGTACAATCTTACTTAATAATGTAACGACAAAGTCTCATGTGTACCAGATGCCTAGTGCAATTCAGGTTAAGTATCACGATTTATGTTTTAGACATAAAAACTAATATTTTTTATCATGGCCCGGATTACAAGGATCTTCACAAGAAACCTACTCTAATATAATACATCCGTCTATAAATAGTAATAGTGTCATTTTCCCACCCATTGAGGCTTTTAACTTGTACAACTTTGTCTATAGTAATTGTATGTGTGTATATATATATATATATAGTTTTGATATCTGAGCCCCATTTATAGGCTCCATTATGAGCCCCAATTGATGTGGATGCCATGTCATCAATTTCTTTTAATTTTTTTATTTTTTTCTCTCACTTCAAATAAGAAACAGATTTGGATTCTCTCTCCTATCTCCGCAGCGCAAACCAGGCTCCCTCTAAATATTCTCTCATTTTTCATCTTGCCGTCAAAATTTGTTTTATCTCGCAGCGCATCATCACCCCCTTAAAAAAAATTTGCCGTCAAAATTTGTGAATTCAGGTATGGAAGAAGTTTCGTCGTGATCATTAAAAATTCAATTTTGTTTGACATTAAATAGATTAGTCTTTAAAGCCTCTGTTACTGTTGAATTATTTCATTTGTATTTGCTTATTAATATTTTTTTATTAGGGAGTACTATTTATTTATGTTGCATAAGCAAGGTTGTAAAAGTCGCTAAGCGCTAGTTAGACGGTGGACTGGGGCCTAGCGACTAGTCGGGGTCTGGGCGGGATTAATCGGGACATAAACGTAGTTAGGCGGAGATGAATCAGGAAATAAACGTAGGCGGTCAATGGGAGCCTAGCGCCTAGGCGGGAATTAATCGGAGTTAGGCGGGGATTTTTAAAACAGAGTTCATAAGTCACTAAAAAGTAGTTAGGCGGTGGATTGAGGTCTAACGACTAGTCGGGGCTTAAATGGTATTAATTGGGTCATAAGCGGGAGAAATCAGGAAATAAACAAGGTTCTCAATGGGAGCCTAGCGTCTAACCGAGGATTAACCGGAGCTAGTCGGTAATGGTTGCAACATATATTTATATTGATATTGCTATTTAAATTTGCCTTATTTTCTAGCAAGTATTTAAAAAACTGGGTATTCAAAACGAAATTACTATTGGGAATAAATTATGTGGATGCTTAATTTAGTCAGAAAAGTATTAATATAGGAAATAGAATACTAAACAATAAAATCTGATGTTTTAAATATCAGATTTAAAGAAAAGCAACAAGGATGGAAGTCTAGGCTATAACATATTAGTGTCTTGTTATTTGTTTAAGAATGTTTCTTTATAATGTATGTACTCATTTATATTTTTTTATTAGTATTATTAATATTGATATTGATATTTACATGTGCCTTATTTTCTAGCAATGGAAGAAGATAGCGGTGATGCCTTATACACTCCCCAAGTTTTGGATGATCGAAAGCCAAAAGTTGGAATGGAATTCATATCACTAGAAGAGACGTATTCGTTCTACAACCAATATGCACGAGAAGCTGGTTTTAGTGTTAGAATGGGGAATAGCAAGAAAAATAAGTTGACAAAAGAGATAGTGTATAAAAAATTCCTATGCAATAAAGAAGGGAAAACTGACGAAGCACGCTCTGAAAAACAGGAACAATGTGATCATCCAAAACAGGAAATAACTCGTGGGGAAGTGAGAACTGGTTGTAAGGCAAGAATTTCAATTTCTGAGCAATCAGGGCGACCCAATTGGGTTGTCAGTAACTTCATAGAAGGTCATAATCATCCACTATCTACTCCTTCCAAGGTGCATTTGTTACGTTCACATCGTAATGTTTCAACCGCAAAAAAAGCATTGACTCTACAGCTTTCAGAAGCTAATGTTCCAACTTGTCAAACAAATGCGTTTATTGGAGATAGAGTATGGAGCACCAGAACATGTCGGTTGCACCGAAAGAGATATCAGAAATTTTGAAAAGAAACAATGGGAAGAACAAAAGGGTATCGATGCCGAAACCTTAATTGAGTTCTTTGCATGTGAGAAAGAAAAGAATTCGGCTTTTTTCTTTGAATATGAGATAGATTCGGAAAATAGATTTCAAAGGTGTTTCTGGGCAGATCATGTATCAAGGAGGGCATATGGCGTATTTGGTGATGTAGTTGTATTTGACACAACATATAACACCAACAAGTATGGGATGATATTTGCACCATTTGTAGGAGTTAATCATCATAATCAAACAATCATTTTTTGTTGTGGATTTTTAAGTGATGAGAGAACTGAGTCGTTTGTTTGGTTGCTTAATAAATGGATGAAAGCCATGCCTACAGGTGCACCAAAGGTAATAATTACAGATCAGGATCCCGCTATGACAAAGGCTATTGCACAGGTGTTCCCTCAAACGGTGCATCGATATTACTTGTGGCATATATTGACCAAATTCCCAGACAAAGTGGCTCCTACTATTTTTCGCGACTACTACAAAAGCATAAAAAATGTCATTGAAAACTCTTCAACACTTGAAGAATTTGAGGAGTCCTGGAAAGAGGTTATTAAGTGTGCTAACTTGGAGCAAAATAGTTGGATATCACTGATGTATGATTTGCGGCACAAGTGGATCCCAGTGTATTTTAGCCTTAAATTTTGTGCTGGAATGTCGAGTAGTCAGAGAGCTGAAAGTTCACACTCATTTTTCAAGAGGTACGTCTCTAATAAAAACTCATTGATGGATTTTATCACTCGTTTCAATAGGGCACTCAAGCACCAAAGACATAATGAATTAGTCCCTGATCATTTAGATTTGTATGAGCATCCAAAGATTAAGTCCGATTGGCCAATGGAATCTCAAATGGTAAAGGTGTACACAAAAAAGAAATGGGTTGAGTTTCAGAGTGAAATGGGCCAAAGTCATGGTTACTATGTGAAACGTGAATCAGAAGGAGTTGACTTAGTGGCTTATAGTGTGAAGAACTATAAAAGTTCTTCATCTAAACCAAGGATCTTGATGAATGACATACAAAAAGATCATATATCATGTAGTTGCAAGAAATTTGAGTTTGAGGGCATTCCATGCAGGCATATGTTGGCCTTTTTTTCGTATCAACCAAATTTCTCAATTGCCAGATAAATATATCCTCAAACGATGGACTAAAGATGCGAAGGTTGGAGCAATATATGATATCGATGATCAGAATATCAGTAATGACCCAAAAAGTTTCTTAATGTCACGACATTCAAGATTATCTTATAAAGCTTCGGTTTTAATAGATGATGCATCGTTGACTGAGGAGGTGACAAACTTTTTGAATGAACAATTTGATCACATCCATAGTAAAATCAAAGAGATGAGCATTAGTAGAACTTCTCGCGATGTAAATGAAAGGAGGAAAAGCATAGACGGAGCCCCTAATATTGTTGATCCCTCTGAAGTAAGAACAAAGGGGTGTGGAAAGAGAATGAAGTCATCAAAGGAGAGTAGGACTTCAAAGGCCAGACTATGTCATGGATGTGGGCGTCGTGGAGTTTCACGTGACAAACGAAATTGTCCAAATTTACATGATGGGTATGTCTAATATGGTTGAGTTTTAAATTTTATAATTCATAATTTTAGTGATATTAAATTAGTCTAATTTTTATGCTATTAAGTTTGTTTCATTTTTTCTAATGTGTTATTTCAGATCAAATGTAGATGATCATCATGACAATACCATAGATGAAGAAGACTTTGCACCTACAGCTGGTATTAAATGTTTCTTTTTAATTATCAATTGACAATCATATCATATAATTGGAGGTTAATATATGTATTTTGTTGTTTTGTTTTCCTTTATTTTTGCAGTTTCTAAAAACATGTATACATCCACAATGAATTTGGGTGAATAAAGTTCATTATGAAAATGAGAAAAAGGTTAGAGATTTTTGTTTCAGTGAAGAAGTCAACGTTTTTTTTTTTTTTTTTTTTTTTTTTCTATTAGGCCAGTGAGTACTAAACTTCGGCCGGCCCCCGGGCCATTGCAAACTTTCACCCAGGATGAAGTCCAGCCAGAAGGCGTCATCACTCTCCTGGCGTCTCTAGGAACTTATCCGGCGATAAAAATCATTTTTGTGGATTTTTACGTGGTTAATTCCCCGTCCCCGTATAATATGATTTTGGGTCGGGATTGGCTTACTCCCGCCAAAGCCATATGCTCCACATACCACCTCGCGCTAAAATTCCCACGTCCCACGGTGAAGTGGCTATCCGCGGCAGTCAGCGGGTCTCTAAAGAGTGCATGTACGTCGCACTCAAAAAGACAACCAAGGCTCCTCCCAAACAGCAACTTCAGGTGGCGTCATCAGCTTTTGAACCCCATTTATGTACATCATTAGGGGACACCATAGTCCAGGTGCCGCTCGATCCATCCAAGCCTGAACAAACAGTAACTGTCGGTGCCGTGGATGTGCCGTGGTTACATCATGCCATAATCCAGACCTTGCGAGAGTATTCCGATGTCTTTGCATGGTCCCCTTTGGATATGCCCGGGGTCTCTCCTGATGTGATAACCCACAAGCTAAACATCGATCCCAGCATTAAGCCTATACAGCAAAAACAAAGGAAATTCGCTCCGGAGCGAAATGCGGCCATTCGAATCGAGGTACAACAACTTTTGGATGCAGCTATCTTGTTCGAAGTTTATTACCCTTCTTGGTTGTCCAATCCAGTGATGGTATTAAAGTCCAGAGGGGCATGGCGAATGTGTGTCGATTTTTCCGATCTCAATAAACATTGTCCGAAGGACTGTTATCCCCTGCCCTCCATCGACCAAAAAGCCGAAGCCATTACTGGGCATGTGGCGCTTTGTTTCTTAGACTTGTATAAGGGATACCATCAGATCTTCATGGATCGTCAGGATGCCCTCAAAACGGCATTTATCACTGATTTTGGGTGTTTTGCTTTTAAGAAAATGCCCTTCAGGCTCAAGAACGAGGGGGCCACATATCAACGTCTCATGGACCGCGTGTTTCGCGATCAAATTGGCCGCAATGTTGAGGTTTACGTCGATGATCTAGTCATAAAAAGCGCCTCACATTCTTCATGTGTGCAAGACATTGTTGAAACGTTGCGTACTCTGCGGCGTTATAATTTACGACTTAATCCGGCGAAATGTACCTTCGGCGTTGGTTCTGGAAAGTTCCTCGGGTATATGATTTCGCAGCATGGCCTTCAGGCCAATCCAGCCAAGCTTCGGGATGTGTTAGATCTGCAACCACCGAAGACGTTCAGAGACGTTCAACGCCTCACGGGTGGTTTGGCGGCCTTGAACCGTTTTTTGTCTAAAGCAGCAGAGCGACAACTCCCATTCTTCAAAATTTTGAGACAGGCGAAGTCATTTGAGTGGACTCCGCAGTGCACCGAGGCTTTCGAGGTCTTAAAGCGTCATATACAGCAACTGCCCACTCTATCAGTTCCTCTCTCCGGAGAGCCGCTCTATATATATTTGGCTTCCGCTGAGGAAGCCATTAGCGCCGCTCTTGTGCGAGAAGTCAATGGTGTTCAACATCTGGTGTATTTTGTAAGCCGAGTACTTCACGGGGCAGAGACACGGTACTCCATGTTGGAAAAAACAGTACTCGCACTCGTCATGGCAGCTCGGCGTTTGCGGCCATACTTCCAAGGGCGCGAAATACGGGTTCTGACCAATCATCCCATCCGTCAGATTCTTGTTAAGCCTGAGGTGTCAGGGCACCTCGCCAAGTGGGCTGTCGAATTAGGAGAGTATGATATTCAATTTCTTCCCGCCCGAGCTATCAAGGCTCAAGCACTTGCAGACTTTTTGGCTGAAACCCCAAGGGATAATCATGAATCTTCTGTAGACAATGGTACTCATCACCCTGCTACCCTTGAACCCACACCTCGTAAGTGGCAATTATATGTGGATGGTGCATCCACAACTCGCGGAAGTGGTGTCGGGGTGCTTCTCATTGACCCCGAGGGAGTTGAAGTTAAGAATGTTGCTCGATTCAAGTTTAAGGTGACCAATAATGAGGCAGAATACGAGGCAGTTCTCGTTGGGCTCCGGCTCGCTCAATCCTTAGCTATCCGCCATCTTGAGCTCTTCACAGACTCCGAGGTTGTGTCCAAGCAAATCCAGGGTACTTATGTCGCTAAGGATGAAACGATGATCAGGTATCGTGCTTTAACACTCAAACTTATATCAACTTTTGATACGGTTGTTATCCAGAAAATACCACGCACTCAGAATGCCAAAGCAGACGCGCTCAGTAAATTAGCATCCGCGGTTCGCACTAATGTATCTCCGGATATTATGGTCGAAGATATATTTCATCCGGCGATTCATGAGGCAACGGTCTCGGTATTGATAGATAGTGATCCGAATTGGATGATTCCTATTGTTCAGTATCTCTGGGATGGAACTTTGCCTAATGACAGGCTGCGAGCTCGGCAGATAGTCCTTAAGGCACCCAAGTACTCATTCCATGATGGGATTTTGTATCGGCGGTCGTACTTACAACCGAATCTCCGGTGCCTTGCTCCTGCCCAGGCCGATCAGGTTCTTCGGGAGGTGCACGAAGGGGCCTGCGCCAGTCACATCGGCTCACGGACGTTGGCCAAGAAAATTCTTCGATGGGGGTATTATTGGCCAACCTTATTTAACGATGCCAACGATTTGGTGACCAAGTGCAGCAAGTGTCAACTGCACTCTCGTGTGAAGCATCTGCCACAAACCGAGCTCACTGGAATTCAGAGTGCGTGGCCATTTATCCAATGGGGAATCGATATTGTCGGCCCGTTCCCAGTCGCTCCGGGGGGATTGAAATTTCTGGTTGTCGCCGTAGATTACTTCACTAAGTGGGTAGAAGCCGAACCTCTTACTGCCATCACTGGTCAAAACATATTGAAGTTCGTCTGGCAAAATATTATATGTCGCTTTGGCATACCGAGCACTATTATTTCGGATAACGGCAAACAGTTTGCCAATGATCCCTTTCGAACATGGTGCGAGGAGCTCCATATTAAACAATTTTTCACCTCGGTAGCTCACCCTCAAGCCAATGGTCAGGTGGAAGTCACTAACCGTACTCTCCTTGCGGGTATGAAGAAACGTCTAGATCGTGCTAAAGGTCTTTGGGCCGAAAATCTTCCGCATGTCCTATGGTCTTATCGCACAACGTCACATACCGCTACCGGTGAGACCCCCTACAGTCTGACCTATGGCTCCGAAGCTGTGATCCCGGCGGAAATCAGCATACCGAGCCCCCGACTCGTAACTTTGACTCCCGAGGATAATGACGAAGCTCTTCGTACAAATTTGGATGAGCTCGAATATCGTCGTGATCAATCGTTCATCCAGCAGGCCAAGTGTAAACAACGTGCAGCTCAGTATCATCACCTCCGGGTTCGGGGCACTCAGTTCAATGTCGGGGACCTAGTACTCCGACTCAATTCAGCCAGCAAAGCCGCCCCCGAGGGGAAATTACACGCTTCTTGGGAAGGTCCCTATCGCATCGTTGCTGTACACGATTCCGGATCCTACCAGTTAGAGCATCTCGATGAAACCCCAATTCCCCGAAGCTGGCATGTTACCAACTTAAGACGCTTCTATCTGTGAACACCAAATGACAAGTATCATCCTCATCTTTATGCTCATTGTACACTTCTTTTACGTTGTTATCTCTCTTTGTATCCTTTAATTTGCTCCGGCACTCATCATTGAATAAATATTCTTTGTTTATGCATCTTGCTGTGTTTTCTTCTACGTTACTGGGACGCCCTAACGCAGTCGTATTATTATTATTCGTCTCCGGACAATTAAATCTCTCTCTCGGTCCGTCCGAGGAGATCCACGTTTCGTCCCCGGACTCATATCACTCCTCGCCTGTTTAACCGGAGAGGTGTTTACTCCCGCCCGATCCGTCCGGGGAGATTTAAATTGGCGTTGTCCATATCGTGTTCCCGAACACCCGTTAAAACCATTATTACTTCTGGTTAACAACTCGTTGTTTTCCTTAACACAACTATGCACACCAAAACGGTTTATTACATTTTTTCGATTAAATGCCAAAGGGTTTTTTACATAAGCCTTCAAAAAAAAAAAAAAAAAAACAAACAAACAACAAAGAAGAGATTTTTCTTTACAATTATCTACGGCTTCCGAGCCAGTATTCGGCGCTCCGGCGTTGAGGTCTATTCCTGGACCTACGCCGTGTCCTACGGGATCTTGTCATTCCTCGGCCTTGGGCTCCGGCTCCTTCCCCTCCGCGGGTCCCCCGACGTCGTGAACTCGTCCTTGGCGCTTGTCTGGGGGTTTCGTCTCTTGTGCGAGCCCGACTACTTGGCTGCGGGGTAGACCTCGGAGTTTGGGCCCATTGCACAGGATCCCATTCCTCGGGGGCCATTACCTCGATTTCTTTGGCCAGCTCTTCGACTACCTCTTCGGCGACAACAGCGGGCTCTTCTTCAATCGTAGTCACTGGAACTGGCTCTCGAATAATAATTCCTTTGCTCTTTCCCGCTGGCTTCTTTTTACCCTTCCGGGGGGTTTTCGAAGTACCTTGGCTCCGGCTAGAACTCGCAATGTATTCCTCGGCAGAGGGCCGCCACCTGCCACGGCCTTTCAATCCTTCATACATGTTGAGGAGTAACTCCAACACCTCTCGCTTTCTTACAAGCTCCGAGGACTCGGCTAGGCCCTTCGCCATAAGTGCTGAAATTTCATTCTGAATCTCTACGACCCGCGCCTCAACTTCCTCAAATGTCAGTAAGCCGAACTCGGTCAGTATCCGGTCATACTCCCTTTGATGGATGAGGACTCGGTCCAGTTCAGCAACTTTCGCCAGATACTTCAACTCCTGGTCCCAGGCTTTCTCTTCGGCCTCCTTCGCCCTTCTCTCCGCGGCGGCCGCTCGCTTTTCTAGCTTCGGCACTACTTGCATTTGCAAGTTATTCTTCTCTCCGCGGAACCACTCTAATGATTGCATGAGCTTCTTTATCGTGTCATGCAATTCCGCGGTATCCTGAACAAGCAACAGAATCAACAAGAGAAATCAACCTCAAACAAACAATGAACGGCAACTCAGTTCATCAACAAAATTTATTTTTAACACAATCAGAATACATTATCCATGGTCCGGTACAAGGGATTTACATTTACTCCTATTATCTACTACATCAAATTTGAGGGGAACGACTGACCTCCTCCTCGGTCCCCTCGGCCTCTTCGGGCACCTCCTCCTGTCGGCCCTCAGCCGTTCCTGCCTCTTCCTCTATGGCAACAACAGCAGCTTCTATACGGGGGGGTGGCTCTTTGTTTCGGGGTCCAGAGGTGAACTCACCGCGGCGGAATGCCAGGAATTCCTGGTCTTGGTCCACCTCATAGCTTGCAACCTCTTCGGCCCTTAATATCACTTTCTTCTCTGCCAGAGCTTTTACAAGGGGCCACTCCGGGAGGTGCGTTAGAGCTTTGTAGTAGGCCTCCTCCACCCCGGCCACAACATTATAGTCATACCCGAACTCTGGACGGTATACGTCCACATTCGGGTAGACTTCTTTGATTTGCTCCAGTAACAACGATCGCGTGGCCGTGTCCCCGATAGCAACGAAGTCAGTCTGAAAGTCCAGAAATGTGGTCGTCTGGAGTAATTTCTCGGCAAATGCTTTCAGCATTGCCTCCTGACCTTCGACAATCGCCGCTTCCTGGGCCTTCATCTCTGCCCGCAGCTGAGCCGTTTCTCCACGAAGGGCTCCGGCTTCCGCCTCCACCTCGCGCAGACGCGCTACTTCATTCTCTACCAAAAATGCCCTCTTCCGCGCTTCGGTCAGATCCTGAGTTAGCCTGTCATTGCGCGCGCGCAGATCCCTTACCACCGCGGCCAGCTCTTCTTTGGCCTCTTTCTCATTCTTCCGGCCAAGCTCCATGATTCCCCGAGCCAAACACAGAAGTTCCTCGGCGTCCGCGCCCTCCAACCCCAGCAGACCGGGGGCCACTTGCTCCTTCAGAATATCACACAAGACAGAATACAGAAATCAGTACTGTAGTGCACACTTCATTTGCGTAAATAATAACTAACAAGGCATTTCAGATTTACCTCAACGTTTTCCCCGGTCCGGAGTCTTTTGGATGGTGCCGGAGGTGTCCCGGACGATTCTGACCTCCTCTTCGCTCCGGGGGTTGACCCCGCTGCCACAACTCGTTCCTCCGGCCCCACAGAAGGTCGTGGACTGGGTGACATCTTCCCCCGGGGAGACACCTCAGCAGTTTTGCCCTTCTTCTTGGCTGTGCAGCCACTGTGGGGCTTCCTGCTGGTTCCTTCCCGAAGCGTCCCACTGCATACAGAAATTCGGGTTAGTCCTGCACAAGACAACAATTTCTAAACAGGTATGAGAACTCCTACCCTCCTCGGCAACCCCGGCTCCCGACTCTTGACCCTGGGTGGACTTCCCCGCCGCATCACCCGAATAATATGGGCTTAGTCCAGCATCCTCCAGCTCTTCCTCCGAACACAGGGTCTTGAAGGTCCCCACAGCCCGGAATATCTCCACAACCTCGGCGTCCGGGTCCCCCACCGGGGCAGTATCTAGCACCTCCTCCCGACTCCACCTCGGGAGGGCCACCCCGGTCTTCACAAAGATGAACTTCTCCTTCCACCCCTCAACCTTACTGGGGTTTTGCACTTTGAAACCACCTCGTGCTCGGGGACTGAAGGAGTACCACCCCTTGGACTTCCCGAAGGCTTTTAGTTGATAAAAATACCTAAATAGCTCTACGGTTGGTTCCACTCCGGAGTTCTTGCACACTACGGTGAATCCGACTACTTGCCTAATCGCGTTCGGCGCTAATTGGCTCAAGGCGATGTTATAATATCTCAGTAGCCGGATAACTATGTCCCAAAGGGGGAATCTCAAACCTATTTTTAACGGATCTATATATACACCAATGAAACCCTGCGGGGGGCAACAGGCTCTATCACCGGAATCCGGCACTATATACTCTAAATTAAATGGGAAATAGAAGAAGGGGATTAAGGCCTCTATCTGCACTCGCGTCATCCACGATGCTACAGTGGACACTTCAAAGTCCTCCTCCGCACATTCATAAAAACCGACCATCCTAATGTTGGTTTCCATGCCGTCGGCCCTTTCCACTGTCCTAATCTCGCTCCTCTCTGGAATAACATATCGAAGGGGTGGCACATCTAACGGAGCGCTCTGAGTCCCTACTTCTTGAAAAGAAGAAGAAGATGAAGAAGAAGGCATACTTACTTGGTTTGAGTTTGAGAAGTTTTGATTTGAGATGAATCACAGGCGCACAGAATTCTCCTTTTTTCCCGCTTTCTAAAACTGGCAAATCGCAATGAAGAAGATGAAGTATACTGTGCCATTATTCCAAATATATACTCAAGGAACCAACGGCCCTGATACGGCCTATTCAAATTCAGCGATTGAGATTTGGACGTGCTAATCACGCGCCTTACGGTTCCCAAGGCGCGTGGGGAACACGTTCATTGGAAATTGCAGAGCGTGTCACTTCACATCCCTCTCTCTCATGATGGCGCCGCCAATCACATCAACCCCATCCTTGCCCAGGAAGATTTGGAAAGCACCCCGGTGCCTCCTTCACCTCGGCCAGACTGCTGTTTTCTTTCGCCACACTTTGTCGCCTTCGAGGTGCTCGGGCCATCGCTATCACCTCGGGAATGTTCATCCTAGTTTGATTTGGCCCCCGCGGACTACACACGGATCAACTCCGGCTCCGAAAATTCTCGGCTTCCCAAAAATACTTCGGCTTACCAGTAACCGCGGCTCCTCTGGTTGGCAACTCCAACCCGGTCATAACCGAAGCTCCTTCCTCGCTCCGGCTGGGGGGGGGCATCTGATGGGTATGAACCAGTAACTTCGGATCGGGTCGACACTTCGATCCGACCCAGCCCAGTAACTTAACCAGCCCAGAAGCATGCGTGGCCTAAAAGAGCGTGGCCCAACTGTGGCGTATCCCAAGATTCCAGGCCCACGATCAGCTCCCAACTTCCATGCAACGGAAAATAGGCACAATTATAGGGAGTTAGTTAGGGTTTGGAATTGATGAGTATAAATAGGAGAATTGTTCTCAGGATTAGGGTTCGCATTTTGTATTCTGAAATTATTACGTGTAAACTCAAAGAGATAGTGAAAGAAACACCTCGGCAGGTGCTATTTTGAGCCCGTGGACGTAGATCTCCGGATCGAACCACGTACATCTTGTGTTTTTCCATATTTCTTGCATAGGTTTTCGTTGAGTTTCTTGGATACCGGATTGCGCTTTATCAGAAGACATTCAGGCAAACTTCTAAAATAAATTCGAACCCATATCTCACATAATTTTTTTTCGTGTAATTAATTATTTCTTAATTGAAATCAACAATAATCCACCCGCTGAAAATAAACACTCATCATTCTTCAATTTTCATTGAGTTGTCCTTTAATATTTTCAATTTTCATGGGATTCTTCCGGAAATATTTTCATTATACACCACGAATCAAGGATTAAATATATTAAGAGATTGATCATCTGCTTTGTACTTTCAGCAGCTAGCCTTTTGTAGAGCACAAATTTCCAGTAAAAGAAAAGGGAGTACAATGGATTGTATATATATTTTCATTCACTTGATGGTGGTCTGAGATCACTTTGCTATGTTTGTGGTTGCAGATAAGAGTCGATGCTAATATGGCTCAACTAAGAACACCATCGCATAAATGCTTGTCTCAAAATATTGTAAGTGAGATCGTTTATTTTAATTTAATTTTGTATATATTATATTTATGATGGCAAATCGGTTGCAGAAGTAATGTGCATCATAGCTTGGTTAGTTGTCCAACGACTTCAACAAGGTTTACTTAATCACTTTTTTTAATATTTGTGATATCCATCTATAATCTTTTTTATTGGATAAATATTTTCATGTGGGAGTCCTGCAGTGGGATGGAAATAGATAAAGAAAACCCAAATTGTTGAGTTGAATAAGACTGATGAAACTGTAAAGAAAATAACACATCAAGGTTTATGAGAAGGAGTTTACTATTTTGAGGTTTCTGGCTGCTAGATGATGATTTCTTAATCAACTTTTGGGCTGTGGACATAAGTTTTTTGTTAATATTGATGCAACGATGCTAATGGAGTTCATGTGGAGTTTTATATAACTTATATACTACCTTCGGTTTTTTTTAGTTATCATTCTAACTTATTTGCTTTGCTTGTAAATAGTTGTCATTCTAAATTTTTTAACCAAGTTTTTTACATTATTAACCCTATAGTTATGGAAAGTATTAACAATATAGAAATGATTAAAAAAATCAAAGGATTTAAGGGAATTAGTTGAGGGCTTATTTCTCAACTCCTTAAGTCCCTTAATTTTCTTATCCAAAGGTAGAATGACAACTAAAAAAAATGGAGGTAATATTATACAACTCAAGAATTAATCTAGATAAAAAGTTTCATTTCAATAGGCATTGTACTGTTTGATTATACAGTTCAATATGAAAAATTTTGTGCACTAAACCTCAAATTAACTATCTTTTCCATGATATTTAATTTGACATGTATGTTATATATTTTAAATAAGTTACATGATAAAAACTATAAATGTTGAGTTGGATTAGTGATATTTGATTTTTTAGAAAAGAGTGATATTTGATTAGAGCTGCAAATAATAATTAAATATCTATTAAAAAATATTTATTGTTAATATTTGTTATATTTTTCAAAAGTGTATATATATATATATATATTAGTCAATTTAATTTATCATTAAACATATTAGCTTTATCTTTTTAAAGTAAATATTAACTCTATCTATATATATATACTAGTAGTTACCCCGTGCGATGCACGGGAAAGAGTTTAAATTAATATTTTTTATATACAAAAATATCATTTAATTTAGTGCTAAAAGTGTAACATGTTGGAATTTGAATGTGTAACTTTTGTGTGTGTGTGTGTTCTTGTTAGGAATGTTTTAATTGTCATTTTTACTCTCATAAATATATCCTCAATAACAAACATAATAACATCAAAATTCATCATAAATAAATAACAGGAATTCAAAAAATTCGAAATTAGTAGGTTTTTTTAAAAAAAAAAAAATATCATGCAAAAACACAAAAGGTTTAGTATCAACATACTATAACAAAAAATCAAATGAAATTATTTTTTAGAGAAGAAATAAAACGGATAAAATACTTTACTGATAAAATAATTTTGGGAAAAAATAATATTGTACTGTGGAAAAAAATGGATAAAATACTTTACGGATAAAATACTTTACAGATAAAATAATTTTGGGAAAAAATAATATTGTACTGTGGAAAAAAACTAAAAAAACTGATTTTGTGGAATAAGAGGCGAGGAAGGAATCAAAAATATATTTAGCGTGTTTTTTTTGGTGGAGTGTGTTAGCTGACTGAACACATCATGGTGGACTATATAAGAAAACTCACTGGTGGTTCCATATCATTATTGATATACAATAATCTATATATAGTTTGATACATTGATTTTTACAATTTAGAAATTCTTGAGATCAAGCAAGCGGCCATCTTTTTGCCCTTTTTATAGGAGTATAGAAAATCAAAAACCATATCTGAAAGATTTGGAATGATCTGGACATTTTGTTATCAGATATCTTCAATTAAAGATTACATAATATTGTATATTAAGAAAATGATAAAATCACATCTATTTTTGGTAAAGCTATGGTAGTTCATATATTAATATACACATCATAATTATAATTTATATTAAAATAAAAATCCGGTCTATAATGAGTATTGATTTCGCTAATCATTCCAATTATGTGATAGTTTTAAATTTATATGTGATATCATTTTATAGTTGTTATCAACCAATCTGTATATTAAATTTATTTTGTTTATAAGATAATATTTTGGAAATTTTTCTGCAATAGTTCATGATAGTTGTTAAATGGGATATTTCTTCTTAAAAGTCTTGCGTATAGTAAACGTTTTCGACTGAGTTTTATCAAAGTTTAATTGTAAACATATTGTAATGACAAAAATAAAATACTGCCATAAAATTAGAATTTCAATTGAAGTTGATACATGAACTTACTTTTGCAGAAATTAAAAAACTGAATTCTGCTACAAGAAAATCAAAATTAGTCTTCAATCTCAGCTGATCGTCGGATGAGTTGATTGTCTCTAATCTTTTGCCAATATTTTGAACGGATTGAGACTGTACATGTTATAAACAAAATGTAAAGTTTAGCACAATATATGGACAATAATATAAATAATTCACATAACAGAAATTAAAAATATAGGTTGAATTTTTATATGATTACAGATTACCGTAGAAAACTATGATGGTATATAGATTTGAATTCTGCAATCATCAAACTTGTTTTCGCCATAATCAAGATTCAGTGTTGTTGATATTTTCTTATCTTGATTTGCATGTAGTACTTTTGGAGCATCCATTGTGAAGTACCTATCAAAGTTGACCCATAAAAATCAAGGAATGAAGGAATTATACAAATTTGCAGTAAAAAATGTAAATTGTGAAATGAACTATCAAAGTTGACACATAATAATCAAGGAAAGAAGAATTATAGAAATTTGCAGTAAAAAATGTAAATTGCGAAATGAATAAGAAATACAAATACCAACTGCAAAAGTGATTCTCATTTACTGAAGACCTTATGTATTTATAGGAGCAATAATGTTATTGGATAATTTTTTTTTTTAAAATTCGAATTTCAAAATTTTAAAAAATATGCAACAAATTCTGTTATACATATATGTACAGATTTGTTATTGCTGAATTTTAGACGGAAAAAATATTCGAAAACTTGAATCCCGCTAATATCATTGGATTTTTTAAATTTCAAAATTCAAAATCACATCTATTTATGGTAACTATTAAAATGAGCGGAAAAAGTTTCAACTTACTAATTTCGGATGACTTGGCTTATTACATATATATAGATGTGTGTGTACATATATTAGTTTATCAATACTAATATAATATTGCAACTATTTATAATAGTAAATCTAGCCTTATTTTAAATTTCGAGAGATTATTTGCAATTTTACAAAGAAAAAAATACAGTGAATGACCAACATGTAGATCTCCCTCCCTCTCAAGTTTTTCGAATACAACATTCTAAAAAGTACACATAACTTTTCTATTTTTAAATTCGTTTCCTATATTACTCTTATTTCATTTTATGCTCATATTAAATGTACTGATTTAATTTTTCTTATAAATAAACATATTTCAAGTCGTGCATTGCACAACGGGGGAATTCTAATATATATAACAAGCGAAGTCAGCCAATTTTAGTAAGTTTTAAATTTTCTCATCGATTTCCTAAGTTTTTATTTTCGTAAGAGATTTTAAAATTCGAATTCGTCCTTATCCAATGTTTTTCTGTTATATTTTGAAAGTTTGAATTATATTATCGAAAATCATTTATTCGAAATTCTGTATATGTTTTGAAATTTTGAAAGTTCAAATTTATATTATTAAAAATATATTATCCGAAATTATGTTTATGCTTTGAAATTTTGAAAGCTTAAATTCTTATTTTCTAAACGTAATCTGGGAGATATAACTTTCGAAATATTCGGCTTTCAAATTTTAATTGTTGAATTTCCGCATATTACGGAAAAAATATATTCTCAATCCTGCAGATATATTTTATGCAAATGTAATATTTTTCTTGAAAAATATAATTGTATTAATATAGAGTTAGATCTTTAATATTTAAAAGCAATGTAGAAAAATCTACTTAGATCCCAAAACTTATGCTGAAATGTATGTGTTAGCGGAAATAAAAGATAGAAAGAAAAAAAATCTGAAAATATATTCGTTAGCACAAAAATAGGGATTTTGAGAACTCAATCTGATATTAACATTTTTTTTTTCTTTTTTACTGATTTGTAATTCAAATTCATATTTTATTCTTTAACTAGTAAATCACTCATTTGATGCACGGATATAAGAAGTTTTTTAAATATAACGAATGATACAATCATCAGAGTTTTAAAAATCATTTATTAATTTTAATTAATGAATGTGTAATTTCTCATAAGATATATAAGACAAAAATACATTTAAAAAGGCATCTCTATACGTTCATGTATATGGACAAAACTGAGATCAAATCCATTTAGGAAAAGAGTAAATATGGAAGCTATAAAGAAGTAGAATTAAATCTGTAATTTGGAAAACTCTGCACCTGTATAGGACATACATAACATCTTAAAATAACATATTTACACATTTCTAAACACTTCCTTATAGACAACATTTAATGTTTCGTTACTACTTTTGTTTTCATGATCACAAATCAATATCTTTAGCCCTCTCCGGTTCGTGACCCTTGAAAGTGCAACATAAAGTCGGTCGTGACTGAAGAATGGTTTTTTTAAGTATAAATCAACACGAGACAAAGATGGACCTTGTGCTTTGTTTATTGTCATAGCGTACCAAACAAATATGGGAAATTGTCTGCATTGGAATTCAAAAGGCAATGTTGGGTCGGATGGTGTCAGAGACATTCTTGGGATTAATACCAAGTGGCCAGCATTACTACCCGTCAAAACTTTACCCTCTAGTACATGAAAACTCAATTTTGTAATGACCCACCTAGTACCATTGCACAATCCAACAGAAGGATCTATATTTCTCAAAATCATTACTGGAGTTCCAACTTTCAATGTCAACTCATGGTTCGGAGTTCTAGAGCAGCGAATCTTGTTGAAAAATTTAGGCATGTCAGTCGGATTTGCACGAACTGTCAGAACTATAATATATCCTTGCATCATTCCAATTTTTCTCAATGATGTACCATGTCAAGAGTTGGATACAAAATAACTCTCTCTTGCGAATATTTACCATTTCAATCTATTGTAGAAGTCGAGATATGTACTATGTACAATAGTCTCCATTGGATCGTCACAATACTTCAGCAAAAGATCTTCTGGAATCTCAATTTCATAATTTTCATGATTTGAGCCTCCTATTACACCGTCTCCTATACCCGCAACCCAATCTAAAAATTCTCTAGTTCATCCACGTTACAACCTGCCTCAAATCTCATAAGCCTCATGTTTTTTGTTACCTCAAAATAGTGCAGCGATCCCATGTTCAGAGAATTAATCGTAGCCCAAACTACATCTTGTGTGGTAGATGGAAGAACTGGTAATATCTGTCAATATTTGCCACCAAAAACTACAATTTTTCCTCCAAAAAGAGTTACCTTGTTGTGTTGATCCTTCAATGATTTCTCAAGTGCTTCAAAAAAATGTTTGTGCATCATTGGTGCTTCATCTCAAATTATCAACTTGCACTTGATAATCAACTCAGCAAGTTATGTTCCTTGGAAAATGTTGCAGGTTGTGTTTTCTTCTACCCGAATTGGTATAGAAAATCGGGAATGAATTGTTCTGCCACCAGGAAGTAACAAAGATGTTATTCCATCGAAGGAATGTTTAAGACAATGTCTCCCTTTGATCTAATTGAGAAGAAAGAGTCCTCCAGAGGTATGCCTTTCCAGTACCGCCATATCCATAAACAAAAAAAAACTCCACCCTTATTTAATTCCACAGATGTTATAATGACATTATAAACACTTCTTTGCTCTTAGGTTAAATTTGGCAGAAGATGGTCAAATTCCCTAACTAAAGCATCCCTATTGTAGGCCATCTCTCTAAAAATTAACTTGTTGACTTGTTGGCTCAATGAATCCATCTTTACAATAGGCATACCTTCATAATTCCTTCAACTCGGCAACAATTTCACCGTGTAGATTGTTTATCTCACTTCTTTGCCTACTAACAAAAAATACGTTACTTAGAAGAAAAAAACATAAACCAATGACGAAAAACACTTTATATGATTTATTCATTTAACAGCCAAATGATTTACTTTAGAAAAAAAATATTAAAAGAAAAAAACTAATATTGAGACTTCTGTCAAACTTTCCACCAAGGGACGTAAAGGCGAACATACTATTGCAAGAACGAATATTCTCCTAAAAATATTTGCTCTTTCTACTATGACCATCAAATAATTGAAGCAAGCCTTCAGGTGGTATCTTCATATAGGGTAACTGCACCTTACCCTTCATACAACAAAGTGAGAACTAAGGTTGTTGCGACCTATAATCAGATCTCAGTCGCTCGTCATACCAAAAAAGTTCCCCACACCACTGACATTTGAATTATGGATCTCCAACATTCCAATATTCCTCAGCTATTAAAAGCATAAATTTCGTATGAAAGTCAGTTTCTTATGGTAAGAGATGATAAAGGAAAATCGTAAAAACCAATTATTAGAGTTTAAAATAACATACAAATCATGTAATTTCCTCCTTGACATGTTTCATCAAATTCATTGTATAAGTCCTCATCAGAATCAACATCAACCTGATTGACATCATCTAGATTGTGATCGTTTACGGTAAAATCTACTACTCCATCATTAGTTTTTTATTTTTGATCATCGCCAGTCAAATCAATAATCTCTGAAAAATATTGACTACTGGATGAAGTACTTGACATATTACTAATTTTTTGGAATGTTGGCCTTCTAAGATCGTTGATGGAACCCTTAATACGTCCTGTAACTGAAAAATTAACAACATGATATTGAATCAGGCAAAGGATACAAATGGATTACATCAAGGGAAAACTAAATCTGTGATTTTATATTAAACAAACATTTATAAAAATTATCATTCATCACATCACTGAGAGGAGTAATTAGAAATTTTCCAGAAATATTTTGAGGAGAAAGTGTGTGTGGTGAAAGAGATAATGGAGTCGATAGATGAGAAGAAAAAGTCGGGGACATTCAAGGTGATTAAAGGGAATCTGTTGGAGCAGTATAAGACCTTCAAGTTGACTGCCATGTCCACACCAATGGCGTCGACAACCTGGTGACATGGACATCAAAGTACAAAAAGGTCAGGGAGGATGTTCTCGATCCCTAATTCGGCAATTCCTCATGGACTTCTGCCTCACTGAAAACATTGAGACTCAGCATTATCTCATTATGAACCAGCTCGGTCCGAAAGCGTTGATCGATTTCCTACAGTACAAATCACGTAATAATAAATTGTTGTTTCTTTAATTATTTAATTTATATGGGTGTGGTTATGTCGGTATGTACTTGTGATTATGTGTACTTATATATGAGCATGGGAGTTGCTGGAATGAATGAATAAATGATTTGGCGCATAATGATCAATTTATCTTTCATCCATTTTAGTTTAATTTTCCATTGAATTTATCAATTTCCCGCAGCTTTTGGTTTCATTCGTCGATTAAAAATGTTAGTTATTTTGGTCTATGACTGTACGTTAGTACATAGGTGGATATATCATTTACGGATTGGGTGTTTGACTGTTGTAGGTGGAACTTGGAAGAATTAGCTTTTTGGACGAAGTAGCTGGGAGATCTTGGTGGTGGCGTGGCTAACTGAACAAGGTAAAAACCAAAGGGTTGTATTAAACTGGTGAATTTCTTTCTTCCCCAAAACATTCTAATATAACAGTTAGTCATGGTTCTCTGCTTCTCTAGCTGCAGTATTAACTTAATGTTCTTTGTGTAAATCTAATTTGGTGGATATGTTAAACTTTTGCATGTATTTCTGTTTACTAATATTTGTCTTTCTTATTTGAAACTACTTTCTCTTCGGTGTTTCTAAGGGACTTTGTATCCATAACTAATTTATTTATTTTGCAGGGTTCTTACCACTTTATCTAACCCGTTCAGTCGACCCTTCAACATAATAATAAAATTAGTTGTCATTTTTTTTTTCACAATTGATGTATATAAAAGTGAATTCCTTAACTACATTGCAGTCGATGAGATGGGTAGCCAAATTGATGAGCTGGAGCTGAGCATCAATGATCTTAGGGCTGAGATGGGTCAAGGAGGTTCTTCTCCATCTCCATTGAAGACCAGAGAAGAAACAAAGCCTGCGGATGATAGTTGATGAAGTGTGTGTGTGCATGTGTTTTATATACATTTGTTGTACATAGGATACTGCAAAATTTTGAAGTCCCTTTTTGAAATTTATGTACCTATTTTGCTTCTAGCTGATTAGGCACAAGACAGTAAAATTAGATAGTCAATGAAGATCGCTTATTCACACCAATGTTGTAAAATTGGATAGGCGTTGGTCACCTAATGTCCCAAAATCCGGGAATATTTTAACACACTAATCTTCCCTAGCCTTATCTGGAATAAGATAAAAATAATAAGGTACCTTATTAAAGCCTATAAATCGGCTTTGTTTTGTACATCTATTCATGAAAATTCTATTTAATAGTGAGTTTTCTTGATTTCATTAAAACATATTTGATTTTGTTGCGAGTATCATGCACTTTTTGTGACTTAAGCAATATGCAAGAGGAATCTTACAAAAATATTGCAACATTTTTTTTAACTAGGGATTTATTTAAACTTGAAAAACATAAGAATACAATGTACTTTAACCAGCTATATATCACTCGTAAGGGAAGTAGATGGATAAAAGGGCAATAAACGAAAATGCTTGAAGCTTAAAAAATATGAAGATCAAAAGAAAATCCCGGATATAATGTTGCAAAACATCCACTTTGAAGATATCAAGACAAAGGAAAAATCTCGATTGAAGTGATGTTAATCATCAAAATATGCTCAATTGATCATATTTTTTCATGTAAACAGTGACTAGGTGTAAATCTTTGATCAGGTTTCAAGAGATACAGAAATAACATCTCACTAGTATTAAATGTGTGATGCCTATCATTTATTCATGATATATTTCATCAATATTATTTTCACTATAAAGATGACATTTAAAATCCCAAACAAGAAAACACACACACAAAAAAACAAAAAAAAATCACTTTTTGAAATTTTGAGGTGACGAATCATTTTAAATACTGAAGAAAGTAACAGTTACAATTATATAAAATAAAAATTGTTGAAATTTTATCACGTGCACGCACAGGTACGACACTAGATATAACAAAATAATATAAATGACATATTGCGTGAGAAAGATATTTTTCTCATTTATTTAATTTGAAATTTGTTATTTCATATTTGAGTTAAATATTAAAAACTGATTCCTACTTAAAAACTAATTACTTTCCTAGCATTAGTCAATAACTAATTCCATGGAAAAGTGGAATTAGTTTTGAATGTATACATAAACGGAATTACACTAATTTTATGAGTAAATCAACATTAACATGAACAATTTTTTTATTAAAAACACATTTTTATTTGATAATATATAACAAAGAAAGAAATGGTTAAAATTTATTAAAAATAAAACTTTTCTTTTCTTTTGCAGTGTTATTTAACATGATTTTAGCAAGTGTAAATTGAATGAAGTTAATAGAATATTTAAATTAACAATTTGTTAAAGCCTTATAGGGGGAAAAAATCACAAACTTTGAAATATCTCCTTATGCACAACATTCGTAGTCTTAAGTGGGAAAAAAGATAAATATTAGGAAATATAAGGAATGTAGAAACATCATATCTTCTTCTTCTTCTTCTTCTTCTTCTTCTTCTTCTTCTTCTTCTTCTTCTTATTATTATTATTATTATTATTATTATTATTATTATTATTATTATTATTATTATTATTATTATTATTATTATTATTATTATTATTATTATTATTATTATTATTATTATTATTATTATTATTATTATTATTATTATTATTATTATTATTATTATTATTATTATTATTATTATTATTATATTATTATTATTATTATTTGTAATTAAATCAAATCTTATCAAAATTGTTAGTACTTTCCAATGTACATGATTAGAGTTGCCTGTTGTTGAGGTTCATGAACATATTTAGGGTGTACACGACGGTAGTCCTCCCTTTCATATATACAATTTATTTTTAAAATATAACTTATTCAATATTTTAAGATTAAAGTCTAATATAAAATAATTTAATTTCTAGCCTATTTAGAATTTAGCCCTAATTAGTTAAAACGTCTTCTTATTTAATGGATTGTTTCAAAAGATTTTTGGGTCCCACAACCTGCTCATTAATAGAGGCAAAAATTGTGATATTCATTATTTTCATTTGCAATCACATAGCAAATTTTGTTAACAAAAATCCTTATAATACTCAACTGCCATTATATTCAAAATTCAAAAGTTTTGTTTTATATCTAATCTAATTAACTAATTTCGCTAAAAAAGAAAGAGTAAATTCCTCTTTCAGTAACTTAACTTTTTGGAGGAAAATATACACTTACCATAAATAGTGTGCTTCTATTTGTATTCTGGAAAATAGGTATAGTTTGATAGATTGATTTTTTCGAATTAGATGGTATATTTAATTATATCTGATAATTTATCCGCCTTTTTAGGAAGACAATTAATTTTTGACAAATTGAATTAAGTCCGTTTTTTTCGAAAATAGTTCTATGATAAAATATATTATATGCTAACAAATACCTCTTTTTTCGGAAGATAGTTATATTCTAGCTATTTGGATTAATGTTGTTTGATTTTCAACATTCAAAATATTTCTACTTATAGTAAATATTATTTTTCTCAAAGTATTGAATAAATTACATTTAAAAAGAAATGGAAAATTTGAAAGGGAAGCTATCGTTGTGGGCACCCTGAATATGTCCATGAACCTCAACAACATGCAATTCTAATCATATACATTGGAAAGTACTAACAATTTTTAAGGTTTGATTTAATTACAAAAAAAATAATAATAATAATAATAGTAATAATAATAATAGTAGTAGTAGTAGTAATAATAATAATAATAATAATAATAATAATAATAATAATAATAATAATAATAATAATAATAATAATAATAATAATAATAATAATAATAATTGTTGAAGGAAAAACACAATTAGTGTGCCTTCGTCAAAAGCAATTGATGAAGGGCAATTTAGGTATTCACTATATAATATGTAACTGTGAAACCATTGTATTTGACACCCTATATAAAGGGGATCTGATGAATAAGAGAACCCTAATGATTCCGTGTCTATCTTTCTCCTTTACTTTTCTGCTTCCCCTTAAACACGTTATCAGCACGATACTCTACCAAAATCAAATATTCGATCAATCGGGAAAGGTGTTTCATGGTGAACGGTATTTCTTCGAAACGATCATGTTTATTTTATTGTTATTATTTGCACTGATTTCATAAAGACAAATCGGTGATTTTCATGATTCCATCATGTTTATATTGAAATAATTAAATATGCCCGTGGTGTTTTTATGAATAGATATGTGGTTGTGAATATTCATAGATTGATGATTTCTGAAGATAATGTCAGGATTCATAAACCGTATATTATGCAATTTGCGAGATACCCAATAAATATGATCTCCTTAATTACGCTCGAAACATAATTGTAAAGAACATTTTTTTTGTTGGGTGAAAGGTGTCCAGGATTAACGTTACTCATATACACATGGGATATGTTATTCATGTGATTTATTTGTATCTAAATCTAGGTGACTGCCAGAACTTGTGATATAAAACCAGCAACTAAGAAAATGAAAACATTATACTTCTTGAATATTAGCCCACATTCGTTATATTATGTTATTGACTTGAATTGGTCATTCATACTCTTAGTGGATTCGAGGATTTTGTGGCTCAAATGAATTTTCTTTTGAGGATAATTTGTTTTATAAACTTATTTGGATCTAATTTCAGTTCTCAATAAATTCATTATTGGAAGAAGTATTTGCATATGCTTAGCTTAACCTTGTTCCTGTTGGGATTTGTGCCTTGAATCTTATTGGGTTTGAATCGAAGTTCGTATCAAGGTGGAGGATTGAAGTTGAGTATTGAATTGGCGCTGGAAAGGAGGCTCGGCTGCGCCGAACGGGCGCGGCCGCGCCACATTGCTACAACCGCAGAGGTCGCGGGCGCGACCAGTCGTTCGAAGACTGGGTCGCGGGGGCGAACGTGTTTCGCGGGCGCGAACTATTGTTCGAAACATTGCTCTGGTTTTGGTCACGGCCGCGATGTCTTGTCGCGGCCGCAACACGATAGGCAGCAGTTTTTATGGGCTTATGCGATTTAGGCCCAGTTTGATTCCTTTCTTGTATAGAATTAGGTTTTGGGGGCTTATATATAGGTCCTATTGGAGTCCTTTGACATAGAGAGATTAGAGAGTCTTTGAATTGTCTTTTGGCTTGATTGTTCAAGCATTGATAGTTTGTTTGGGTCGAGTATTAAGTGATAGGTACTCGACTATTGGTTTTTTGTTGGAACTCTCGTTTGGAATTGATTTGGGATCCTTCCCTTTTGGCCGTGGACGTAGCTAACAAGTTGTTAGCGAACCACGTTAATTCTTTGTGTCGATTTTATTGTTTCTTGCACGGTTATTATTTGCTTTGTTCGTTTCGATTGTTCGCTTATTTCCCAACAAGTGGTATCAGAGCTTGGTTCGAGTTTCCGCTGTCTTTGTGGGAAATATGTCTAGGATGAGCGTGCAAATTGAAAAATTCAATGGGAGGGAGAGTTTTAGTCTATGGCAGATTAAAATGAAGGCCTTGTTGAAGCGTGAAGGATTATGGGCGCCGCTGATGCCAAAGAAGGACAAAGGCAAAGGCAAAGTGGGCGATAAGGAAGAGGCCGTATCTGCCGAGATGGCCACTTTGGATGAAAGAGCGCACTCAACAATCATGTTGTGTCTCGATGACGACATCATCACCGACGTAGCAGAGGAAGAAACTGCACTGGGGTTGTGGTCGAAGTTGGAGAGTTTGTACATGACGAAGTCGCTCACCAATAAGTTGCTTTTGAAGCAACGTTTGTTCGGGTTGCGTATGAGTGAAGGTCAGTCTCTTCGCGATCACTTAGATCAACTTAATAAAATCTTATTAGAATTTCATAATATTGATGTGAAATTGGAAGATGAGGATATTGTGTTGATCTTGTTGGTTTCTCTACCACCATTGTATGAGAATTTTGTGTAGTCGTTTGTTGTTGGAAAGGATTCTGTGTCTTTAGAAGAAGTGAGGTCGTCGCTGCATTCTAGAGAGTTGCGCCATTAGGCAAGTGGTTTGTCTGGAGAATCGGGTGCAACCTTAGCAGTTGGCAATAATCGAGGTTCGGGAAATCCGGGGAGGAGGTTCAAGAAGAATTCCGGCCCCAAAGGTCCTAAACCAGGAGATGTCTGCAACTATTGTAAGGAGAAAAGGCATTGGAAGTATGCCTGTCCATTGTTGAAGGAGAAGCAGGAAGGCACTGCTGATTCTGTTGTGGAGGTTGAAGCAGACTCTGATGGAGATGATGCTCTGATCGCTGAGAAACAGACAGGTAAATCTGACTCTTGGGTTCTTGACTCAGGGGCGTCGTACCACATATGTCCGCGTAGAGAGTGGTTCACAACCTACAAGCAGGAGGAAGGTGGCAATATTTCATTGGCCAATGGTTCCAAATGCAAGGCGGTTGGGATAGGCTCAATTAAGGTGAGGACGCATGATGGTAGACTGCGTACATTGAACGATGTCAGACATGTTCCACTCATGACGAGAAATTTGATTTCACTGAGTCGATTAGACAACAGGGGTTTCAATTTCAAAGGTGAAGGTGGAGTTTTGAACATCTGCAAAGGTTCGAATGTAGTTCTGAAGGGCATTAAGAAGGGAACTTTGTATTTAATGCAAGGTTCTACTTTGGTTCGGTCTGCTGCTGTTCGAAGTTGTTAGTGTCCCATTGTTTGGGACGAAATTGGTACGTAAGGCGCATCTGGTACATTGGGTACAACTGGCGCGAATTGAATTTGGTTTGTTTGAATTGGTTTGATTGAGTTTGGTTTTGTTCGAGTTTGTGAGGAGGTTTGATTTGAGGTGGAGCTTCGTCTGAAGAAGCTACATCGTTTGGGGATTCAAGGCAAGGTGGAGATTGTTGGGATTTGTGCCTTGAATCTTATTGGGTTTGAATCGAAGTTCGTATCAAGGTAGAGGATTGAAGTTGAGTATTGAATTGGCGCTGGAAAGGAGGCTCGGCTGCGCCGGACGGGCGCGGCCGCGCCACATTGCTACAACCGCAGAGGTCGCGGGCGCGACCAGTCGTCACCAGTCGTTCGAAGACTGGGTCGCGGGCGCTAACGTGTTTCGCGGGCGCGAACTATTGTTCGAAACATTGCTCTGGTTTTAGACGTCGTGCCCGCGACACGATAGGCAGCAGTTTTTATGGGCTTACGCGATTTAGGCCCAGTTTGATTCCTTTCTTGTATAGAATTAGGTTTTGGGGGCTTATATATAGGTCCTATTGGAGTCCTTTGACATAGAGAGATTAGAGAGTCTTTGAATTGTCTTTTGGCTTGATTGTTCAAGCATTGATAGTTTGTTTGGGTCGAGTATCAATTGATAGATACTCGACTATTGGTCTTTTGTTGGAACTCTCGTTTGGAATTGATTTAGGATCCTTCCCTTTTGGCCGTGGACGTAGCTAACAAGTTGTTAGCGAACCACGTTAATTCTTTGTGTCGATTTTATTTTTTCTTGCACGGTTATTATTTGCTTTGTTCGTTTCGATTGTTCGCTTATTTCCCAACAGTTCCCACAGATTATGTGCATTAGTCTTATTATTTGATACGATTGGATATACAATTGAAAAAAATTATATTGCTAATCATATATTTTTTTTTTTTGGAATGAATTTTGTTGTGTATGGGAGCATCAAATTACTCCACAACCGTGGTGATTGGATTGCAAGGACAACCATGGTTACTAAAACCATCAAAATTCCCACCACAAAGTTTAAGAAGTACCATCAGAAAGAATCATGTCTTTCCTACAAGGTAATTCGAATCCTCCCATTTTGAGAAGTAAATGCAAATAACTATATATTTTTATGATAGCATGATGCGTTTTTTTTAAATATTTTTTGAGTGAACATGAGGAATTTCATAAATATACATTTCTCCCACGACGTATATATAAATATGATTTTGTGAAAATCGAGAATTGATGAATTTATATGTGGACTTGACTTTTATTATGTATAATTTTGGCAATAGTGCAATATTGCTTGATTTTATTGATATTCATGGAACACTCGTGTTCAATCTGATTTGATATTTTCTCATGAAATTGAAAGTTATTTAGTCGAATTATTATGCCTTTTGAGGATTTAGTGACTGGAAATTATGAATTAGATTATTTATCTGATAGATTATGAACTTGGTCTGTATTTTGCCCATGCATAATTTTATGATAAATTATGTATGTCCATGATAAAGGAGATTCATGGACAAATCAACTACGTGATAAAGTAATTTTACAAAGTATCAAAAAACTTGTGATATATGGTCTCGAAATCTAATTCATATGAAAATGACTAAACCAACTCATACTCAATTTGAATTATTGGACTCATAAGAAATTGAGTACCACACTTGAAAAAAAATATTTTCACAAATCATGTCATTCACCGACCCTATGGACAAAGAATCGTCCAACAAAGTTGATACATGCTAGTTTTACATGTATATTAGGTCAATTAAAGGTCGTAATATGGGACATATGCATGTGTATTTGGGCGAAAAGTGATTAAAATCCATCTTTTGAGCTAGATGACATGTTTCTGCTTGTTTTAGTGTTATTCAGGTATAAAAAGGCCAAAAAGTCCGTTTGGGCAAGGTTCGGATGGAAAACGAGCAAGAAAAGTCGGAAATAGCAAAGAGGTGTTGAAGCATGATCAGAAAGTCTGACTCGGTCGAGTTGTTTAGCAACTCGGTCGAGGGAGAAATGAAGAGCAAAACGTGAAATTGGTCAGAGACTCCAACTCGGTCGAGGGGGATTTTGCCTCTGTGGAGTTGACCCAACTCGGTCGAGGCCGATTCTGACTCGGTCGAGGCAGATTTCCGAGTCCAAAACAGAATGTGCGCGTTTTATGATTTTAAGCCCATCTTGGGCCCAATTTGGCCTTAACTATATAAGGAGGTTCCCAAACTCGAAAAAGGAAGTTAGAGATCATTAGAAGGCATATTGAAGAGGAAAGCAACATCAAAGAATCAAGATCAAGACGACGATTAGGGTTCTTATTCATTGTCTCATTTTTCTATTTCAAATCATGTTTGTCTATGAACATATTTGTGTTATGAATATGAACATGAGTGAGTAGTTTCTTATTATTCTAGGGTTTTGAAAGTAGGTTTTAACGATGTTTGATTAATTGAAGTTTTCTATTCTAGTTAATGATTGTTATTCGTTATCTATGTGTTGTGATTTAGTTTCATGAATAGTTAAATTGATCACTTAACTACTTCTACATAATTCATAAGTTTGCTTTGAAAGGAGGAATTTGTGAATGGAAAGGCAACATATAGCGTATTTTTGTAGCGCTCTGAAAGGAGGTGAAATAAGTGCGTAGGCATTGGTCTAAGATCGATTGGGAGTTCGTTAGGTCTAGTCGACTTGAAAGGGTGGCTAGGGATAATGAATCTACAAGTTAATTGCTTCGAAAGGAGAGTTAATATATATAAGTGCCGTCTAATAACGATAATAATTATTGTTAGTTTAGAATAATTAGATTGTCATACTTAGTTAATTCTGAAATCAATTCTCTAGAATTTGTCTTTCAATCTTGAGTATTTGATAAATTGTTTTCTTATTGTTGAATTTAAGTGTTAAGTAATAGTTTAGTAAATTAGTTTAATACTAAAATCAATCCAATTAAGAGCCTAGTTAGGAGTGTTTTAGGATATTTGGAGTATCAAACTAGTCATTAAGTCAGTCCTTGTGGGATCGACCTTGCTTGCCGTTATATACACTTGCACCCGTACACTTGCGGATCGTTAGGTTATAAAATAGGCGAACAAGTTTTTGGCGCCGTTGCCGGGGACTGAGTTTAGTTGTTTTAGTTTTTATTCTGATAAATAGAACAAGACTAGACTAGGCAACAATTTATTTTTGCAGATTTAATTTCTGTTTTTATCTTTATCTATTTCGATTTTATGTGGGTATTTTCTTGTTAGTGTTTTCAGGGATTGTGCATGCATACCAGGTCTAAGAGAAAAGAACATCTTGTTCCATGTGATCCAGAAATTGAAGCTACAGCCCGAAGACACAGAGCAAGGAGAAATCAACCGGTTGAGATGGAAAATCCACCGAACCAAGAAGAGGTTATGAACCGCATCCTGATGGCACTGGCCAATTTGGATGACAGAGTCACAAGCATTCAACAACAACAACCTCCACAGAATCCAGTACTTCCAGGAGGAAATCGGAATAACAATGCGAATGACGATGAGGACACTTCCCCAATAAGTGACTGCCTTCGTCCTCTGCCTAATCAGAATCCTGGAGGAGTACAACCGCCGCCGCTCAATGCACACAGTTTTGAGCTCAAACCAGCGCTCATCAATATTGTGCAACAAAATCAGTATGGCGGTACTGCTTTGGAAGATCCGAACACTCATTTAACGAAGTTTCGGAGATTGGCTGATACGATAAAAATCAACCACGTACCGCATGAGCAAGTGAAGATGAGACTCTTTCCTTTTTCCTTAAAGGATAGAGCTCTGCAGTGGTTTAATTCATTAGAGGAGATCACTGAGTGGGATGAATTAAGTACTTCCCACCCAGCAAGATGCTAGAGCTGCAGAACAAAATCACACAATTCAGACAGTTGGATCAGGAGCCACTGGGTGAAGCATGGGAAAGATTCAGAGATTTGCTCCGAAGCTGTCCTCAGCATTGTTTCACCAGGAAGCAACAAATTTGTAAGTTTTACAATGGCTTGCTTGCACCAACTAGAGATCACGTAGACGCTGCAGCAGGAGGGAGCCTGATGGAGAAGAGTGTGAATTCGGCATTTGCCATTCTAGATGCTATGTCTAGAACCAGTTATCAATGGCCGAACGAGCGTAATCAGCCGAGGAGAGTTGCTAGTGTAGTTGAAGTGGAATCAAATCAGAATTTGGCTTCTCAGATATCAGCTTTGACGACCCAAATGAACTTGCTAACTAATCTGACGTTAGCACAACATTCTGAGCAATCACAGCCGCAACTCACCCAAGAAGAGATGGAAGATGTGAACTTTGTGAATCAGCGGAATTTCAATAATTACCAAGGTAATCAGCCAAGGTATAATCAATATTCACAAGGTAACCAATATCCGCAAGGGAATCGGAATTACTCCAACTTGGCCTATGGAAATTCGAAGAACACCCTTACTCCTCCACCAGGGTTCAAAGTCACAAATGGAATCATACATGATGGAAGAAACCTAACTCCGGAAGAGTTAATAGAAGCACAAGCAGAAAAGTTTGATGAGAAGTTAGTTCAGTTGGAGAAGAAGATGGAAGGAAAACATAATGAGCTGAGTAAAAACATAGCATGTATGGGCGCAGAATTGAAAAGTGTGGCATCGGACATCCAACACCTGATTAGGGCATTAGTAGCCCAACATAAGCAAGGACAGTTTCCCAATGATACAGTGGTGAATCCAAGAGAGCACTGTCAATCAATTCAATTAAGGAGTAGGACCGAATATGAAGGACCAAAGAAGCTTGTGGTGGAAGGAGAACTTGTTGAGAAAGAGCACTTGGAAGAACAAGCTGAACCAAAAGGAAAAGACAAAGAAGCGGAGAAACCGATAGAGAGGGGGATTACATTTGAAGGTGGCCCTAAATATGTTCCTCCCATTCCATACCCTCAAGCACTAAGAAGAAAGAAAGTGGACGACCAGTTTGCTAAGTTCTTAGACATCTTCAAGAAGATTCAAATTAATATCCCATTCGTAGATGCACTTCAACAAATGCCCAATTATGCAAAATTTCTCAAGGAAGTACTAGCGAAGAAAAGAAAGCTTGAAGATTATGAGACTGTCAACCTGTCTGAGGAGTGCAGCTAGTGATTCAAAGGAAGTTGCCATTGAAGCAGAAAGATCCAGGTAGCTTTACAATTGTTTGCAAGTTAGGTAATGTCACGTTTGATAGAGCACTATGTGATTTAGGAGCTAGCATTAATCTTATGCCCTTTTCTATTTTTGAAAAACTAGGAATAGGCACGTTTAAACCTACCATAGTTGCACTTCAAATGGCTGATAGATCTTTGACCTATGCAAGGGGAATAGTAGAAGATGTTCTTGTGCAAGTAGATAAATTCATATTTCCTGCAGATTTTGTGGTCTTAGATATGATGGAGGACAAAGATGTTCCTTTAATTCTAGGTCGCCCTTTTTTAGCAACGGGCGGTGCTTTAATTGATGTCCAAAAAGGAGAACTCACACTTAGAGTAAATAAGGAAAAATTGACATTCTCTATTTATAAGGCCATGAAAATGCATGATGATGAAGAGGTTAATCAAGTTGAAACATGTAGTGCTACAGATAGTTTAGATACTACATTTCATGGAGAAATTCTTGCACCAAGTGATTCTGATGCACTAAAGAGTCGTATTACCAATTCAAATTCTTCTGTGAAAGATAGTGATGCTACTAATCTTGATCTAGTGGATGGGGTTAGTGCTTTGAATGATTTGCAGGGAAAGAAGATAGAAGATGCAGAGAAGGAGGACATCACTGAGAAAATTGTAAAAATATCCAAGGAGAAGGTACGCGGACCTGAGCTAAAACCATTACCGGAGCATCTAGGAAAGGAATTCCGTGATCTTGAGAAAAAGCCACCGGAGCGCACAAAAAGGGTCCATGGTCAAATGATAAAGAATCGACACTTTGAACCTAGTGAACAAGTTCTCTTGTTCAATTCGCAGCTGCCATTGTTTCCTGGAAAGTTGCAGTCACGATGGACGGGACCGTTCACAATTAAGCAGGTGCGAAAGTCGGGCGTAGTGGAATTGATGGATGCACAAGGAAGCACATTCCTTGTAAATGGTCAGAGGATCAAGAAATACTACAACCCGAGTCAAATTGCAACCGTAGATGAATTACGGTTGACCGAGCTGAACTAAAAATCCAAAAGGCCGTCGAGCTAAAGACGATAAAAGTAGCGCTTGTCGGGAGGCAACCCGATGTTTTTATTTTGCTTTAAATTTTCGTATTTTGAAGTTTATGTTTTGAATTGTCTTAATTTGTTTGTTAGTGTGCATAGGAAATACGACTTCATCGAAAAAGCAAGGAAAGAAGTGGAAAGATGCGAAAAAAAGGAGTAAAAACGGAGAAAAAGGCTAAAACGGGGGAGATTCAGCGAGTTCAACTCGCCCGGGGCAAAATCACACTCGCCCGAGGCGATTTTGAAGGAAAAAACTGAGAAATTCCAGAAAGTATGCCTCGGCCGAGGCCAACAAACTCGACCGAGTTGTGTACCAGAACACGGCCAAGGCGTGAATAATTCGCCTGAGGCCAATTTGACGGGAAAAACCCGAGCCTTTCCAGAAAGTTGGACTCGATCGAGGCCAAATCCTACTCGACCGAGGCAGACCCATAACTCGACCGAGGCCCTATTCACGCGGTCGAGGCGCAGTACAGGGCAAAATGAGGACGTTTTAAGAAAATAATAACTCGACCGAGTCTCAGGTAACTCGGTTGAGTCGCAGGTACCAGTGTTTTAAACACGATTTTCTCCCTCTTATTTCAATTTTTTTCACCTCCTCCCCCTTCTCCCTCTCTAAAAACCGAAAACCCTCCATTCCCTTCTCCCATTCCCTCTAATCTTCTACAAAAACACACGAAATTCACAAACCCACTTCATAATCTTCAAAGTTCACCCATTTGGTTTTGTAAAAGAAACAAATTGGGACTTTCTTCTCCACTTAGGGCTCAATTTCGAAAAGGGTCTTGCAACTAAGAATTTCCGGGTATATAATGCCACCTAAAGGAAAAAAATGGAAGGTTGCAGGTGAAACATCCTCGGCTAATCCACCGGCATTCTCGCCTGATAATCCTCTATTTTACAACATCAGATTACAATCACCTGAAGAGGAGAGAAGATGGAAGAAAATCATTGGGAGAAAGATCATCCCCACTAAATTTACTGTCTCTTTCGTGGAAGACCACTTTGGCATTCACAGGAATTTATGGATGCTCATAAAGAGGGTTGGTTGGGAGAACTTATTGGGACGAGGTCGGGTCACATATCGGAATGATACATTAGAGTTTCTCACTACTCTAGTTCTACACCCTACCTCTGCTCAAGACAGGAAGCCGAGCAGTATGTCATTCCGGCTTCGCAACAACACTTACACACTTACTCGGGCTGAATTAAATGACATCTACAAGCTGCCAACCACCGGAGATTGCACCCCGACAGATGAATATAATGAGCACACATTCTGGAATCATATGGTAGAAGTCCCGGGACTTGTGCCTTGGATGAAGAGCGATCCATCGAGGAATAAGGTGTCTTGGATTCGTAATCCTGTCTTCCGGTATTTACATCGCTTAATTGCCTATACGGTGCTTGCTCGCCCTGAGACGGGCACTGTGACTCAGAAGGAGATGTTTCTTTTATAGTGTGTGGCAACGGGAAGAAAGATTGATCTCAGCCAAATTCTGATGGAGCAGTTCGATCGCCAAGCAGTGAAACAATCGGGGGATATTTCGATTGGGGGTCTTATTACTCCTGTAGCTAATCATTTCAAAGTTGTTTCTGATGATGACTCAACTGAGAGAGTTCCCGGAGACTGGGGTATATCATTGGACGATGTTTGTAGGCTGAAGATGATTTTTTGGAGCAAACATGAGGAGCAATATTTGCTGTTGCAGAATCGAGGCGGGTTCCTTCGTCTTCCTAATGCCCAACTAACTAAGATTGAGGGACTTGAGGATATAGCTAATTGGAAGATGCACTCCCCAGCTCATCGTGCACAAGAAGTTGATCCTACTCCTGATGAGTCTCGACTCTATCAAGCTGTGCACCGAATTGAGAGTCAAGGTGAAGGAACTAGTGGATCGGGCCAAGGAGGCCAAGAGAACATGGCTCAGGTGCTCCCTACATTGATTACATCTTTGAACAATTTGATGACACAACAGCATCAGAGGATTGAGGAAGACAAACAGTGGCGAGTACGGCAAGAAGAACGGTGGGCTCAGCAGGATGATCGATGGAATACGGAGACCACTTGGAGATTACAACAAGATGAGAGGTGGATCGGACATGAGCAGAGACAAGCTTATCAACAACAGAAGTTGGATGCAATGGCTCAGTTCTGGCAGCCATGGGGTTTTAACCCACCACCACCACCTCCACCTCAGTAGCACTGTGAGTAGGCACCAAAACGTATCAATTTTTTTCCCACAAACTTGGTTTCAACCAAGTTTGGGGGAGGGGGTGGATAGTGTTACGTCTTGGCCGCTTTTATTTTTGTAAGTTGTTATTTCATTCGGTGTTATTGAGGTCATGATTGTTCTTGGTTGTGTTTCGTATTTTATATCTTGCTTGTGTTAGTTGGTAAAGGGTCTGTGAGCCCTATTGAGTATTGAGTAGTGTCGGGTTTGTGTGCCCAAATAGCTGATTTGATTGATCCGTCGTATTAGTTAGTGCTATTTTATGTTTTGCATTTTAATTGTGTCTTTAGGTTAATTTTGAATTTCGTAGTTTAGGAGTCGTCAACTTGGTTCTTGATAAGCATAAAAAGGGTATTAGATGATAATTTGTCTATGATGAAATTTATTTTTGGAAGTAAATGAGGGTAGGACACATAACAGACCATGATAGGCAGTTGGAGACAAAATTGAGCTTAGACTTGAACAATAATCACGAATTAAACTGTGAGGTTTTGAGCTTTATATGTACTCTTATCTATAGAGTAATTTTATCATTCTTTCGGTGCGAAGTGATTGATCACATAGTATTTAGTCTCTAGAACTTGCCTTGCGTCTTTATAGGAATGTGTCGAGTACAAGTTGTGGCATAGAAAATGATATTAGGCATTCTTTTGCTAAAAGCCCTATTTTTTAGCCTTTAAAAATAATCTTTTGTACCCAAAAAGTGGAAAAAATCCCTAGTCAGCCATTTTGAGCTTTAAAAGCCTTGTTTTTCAAAGCCTTACATTACAAGCTTATACCTTTCTTTTAGCTTTGGCCCGAGTAATTGGACTAATTGAGTAAGAGGGAGGTGTATTGGAAGGTAGAGGGGTAAGAGTATTAAGGTGGAGTGAATGTTTGGGATGATGTGGTAAAGAGATTCGGGGAGGCAAAAGAGAAAGAATAGAAAAATTCCCTCCTAGTAAAAGAAAGAAAAAAAAAAAAAACAAAAAAAAAAACCTTGGAAAAGAGGAAGTTGGAGGAGGGGATAATGAAGAGAATATACATATGCCTAAGTGTGCTTGAGCTGAAAGAAGAACGAGTAGTCCCAAATGTGGTACTCGATCGGGTAGTCCCAAAGTGGTACCTGAGTGAAAGTGGCATAAATAATCTTGGTTGATGCATAAATGTTGTGGTAAGGTGAAGAAGCCATATTACTTGGTTTTTCTGAGAATTAAAGATTGAGATTGAGTGAACAAAGTTGAGGGGTAGTCGGGTTAGGAATAGCTTGATTAGTCCAATGCATAGTCACTTATATCTAAATGTAAGCCAACATTACATCCAAAAATAAAGACCTATTGATTCTTTGTCACACATGTCAAGTATAAGGTGTAATTTAGACAATAGGCAAGCATATGGTAGACGATGCATGTGATTCAATGTGAGCGCAAATACTTTCCATATCATACACTTGAGAGATGAGCGATACACTTATCCGGTGAGGATTGTTGTTTTAAGTTTAATGTCTCGAAAGTAGTTGAAACCTGCCATGTCACTAATGCTCGAATGTTATGTTGTTGGTTTTGAAAGAAAAAAGAGAAAAAAGAAAAAAAGAAAAAAAAAGGATTTCTGAGACTAGAAGTATCATTTAATTGCCCTAAAGTTTTGTGGTCATTGTGATGTTATGCTTTGTGTTATTGTTCGGGACGAACAATGGTTAAGTTTGGGGGTTTTAATACATGCTAGTTTTACATGTATATTAGGTCAATTAAAGGTCGTAATATTTGACATATGCATGTGTATTTGGGCGAAAAGTGATTAAAATCCATCTTTTGAGCTAGATGACGTGTTTCTGCTTGTTTTAGTGTTATTCAGGTATAAAAAGGCCAAAAAATCCGTTTGGGCAAGGTTCGGATGGAAAACGAGCAAGAAAAGTCGGAAATAGCAAAGAGGTGTTGAAGCATGATCAGAAAGTCTGACTCGGTCGAGTTGTTTAGCAACTCGGTCGAGGGAGAAATGAAGAGCAAAATGTGAAATTGGTCAGAGACTCCAACTCGGTCGAGGGGGATTTTGCCTCTGTGGAGTTGACCCAACTCGGTCGAGGCCGATTCTGACTCGGTCGAGGCAGATTTCCGAGTCCAAAACAGAATGTGCGCGTTTTATGATTTTAAGCCCATCTTGGGCCCAATTTGGCCTTAACTATATAAGGAGGTTCCCAAACTCGAAAAAGGAAGTTAGAGATCATTAGAAGGCATATTGAAGAGGAAAGCAACATCAAAGAATCAAGATCAAGACGACGATTAGGGTTCTTATTCATTGTCTCATTTTTCTATTTCAAATCATGTTTGTCTATGAACATATTTGTGTTATGAATATGAACATGAGTGAGTAGTTTCTTATTATTCTAGGGTTTTGAAAGTAGGTTTTAACGATGTTTGATTAATTGAAGTTTTCTATTCTAGTTAATGATTGTTATTCGTTATCTATGTGTTGTGATTTAGTTTCATGAATAGTTAAATTGATCACTTAACTACTTCTACATAATTCATAAGTTTGCTTTGAAAGGAGGAATTTGTGAATGGAAAGGCAACATATAGCGTATTTTTTGAGCGCTCTGAAAGGAGGTGAAATAAGTGCGTAGGCATTGGTCTAAGATCTATTGGGAGTTCGTTAGGTCTAGTCGACTTGAAAGGGTGGCTAGGGATAATGAATCTACAAGTTAATTGCTTCGAAAGGAGAGTTAATATATATAAGTGCCGTCTAATAACGATAATAATTATTGCTAGTTTAGAATAATTAGATTGTCATACTTAGTTAATTCTGAAATCAATTCTCTAGAATTTGTCTTTCAATCTTGAGTATTTGATAAATTGTTTTCTTATTGTTGAATTTAAGTGTTAAGTAATAGTTTAGTAAATTAGTTTAATACTAAAATCAATCCAATTGAGAGCTTAGTTAGGAGTGTTTTAGGATATTTGGAGTATCAAACTAGTCATTAAGTCAGTCCTTGTGGGATCGACCTTGCTTGTCGTTATATACACTTGCACCCGTACACTTGCGGATCGTTAGGTTATAAAATAGGCGAACAAAAGTCAAAGTTTACCGTAACTTACTTTGAAAGTATTCTTTAGTTAAAGGGTACATTGACGAACTGTGGGTTGCCATAAAAGAAATTTTGGAATAATAGATAATTCTCTACTTTTAAGATTAATTATTTTTTGTGGAAAGGAATCCACTTACCAGACTACAAAAGGGTCAAAGAATTTAATAACGACGTGTTTTGTCTGACAACAATACTCTCTTTATGTGTAAAGAAATCACAGAAGATGATATGACACATAAAATCTATCTACTTTCCTACTCTAATGCTTCTTCTAGCGAACCTGTATAGGTTAGAGTATGAAATAAAAAAAATTACAATATTTAATTAGCTAATCAACCAGTACAAGTAGTTGAGAGGCATGATCACTTTCTTCCAAAACGTAACACCAAACGTGTTGGGATAAAGAAAATTCTCTAGCCTAACTATGGTAAACTAAATAGTGAAAATAATCCCAAAGTAAAGGGAACGAATGTGTCTGTCTCTAAAGTTGTGGTCATGATACACCACAAAGTAAAGGACATAGAAGCCCTGGAGGCCTTCCGATATGCCTACCCCAATTGAACATGGTGGTTATGGAAACCATGTGCAAAAGCAACACGTTGAAACCCTCTAAACAAAAAGGATAGAGTTGGTAATGAACATTTAAATAAGTGTGAAAATATTATACTTTTGTATAAAAACTGCTAGAGCAGTTAACTATAAGAGATACGGGAAGTCCGAAGAACAGAGACTCACTGCATCACTGCATAATGACCATCATTGAATCACAAGTACTAAAAGGGCGAAGAATCGTCGAATTCTCTAAATGCCTAATGACATAACAATTATAGTCACAAAATGCTCTATATGCACCAAATGCTATTAAAAATGTTATTCGTGTCAAAGACTATCATTTAAAAATTACATGTGAGAATGAAATTGAATAATTTATGATACTTCTAATGAATGTGAAAGGAAGCACATCTTAGAGAAATAAATGAGTCAATCTAGTGAGATGTACTCCACTACTACTCTGATCGATTGGATCAAACACTATCACTAAAATGAACTTTGGAAGATAGAATCATATGTTACCCAAAATGAACTTTGGGACATTAATTCATATAGGTTTTGGTACGGCTTGCTTAGACATCCAAGTCATAACATGATGATCCATATTTCAGAAATTATATGAACATTCTTTCTTTCGAGTGAAACACCAAAGGGATGAAAATCTTATACGATTACAGTGTCAGTACTAATTTTATTATAACAGAGTTAATGCTTTCTAAATTACTAAAAGCACGACCAACATCCCATTCTGCCTCATAAACTATTTTAGGGCATATCACTCATTCTACCAAGCCTACTATTTAGCAATAAGTAGGATCGAGGTCTTCCTATGCCTGATATATAAGTAATAGATTTCATTCTTACAAACGAACATAATATAATATATGTGGACCTATCAAACCAGAAAGCGGGCCATTGAAATATTTATGATTCTGGTAAACGCTTTGGTGCACTAACTAATCATCATATTATTGTCCACAAGAAATGTTGCATTTGAAAAACTCCTAGAAAATATTATATATATAAGGGCTCACCACCCTCACTTCATAATGTCTATAAGACTTATTAACTCTAGAGAGTTCTCATCATAAGGATTTGGTAATTATTGCATATCTGTCAGGATCAATGTATAACATCCTTTAACCTATGTGCATACACGAAAATGGTCTCACATATGCCACCATCAAAAGGATATAGATGGAGGATTAGGCATTGAAATGCGTGTTAAAACGCGTATCAGATATGGGGTTATGCAATATCGTTGCAACTTTACTTTATTGTCTCAGACCTACTGCTAATCAATAATTTATGCTTACCAGTTAGTAACTAGATTTAGCCTGATGTTTTTACATTTACGCATACTTGGTTACGCAGTATATGTGCCTTTTGCGCCCCCACAGCGCACCAAAATGGGTCTTTAAAGACGATTAAGTATTTATTTTGGATATGGGTTCCCAACTATTACCCGCTATTTGAAATCTTTAACAGGCGAGATCTTTTTACCGCAAGTTAACGGATTGTCACTTTAATGAGACAGTCTTCCCGTCGTTAGGGGGAGATAAGAAATAGAATTTTCTAAGGGAACGACAGGAAGTATTTCCCAGTATGTCTCATGAGGATCCCCACACTTCATAATGCAAAGTGAAGTAAAACGAATAATCGATCTTCAAAGTATGGAAGATTTTATTGTTGATGCATTTGCTAAAATTGCTAAAGTGACAAGATCATATATACCAGCTGCAAATGTGACTGTAAGTTTAAAAGTCCCCAGTAAGGGGCACAACACCGCAGATAAAGGTGTTGCAACCACACTTAGTGGAGGTGTGGTTGAGGCCGTGGCTCCCAAAAGGAAATGGGGGATGCCACGTGGTTCGATGAACACCTGCTCAAGGAAGGAGGCAGATGTGGCATAATTTGAATCATCAATGAAAAGAAATACTCTTAAATTATCTCTAATTAATTATGTCCATGAATCATCAGTGGAGGACGCTCCGAAGTTTAATATGATTCTAGTGATAATGAGAGTGCATGTGAGTTAATGGAAAAATCTTTCACGTGCATTGATGATGTATACATTGTTGCTCAATGAATCATAGAGCACAATAATATTGAACCACTCTCTATTATAACATATCAACCAAGAGCATATTGGCCAATATGGAATCAATCCAGGTATAACTTAATTCTAAGACAAAACGACAGGTATTTGGTTTGGTAGTGCTAGCCTCACCAAGTGTAAAGCCTGTAGGACATAAAATATGTTTTGTCAGTAAGCGTAGTGAGAAGAATAAGTCCTGAGATGCAAAAATTACCTTAAAGCACAAGGTTTTCTCACAAAGCCCTGGAATTGCCTATGAGGAGATATTTTCCCACAGCGGACGTCATAGCATTTTATTGATAAGTTTCCGAAGGATTGGAAATGCAGCATATTTATGTGGTTACAACATATCTTTTTTGAGATCTTATTATTGAGATATGTGTAAGTGTCAGATGGACTTGCATTGCCCAACTCAAGTAACTCTAGACCACGGAGTGCATTTACAATATTAGATTGAAATGTTCACTTTGATTGAAATAAATCAAGAAAGAAATGGTATACCCGTCTAAGTGACTACTTGATTGGGAAGGCAAAGAACAAGTAGTATTGCCCCCCTATCATTTATAAAGAAAATGAGTTCTATATTTGCAACTATAACAACTTATGCCAATGTTAAGGACATAACATGTACTCTTAAAGAAATAAGAGGTACTGTATTTGAAATCTAAATTGAGATAAAGGATCATGGGAAAACTCGGTATTGTCTATGCCTTGAACTAGAAGACCGAGTTTGTGGAATATTAATTCCTCAGTTTGCATATACCTAAAAGATCATCAGGCAATTTAACATGGATAAAGTGCAATCTGTTAGCACTCCTATGATTGGTTGAAGTGTGGACATAAAGAAAGATTCAATTGAGTCTAAAGGAAATGACGAAAGAGCTATTGGGAGATGAAATTCCCTACTTAATTGAAAATTGCGCAATATTGTACAAAAAGCTCAATGCACTCAACCATGTATTACGTTCTCAAATAACCTGTTGGTTATATATTACTCAGGACAATGCAATATCAGTGGAATGATATCAAAAAGTATTTTAACATCTGAAAGAAACCATTGACACATGTTTGTTCTTCCCATATTAGAGATAAGAGAGATTACAAATGAAATTGTAAAACTCTAAAGAAAATATCAAATGCTCTCATATAGAGAGATAAAAGGATTACAAATGAATATGTAATTCCTAAATAAATGTTGAAGCTATCCCCTAATACGAAACACTAAATACTACTTTGGTAGGTTTAGATGTTGGTTATCTTAGTGGCTAATGTAAAGGTCATTATCAAATCGGTTATGTATTACCATGAGGAACACGACGAAAACTTGAAGATCAACCTCACAACTACTCAAGCTACCTCATTACATCACTCATGGATGATATTTCACGAAGTTCACTAACCTATATGGTTAAAGTATTAGTGGACTGAGCTATACCACTGAAGAGCCTATCAGAAGTTATGAAGATGAAGTTATTTGCAACAAAATGATGGATTATGCTGCACATCAAAGGTGACGAGACCAAGCATTTACCGTCAACGCTTTTCTATAACGGAACCACGTAATATCCTCATGATTTATGTAAAATTGAGGATAAAGAGATTTTCGAAACTCTCTTGATAGATGCACGTATCAAGGGAGAGATGTAGACTTCAGGGGGAGTCTCAACAAAGGTGCGTTGCACTCTTTTTTCCTTCAACCAAGGTTTATTTTTTTCGCACTGGGTTTTGTTACTTGGCAAGGTTTTTAACGAGGCAACAAGTTATGCTTCAATTCCCCGTTGACTTGGCACAAGGGGGAGTGTTGAAGGAAAAATACAATTAGTGTGCCTTCGTCAAAAGCAATTGATGAAGGACAATTTAGGTATTCACTATATAATATGTAACTGTGAAACCCTTGTATCTGACACCCTATATAAAGGGGATCTGATGAATAAGAGAACCCTAATGATTCCGTGTCTATCTTTCTCCTTTACTTTTCTGCTTCCCCTTAAACAACAATAACAACAACAACAACAACAATAATAATAATAATAATAATAATAATAATAACAACAACAACAACAGCAACAACAACAACAACAACAACAACAACAACAACAACAACAACAACAACAACAACAACAACAACAACAACAACAAGAAATGATGCTTCTACATTCATTATATTTCCTAATATTTATCTTTTTCCCCATTTTAAACTACGATGTTGTACATAATGAAATATTTCAAATTTTGTGATTTTTTTTCAATAATTAACAAATCGTTAATTAAACCTTGTATTAACTTCATTCAATTTGCACTTGCTAAATTCATGTTAAATAACACTGCAAAAGAAAACAAAAGTTTTCTTTCAAATTTCAACCATTTTTGTTTTGTTTTATATTATGAAATAAAAATCCGTTTTTAATAAAAAGTTGTTCATGTTAATGTTGTTTTACTCTTAAAAGAAAATAGCCTATGCATCGCACGGGAGCATTTACTAGTCAATGGTAATACATCAACTATGCTCTGATTATATGTAATTAGTTACCTGTTACATAGGATGTGGAAATCATCCCCTTATGCTATTTATTATAATTATTATGGACAAAATACAAAGACTAATTGAGCAAATAAATCTAATCCCTGAAACATCTTATGTGTATATATGCATATGTATCTATCTAAACATTCATCTTATTGATAACACGATCAATTCGTTGATTTCAAGCCATTTCTGTTGTATTCCTCAATCAAAGCAACCTGTAATCATACCAAACCAAAATCTTAGACATTCTTATATGATACTATATGACAGACGATAGATTTGTATGTAGAGTCAATATCTTACTTAATTAGACAGGCTATATATGACACCATAATATTAATAACATTAATCGACTTAATTTAAATAGTTAATCAAGTTGATTAAGTAATTCTAATAGGGAAGTATTTGGCGCCCTAAACTTTTGTTTCTTCAGTAAATATAAAATTTTGGGCACTTAATTCTTTCTTTTGAAAATTTTTGGAATCTATTTAAGACTTGGTATTACACTATCGAAAGGGCTAAAGACACTCACCAACATATATTCTTTTATGATTTTTATTTTTTTTTATTTTTTATTATGATCATGTCCACGAAGTTTGATAGTGGTTTTATCTGTAATTGGAATAACAAAAAATTTCAATTTCTTTAATGTAAGAAAAAGAAAGATGTGTTAGATCTGTAAATTAGACCTACTTACCATTTCCAAACTCTGTTTTGGGTTTTATCACTTGAGTTCTCAGATCTGGCTTAAGATCTAAGAAGAATATCGACATTTTTTTTGTCATTTGTTTCTTCTCTAACAAGTTTTTGCACTGGACAAATCTTTCACCACCTCCAGCTCTTCAAAATACGATACACATATCTATAAACTTATCTTTCAATTTCTTCTCACTGGGAATCTTCATTGCAGGGTTGTGTGTTCTCTCTGAAGAAAAAATTAGATGGGCGTCGATCTTCCCTCCCTCTAAAATCAAATTGGGGATTTTTATTTTGGAATTTTTTGTTGGGATTTCAGATCTGGTTTATGGTCTAAGAACGATAACGGTTCCCCCCCCCCCTACCTTCAAGGGTTTTTTTCTAACAATTTTGTGCCTGCATAATTCACTCACCTCTCAGACGCATTTAGAATAGACTTATGCAATGTGAATGACAGAATACGGAGGGTGAAAAAAGAGATATCGTGGGAACGAAGTTCGTTCCTCATAATAGGAAAATTAGATGATGTTAAGGAAAAATAACTCTCCATCTCCTCCGTCTACAATCGAGAGACATCTAAGTGAATATAAAAATCAAAATAAATAATCAATAACAAATATAAGTACTCCGCATTCTCGACAGGGGGAAGAAGGAGAAGAAGGTTAAAGTTTTGGAAGGCGCAGAGTATGGAGTGCAGTAATTTTTTTTGGAAGAAATCGAGTGCAGCAATCTTGTTACATGTCATTCACATGCGATGTCCAAAATTTTTCCTTATGCAAAATTATCTTGCGCATAAATACAAATATTCCTAATTTTGTTAAACACTTATTTCAGTACGATACTGTAAGTGTGTTGTTTTGTTGTTATATTTGTGGTCCAAAAGTTTTTTCGTTTGTATACTTATGGTCCAAAAATAGTAAAAAATCAATTTAGTTCCGGAATTAGCAAAATTACTAGCAATTGATCATATTCCTGGCGCTAGTGAGCAAATTGCACATGTTTGTGACGTAATGCAAAGTTGCGGCCGAATTTAATTATGTGGCAGTAGCACAAAACGGAACTAAAAAAACAAGAAAAGAAATTTTAAAACAATAAAAGGAAAAAAGAGATTAAATTTCCACATCAGGATCATTCCTTACCATTTCATCGTCAATTCAATTAGAAATGACAAAGAGGGAAGAACCATAATCTTGATCCGTCCACCCTCTGTTCTTCAACACGTCCACAACCAATAATGTTGTATTATTAATTCAACCCTTAGTTCGTTGTTCCATCTCATACATATAAATTTTTTTTCTCCTAATCTAAGAACAAAGAAAAAACCCTTCCCTACCCCTAAGATGACTCGAACCCAGAACCAAAGACCTAGGTAGTAAATGCTCTGCCACTTGAACGATCCAACTTCGTCTCTTCATGTTGGTTGATAAAACTGTACTCGTTGTTCCATCTCATACACACAGTCACAGACAATGTGTATATATTCAAATGAAAACAAAGCTTAATTAAATCCGTCCACCTCCTCTTCTTCAACACGTCAGCAAATGAGATAAATCAGAATTCATATGAGACCAATCAGGCTATATTATTTTCATTTAACATATCAATACTTTGCCTTCATTTCAATATCCACATAATTAGATGGCTTCTATAGATTTTTTTTCTGCGATTCTTCCCTCAGTTTTCAGCGAATTGGGGATTTTCTTTTTCTGCAATTTTAACAAGATGGAGTGGAAATTTAATCTCTCCTTTTTATTTTTTAATTCCACGTTACTTAGCGGTGCTACGTAATTAAAAATAGGTCAAAATTTTGTGTCACATGACAAACACGTATGATTTTTCCACCGATGAAGAACAAAACTAAATTGAATTATTAAATGTTTACGAACAAAACGTTATGGGACCAAAGAAAATAAGTAGAGATAAAATTCAATATGAAACTTATCACTATAAAAAAACTGGAAAAGTATAATAAATTGCCCATTCTATCAAAGTAAACAAGAGATTTCCTCCACTCTTCCAAAAATATAAGAAGCTAAATTTATTCAATTGATTGAGAAATAATAATTAATTTTATGTAAGTTTGACGCTACTCTCTCCATCTCATAAAAATAGGTTTACGACTATTATATTTAACTTTTTTTGTACCTCTATATCTCAGTTATTTTTTAAATATATTTGGTTGAAATGAAAAACATCAAGACACACATTAATTATAGACAAATATGGAAATGGACAATAATAATGTGCTTAATATAGTAAGTGAGTACTTATCTTTGGCGGATGAACTACAATAGAAACTAAGTCTATTTTTTGGAACATATGAAATACTAATAAATAGCACTAATTGACAATCAACATTGATATGATTAGTTTAAGAAAAACGGGATTCGAAAAAAATAAATAGTTTGTTAAATTTAATTAACATCTCAAAAGCTAATGGAAAAAACAAATTTATTTTAATTGGAAATTATCAAGTATACAAATCTTATTTATTTATGTTCTAATATATACTTAAGTGGAATCTCGGGCTATTGACCTTGTTACTATCATTACTAAGAATTAACGAACTGAATTATACTGGATTCATATCTTAATATTGACAAATTAAGTTCCTATACATTTGAACATTGCTTGTAAACACAAGAATTGTGTGGCATTCAACTTGAAATAAATAATCTTGACAAAAATTGATCTTCTTGCCAAAGTTGAGAAAACTGAAATAGGAAAGTCAAAGCAAATCATCTAGGATCAAGGTATGAAGGGACAAATTGATCTTCTTGCCAAAGCTGAAATAGGAAAGTCAAAGCAAATCATCTAGGATCAAGGTGAAATTGATTGACATGCTGGTGGAAGACTTTCTGGAGGCTATTATATAGATGAGAAGCATCCATGAAGAGGTAGACGGCTAGAGTGATTCACAATTGGGAAAAACAGTTGTCTTGACTATAGAGTTCAATCTGTGTTCAACCAGTGTTGGAACACAGGTAAGCAGATAGAGTTTATTCGGGAGAATTGACTCTTGAGTTGTTCGGGAGAACAAGCTGAGTTCGGGAGAACTCTCTGCTTGTGTAGTAGAAGGGATTCTCTACATTTTGAGTACTTAATAGTCTTAGGAGTATAGTATTCAGGGGGAGTGTGTTTAAGCATTGTAATATAAATTTCTATAGTACTTTGTAAAGTAAATCGCATCCCGGGAATAATATGTTCCAGAGGAAGGTGTCTTCCTCATATTTTCCAACCTTTAACTACTTTCAGATTACTTCATGTTCATCCACAGTATGAACTCGATCGGTACAACTCTTGTTTAAATCATTTGATACAAGTTATTAAAATAGCACACGCGCACATATTCTGATATTTCAATTGGCACCAGAGTAGGTTCCAGTTTTTTACAAACAGGTAGATCCAAGGGAACAAAATGGCTTCCATTGATCACGCATCTTTACGACCTCCATTTCTGGAGGGAACCAACTACTCCTACTGGAAATCCATGATGATGGTGTACTTGAGATCCAAGCAATGCTGGCTCACAGTTGAAAGAGGATGGAACTGGCCTCAAATGGAGGACGATGAAAAGAATCTAGTACCAAAACCAGTTGAGTCCTTTACTGAAAAGGACAAGCAAGAATAAGAAGCAAACTACACAGCATTGTACGCACTTCTAGGATCTGTGGATCCCATGAGACACAAGATGATAGTGAAATGCACAACCACAAAAGATGCATGGCGAATTCTGCAAAGTCAATTTGAAGGGAATGCCTCAGTCAAAACCTCAAAACTCCAGAGGTTATCTCTCCAATTTGATAACATTAAAATGAATGAGGATGAAAATATTGATGGCTTCTATGCAAGGTTCTGTGATGTAGTAAATGATTGCTACATACTTGGAGAAAACATCTCAGAAGAAAAACAGGTTTAAAAAATCATGAGGACGTTGCCATCCAGATTCAGAGAGAAAATTACTGTCCTGGAATCATTCATGAAAGTCAAGGAAATGACTCTGGACGATCTTCTTGGAGAACTACGAACGTTTGAGATCAACAATGGCTACGACAAAGTCAAGGCCAAAGGCATTGCACTAAAAGCTGAAGTATCCGAAAAACAGGAAGAAGAGACCGATGACTTCGATACTGCAAATTTTGCAGACACTATGGCTTTTCTAGCAAAGAACTACGGGAAAATGATGAAGAAGTTCAACACCTCCAAGGGACAAGGAAAGAACAACTCCGAGAACTTCAACAAAAATAAATCTGGTGGGAGGAATTCAAATGGCAAGAATCAGGCTAGCAAAAAGGAGAATGACCAGTGCAGAGAGTGCAAAGGATATGGACATTATCAAGCAGAGTGTCCAAATTTCTTGAGGAAAAACAAAGCTTACAAAGCAACGTAGAGTGACTCAGAAACTGATGAAGAGTCAAAGACAGATGATGCTGTCAATCACACCAACAATCTTGCTCTATGTGATTCACTGAAGAATTTTACATGTTTGGTGGCAAATGTTCGACCCATCAAGGAACTGACGGGAAAAGATGTGACTGATGAGTCCGAATCTGAAGATGAGTCTTGTCCTACTGCTGAACAACTTCAAGACATGTATGAGGAAATATCCTCCAGAGCTAACAAAGCTGCGCAAATCATCAAAACTCTTGAAGCAAAAGTCAGACTCTATGAAAAGAATGCTGATCCAAGCAGTTCTACTTACCCTCAAGCTCTACCAACTGTGAGGGTGATCATGCTGGAAAATGAACTGAAAATTGCAAGGCAGGTAATCAATTCCAAAGATGTTACCATGGACTCATTAAAAACTGAATTGTTTGATGTGCAGAAAGGGATCGAAAACAGGGAAAAAAAAATCAGGATGCTCAAGAACGAGCTAACAAGACTGATGGAGGAAAACAAAAAGTCATTCCTTTCTTCCTCAATGAGGTCTACCACAGAACGACCTACCTACGGCACAGGTAATGCATCAAGATCAGGTAACACATTTACTGATAATTCTGATCAAGTACATCATGCCCAGGCTGTTCGAACTCGATTCGAACAGACCCCTTCGAAACATCATCATTATTCGAAGACCTTTAAATTTATCCCTACATGCCACTACTGCCGTACAAAAGGTCATATACGTCCTTTGTGCAATCGGATGAAATATGACCTTCGAACAGGCAAGATCAACATTAGGGATATTTATAAAGGGAGACCTGGAACATATCAAAGAACAAGTCCTAGAGCAAAAATCGATCTGAGAAATCACAAACAATCTAAAATTTGGGTTCAAAAGGAAGGAAACAAGTGCCTAACATCTCTTCTGGCCCTCAGATCGAACATAGAAGGGACTTGGTACTTTGACAGTGGATGTTCGAGACACATGACTGGTGTTCGAACATATCTGACAAATGTATCTCCAGTTGGCGACAAATTCGTCACATTTGGAGATGGAATAAGAAACAAAGTTATTGGAATAGGCACTCTCAATATTCGAGGAATGCCTAAACTAGAAGATGTTTTGCTTGTGGAAAATTTAACGGCTAATCTCATTAGCATAAGTCAATTGTGTGATCAAGGACTGAATGTTAAATTTACACAAGGAAAATATCATGTTCTTGATCAAAATAACTTTGATGTTCTTACTGGAACTAGAACTGTTGATCACTGCTACATTCTTGATAAAGATTTCAAATGCCACGTTAGTACTCTCAGTGAAATAGAGTTATGGCATGAAAAACTTGGACATGTGAATTATGATCATCTGATAAATTTGTCTAAGTCGCAGGTTGTGAGAGGACTACCAAAACTCAAAAGAAAAGGTCATGGTGTGTGTGGACCATGTCAATATGGAAAACAAAAACACACCCCTCATAAACCTATTCATGATGTTCTTACTAAGCAGGTACTGGAACTTCTCCATATGGATCTGATGGGACCAGTACAAACAGAAAGCATCAGTGGCAAGAAATACATCTTTGTTGTGGTGGACGACTTCTCGCGCTACACCTGGGTTAACGAAGAAATTGAGAGTGTCGAACTCAGGGTGCCGGAAGTAAGTTCCTCCGTAGTACATTCCCCAGAGGAACAGAAGCTTGAACAAGCTGAAAATGTCGAACAAATCACTAATTCCAGAAGGGATCCTCCCAGCAAGATCCAAAAAGACCATCCAAGTGATCTGATAATAGGTGACATCAATGAAGGTATCAAAATCCAAGGTCTACAGGTCAAACAAAGCAAGAACGGCATGCTGTATGATTATGGGTTTGATTTAAATTCTGCAAATCCTTTTTGTGATAACACTAGTGCAATAAGTATGTCTAAGAATCCTATTCAGCATTCACGAACGAAGCATATCGGCATACGGTATCACTTCATTCGCGAATTGGTTGAAGAAGGAACTGTAATTCTGGAGCAAGTTCCTACGCAGGAACAACTGGCTGATATATTTACAAAATCTCTCGATGCTCAAAGGTTTCTAACTCTGAGAAAATCATTAGGAATTTGCATGTCTTTTTGAGTATTTATCTCCTTTTCTGCATTTAAAAAAAAAAAAAACACACACATACTCCGTGCCTCTAAGATTTTTGTATTAGGCATTTTTTTTATGCATTTTGAGATATCCGTTCATTTTACCCACATTGGAAGGATAACTGCTTGAGACTTCGTTGAGACTTAATATGTCTGATATTTTCATCTTATCTGTCAGAAAGAGCTACCGTCGGAAAATGATGTAGTGAGTAACCATTCCTGTTGTGGAATCAGGGTCTCTTACACAGAAAATGACCGATCGTGTGAAAGCTGCTGATAGACGTCAAGTTTACTTGATGAACTTTTTTCAATGGTGATCGGGTAGTCTTTTCTATTTTCTGTTCCTTTCATGGTCGTACTATTCTCCATATCACAAAGTAGTGGGGTAGTTTTCAGGCGAAAATTCCGTTAACTCTAAGTGAAAAGTGATATGAATATACATCTTGAAGTAATGGGGTAGCTTTCGGGCGAAAAATTCCGATAGCTCTAAGTGAAAAGAGATGCAAAGTTTACTTCATAAAGTAGTGGGGTAGCTTTCGGGAGGAAATTCCAATCGCTCTAAGTGAAACGTGAAGTACACTCTATTATGGAATTCACAAAGTAGTGGGGTAGACTTCAGATGAAAAATTTCTGTTGTTTCTAAGTGAAACGTGAATTCCAGTACGATATTGCTGTTTATATTAAAAAAAAAAAAAGAGGTGTTACAAGGTTGAGTTCTCATTAGGTTCGTCCTCTCCTGGTTCCACATGTAAATATCAGCGTCTCCGAGCTTTTCAGTAGTATTTTCCTCTTGTGGTGTACATAAAGTAAACGGATTTATTTATCTTTTTTTCTTCTTTATCGATTTTTTTTTAGGCACATGCATGTTTTTCTCAGAGCTAAGTTATCTTATTTTCAAAATGAGATGTGTAAATAAGATTGGCTACATCTCTTCAGGATATTCAGTTGCCCATTTTAACGGGATCTCATCTATAAGGTGCAGATATTGTGCACAATTAAGGGGATTTAATTTTGGATATTAACCACTTTTTTTATCTCTAATCCTGTTATTCATTTATACGCACTAACTTCTCATTTTCAGCATATCTTCCTTGCACCCTTTACTCTTCACCGTGTCTCCTCCTCTTCTAGGGTTTTATTCTTCTCAGATTGTCACTGTCTTTCCATGGGTTCGTCCCTTGCCTTCTCGTTCGAAAAGGGGGAGAAAGATGAGGATGATGAGGCCGAAGCTTCTGGAAGTCAGGATGATGAAGACAATGAGAAAGAACAGGGTGTTGGTTATTTTGAAATGACTTGAACATAATATCATACACCCTTTTCTGTTTATTTTTGTTCTAACTTAGTTCTTACTGATTTTGTTCCCAATCATGTCTTCTTGCAATTACCTTGACTGTTCCCCAAATCTTTGTAGTTACTCCTGTCCTTGAATGTTTTAATTGTCTAACATTTTGAATTTCAGGAAGGAAGCTCGGGGTTTCGAACTTGAATGTCAAGGGGGAATTTGTAAACACAAGAATTGTGTGGCATTCAACTTGAAATAAATAATCTTGACAAATTGATCTTCTTGCCAAAGTTGAGAAAACTGAAATAGGAAAGTCAAAGCAAATCATCTAGGATCAAGGTATGAAGGGACAAATTGATCTTCTTGCCAAAGCTGAAATAGGAAAGTCAAAGCAAATCATCTAGGATCAAGGTGAAATTGATTGACATGCTGGTGGAAGACTTTCTGGAGGCTATTATATAGATGAGAAGCATCCATGAAGAGGTAGACGGCTGGAGTGATTCACAATTGGGAAAAACAGTTGTCTTGACTATAGAGTTCAATCTGTGTTCAACCAGTGTTGGAACACAGGTAAGCAGATAGAGTTTATTCGGGAGAATTGACTCTTGAGTTGTTCGGGAGAACAAGCTGAGTTCGGGAGAACTCTCTGCTTGTGTAGTAGAAGGGATTCTCTACATTTTGAGTACTTAATAGTCTTAGGAGTATAGTATTCAGGGGGAGTGTGTTTAAGCATTGTAATATAACTTTCTATAGTACTTTGTAAAGTAAATCGCATCCCGGGAATAATATGTTCCAGAGGAAGGTGTCTTCCTCATATTTTCCAACCTTTAACTACTTTCAGATTACTTCATGTTCATCCACAGTATGAACTCGATCGGTACAACTCTTGTTTAAATCATTTGATACAAGTTATTAAAATAGCACACGCGCACATATTCTGATATTTCATTGCTATTTATCCACAATTGGAAGAAATTTTTAATATGCTTTTAATAATAACAATAATTCATGAGTCAATCACCTTCATTCATGAGAGGTCAAACTCTGCTACTTAGACAGTAAAAAACGGTGAATTATAGAAAGGACTGTGGGCCAATGTGGGTGTTTAAATAAGTGGGAATAGTAAAATGCATGTATGATGTATCAACAAAAGAAAATGCAATGTTCTCTTTGTTTTAGGTTCTCCCCAATATATTGAAGAGGACTAAACATATTTCTTTTTATTTATCTCAACCAACATTACTTCAACACTCCCCAGTCTTGAACAAACGCGTACACTCATGGATGTGTTTGTTTAAGGTTCTCCCCACTATATATATTTGGGAAAGTCAAACCTGCCATTTCACATACTTTTCCACCACTTTATTTCCTCAGCCAATAGTACTTCAACACTCCCTAATCTTAAATAAATACATCCAACATGAAAATACCATATTGTTCTCTCCCTCCCAACAAATAGTCTTATTATAAAAAAACATACTTTTTCTTTTCTTTTCTTTTTTCGGAGGAAGTGAATTTGTGTAACATTCTTGTAGGTAGGTATGACTGCATTATATCAATTTTTTCTTATCCTATTCTTTTGTTTTTCAAGCATTGAGCAAAACATATTATTATTTAGGTTTTAATCAATTAGTTCATCAAAACTTTCAAAATGATTTGAAAAATGCCTTTTAATTGGAATAAATTGGGATACGCCAAATCAAGAATAACAACGTCCGCCTTTTATTGGTCCCAGTAAATCCGAGTGATGATATACACACATATTTATGTCGTTTGTTATGCAAAATTATATCTGATTTGTGAGGTTATAAGTTGGTGTGGCTTCACAACTTAATAAGCTAATGGAAAGTGATCGTGGATAAGCAGAAAATAGGAAGAAAACAACTTAAAATAAGCTGGAAGCAATTTAGAGGGAAAGCAGTTTCAAGTTAGTTAAATCTGTTACAGAACCGTTGTCTTTTGCCAGAAACCGTTGTCTATTGCAGAAGAACCGTTGCGAGTTTCCAGAAACTGGCAGTTGCAATTCTGTTACAACTGCTATAATCCAGATTTGTTATTAGACTTATAAACTCATTTTCTGTACTCAATAACTCCTAACACTTAATCATTCAACTAAGATTAGGATCTAGAGAGAGATTTGTAGAAAGAGAGTGTGATCATCTTCTTCCTTTTTGCATGAGATCTTGTATTCTCAATCCTTGTAATTTATTGGTGTTTAGTAGATTGATAGAGATCATTCTATCTGTGGATGTAGGTTTTAATAACCGAACCACGTAAAAGTGTGGTGATTTCTCTCATTTTCAGTTTTAGGTGTTTACTTCCATATTGCATAGTTTGTGTTTGATATTTTGCTTGTGAGAGGTTGGTGATTGTTCTTGATTGCATTGTTAAAGATAACATGATTGACGAAAAGAAAAATGATAATTGCCCAATAGACATGATTTGCAACCAAAATATGATCACAAAATTCAGTTGTGATATATACTCCATCCATCTTCATTTTTATTTTGTTTATGATTGCATCAGTGTATGCATCCTCCACTCATGAAGCAACAAATATGAAGGCAAATCATATATAATTTATGACTATTTATTCCTATATTTGTGTTACATTTATTCATTTTTTTAGTTTTTTCAGATGTGAGAATAATTGGAATAAAGACTTTTATTTTCTTCTATCGTTGATCAATTCATTCTTTTTAATATTCTATAAATTCTCTATTGTTGATGTTTTTGAACTCTTGTAGTATTATTGTAGTATTATATTAAGTAGGATTTTAAATAAGAATCAATCTACTACCTATTATCATCCACATTCGTCATGCCTCACCAGCTCCATCAAAAGATATACTATGTTACTATTCAAAAGCTATGCAAGGACTAAGTTTACTATTTTTCAATTGTCCATCCATATATACTATTCTAGCCTCGGTCATTTTTACTATCTATGCAATTTATTTGATAAGCAATAGGTTTGCCTATGGACTATGTTCTCTATTATTTTATTTAAACGTCATGTGACTGACAAAAGTGAAGGACAATTATGTTTGCCTATAGAATAATGACTCCCAACCAAGTTCGAGGCTGGGATTGCAACTAACAAGCTCAAAACCAGGCCCTAGCTTGTGACCTAGGACATGTTCTTGCCGTCCCACAACAAGCTCAAGTTGTTGTTGGTAATGCTAGAAAGAATATGTTCAATGGCTTTATAAATGCCTTTTAAAACGCTCAGCACCAAGGGAACAATCAAGCTCACATGGTGAAGTTATTCTACAGCCATGTATTTGTTGAGGATTAGCTATGATTACTCGAACGCACATTTGTATTGTTAGGATGTATTGATGCTCAGAGGGTTATTTATATTGAATACATACTCGTCGAGGATGTAGACCATTGGTGGGATGGTCACTGGAGGGGATGGCATGTTGAAGAACGTGCATCTCTAACTTGGAATATTTGAAGGGTTAGTGATGGAGAAGAACTACCCCTAAATCCTACCACGATCAAAAGGAAAGTGAGTTTCTAAGTTTGACCCTGGAAAGGATGACCGTGATAGAGTACAAAAGGAAATTTAACCAGTTATGTCGATTTGCAATACACCTAGTTGATACTGATTTGAACAAGACGGATAGTGTCCAAAAGGATTTACGGCCTAACATATGCTCAGACGCTAACCCGGACATAAAATAGATAGTTGCTAGTCAAGATTTGGACTTTTAGAGTAGAAAACTGAGGGCTTGGAAAAGAGAAAATGGGAAGATCAAAATCGAAATGGAAATGATAATAGTAATAAGCAAACAAGGACCGAGGGGAACAACAACATAAGTACTCAAACTGAGAACCCATTATGCATGTCTTGTGGGCGTATTCATCGTGGAGAATGCCTACAAGGACAAGGTAAGTGCTATAGGTGCAAACGACATGGACATGATGCATCAAGCAGGGCCGGATTAAGAAAATTTGGGGCATGAGGCGGGATTATACTTAAGTAAAATCCATATGCTTTCTAGTTTTTTCAGCAATAAAATTACTTATTAATGATTTGTAATCAAGATCTTTGGTCTACTACATATATCTTTGGTCCTAGTTAATTGTAAATAAGATCTTAATAATTTTAATTTCGTAAATCTTCGGAATAGGTGATCATAGATAAACTTTTAATAATTTTAATTTTGTATATGTTCTTTTAGCATAAACAACCAATAAAGTTCTATTAATAATATTTTATGAGAATGAAATTATGTCTCAATTAAATTATTAGTTTTATTAAGAGTGTGAATCATAAGCAACCTATAAATAGTATATGGGCATAGGCCTAAAGAGCGTGGATCATAAGCATGAATGACCTAAGTATAGCTCAAATATTTTTTTTAATAAAAAATATTATATTATGACCACCAGGAATTGAATCGTGTCTTCTGGAAAATTCTCAAACTAAACGACTATAAATGTGTAGTTAAACTAATATGCTACACCATGCACATATATATAGAGGGCCTACGAAACATTGGGGCCTGAGGCAACAATCTTAGTTGCCTCAAGAATGCACTGCCCCTGGCTTCAAGTGCCAAGTCTACAAACAAAAGAACCAGAAAAGAAAGGACAAGCTTCAGGCGGGAAAAGAAAATTGTTCTCACTCAGTTACTAAATTTTGAGGACAAAATTATTCTAAGGAGAGTGCTATATATATCACCCGTATAAATTTAATTCTATTTTATTTATTTATTTACCTTCTATTTATAAGTTATTTATTATATATTTTGATAGGCTAAAAGAATATTTATAGCCTATATTTATTTACTTTCAAGCCCATACTTCATTATCCACTATCAAAGCCCGTAAGATTCTATCTAATTGCCAAAACCCACCAGAATTCTATTAATTCCTAGACAAATTAGGACTCATTTTCAGACCCTAATGCATATATCATCTATACATACGGAGTTCTTGTTCAGCCAATATTATTCTTTAAAGTCTTTCGCCACTATCCAGAAACAAAGTTGCGGTAACTTCGAGTCTTTCTCGTACTTTCAATATTCAAATTTCATTGTCGATTCTATAATTTATTTATTCAGTTTCTTATTCGACTAATTTATAATGTGTATATTTATATTAATTTACATCTTTGTGTGCGTCTATCAAAATTGCGTTAAATAGAAGTATGTGTTAATAATATGATTACATTAGTACATTATTTTGTGTGTGGATACTGTATGACAAGGGCTTAGGTATATGTACATATATTTATGTATTTTAAAGTTGAATGTGTATATATATATGTACAACTGTATGTACATTGATTAAATTTAATGGATATGTTTAGTATTGGGGTGTGTGCCTGAGCTTGTACATATACTATAAATGTCTGTACTGATATTTATATTGCAGTTCATTAAAGAAATTATATAACTGATGTTTGTGCCCAACCTTATATATGTGTGTGTGTATTAAATCTATGTGGCTACCATGTGTACATAAGGGGGACCCAGTGTTGTTTTCCACGTGTGTGGACTGGTGTTATATGAATGTAGAAATGAGATGATTGTGTTAGTGTGTGACATGCATACATCTATAAATACATATACATAGCATGTTGGTGCTATTAAACAATATAAAAATATGTAATGGTGTGTCTACAGACTATGTCTTGATTTAAAAGTATAAAGTATAATTTATTAATATTTAATATAGTTTGCATGTGTTGTATTTGTGGTATTGTGACCTCTATTATCGATTTTTTTAAGAACGCGATTAGTTGTATCATTGTATCTACAATTGTGTCTCAATTTCCAATCAACTAAAAAAAACTCTTATTCCTTTTGGATCAATCTCCCAAACCCAAATTTATTTTTATAGCCCTAATATTTGTATGTTATGATTATTTTTACATATGATTCTATTTTAAAATTATGTTCCTAAAGCGATTGTATTTGTTATGACAAGGCGACAACGCAAGCAAAGAAAATAGGACTTCTGCATCTGCATCACACTTTGTGCTTATTCCAAAGTGGGGATTTCTATACTATGGGTTGTTTGTCTACTTTAAATGCTTTAAATGATAGGTTAATGTGTAACAACATTCCATAGGCTATAGGCATCATGTGACATGCATATATTATTCCATATTTTATATCCATATTCCCTTAATTCTAGATGATTATTATTCTTTATTGATCTTAATTAATTATCTTTTGATGTAGAAGAATAATAATTGGACTTGGAGCAAAATTGGGCTTAAATTGATGTTTTGGGCTGAAAAGTGAATAAGCGGGCCGAGATAGAGAGAAGATGGGCTTTGATTTGTTAAAGTCTTCAATTTATGGGGAAGCCCATCAAGAGCTTTATTTTAATTAGGCTTATTATTTCTTTTATGTAATTATCTAGATATTATTTAGATATTCCTTTTTAGAGATAAGATTGGATATTATTAAGATTTGATTAGGAGTAGGAATAGGAATTTTAATTCCTAGCGTGATTTATACAGAGGAGAGGCGCCAGTCCAGACAAGAATTCCAATACGTGCTCTCTCTCTCCTCCCACCAAAAATCACGCCACTTTCTCTCATTTTCTCCTAGTTTTCATCTTTTGTTCAAGACCTTGGATTCCATCTTCAGTAATTAAGGTTATTTTCTGATTCAAGGGTTTATTTCAATTATGTTATTGTGAGGCTATGTGATTAATCGTTCTTGTTTAATTCAAATATTTGTAGATTCAAGCTTATGTATATATGAATTGTTTAATTGATTGAACTGACAACTCAATTAATTATTCAATTTCTTACTGCTATTCATGAATTCATGATCCGTAATTGTCATGAAGGATTGAAATTGATGTAGCAATAGGTTGAATTAATCGTGCTATCATAATTAATTTAACCTAATTGAATCTACAAGCTAATTATTGATAGTTGCAGCTATCTCGACTATTAGTAATTAGGTTTAGGGGTGGAGAAAAATACCGAAATACCGCACTTACCGTACCGAAAAAATACCGAAAATACCGAAATTTTCGGTATACCGAATTTTCGGTACGGTATGATACCGTTACAGGAACTTTTCGGTTCGGTACCGGTATAAAAGATCATGAATTTTCGGTATTTCGGTATATACCGAAATACCGAAAAATACCGGTATTTTCGGTATATATACCGGATACCGAAACAAACCGGTATACCGACATACCGAAACAAACCGGTATACCGACATACCGAATACCGATTTAAGTTCCTGTTGGTTAATTTTTTTTAATTCATTAACATAGTAAAATTATATTTATTATTTCAAAACCCTAATTTCAACAAGTTACTCTCCTTCGCTGCTCTGCACTCCACCCTGGCCCCTCGTCCCTGCCCCAATTCCAAACTCATCAGCTCCACGCCTCCACCTTCAGCTTGTCACTGTCGTCGATCAGCGTCCCGCTCCGCCAAAAAGTAAGTCTTTATTCTATTTCTATGACTTTAACTGCTCAAATATTCAATTCATCAGTAAATGTGTGTTTCTCTTTACTTGGATTTCTTCTGGGAATATGGAGTCTTTTTTCTTTTCTATTTTAGTTTTGTGGACGACCAGAATCGGTTCATCATGAGAAATGTTAAGGGATCTGTTAGGGAGGGTGACATTCTTACCCTTCTCGAGTCTGAGAGGGAGGCAAGGAGGCTGCGGTGATTTTCTTTATTATTCTTCTAATTTTGATTAAATGATTGCAGCTTAGCTAGCTCATTACTGCTTAAAACCCCCATTTGTTTTTATTATTCTTCAAATTTTGCTAAAATGATTGCAATTTTGCTCATTACTATTTGAGACCTGATAACCAGTTTTAGAGTTCATTTTGTTACTTTATGGTGAATATTTGAGTGAGATTTCGAATATCAATATTTGAGTTCATTTTTCTGGTGCTTCGAATGTATATACTCGTATAATTACACACTTAGCCTTGATGTTCGGTTTTCTTCTCACATCTACTTGACTTTGATACACTGATAAGTAAAGGAAATGCTAAAGAATGCCCAGATAATGAACTGTATTTATACTTAGTATCTATTGTCTATTTGCACGTGTAATCTTGTTCAATATTTATCATAGTTGTATTAAGTGGTCTGATTATTTTGTTTAGTTTTCAATTCACTATAACGTCAACAATAATCAGATGTTATCAACTTATCATAGCATTTTAGTCGTTTTCTCTATACAATGTGTATAAACTTCAATTTTATAATTAGCTATGGAGAGAGCTAGTTTTTGTTTTGTGATTGAGATGTAAAATGTATGTTATTATTTATGGCTTGTATCTTAGTCTTATTTTAATTTTTAACCTAATAAAAATAATTTTTAATTTCAGGTCTTGCATCTCTTGATTAGATCCTCTAATCTCGGTGAGCATTAATAGCTCTTTGATTCAATTGATTCATTTGTTGATACATTTGCTTAATTTCAAGTCCTCCATCCACATTGAATTGTTTATTTTACTTTATTTATTTTCAGATTTACGAATGGAGTCCGAATCTTCAGCTTCATTGCCAAGCACAAGTCCATCCGAAACACCAAATACAATAGACTCTGAAGCAAACGATATTACTACAAGTCGGAAAAGAACAAGAAAAGATTCGGCCACAAAGCCTCTTATACCGCCGAAAAAAAAGAGTCCTTATTGGGATCACTGTGAGAAAGTTTCAAGACAATTAGACAATGACACTGTACAACCTCTGGCCATATGCAAATATTGTAAAGTGGAGATCCCGGTGACTTACGGAAGTACTAGTGGGCTCAAAAACCACTTGGAGAAGAGGTGCAAGGCAAGTCCATTATACATAGGGAGTGGAACTGAAAAAGGTCAAACCGTATTAACAAGTGAGACAATGGGACAGGTAAGTCCCTTGATTCCTCATACATTTAATCAGAAACGGTGTGAATTAAAGCTTACAGAGTTTGTGATTGTTGATGAGATGTCTTTTCGGGTTGTTGAGGGGAAAAGGGTTAAAAGGATGGGTTCATGAACTACAACCGAGATTTAGAATTCCGGATAGGAAAAAAGTTGCATCTATGGTTTATGAATTATTTTTAACTGAGAAAGCTAAGATAAAAAGTGTGATCAGTGGCCATAGGGTAAGTATCACAACTGATACTTGGACCTCCATTCAAAACATAAATTACATGGTCATCACAGCGCATTTTTTGGATAGTGATTGGAAATTGCATAAGCGGATAATTAACTTCACAAAAATCACTAGCCATGTAGGAGAAGAAATTGGAAAGATGGTTGAGGTTTGTCTTAGGGAGTGGGGAATAGAAAAAGTATTTTCAGTTGTTGTTGATAATGCTTCTTCTAATGATACGGCGATTGATTACTTGAAGAAAAGAATGAAAAGTGAAAATAATTTGTTATTTGAAGGAAAATACCTGCATTTGAGGTGTGCGTGTCATATCCTTAACTTAATTGTTAAGGATGGTTTGAAAGAGCTTAATGCTTCGATTAAAGCCATAAGAAATGCAGTTATTTTCATTCATTCTTCCCCCTCTAGGCTGAATAAATTTAGGGAGTTTGCCGTGTTAGCGAAGTTTGCTAATACGTCAACAGTACCTATGGATGTGAAAACTAGGTGGAATTCAACTTATAAGATGCTTGATGTTGCATTGAAGTATAGGAGGGTGTTTGAGAGGATGTGTGAAGAGTGGTATCCTTTTATGAATTATTTTCATGAAAAGGATGATAAGGGTAAAGAAAGGGTAGGCCCTCCAATGGAAGAGGATTGGGAGAACGCAAAAGCATTTGTTCACTTTTTGAAAAAGTTCTACGATGCCACTTTAGAGTTAAGTGCATCAAAGACTCCTACCTCTCACTTAATTTATCAATCAATGATTGCACTACAAATTGAGATTGAGAGAAGGAGCAATGATCATTCGGTGTGTTCGAAATTTAACAAGTATTGGGGGAATTGGGATAATATGAATGCTTTGATTTTCATTGCTAATGTTTTGGATCCGAGAAATAAGCTTCAAATGATCAAAGTAAGCATCAAGAAATTGGGAGGTACTAGTAGTGAGGTTCAAGAGTTTGTTGACAAGGTTAAAAAGAACTTGGTAGGTTTATGGTCGGAGTACAAGGGGATAAATGATTCCTTGAATGTTGATAATCAAAATATGGAGATAGAGTGTGAAGGTGGAGATGGTTCTAGTAGTGTTGGTGGGGGTCTTTGGGATGAATTGTTCAATGAGGTGGAAGCAAAAAATGAAGTTGAGCAACTACAAGAGATATCTAACGAGGTGGATAAGTACCTAACCGATGATATTGAAAAAAGATCTAATCAATCTTTTAATCTTTTAGAGTGGTGGAAAGGAAGTGAAACTAGGTATCCAATCCTTTCAATTATTGCCAAGGATGTGTTTGCAATTCCAAGTTCTACAGTTGCTAGTGAGTCAGCTTTAGTTTGGGCAAAAGAGTTGTTGATCCTTTTAGAAGTAGTCTGAGCCCGGAAATGGTAGAGGCATTAGTATGCACCAATGATTGGCTCAAAGCAGAGGATTTCAGCTTTTATAAGGATCCAACTGACGATGACCTGGATTTGTATAAGGAAATTGAAGAAATTGAGAAATGTAAGTTATTTTTATTTAATTAAGTTTAAACTTCAATAATTATGCTCATCTAGTTCAAATAATAATAATTTTGAATTCGTCTTTTCTAGCTGCAAATGCCATTCAAGACCATTCAAGATCTTTCACCCCTGCCTCCACCTTATCTACAGTTTAACTTCGAGGTAAGATTTATTTTCTTATTTTTAAGTATGATTTGAGTAGTATTTCATGGCATATTTGATCTAGTTCTTTGAGTTTGCTCCAAATTTAATTTAGTTCCTTGTCTTTATGAATTAATTTTGTCGTTCTGTTTTTTCAGCTCAAGCATCTATTACAACCAACAGTTGGGTTGTTAGTGGCACTCCTTAGAACAAGAGTATGTTTATGTTAATCTTTGTTGGGTTGTAATTGTTGAAAGACATGTATTTGTTGTTTTTAATTGAATTGTTGGATTCGAAACTGTTGAAAGCCATGTATTTGTTGGATTTTGAACTAGATATGTATTTGTTGGATTGTGAACATTTGAAAGACGTATTGATTATTTTGAATTGAATTGTACTATATTGTCCTAAAGCAAATGTGATAAATTGATTAAAAATTGAAAATTTCGGTTCGGTATGGACGGTATACCGGTATATTTTTTAATTTCAATATACCAAAAATTCGGTATACATTCGGTATACATTCGGTATGAATTCGGTATAATACCGATACCATACATGATTTCGGTATCGGTATGTGTCGAGTGTATACCGAACATGCCGGTACGGTAACGGTATTCGTTATTCCGATACCGCATTTTTCGGTACGGTATTCGGTATAACCCAAATTTTTCGATATGCCGTACCGACCCAGCCCTAATTAGGTTTAGCTGTTTTCATAAATCATAATGCTATCATTAACGTGGTATGGAACGCTATCGTGCCCAACTCGTTAATGATAAGTATTGATTGGTTGCTGGGACTGGTCAATTAATTTAGGAAAACACAAGATTTATTATGGCTATCCTAATAATTCTTTGGTTAAACTATTTGAATTGCAAGAAAATATATATGTGAGCCTATGATCAATAATATAATTGAATGTCAACACCCTTGGATCAGAGTTACTAGTTTTTGTTCGTCTTTATATTTTAATTATTCTATTTATATGTTTTGGTTAATCTTAGGATTTTAGATTAGGTAGATAAAATCAAATCATTCAAAACCCCCCTTGTTATTTCTTGTTTTCACTTAAAAGAAATTAATCCCCGTTCCCCGTGGATTCGACCCTGCTTGCCACTATACACGTTATTTTGAAAGTAGGTTATTTAATTTGGCGGCGGTTTGACACCCATCATCATGCTATATATTATGGTATGTTATGATGTGTGATGTGCTATGCTAGTCAACATGCAAAAGGTTCTCTATGTTGGTTGACATCTATTCATAGTGTGTCAGATGCGTTCACTAATTATTGCATCTATCGTATTTAGGGTCGACAAACTTATCCCCACTAAGCCCGTGGCTTGCTTAGCCCATTTACATGTCAGTTTCTACAGGTTACTTGAAGTATCGTGATGGTATGAGGCGGTGGATGCAAGTAAGTCAAGTTACTCGATCTACCTTTTTTTTGTATTTTTTTATTTCAAGAATTTTATTAGTTCTTTTTTATTAGTTCTTGAGATTTTTTTATCACTCCATATTTTACGTTATTTTAGGCACATATTCATAGATAAAAAAATAGTGTAAAAGCACGCATAATAATACTTCCTAACCCTCATATTATATATTTAGCGTATTTCATTTGTTTGTTGATTTTGTAGTTATTTAGGTACAAACTTGAGCATATTTGGAGTAATTGTAAACTCTTGATGCAAATCAAGTAACAAAAGGGTCTAAATGGAAGAATATGAGTGATTAGGCTAAAAGGATAACTTGGAGTAAACTACACAGTTGTAGGAGAATAAGTATAGCGTTTGCTATAGAAGTCTAAATTGATTGATTCTTGATTCCTTGCAAATCTAAGAAAGAGAGCTACACTTCTATGTTGACGATATTATCCAATTCATTCTCCAAAATATCAAAAATTATGAAGAAGGTCGAAGTTGTGTAAAAAGTGTTCCAATTGGTGACATGACACCTCCGGTATATCGTTCATAACTTAAGTTATACAAATGCAATCGACATAACATTAATAGCATTAAAAAGATAATTCAAAGAGCTATATCTTTTCCAGAAATAGCCAATGTCAATTCCTGGTCGGATAACCTCTAAAAATAGCTTCAAAGTTAGGCCTACAGTGCAATCTTTCATTTTCTCGACCGAATAGGTTGCCCTAATTCGGTCATGAATCCCGCACTTTCGAAAAATTAAGCGAAATCAACGAGAATAACCTTGCTTTGCTAGGTTTTGTAAAATGACGAGTTTTCTCTCAGAGACGTATTTTCTGGGTTTTTATTAATTTAAGAACGATTCGAGCCTACTGTTGTGTACTCCTCTAAATATCTAGCCTTATGAATTGTTGGGAAGACAATTTGGATCAGTAGAGACTCATTTTTATCATTTTATACTCTATACAAGAGGGACGGAGTCCGTAAGAGAGCCGGGCAGCAAAGTTTTCGGGAGGAGCACGTCGTTACGCCATCATCCATCTTCGGTCTAGTATTAGTATTTTAGTTTATTGTTTATGTCATCTTTTCTTGTTCTTGTTTATTTAGTTACGGAGTAGTCATATATGTTCTAGGGCTAGAGAGCAAATTATGTGAATCTTTTTTTAGTGTTATTTATTGATTAAATCATGTTTTATGTTGCTATATATGTTTTATGAACTGGCTTGTGTGTTTGATGATCTGATCACTTATTAGACATGTTAGGTTTAATAATCGAGATCTGAGAAGGGAGATTTATTAATAGGCTTAGAACGTATAGCATAAATATTCAATAGAACTGAGAAGTTTGACATAGTTGTGAGGGCATTGATATTTTCTTTCGGGAGTTATATGCATTGTAGTCGATTAGAGACGGCAAATCTTGCATATAATCTACGGTTTATTCGCATCGAGTGGCGGTTTGAACTATATGTGTGATCTTCTTATAGGAACTAGAATTCGGTCTTAAGATTTGATTAATTAAATAAAAATATTGGGTAAAACATAACTGAAATCAATTCCCAAGAACATATTCTTGTTATATATTTTCGTCTTTATTTAGATAGTAGCTTTAATTGTTCAATTGCTTTAATATACGGTTATAGTTAGAGTAGTTAGGGCAATAAACAATTTCATCTTCAATTAGCCTAGATATATCAGACCAAAATGACTGTTGTACTTTGACTAGAATCCCTTCACTTATCTATGTGGGATACGACCTTGCTTGCCACTAAGCTACTAACTACACCGTGCACTTGAGATTTAGCTGGTAGAAATAGAGCGATCAATTTTTCATACATGTAATGATACACTGGAATCATATTATGAGCCCAATTAATATCGTTCCCCCACCAAGATTTGGTATGATAGATGGATTCCACATCCACCTTTCTTCAAGATTAACTCTCCATGCCACATTTTCACCCAGATTATGTTGTTGCTGAGCTTATTAATATGGAATCTGAATAACTAGTATATTTTCTAGTACGGAACATCTTCATGGAAGGAGAGGCCAACCTCATTCTTTCTCTCCTCTTTGTTATTTTCATGCTCCTTATAATTGTATATGCCACGTTGCAAGAAATGGAAATCACCCTGTTAAATTGGCATACAATCTCATTATGAAAACACCATTTTTAATGGTTCAATTTATTTATGTCCCCAAGATGAATGACTCGCCTACCCTCTAGAATACTTTTTCAAGTCCAAGAAGAATTGTGTCCTAAAGTAGCTTAAAAATTTAGCAATGCAGATGATATTTAGCGCGAAAAACTTGGGCAAGAAAAGAGTAATGAAAAAAAAGAAGAGCCCAAGCCTGCTTGCTAAGCATAGCTAGATTAAAAATCGCTAGATCTTGAAAGCCTAAACGACCTTCATTCTTGCTCATACTCAACTAGTCTTCTTTGAGTTTGAATTGGATCCCTGCCAAAAGTTTGAAACATTGCATTGCATATGATGGGATTGATTGTAAAATAGCCTTGATCAAAACTTCTTTACCAGCTTGAGAAAGTTTCTTCTCCATTCGTCCATCAATATATTTATGTATACAATCTTCAATTGATGCAAATACCTCTTTCTTGTTTCTGGAAAGGATGTGATGGCCTTTGATATGAGGAATACCAAGGACATGACATACATTACATAGAATTGTGGTTCTGGTACCACAAGACACAGACCTGTTACATTTTAGTCCCAATATTTGCACTTTTGACCTCACAAATGCAAAATTGGGCAGTTTGGTCCCACCGTTTTGTTTTCTATTAAATTTTTGAACACTTATAGTCCCATACAGTTTTGCACTTTTGATCCCAACACAGAAAACACCTTTTCCCTCTAGAAAACTATTTTTGGTGTGAAAAAACATGTTTCTGGAGCCAAATTTGCCAAACCTACCTGCTACAACTGCATTATATAACATTTGTATCCTATTTTCTTCAACTGAACCACATTAACGAAAAAAAAAAAAAAAAAAAGAAACAACAAACAAACAACACAACACAACACAAATGGCTTCTTCTTCCTCAACAAGATAAAGGTCGTACCCCTACTGAAACCCCTTACACTCCTTTTAGGGTCATTTATGAAAGCCCTCTCATATCTCTATGCTAGCCACTTAGAATTAGCATTTTCCACTACATATTGTCTAGCACAGATGTATGTCAAGTCACGCTCCCTAATCTGGAATGATTCCTCATTCTTCACCTTCAGTGCATTGATGTGCCAATCACAATCTTCAACTCTACGTCTCGCGTAAATCCTTCTTCCATTATTTTTTGTGATTTTGGTTAGATAGACATGTCTCATAGAGTAGCTATAAATAGCCTTCTTGAAGATTTTCTTTGAGCTAAAAATCTTCTCTAACATGAACTCGGGATTGAGGGCATTTAACTCTCTTAATACGATGTTAGTTCTCATCATCTTCCTCATCTAAAGCAATACTCTCGAAGTTTGACTCGTTGCTATGAGGATTATCATCATCACCCTCACTTGAATCAGAGACTTCCTCATTATTATCCTAGGCTCTAATCCTAGGATCAATCCATTCGACATCAAGGTTAATGTTCTCATAAAAACTATCATCGAGTAGCTCATTATAGTTGTCCTCCTTGCATACAAATTCTTCATCACTGATCTTTATCTCATCCACTCAATTGGCACTCTGTTATCAACCCTTGTTTCTTCCAATTCTTCAAATCTAACAAGTTGCCATGTTTCCTCACAAAGCTTTTCACAATTCTCGACTTGTGTTTCCCCATCAGTATCCATTGTATTCACAGCAGATTCCACTGCATATTCACTACAAGAAAATTGGTCAATAGTGAGCGGGGTAATAGTGGCTACAAGTTAAAAAACTGTCACAAAGACTTTTAGTGATGGGAAACATCCCGTCATCACTCACTACAGCTTCCGCTATTAAAAGTCAATAACGATGGGAACAGATCTCATCTAATTAGTAAACAATGATAGTGTAATAGCCGTTACTAAAAAATCTTTTTAATGACGACAAATCATGTCACTAGTGCAATCATAGCCTATCATTATTCTACTACAGAAAAGTAAAAAGACAACGATTTTTAACTATTGTTAAAGAGATTTTGTGACTGTTGTCGTCGTTGACGTAGTGTTAGACCCCCGTCTACGACTGGTTTTAATTGTTATGGGAGGTCATAAAAAAAAAAAAAAAAAAAAAAGCAGAATTTATAAGGAGAAGACATGTGTTTCCCCTACTTTCTTGCAATCCTATTTTAATAATAAAGGTAGATGAGGACCAACCCATTTTGGCAGTCGATCCATTAACACCTAAATTGGGCCAAAGTTTTAATTGTACTTTAATGATTGATGCTGCCAAATTTGTTAATTAACTTAAGCAGCACTCACAAGTATATGAAGCTACTGCAGTAATCGGGCAACTACAAGGTCGACGCCATAGGGACTAGTAATCGATATCAAGTGTAATATTATTGAAGTCATTTAAGTAGTTGTCTAGACGATCGAAATTGAGTTTGGTGTTGTAATTAGCCAAATTAAACAAAAAAACAATTAAACTAAGGCAATTGATTCGATAGCAAGTGATTAAAGGTCAAATAAGTGAATAAGGATAATCTAGGAATTGATTTCAAGTATGGTAATTAATGATCAACAACCCGATCGACTAAACCTTTATACCGAATACTAGTTATTAGAAAAAAATCACCAAAGTATGTAAATCCCCCTCTCGAAGCAAAATATGTGTCGATCACGACTATTTGATTACCGTCTCCAATCGATCAACAATCACAACTTCTAGTCGAGCCTAGGATCAATGTTCCCATGATTAACACAAATCTCTTGATTAATATTGAATAATCATGCTAATTAATGTGATCAAGGTTCAATCTCCCCTATCAGTTTTGATTTAACACACAACACATTGCTAAATGATAGGCCAAATCACTTAACAAATAATATAAACAATTAATTAGCTAATGATATAGTACGGGATTAAGCCAATCAAGTAAAAATTAGTAATAATTCATAATATACTTTCTAATCCTGGATTAAAGAAATTTAGCCCAACATAATCATAATATATGATATACACAAATATATAGACATAATCATGTTTTTACAAAGAAAATGAAAATGGAAAGATAAAACCTAATGATTTGATCTTGATCTTCAATTCTATGCTCCTTTCTCCTATTTGCTCTCTACTCAATATGGAAACTATACAAATAACTCATTATGCTAAATAATCTGAATGGGGAAGGGTATTAAACCAATATAGGGACTTTTTACACAATTGGGTCACAATAGGAAAGTTTTGAGCCAAGCCCATGCAAAATTCATCGAAACCGCACGTTCCTTAAGGAATGAACGGTCAAACCGTGCACTTTGTAAAACTGCCAAAATTTCTGGATGAAGGTACACGGCCATGCACTCTCCTGTGTTGGCGCACGATATGCTTACTTATTTTTCTCGCCCGTTTCTTCGACTCATTTCCATCTGTCATACATTTTGACCTATTTTTACCTACAAAGCACTTAAAACCCAATTTTTCCGACGAAAGAAAGAAAATATGAAATATATAACAAACTGCAGTTTAGAATACACAAATATATGATAAAATCCCTATTCTAAGCATGTTTGCATAACCAAAATCTCATTTGTCAACTCCCTCAAACTAAACCCTCGTTCGTCCCCAAGCAATTAAAACTAAACAATATGGATTTTTCTTTCTCAATCGAAGGAAAACATATAAGTATCATCGGGTTTACTTGGAAGTGTATCTCAGATAAAATCACATATAAAAACTTATGCAACAAAACAAACTAAGAGATGTATTTAAGATTGTCACAATATCCTCACAGATTTGGCGTATGGCTCAAGCACTCAAGTGTTTACAGGCTAGAATATCGCTCGAGTTAAATGCACATACATGCCTACCATAAGCTTGCACGTTGTCTCACCTCTCCATAACTTTGATAATTACAAGCAAAAAATCAAAGAGGTTTTCATTTGGTTGTACTGTGGGCTTTTTGGATTATGTAGGATAAATTTGGACAATAATGACTTGACTTGGATCGAATGCGTTGCGCTCACAAATCCTTACCAAGTCTCTACATCCACAACTTTTCCTATGATTTCAACTCTCAAATCCCTTTCAAATTACCTCAACCAATTCATCCCCTTAGTTTTTCACAAGTTATGAGTTTGACACAAGTTTTGTGGTCTAACTCATCCAATTAAGCTCAATTGCTCCTTATCTATTCTAAACTATGAAAATGAAATCAAGATACTATTTACACTCTTTTTTTTCTCCAGAAAATAAGGTCAAAAAATTCTATTCAAGATTGATTTTCCAATTCAAATCAAATTTCTAATCTATTTGTCATTTTCTTCCCAATTTACCACCGTTGTCTTATTTGATCAAATCACGACCCTTTTCTTACTCATCTTCCAACCTCCTCCCTCAAACATGTTCGATCAAAGTGGGTGAATAGATGTAAAAGATGGATATGGCTTGTAAGATTAGCTATAAAAAACGAGGCTACAAACTCAAACAGGCTAACTAGAGACAATTTGCACAAATATACAAGAACAAATTAAAGGCTCAATTTTTTTAATCAAGAATCGCTTATAATCATTTTCACTGCTCATAAGTATTAGTGTGAATCCAAGAAGACTTGGAGCAAGTTCTAGAGATACAAATGATCATACTCAACATACACACAAATTAAGAAATTACTCGAACTCCGAAAATGGGAGTTCGTCAATCAGACTCAAAACTTCACCGGTTCATATTATGATCAGTCCCATATTTCAAAGTTCGAATGTGCATATATCTCATTTCAATCCAATGTATTTTTCCTATCATCATTAAATAACTTTCAATACCTATCAACCTCAATAATTCCTCTTCTCAAGAAAGTTTGCAAATTTTTTTCCTCAAAATTCCATCACAAGTTAATTTGACAATATCAAATACCAAGCAGTTATCAAACCATCAACATAAACACTGATTTAAAATCCAAAGTAAACGATAACTAAATCAGAATCCAAATATCCAACATAATGAAATAACTAAACAATCTCAAAAACTGGCAAATGTACGAAATAAGGCAATCAACAAGCACCATTGTTTTCGCAGCACATAAAATACTACCTCAAACTATTTTTAGTTGATTTCCACAAGCTTAAAGTGGTTGAAATAGAATGGGTTGCGAGATGACTTACAAACTCCCCCTTAGGGGAAATCAGCGGCGGCGGCTCGTAATGTCCAACTTGGATGTGATAGTCTTCAAGCTTCTGGATCATTGGAATCATCTTATGCCGCTCTTTTGAATTTGTAGTATGTGCCTTCACCATGTCAGTCAAGACCATTATATCCATCTGTGCATCTCTTCTGGACGCGACCAACCCCTCAAGTGATATCAACCGATCCTCGAAGTTTGGAGCTCTACGCTATCAGGAAGAATCCCCTCTCTATCTAGATGACACCACTTCGAAACCAGTTGGGGCTGTCATTTGGTCAATCTCTCTATCCTTCTCCATCAGCTCTTCAGTAACCCACACCTCGCTTGCTAAGATAGGCCCGATTCTCTTTATTTCCTCTTCATGTGCTTCAATCTTAAGCAACGGATATGTGATTATGGTCAAAGCCAGATTTGGTAAGGAAAGTCGTCATTTTCTGTTTTTTGAAACATCCAGAAAGGCTCATTCTGAATCAATATGTGCTTGACCTTAATGTGCTGATAGCTAACTTCATTTCTTCCGGAACTAGCTGGAGAGTCGAGTATCTGATCTTGAGATATTTGTCAATAACCGTCATAAAACCTCCAATCTGAATGTCTATGTGTTCCTTCGCCACCATGTGAAGTTGATTCATGAAATACGTGGTGGAGTTGACTTATTTGGAGTTAAGCATACTCCAAATCAAATATAGCTTGTCGCCCCTGACTAACCCACGCTTGCCTCTTGCAAAGATTGTATTCGCCATAATCTCCCACATGTAACGAAGTGTGGGATTTCGGATCTTTGTCGCTTTAGTGCGACTGGCCTGGAATTAGGCAACCCCCCGTCATCCGCCTAGGGCGATTTTTAACCAAAGCCCCGACCAATTGTAATTAGGGGAAAGGGTGTGCAGGTCATGTGGACGGGGGTCGGACCACCAAGCCCACGACGATCAGCCATTGGGAACGCATCATGATCACGGGCAAGCGGGTGATTGCCTGCAAATTGATCGAAGAAGTCGATTTGTTGCACACGTAGAGTGTGGACAGCCTAAGTTAATGATGTGATCTGTTATTGCATCTAGGGATGTCAATTTTACCCGCGGATAACCCTAATCGACGGGTAAACGGGTAATAGGATCGGGTATTGCCCGAATCCGATATTATTTCGATCGAGTAGGGTAGGGTACGGGTTTAGCATATTACCCGTGTATCCTACCCGTGTACCCGATTACATAAATATATATATATTATTATATACTTCCTCCGTCCCGAATGAACTTGCACACTTTTCATTTTCGTCCGTCCCAAGCAAACTTGCACACCCTTAAAAAGGAAAGTTATAACACAATCTTCACCCTCAATCAACCTTTGAAAAGTCAACAAAATTAAAAAAAAAAATAACTTTTTCTTAATATGTGTGTCAACCGCCCTGTGCAAGTTCATTTGAGACAGAGGAAGTATGTTATATATTATATAATTAGCATTATATCTAATATATTATGTTAATAATATATGACTTAAAATATAGAATAACATATAATGTTATATTTACATATTATATATGTTATATGTGATTTATTGTATCATATTATATATCATATATATACATATTACATACTATTTATATATTTTTTATATATCAACCGGGTAATCCGATTACCCCTGGGTACCCGATTACTCAATGGGTATTACTCGTACCAGAATCAAATAGGGTAGGATATGGGGGAAGCATACTTTTAGCCTACTCGATCCATTTACATCCCTAGTCGCATCTCATTCATGGCGGCGAGGCGGCATGGTTGCAGCGCACCCCCTAAACTCTAAGTACCAACTAACGCAAAGAATACATGATTAAAACAAACACACACACACACTCACAAAACCGTTGATGCTCAAGATACCCGTAAGTGAGGAATGAGAAAAGAACTCCCGCAAATAAAATTGATAAATCCAAAATCAACGAACAATGTTTTCCAACTGAGTTTAAATACTAAACCCTAACACAAGCAAAACAAGTCTTGAAAATTAATAAAGCCCAAAACAAATAATAAACTAAATTCCAACAACAAACTAAATAAACTAATTCTTCATCATTCCCTTGCGCAAACGATCGAACCTCTCCATGAACGCCAATGCAGTATCGTCTCCATCGCCCTCCAATAGAGGCTGCCCTGGGACGGTTAACTCGGTGTTGTCGCACCGCCCCTCCCCCCCTCCCTCGGCAAGTGCCCCATTTTATTTTTTACATATATAAATGTATGTATTGTTATAGTATATGTATTAGTGTCACCAATTAAGTTCTTAATTAGTTGAATAGCCAAGCAATCTGCTACTAATGCACTTACCCTCATGAGTTGCTAAGACGCGAGATTCTCTTTCTTATCATTTGTTGTTTTCAACCATTCCGGAGTGGCTTCTTTTTGTTACTCATTTTTATACAATTACATTCTTTTTTATTACAATAAAAATTTAATTAGATTCTTAATATTTTATTTTATTAGAAAAAATATGTATCACAATATGAAAATTTATATGTTCACCAAGGTCAAAAGCAATATATTTTATTGCAATGTTCTCTTTTAGATTTTTTGTTTTTTTATTTTTATTGGGAAAAGAAGTGTATTAAGATATGAACATTTGTGTTCTCACCTGAGTTCCATTTTCTCAATAATGTAAGAAAAGTGATATTATGTATATCTCCGTTTTGATGATTAGTATTGCTAAAATTATAACACTATATTTTTAATAATTATCCATATTATTTTGTATTTGGTTGGTGAAAATTAAGTTTGTAAAATAATAATATTTTAATTTAAGGTTTACATCTTCTCATCGAACCCCTTAAAATATTGAACCGACTTTGCCCCATTCTAGCCCCGATAAAAATGGCTATTTTTAGAAGGAAAGGGAAAACAAGAACCATGACACCTCAGATTATTGAAACCATTCGGTCAGCTTACTATCCAATTGAGAATATTATCGTCTAGATTACTACTTTATTAGTGGCACTTAGACGAGAAATCTACATCAACAAAGCAAACGGAATCAAGCAACTCATGCGAAATAGGATCTACTATACTACGACATAAAAAATATTTTAAAATATTAAATTACAGATTTCATCATTCCATCTTGAAATATGAATTCGTGGGCGTGTGCTATGTTCTTTATAAAGTATGAATATTAACATGCAAGTAACATAAACAAAATATACTTAGTAGGTAATATAAGTTCTTATAAAATAACAACAAGGATAAGACAGTAGTATCAAGAATATGAATAAATTTTCGAGGAAGAATCCCCTCTCAGGTCTCTTCTATTGGTGAAGTGTTTTGCACAAATATAATTTGGACTTACAAAACTTCAGAACTCTCTTCTAAGTAGCCAACACTATGCGCACTTCCCCTACCTACTTGTCCGATCACCTAATCTCTCTATTGAACTTTTGTGTAGAAAAATCCTCTTACTACACTAAGAGATCTCCCGAACTCGTTTGACAAAATTCTCCCGAATATGTCCTATTCACGAGATTTTTTAGACAGAACGAACGTCAACTAATAGATTAGAGATCTCTAACTTATCTATTATCAAATACATAATATGAGAGTGCCTAGATACAATACATCTCTTCAGACTCACACTAAATAGTACACTCTCCTGCATCACTCTTGATCATGATCCTCTTTCCTTTTTGCCTCTTGGCGAATCATGGTTCAAGTTGGTAAGTTTGACATCTTCCTTGATCTTTGGGAGATGTTGGCACTTCTCATTGAATGATTTTGATTGCAAGATCTTCATTAGTGATTTCCTTTGTCAACCTTGCCATAAACTCATCAATCTTTATTTTATTTAAATCTGCCAAACACAACACACTTCAAAATAAGTATTTTATGATTAATGCCACAAGACAAGAAAATTTTCCAGTTTAACACATCTCAAGGAATGTTGATTCTTTATACTGTAAAGTTCAAAGTGAGCTTCATAGTAATCTTATTTTTTAAGTTATATTTGCTTAGTAAGAGTCTTTTTATAGTTTTAATCCATCAACTATATTATGCTAGTTTCAATTCCATTTTATAAGATATTTAATTCGCCTAATAATATAATTTAAACCTAAATATCCGTAAGGCATTATATTTTTCTTCTTTTTTTAGTAAATACATTCTATATTTCTTTTTATTATATTTTATTTTTTATGACATCTCATATAATCCATCTACTATTTCATGTAAGTTTTTATTTTATTTTATAAGATATTTAATTCACCTAATAATATAACTTAAACCTAGATATTCGTAAGGCATTATATTTTTCTTCTTTTTTAGTAAAATACATTATATATTTCTTTTTATTCTATTTTATTTTTTATGATTATCACATATATTTATTCTCTCTTTTATGATTAAATTATTTTATAATTGTAAAAAACAAAGAAAAATAGATTGATTATTGTATTTGTAATCTATTTTGTTTTACTTTTTATGATATATCAATTATTTCTTTTCTCTTTTATTATTTAGATATGAACGGCCAGAAAACCAATTAAGTCAGGTGTTTTTGTGGTGAATAAAAAGTATGATTTTTTTTAGTATTAGTAAAATAATGCATATAATAAAAAATCAAACTATGTATATTAAAGTTCAAAACCCTTAGTATTTTTATTTCTCCTCATAATCGAGAAACAAATAAAGAAAATTATTTTGTTTTTGTTTACTTTTTAAAGTTTTACAATCACAATATCTATATTCTTATTTCACTAATTATAATAGAGAAGTACTAACAAGACGGTTATAGTATATCATATATGTGAGTTTACCACTTTATGTAAAATTCTTATAAAGAAAAAACTCAAAACTATAATACTGAAGTTATCAAATATAACTAAAAAATACAAGAAATTTATTTAGCTATGAAATGTCTGAAAACCAATTAAGTCAATGAATGAAAAGTATGACTTTTTAGGATTTATAAAATAAAATATATAATTAAAAATCAATTTATATTAAAGTTCAGAGTCTTTACTGATTTTATTTCTCATCTCATTCTCGAGAATTTTTTTTTTTTAGTTTTGCAACTATAATATTTATATACTATTTCACTAACTATTATAATATAATATAATAATAAAATATTGACAAGACAATTATAGTTTATCATATATGAGATTTATTTACCACTTTATATAAAAATATTATAACATATGAACGAGTAACCCTAATAATAAATATTTTAGCAAAATTTATAGTATATTGAAGCCATAATAATTTAATATGACTTTGGTATTCTAAAGTTTTCTTTGGTATAATAGTAAATACAAGATATTTACTTTAGATACTTTAATTATAACTGGATATAAATTATAACGTGATTTTCAAATTTATACCTTTACCTTCTCCAAATTTATATTCTTGCTTGAAGGTTGTGTTCCTCGTCAGAATAATGTATCATTTACTACATATAATATTATAAGTTTTGTTGCTACACCTAATTTTCATTTACATAAGAGATATTTTGATATGAAATATGTTTGAAAAATTTTAAGTTTAGATGGTCTTGTGGTGACAAAAAGTAATATTTTTATTTTAGAATTAGCAAAACAAAACATATAATTATCAAAATAATGTATATTGGTATTCAAAGCCCTTATCAAATTTATTTCTCATCTCATTTTTGAGAAAGTAAAAATGTATTTTTTTTTATTTAAGTTTTGCATCTATACTATCTATATAAGCATTCATAAGCTACAACAAAAAAATATTGATAAGAAAGCTACAGTGTCATATATAAGATTTTTTAGTTGACCACTTTATGTAAAATTCTTATATTACATAAACAACTCAACTTTAAATTAAATATTTGATCAAACTTTATAGTAGATTAAACATGCAATTAGAGTTTAATGTAATTTAAAAGAATTTTGACTTCTTTGTATAATAACAAATACAATACTTTTATTTTGGGAAGGAAGAACTACTAAATTTTATTTATAATTAGATATAAATTATACATGGTTACCAAGTCCATAATTTTATATTGTATGTATTTATATTATTATATCAAGACCGACTTCTTTATTATAATAATAGGTTTTATCTGTGATAATATTGCAAACTCTTATCGTTAGATCTACATTTCAAAAAAAGTGAATGAAAAAATAGTAGATAAAAGTAAAAAAAAAAAAATTATATATATATATATATATATATATATATATATATATTACTAAAATTACAGTAATATCTTCTAATGCAATACTTGGGGAGAAGAATATTGAAAATTACCGCTCTTTTTCATAAATGTTCTAAATCACAATTTTATTTTGGTTAAAGTCAAATAAGTGTTCTGAATAATAAGCAATCAACAATATTAACTAAATATTTTTGCATATAATAGAAAGTAATTATAAATAATATCATAATGTTGTGTTTCATTTTATCGGTGTAGCAATTAGAGTTGTTCAAGACATGTTTTATTGACGATGTGTGGCTTATTTCTCTAAAAAACAAACATATGTGATTTAATACACTTTTATCATGTATATCACGTGTTATATTTCGATAACTCATCAAAATTATTTGACAAATATTTTGGTTAGGTACTTTTTGTAAGCATTTAATTATTAATTTTATTAAAGAAAATAAGTATAACTTTATATCTAATAATATTATCAATTTACATAATTGCTTTAGTAAAATATATTAATCATGACATTCATATTACTTAAAGTATTTTAAATGATTAGTTTGTTAAATTGCTAGAAAAAATTAACAGATAATGTTTATATGACGATCTTAACTTATCTTCAAGTAAAAATAAATGATCTATTATTAAAAAATTTAGAGTATTTAATACTTAGGTCAAGTTTCATATTATATTAGTGGATGTAATGTTTATAAGATCATTTGACAAAAATTAATGTTTGTTTTTTCCTATGACAAAAGTTATAAAACTTGAAATTTAAATTCATTTTTATACCTAAATTTTTAACTTCAAATATCCAAAATAGAATAAGTAAAATTATAAGTTATTTAAATTCATTATAGACAACAGTATTAAAAGCACAAATATATTGTAACAAATCTATCATACATAAACTCTAAGTGGTAAATAAGATGCAGCAATTTAATATTTCTATTTTCAATTTTTTTATTTTTTGTAAATTTTATTCCAACTACTTATTATTTGCAATAAATATCAGATAATATATAATAGTAAAAGTAGGACTAGGTCGGTGCGATATACCGAAAATTTTAATATATCGAACCGAAAATTTCGATATGTGTGAAATTCACATGGGTAACGTGCCGAAATTGCGGTAGAAATTTTTGGTATGGTATCTATAACACCCATACATATCGATCCACACTCACACTAGGGGTATGTTTGCTTGGGGTTGGCCCAACCTGTGACCGGTTGGGCCAACCCACTTGATGTTTGGTTGAAAGGGGCTTGGCCCAAGTCGTTTCATATTCAGGGTTTGGGGGACATAAATAAGGTCCCCCATGTGCTGCGCCTCTTTATCTGACGCTCATCTTAAGTGAGAGAGGAGAGAGAGAGGGGATGTGACTACCCCGTCTTCTCTCCACCGTCTGCAATATTTTTTCTCTCTCTTCAATCTTTTGTTCTTCACTGTTTATTGTGGAGCAGACCTTTCGAATCTGTATAATTTCGTGTTCTGTTTAGTAGAGTTGATGCTAAGGCCTTAGTCGGGCCCTCTTTGGGGTGATATTAATGGCCCCAACGGCCATTTTCAGAGTTTCTCTTTCTTATTGAGTTCTCTGTTTCAACGCGATTTCTGGCTTTTCTGCATTTGCAGAGAATCTCTGCTGCATGCATCACTTTCCCCTGCTTTTTGATTCAAAAAATGTCTTTATTTCCGATTAATTGCATTTAAATGTTGTACTGTGTTTCTACTGTGTTTGTAATGTGTTACGCTTCTCGATTTAGGGTTTGTTGACTGAAATTTGGTTGGATTTATAAAGTCATGTCTTCTGATGAATCTTCTAGTGCTCCTAAGCCATATCAGCTCCGCAAAAGGAAAAAAACTCCAAATGGCCCACACACTTTGCACACACTGTGCACGAGCCCATTAGTCTGGCCATACTCGCTTCGAATTAGGAGGAGGAAGGATTGCACCTTCTCTTGCTGTGCCTGGACGGAGTCTGATTCGAGTACTGCGACTCTTCCCCCTCCCCGAAAAAAGGTGCCTTGAAATCACTGTTTTTGTTTGATTTGTTACACTTTTTGTGTTTTCTTGCTAGTCCTTCTGAGTATGACGATGTTTTGAAGTATTTTGATGTTTCTGTGTTTAGGTTTTTTCTGTCTATTTCGTGTTTTCCTGCCTGACTTTCGAATGTTTGGGATGTTCATGGACTATTCTGATGTTGCTGTGTTTAGGGTATTTGCCAATATTTCCTGTTGCCCCTTATGTGCCATTTTTTTCTTTTTTTTTAAGTCTTGATCTGTGAAACTGATGTTGGTACGAATTCTTGGGTCTATGGTCAATTTTTTATGTTTTCGCCGGAAAGTAGAATGGTTAGGTGAATCGGATCCACCAGTCCACCATAGATGAGTTTCTATCACCCATTGAGTGCATAGAGTGAAACTTTATCCCGAGGTCCGTCTGGTGGACCCGATTTTTTTTTAGGAGCATTCGATTTATGGCCCATTGAGTACCGAGCGGATTTCGATTTATGGCCCCACAATCGTGTCAATCTTTGTGGTTAAGTGATGTTTATGTTAATCTGTCTGTGATGTGTGCCTAATTATTGTGTGAATTTTCTTCTGTCTTGACTTGTGTGTAATTTGTACAATGTAGTAGTGCATTGTTTTAGGGTAAAAGTAGTAGTGAAAGATTGCGAATTGTGGGGTCTGATAACAAATGGAATGCTGGCTATTTTCTTATTAGCAAACTGATTGCTAAAAAGATTTCAAATGCAGTCCCACATTTCGATACATCACTCACCTTACATCCAGTCGATGTCACAAACGGATGTATCCAACATTATTGCTGTAGACGGGAAATGTTGTATATTTTTAATTAGTTGTATATTCAACGAACAATGTATAAAGGGTTGAAATTCAGATATTTTTCTTTACTTTACTTTTTTTAGTTTGGTTGCTCATAATTTTCAGTAGCTTATGTACACTCCATATTGTCTAAAAAAAGAAGATTCCCATAAATTATTAATCGTTTCGATAGTTCTATAAAATATTGTTATTTACAAGCAAGAAAGCAAACTTCAATATAAACTAATAATTGGATTAAGTTCTACTGCTTAAATGGTCAACAATTTATTTTCGAACAAGACAGTTTAGGGTTTATTTATTAATTCAAATGATCTAATCCAATGTTTTGGAAGATTTTTGGAATATTAATTTCTAAAAGAATTTATTATGTGGTGTTCCGGGCATATCATTGATAAATATCTTAATTTGACGAGGGAAAAACTTGACGATTATTTATTAATTCAATATAGAAATAAATTCTAGATTAAGTAAATTGAAAAACCTAGAAATGCTAACGTCGTCGACGATCACAAATGGCAAACTTGGTTACAAATCTCATATAAAAGTGGGCAAAATTGTTTGATAAAATCAGACTATAATCTGACCATGTCTTTAACAGCTTCACCCGGACTTAGTCGTAGACATATTATTAATTTCCTTTTCCTATAACCGGTTAATAATTTCCTCAATTTGTACTATAGCTGGACGGATTGTACTATAGCTGGACGGTCTTAAATTGGGAATCATAACGCAGTTTTTTTCTCGTATGTCAAACATATAAACAGCAGAAATTTAATAGGGCCCAATAGTTGTTAAGTTTATGTGCAGAATAAGTCTTGGGCCATGTGCTTTTGGGTTAAAGTCAATAATTAGGATGGCAAACTTTTAATGAAATATCGAATAACAAATAAGCGAACATGTAATTAGATGGCGAGTGCTGGCGGAAGCACTGGAGGTAGGCGTAACGCCTCAGAGGATCCACGTGCTGTGTGGACGCGGACGACGGAGCATGAGCTAATCACTCATGCATATGCTGAGTATATTGTTGGTGGTTATCTCACCCAACAGTGGAGTGATTTGACCCTCACTCGGATCTGCACAAAGCTAAATGCGGGTAGGGATGCACGAACAGGGCTATATGACATAAAACAAGCAAGGGCTAAGTTGAAGAACATGAAACGTGCCTACAAGATCCTCCGTGACAGCCGAGGGAAGTCTGGTGCCGACTGGGATGACGAGCGTGAGACCGTCACTGGGTCAGAAGATTTCATGGAAAGCATTTATGCCGTACGTTTAGCTAACTCTATTACCAAAATACCCTTAGCAATTGGCGTAACTATACTTCTTAATTCTTTAATTTAATGTCCTCGTTTCATACTCCCTCCATAACAGCAAGGAACGGATTATCGGAGGCTCATCGGGCACGGATGCCCGAACTATGATCTATGCAATGAAATGTGGCTTAATAGTCAAGCCACCGGATCCGCAGCCCTTTCTTCCGGAGCCGGCGCTGGAGATACAAGTGGCGGGTCAAACGGATCCGGGCGACGTAGATCATACGACTCCTTCGCATTCTTAGGTGGCTCCAGCCAAGGAGCAGGGGAGGGAACCTCGACCCAACGGCGTAGGCGTCTGACCGCGGATGATGAGCGCGATGCTAGGGCTACCTCGATGGCGCGTTGGGACGCATACGTCCAACGCCGAGATCGTCAGTTGACTGTTAGCCAGCTGGATACAGGGCGTGTCATCTTTGACGTGGTAAACGCCATGGACCTGCCCCGTCTTGCAAAGCGGAAAGCCGGCGAGGCGTTGGTTGATCGGATGACACAGCAGCTATACCTTTCTTGGTCACCGGAGGACAGGAGGGACTGGGTCTTGGGGTTTATGCCACCTGAGAAGATATTGTTTGATCGGTTGATTAATGATATTTGTTATTGTACTAGTAAATTGGTTTCCGATTAACTGTCTTGATTGCTAGTTTATGCCTACTGAACTATGATTTAAGGGTCTTCCTGACAATTTGCATTCTTAATTTTCTTAATTATATTTATGATTGGTAATATCTTATCATTAATATATGTTTGTTGCATCTATAATTTCTGAAACATAATTGAACTTCCGTTCCTCTTTATGTTATCTTGGAATGTTTGGTGTAGTATAGGGGCTCCCTTGTGAGTGATCTTAGTAGCCGCCTAAAATGGATGATTCATCTGACAATGAAGAGGTTTACGCGAACAGCGAAGACGAGGATAACGCTGAGGACGATATGATGACAGATTATTTCTACAATGTGTTGCTAACGGAACCACGTTCCTCAAGCAGTTGGACAAAAAATACCTCGCGGCTACAAGGTTCTGATTGGATGGCCGAGATACTAACTACTAGGAATCATGACCATTTTTACTATAATGTTCGAATGTCTCGAGACTGTTTTTACTCCCTCGTGAACATGCTGAAGGCACGGGGATTCATCCATGAAGACCGCAGAACTAGGCTTAGTTGTGCAGAGTCTGTTTTAATATTCTTGCGGACCGTTGCGATGCACCTTCGCTTTCGTGATACCGAGGAACGGTTCCAGCATTCTACCCACACTATCAGCACTCACTTTCACATTGTTTTAGATGCTCTCATCGCCCTATCACCAGAACTAATCACGGGCCCTGACTTCACACGAATCCTAGAGAGAATCCTCAATGACACGAATGTCTTTCCATTCTTCGAGGTACGATTTCCCAAATAGTAGTGAATACAACAGATGATTCCCTTCACACTGGGAACATTTATATTCCATCTTACATTCCATGATTGCATCTCTAAAATACGTGTTGCCTTTAATCCACAGCACTGTGTCAGAGCTCTAGACGGTACACTGATTCCGGCGCATGTACCCTTTTCCGAGCAAACTGCCTACCGCTCTAGGAAAGGCTCGACAGTCCAAAATGTGCTGGCCGTAGTGGATTTTGATATGAAGTTCACTTACGTGTGTACTGGGTGGGAGGGCAGTGATCACGATGCTCGTGTGCTGATGCACGCAGTCATGAACGATCAACATTTTCCATATCAGCCGGATGGTATTTCAAAACACACAGTTATATATGCACAATAAAACGCGCGATCAAATTACATGAAACTGATGATGTTAAATTTGATTTGTAGGTCGCTATTATCTAGTTGATGCGGGGTACACTAACTACGGTGACTTTCTGGCTCCGTATAGGGGAACTAGGTATAATCTACCTGAGTTTAACAATGGTGGGATCCTGCCTACTGATGAAAAGGAATTATTCAACCATCGACATTCACAGTTACGAAACTGTGTAGAGCGGGCATTTGGAGTGCTCAAGAGCCGTTTCCCTCTTCTTCGCTACGGGATGCCCAGCTTCAAAATAGCGGACCAAAGGAAGATTGTCATGGCGTGTTGCGTTCTGCATAATTGGATCAAACAATCAGGCATCCCAAACGATTTATTCCTTGGACTACCTCAGCACTTTGAACCAGACGACATGATTTTTTCTGAGAGACGTCTCCCCACCACAGCCACTAGAGAGGAGCAGGGCGATATGCGTGATGCTATAGCGATGGCTCTTTGGAATGCTCAGGGAGGGACAGCGGATTGACTGGTTTACATTATGATTCAAAGGCGATAACCCTAACTACACCGTTATGCTAATATGTATTTAACTTAAAATCCATGTGCTACATTTACACGGTTTGTTTTATGACTTTTCTAGCATAAACGTAATTGTGGTCTTTCTTTCTTTCTTAATTTCTAGCGCTACCTTATTTGGTACTTTGATGATTGTGCATTTTCCAAATTCATTGGTTACTAAACTGTCCAGGTTTTAGCTAAACATTATACATTATAAATTTATAAGTCCCAATATTTTTTTAACAATCACTTTGCAGTAGTTATGAACAGGGCCACATGGACAACCAGGAATGAGTCTACGTTCATTTATCTTCTGTACTGTGAGCACTTAAATGCATTTCCAGGAAGGCTACACTTCAATGATGACCTACTTAGGACCGTCCTGCCACATCTTAATAGTCTAGCGCCCCTACTCACTTGGTCAACTGAGGACCAAACTGAATCTAATTCGAAGAACATGGCGACTACTTTTTAATGTGAGGCATATGTCGGGGGTTGCATGGGACCCAGTACGCGAGACTGTAATGGGCGATGATGATTTGCTGGAGGCTATATACCAGGTACATAGCTGGTTTCCCCTATTTTAATTTATATATTATTGGACTTGCTGAATATATGGCTATCTATTAATCGTTATTCATGTCTTACAGACGCAACCTATGGCCCGAAACATGATTCATAAGGGACAATCCTGTTTTGACTTTTGCACAGACATGTTCACTGACCACGAGGAGCCCGTGCTTGATCTAGACTTTCTGCATTGCGTTAGTGTAGTCCGGGCGATGGAAGGTGTTGAGATTTTGTTAAAAATCTCGGAAACTCAGCGCCTACAACTGGAGTTCAACACGGACATGTTTTTAGTGATGACCGCATCGGAGAGGCGAATTTGGGTGCTAACAAATGAGTAAACGGTGTGACGTTATGGATGATTGAACTATTTAAATGGATTGTGCTGTATTTTTAATTATGTTGAATTCCGTGGCATGTAGTGACAAAACAAGTTTATCCAATTTCGGTTATTTGTTTTGATTCCAATTGTGTTTAACGGGTGTGCCATTCATGAGCAAACATTAAGCAAGCTCAAGATTATAAAATATATTCATTTCAATGGAAAGATACCCAAGTGAATTAATGATTTAATTTGCAATATACCTAGGATATTGATTCAAAATTGTTAAAATTAAAAAAATGAAAAAATAGAGTTTCAAATTTTTTATCCAAAAAAAAAAAGAAATTAAAAAAATTAATTACAACAATTATTCGATAAAAAGTAAAGATAACGTTCATTTGATGATGTTTGGCACGTTTTTTTTATGGGTACATAATTAACCCACATTATTTATTAACTATATTACATTATTATTAGTAAAATAATTATATAACAAATAAAAAAAAAAAACTAAACTAAACAATGATAACTAAAACAACTAAACATCACAAATCAACAATCACACACAACATCAATCAATCACAAATCCCAACACTACTTTAATTAATACCCATTAATAACTAACTCTGACACACATCACAATCACCTTTTACAATTAATAATTAAATCTCAACTACCAACCAACAACCCCAGCCACCCAATCAAACATCACTCTCTACACAACCCCAACCACTAACACCATCCACTTGCCCAAGCCCAGCCACCCCAACTCCAACCAAACATCACCTAGGTGTACAACTGCCATTTAAACATGACACTGGGGGGAAAAAAGACAGAAAAAACGAAGTTCATTCTGTAATCAAAGCAGATATGCTTATTACACTAAAAAAATTCAATTCAACAAGAGAAAAGGAAAAGGAGAAAAATAATTTGTAGATATTCTCCCAAACACAATAGAGATTTTCACTTTAACCAGAAATTTGAAAAATTACGGAAAAAAAGTTGAACATCTGTACATCAGCCACGTTGCCGGAAACTAGAAGACCGCGTCGTAGTTAAAGGCTGGGGGCTCGCGCCGCTACCTTTTATGTGTGCCATCTATCGCGCCAACATTTTCTCTGTAAGCGTCCTTACCCGGAAACTCAAGTAGTGAGATATTTTGGGGAACTGGCGAAACAAAAGAGGGGTCAGGGGAAATCCAGAAACGGTAGAGAGGGAAAAGAGAAGCAACGATTGAGGAATTGAGGAGAGAACCATTGACCTAATCAAACTAATTAGTGGGCTCAACTATTTGGGCTACCTTTTGAATATTTTTATACAAATGTGTGAAAAAATTATTTGGGCCAAAGAGTCCATAAGACCGAAATAAATAACTAATAAGTAGAATTGGTATTATTCGGTATTTTTGTATAAAATCGAAATACTAAAAATTTTAAATTTATATACCAATATCGTATTTTCGATACGGTACCATATCGTACCGTAGGTATCGACAGGGTAGGTGCGCTATACTATTTCGCAATTTTGGTATTTTTCTTCACCCCTAAATAAAAGAGTGACATCTGTGTGCAATCCACAATAATACTTATTGTGCACCTCTTTAAAATTAACGCACATGATAAAAAAAGGAAACAGTCAAAATTCACGCCCAATCAAAGTTCGTGCGCTCCCCCCTTTAAAATTAGCGCCAATCTTTTTACAGTTTATAGTATAGTTTGTTCAGCCTAATAGTCTAGTTTATTGCATCTAACCAGAGTTTGTTTGAAAGTTTACATCATAGTTTAGCAGATACAGTAAAGTTTGTTTGGCGTAACTATATAGTTTACTACGCTTCACAGTATAAAATTATAATCAGAGTTACCGAATAATTTTTTTTTTTTTTTTTTTTTTTTTTTTGTGAATAAATAGTTTTACTGTAATTGTAAACAATTGTACATTTATTTTTCCAACTTATAGTACAATTATTGTTCTCTGATAGTTAGAGGTGGCAATTCGGGTAGCCCAGTCCGTCAAGCCAGCGCCATATTTCGGGCTAGATCGAACCTAAAATTAGTCGGTCCGACCTATATTTCTATGGGCTGACCCATCTAAAATATTGGGTCGGACCGATTTTGTCACCTCTACTTATAGTATATACTAGCTTGCTTATGACACGTCCGTTGTGTCACATCTTCGGATGGTACTTCGACTTAAATAGTGTAAAGATATTTTTGTTTAAGGAATTTGTAAGGTATAATGCGAATTGAAAATTGTAAAAGGTGTATTGAAAATTATAAAAGATGTGTTGAAAATTGTGAAATGTGATATACGTAATAAAGTGTGGATGTGGAGAAATAGATCATCCAACGGTAAAATAAAATTCTTTGGAAATGGACATCTCAAAACAAATATCTACACGATTTACAATTTAGATTATATCTATTTATTTATTTGTATGTTATTCCGTAAGAGTATATCTATTTATCATTTATATATTACTCTATATATATTTTTTCAGGTTATAATATATTTACTGTTTGTTTATAATATATATTATGTTATTTAATAGTATACCTTTATTAGTATGACTTTATTCTATAACTATTTTTTCTACGTAACAGTATATTTATTGCTTGTTCTTTGAAGATAATCACTAAAAAATCAAACATTCAACCCTAAGGCAAAAGTGTCTGTATGCAAATTGAGGACTCCACAGCTGGCGCCGCCCACTAGTAGCCATATTGTGCATCTTATGCACACAAATTTTTGTCATAGTGAAAATACATAAAAATGATAAAATAATTTTGTTAGCTTAAGTTAAATTATTATGATATTCTTAACACATTAAATTTACAAAATAATTTTATATTGAATATCAAATAAGAGAACTAAATTAAACTAAACTAAACTAAAAAAAAAAAAAAAAAACTTTCCTATATTTGATCTTTTCTTTTATGATTTAAATTTAATTAATTCTATCATATTGCAAATATATTTTTTAGGGCTCGTACTTCCATAAGAGAGAGTGAGACGCGTTAGGGCCAAGCACTATAAGATGTTTTTAAGAGCTTATAAGCTCTTACAAAGTATTTGGCGAAAAAAAATGTTTATAAGCTAGCTTAAAAGACACAAAAATAAGCTCTAACAGCTTATAAGATTAAAAAAAATAAGTTGCTATTTCTTATTTTTTAAGACCTTAATTATTACATGTAAATTTCACACACAATTCACACACTACACTCATTTCACATACTACAAACACTTCACACACTACACATACTTCACAGACAACACACACTACACAAACAACAAACACTACACACTGATAAAGCGCAATCTGATATCCAAGAAACTTAACGGAAACCTATGTAAGCAATATGAAAAAACACAAGATTTACGTGGTTCGATCCGGAGATCTACGTCCACGGGCACAAAATTGCACCTGCCAAGGTGTTTCTTTTACTCGAATTTTGAGTTTACACGTAATAATTCAGAATACATAATGCGAACCCTAATTCAGAGTTCTTTTCTTTAATTTATACTAAACCCTCGTGAACCCTAACTGAACCCTAACTAATTCCCTATTATCATGCCTTTTTTCCGTTGCGTGATGGTTGGGAACGAATCGTGGGCCTTGAATTGCGGAGCAAGCCACAAGTTGGGCCGACGCATGCTTCTGGGCCGACACGTGCTCCTGGACTGGTCGGTGGACCAAAGTATGAACCCGACCCGAAGTGATCGGGCCATCCCTATCAGATGCCCCCCCCCCCCCCCAAAGCCGAAGCGAGGAAGGAGCTTCGGTTGTCACCGGGGTGGAACCATAAGCAAGAGGGGCCGTGGTCGCGGGCGCGCCGAAGTGTTTGTGGATGACTAAGTCTATCCGCGTCCAAGGGACTCCGCGGCGCAGTCTGCGGAAGCGGAACCGAACTAGGCCGAAGTGCACGGGACAGATAGCGAGATACCGAGTTTTCCAAAAGCAAGAAACGTGTCGGAAGTACATAATGACCTGGCTGAGGTGAAGGGTACACCGGAGTGTAGTAGTCTGGCCACAATGAAGGGAGCGCCGGAGTGTGGTAGTATGGCCGAGGTAAAGGGAGCACCGGAGTGTAGTTTAAATCTTCCTGACGAAGAGTGAGGTTGATGTGATTGGCGGCGCCATCATGAGAGAGAGGGATGTGAAGTGACACGCTCTGCGATTTCCAATAAACCTGTTCCCCACGCGCCTTGGGAACCGTAAAGCGCGTGAAGAGCACGTCTAAATCTCCATCACTGAATTTGAATAGGCTGTATCAGAGCCGTTGGTTTTTTGCGTATATATTTGGAATAATTGCATAGTAACTCTTCATCTTCTTCATTGCGATTCGCCAGTTTAGAAAGCGGGAAAAAAGGGGAATTATGTGCTTGTGATTATTCATCTCAAATCAAAACTTCTCAAACTCAACCCAAGTAAGTATGCCTTCTTTTTCATCTTCTTCCTTTGTTCAAGAAGTAGGGACTACGAGTGCCCCGTTAGATGTGCCCCCCCTTCGATATATCATTCCGGAAAGGAATGAGATTAGGACCGTAGACAGGGCCGACGGCCTGGAAAGCAATGTTATGATGGTCGGTTTCTATGAATGCGCGGAGGAGGATTTTGAGGTGGCCTCTGTAGCGTTACGGATGACGCGAGTGCAGATTGAGAGAGAAATCCCCTCATTTTACTTTCCATTTAACTTAGAGTATATAGTACCGAACCCCGATGATAGGGCCTGCTGCCCGCCGCAGGGTTTTATTAGTGTGTATATAGATCCCCTTAGAATAGGCTTGAGACTGCCCCTGTGGGACATTGTGGTCCAGTTACTGAAATACTACGGCATTGCCTTAAGCCAACTAGCGCCGAACGCAGTGAGGCAAGTAGTGGGATTCACCGTAGTATGCAAGAATGCCGGGATAGAACCGACCGTAGAGCTTTTTAGGTTTTTCTATCAATTAAAAGCCTTCGGGAAATCCAAGGGGTGGTACTCCTTCAGTCCCCGAGCCCGAGGTGGGTTCAAGGTTCAAAATCCGAGTAAGGTGGAGGGATGGAAGGAGAGGTTTATATTTGTGAAAAACAAAGTAGCTCTCCCGAAGTGGAGGAGGGATGAGGTACTTGATACCGCTCCGGTGGAGAACCCGGAGGCCGAAGTCATACATGTATTCCGGTCAGTGGGGACTTTCAAAACCCTCTGTACCGAGGAAGAACTGGAGGGGGCAGGACTAAGCCCGTATTATTCGGGCGATGCGGTTGCCGAAGAGGGTAGGAGTTCTTCTATCTTGCTTTTTACAACTGTTGTCTTGCATAGGACTAAGTATAACCTCTGTATGCAGTGGGACGCTTCGGAAAAGAACCAGCCGGAAGCCCCGCGGCGGCTGCAGCGGCCAAGAAGAAAGGTAAATCTACTGAGGTGTCTCCCCGGAGGAAGACGGTGCCCAGTCCACGACCGTCTGCGGGGTCGGAAGAACGAGTTATGCCGGCGGGATCAATTCCCGGAACGAAGAGGAGGCCGGAGCCTATCGGGACTCCGCTGGCACCATCCAAAAGACCCCGAATAGGGGAGAGCACGGAGGTAAATTTGAAACGCTGCTCATAATGTTTACGCACACGAAGTGTGTACTATTAATACTGAGTTCGGTGTTATGTCTTGTGTAATTATCCAGGTGGAACAAGTGGCCCCTGGTCTGCTGGGGTTGGAAGGCGCGGACGCCGAAGAACTTTTGCGCTTGGCGCGAGGTATCCTGGACCTCGGTCGTAAGAGCGAGAAGGAAGGCAAGGAGGAGTTGGCCGAAGAGGCTAGGGAGCTTCGGGCGCGCAGTGACAGATTAACCCAAGACCTTACCGAGGCGCGTAAGAGGGCTGCCTTGGTCGAAAATGAGGTTGCGCGTCTGCGCGGGGTGGAGGCAGAAACCAATGTCCTCCGAGGGGAAGTATTGCAGCTGCGGGCAGAGATGGAGGCTCGGGAAGCTGCTATGGTCGAAGGTCAAGGAGCGATGCTGAAGGCATTCGCCAAAAAACTGTTCCAAACCAGCACGTTCCTTGACTTCCAGACGGATTTTGTGGCAATAGGGGACCAGGCCACGCGATCTGCGCTGCTGGAGCAGGTTAAGGAGGTCTACCCGAATGTGGATGTATATCGTCCAGAATTTGGGTACGACTTTGAGGCAGTGGCCGGGGTGGAAAAGGCCTACTACGCAGCATTAGCGAATCTGCCGGAGTGGCCCCTGTTGAAGGCTCTAGGGGAGAAGAAACAACTTCTGACGGCCGCGGAGATCGCCAACTGCGAGGTGGACCAGGACCAAGAGTTTCTGGCGTTCCACCGGGGTGAGCTGGTCTCCGAGCCCCGAAACAAAGAACCCCCCCTTCGGATGGAGGTCGATGCCATAGCTGCGGACGAAGCTGTCGCAGCGAATGAGGAGGAAGAAGCCGAAGTGTCGGAGGACCGGCGAGAGGTGTTGCCCGAGGATATTGAGGGGACCGAGCGGGAGGTCAGTCGTTCCCCTCAAATTTAAAGTTGTAGATAATAGGAGCATATGCAAACATTGTACTGAATCATGGATAATGTACTTCCGTTTTGTTGAATATAATTTTTGTTTTCGAACTGAACTCCAACTCTTTACATACTTGAGATTGATCGATCTGGTTGACTCTTCTTTCTGTTTAGAATACCGCGGAATTGCACGAAACAATAAAGAAACTCATGCGATCACTTGAGTGGTTCCGCGAAGAAAAGAACAACCTGCAAATGCACGTAGTGCCAAAGCTAGAAAAGCAGGTGGCCTCGGCAGAGAGGAAGGTGAAGGAAGCCGAGGAGAAAGCCTTTGATCAAGAGCTGAAGTATCTGGCCAAAGTTGCTGAACTGGACCGAGTCCCCATCCATCAGAGGGAGTATGACCGAATATTGACCGAGTTCGGTCTACTGACATTTGAGGAAGTCGAGGCGCGGGTTGTAGAGATTCAGGAAGAGATTTCAGCGCTTATGGCGAGGAGCCCGGCTGAGTCCTCGGAGCTCGTACGGAAGCGAGAGGTGTTGGAGTTGCTCCTTAATATGTATAAAGGACTGAAGGGCCGTGGCAGGTGGCGGCCCTCTGCCGAGGAATTTATTGCCAGTACAAGCCGGAGCCAGGACACTTCAAAAGCTCCTCGGAAGGGTAAAAAGAAGCCCGCGGGAAAGAGCAAAGGCATTGTGATCCGAGAGCCAGCACCAGTGACTACGATCGAAGAAGAGCCCGCTGTGGTCGCCGAAGAAGTAGTCGAGGAGCTGGCCAGAGAAATTGAAGTGATGGCTCCGGAGGAGTGGGACCTTGTGCAGTGGGCCCAGACCCCGAGGTCTGCTCCGCAGCCAAGTAGCCGCGCTCATACAAGGGACGAAATTCCCCGACAAGCGCCAAGGACAAGTCCACGGCGTCAGAGAGCCCGCGGAGGGGAAAGAGCCGGAGCCCGAGGTCGAGGATCTACAAGATCCCGGAGGACACAACGCAGATCTAGGAGTAGGCCTCAACGCCGGAGCGCTGAATACTGGCTCGGGGGCCGTAGATGATTGTTTTTTTTTTTTTTTTAGTTTTATGTAAAGAACTTTTTGTCGTAGTATTATTCGGAAGATAATAAAATCGTTTTGGTGTGCATAAATGTGTTAAGGAAAACAACAAGTTATGAACCAAAAGTAATAACTGTTTTAATTGAGTGTTCGGGAACACAGTATGGATAAATCCAATGCAAATCTCCCCGGACGGATCGGGCGGGAGTAAAATCTCCCCGGACAGGTCAGGCGGGAGTAACCACTTCTCCGGTTAAACAGGCGAGAAAGTGATATGAGTCCGGGGACAGAATGTGAATCTCCTCGGACTGATCGAGAGAGAGAGAGTTAATAGTCCGGAGACGAATAATAATTTTATGAATGCATTAGGGCGTCCCCGTAACGTAAAAGAGAACACAGCAAGATGCATAAACAAAGAATTTTTATTCAATGATGAGTGCCGGAGCAAATTAAAGAATACAAAGAGAGATAACAATCATAAAAGAAACGTACAATGAACATAAAGATAAGATGGTACTTGTGATTTGGCATTCAGATAGAAGCGCCTCAAGTTGGTAACGTGCCAGCTTCGGGGAATCGAGGTTCCATTGAGATGCTCTAACTGATAGGATCCGGAATCGTGCGCGGCAACGACGCGGTAGGGACCCTCCCAAGAAGCATGTAATTTCCCCTCGAGGGCAGCTTTGCTGGCTGAATTGAGCCGAAGCACTAGGTCCCCGACATTGAACTGAGTGCCCCGGACCCGGAGGTGATGATACTGGGCTGCACGTTGTTTACACCTGGCCTGTTGAATGAATGATTGATCACGACGATTCTCAAGCTCATCCAAATTCGCTCGGAGAGCTTCGTCATTATCCTCGGGAACCAATGTGATGAGGCGGGGGCTTGGTACACTGATTTCCGCAGGAATAACGGCTTCAGAACCATAAGTAAGGCTGTAAGGAGTCTCCCCGGTAGAGGTATGCGGTGTCGTGCGATAAGCCCATAGTACTTGTGGAAGGTTTTCGGCCCAAAGGCCCTTGGCATTATCCAGGCATTTCTTTATACCCGTGAGCAGGGTTCAGTTAGTGACTTCAACCTGACCGTTGGCTTGAGGGTGAGCTACCGAGGTGAAAACTTGTTTGATATGAAGCTCCTCGCACCGTGACCGGAAGGGATCGTTGGCAAATTGCTTGCCATTATCCGAGATAATGGTGCTCGGTATGCCGAAGCGACATACGATATTTCGCCAGACGAACTTCAAGATATTCTGACCAGTGATTGCAGTAAGAGGTTCTGCTTCTACCCATTTGGTGAAGTAATCCACGGCGACCACCAGAAACTTCAACCCACCCGGAGCGACCGGAAACGGGCCGACAATATCAATTCCCCACTGAATAAATGGCCATGCACTTTGGATTCCAGTGAGTTCGGTTTAAGGCAGGTGTTTCACACGAGAATGTAGCTGACACTTGCTGCATTTTGTCACTAAGTCGTGGGCATCGTTAAATAAAGTTGGCCAATAATATCCCCAGCGGAGAACTTTCTTGGCCAATGTCCGGGAGCCGATATGACTGGCACAAGCCCCTTCATGAACCTTCCGTAGAACTTGGTTAGCCTCGGTAGGAGCGAGGCACCGGAGACTCGGTTGTAGGTACGACCGTCGATACAAGACTCCATCATGAAAGGAGTATTTGGGAGCTTTGAGAACTACTTGTCGAGCTCGCAGCTTATCATTGGGCAGAATTCCATCTCGGAGATATTGAATGATAGGGGTCATCCAATTCGGATCACTATCGGTCAGTACCGAAACCGTTGCCTCATGAATTGCTGGATGAGACAAGTCTTCAACCATGATATCCGGAGATATATTAGTTCGGACCGCGGAGGCCAATTTGCTGAGCGCATCTGCTCTTGCATTCTGAGTACGTGGTATTTTCTGAATAACAACTGTATCAAGAGTTGACATAAGCTTAAGTGTTAAAGCACGATACCTGATCATTGTTTCATCCTTGGCGACATAAGTCCCCTAGATTTGCTTGGACACGACCTCGGAGTCCGTGAAGAGCTCAAGATGGCGAATGGCTAAGGATTTTGCGAGCCGGAGCCCGGCGATGACTGCCTCGTATTCTGCTTCATTATTAGTCACCTTAAATTTGAATCGGATGACGTATTTAACTTCAACTCCCTCGGGGTCAATGAGGAGCACCCCGCACCACTTCCTCGGGTCGTGGATGCACCATCCACATATAATTGCCACTTGCGAGGTGAGGATACGAGGGTAGCGGGATGATGGGTAACACTGTCTGCCGAAGACTCATGATTATCTCCCGGGGTTTCAGCCAAAAAGTCGGCAAGTGCTTGACCCTTGATAGCTCGGCGGGGAAGAAATTGAATATCGTATTCGCCTAATTCGACAGCCCACTTGGCGAGGGGCCCGGACACCTTGGGCTTGACAAGAATCTGACGGATAGGATGATTGGTCAGAACTCGTATTTCGCGTCCTTGGAAATATGGCCGCAGACGCCGAGCTGCCATGACAAGAGCCAGCACAGTTTTTTCCAGAATGGAGTATCGTGTCTCCGCCCCGTGGAGTACACGACTTGCGAAATACACGGGATGTTGAACCCCATTGACTTCGCGCACAAGTGCGGCGCTAATAGCTTCCTCGGCGGAGGCTAAATACACATAAAGAGGCTCTCCGGAGAGAGGGACTGACAAAGTGGGTAACTGCTGAATATGATGCTTCAAAGCCTCGAAAGTTGCAGTACACTCCGGTGTCCACTCGAATGACTTCGCTTGTCTCAAAATCTTGAAGAAGGGGAGTTGGCGCTCTGCTGCTTTAGATAAAAAGCGGTTTAAGGCCGCCAAACCACCCGTGAGGCGTTGAACGTCTCTGAACGTCTTCGGTGGTTGCAGATCTAAAACGTCCCGAAGTTTGGCTGGATTGGCCTGAAGACCATGTTGTGAAACCATATAACCGAGAAACTTGCCGGAGCCAACGCCGAAAGTGCATTTTGCCGGATTAAGTCGCAAATTGTAACGCTGCAGAGTACGCAACGTTTCAGCTATGTCTTGCACACATGAAGAATGAGAGGTACTCTTTACAACAAGATCATCAACGTAAACCTCGACGTTGCGGCCAATCTGGTCGTGGAAAACACGGTCCATGAGACGTTGATATGTGGCTCCAGCGTTCTTGAGCCCGAAGGGCATTTTCTTAAAAGCAAAACACCCGAAAGCAGTGATGAATGCTGTCTTGAGGTCATCCTACGGATCCATAAAGATCTGGTGGTATCCCTTATACAGATCTAAGAAACAAAGTGCCACGTACCCAGTAATGGCTTCGGCCTTTTGGTCAATGGAAGGTAGGGGATAACAGTCCTTCGGACAATGTTTATTGAGGTCAGAGAAGTCGACACACATTCGTCATGCCCCGCTGGACTTCATCACCATCACCGGATTGGATAGCCAAGAAGGGTAATACACTTCGAACAAGATGTCCGCATCCAAGAGTTGTTGCACCTCGATTCGAATTGCTGCATTTCGCTCCGGAGCGAACTTCCTTTGCTTTTGTTGTATAGGCTTTACGCTGGGATCGATGTTCAGCTTGTGGGTTATTATATCGGGAGAGACCCCGGGCATATCCAAAGGGGAGCATGCAAAGACATCGGAATACTCTCGCAAGGTCTGAATGATGGCCTGGTGCAACCATGGCACATCCACGGCACCGACAGTTACAGTCTGTTCTGGCTTGGACGGATCAAGCGGTACCTGGGCGGTGGTATCCCCCAATGAGGTACATACCCGAGGTTCAAGAGCCGATGATGCTACCTGAAGCTGCTGTTTGGGAGGAACTTTGGCAGTCTTTTTGAGTGCCACGTACATACACTCCTTTGAAACCCGCTGACTACCGCGGATAGCCACTTCGCCATGCGAAGTGGGGAATTTTAGAGCGAGGTGGTATGTGGAGCATATGGCTTTGGCGGGAGTAAGCCAGTCCCGACCCAAGATCATGTTGTACGGTGACGGGGAGTTCACCACATAAAAATCCACGAAAATGGTTTTTATCGCCGGATAGGTCCCCAGAGACGCCGGGAGAGTGATGACACCTTCTGGTTGGACTTCACCCTGAGTGAAAGTCTGCAATGGCCCGGGGGCCGGCCGAAGTTGTTCCCGAGGAATTCCCATCTTTTGGAAACAGTCGGCGAATATAACACTTACTGCGGCTCCATTGTCCACGAAGACCCGCTTTATTGTAATATTGGCCACAGTCATGTCGATGACAATAGCATCAGTATGAGGTGTTATCTCTGGAACCGGGTCCCTATCTGTGAAACTAACAGTCTCGGATTGATGGAGGCGCTTATGACGTGGCTCCTCGGGAGGAGGACGGCGAGCCTCTGCCTTCAAGGCATTTCGTGAGGCCCTGGTGGGGAGGGCCCCATATATCACGTTTATTACGTGAGTGGGTGCATTGTCTCCGGGTCCTCCCGGAGGAGGAGGTGGTGGCAGAAAACGAGGCTGTTGGCGATTGCCAGAGTCTTGCCGTGCATTATTGCTAGGTCCCGGCCGATTATTCTGCCACGGCGGCCGATTTTGTTGTGTGCCCCGGTCATGATAACCTCCGCGGTTATGAGACGAACCCCCATTCTGGCTTGTCCGAGGTTTGTCATCGGTCCGCGCAATGTATTGTCGCAAGAGACCTTTCCTTAGACACTCCTCAATTTCCTTGCTGAGCTCTCGGCACTCCTCTGTCTCGTGCCCATGATCTCGGTGGTACGCACACCACTTTCCACGGTTCCTCTTTTCAGGCGGAGCAGTCATCCGCGGACAAGATCGTAAATCGTTCTTGTGAACAGAAAGAATTTCAGCTCGTGACTTTGTCAACGGAGTAAATTGTGGAATATCACCTCGGGATTCTGAACGCCCCGGGTTCAGACGAGAAAAGGCACTAGGTCGTGTGCTAGGCCCAACTTGTGCCATGTCGGACTGCCGCTTGCTAGCATGTTTCTCACGTTTCCGACGAGTCTGCTCCTCGGCCTTAGCATATCTGCACACCGTTTTGAACAGTGCTCGGGTTGTGACCGGTAGATTACGAACCAACTCGGTGTAGAGTGATCCTGGACGGAGTCCATTCATGAATGCATTGATGACTACGTCATCTGAGCAATTTCCCACCTTGAGACTCTCCGCTGTAAAGCGGTCAAGAAATTGGGTAACGATTTCACCGTCCCGCTGTTCCATATTCATGAGGTCGGCCAGGGTGGCCATGGGCTTCGCACGTGCTTCGAAACGCGCCCAAAAGTGTTCGGCGAGTTCTATAAAATAAGATACGCTGTTGCGTGGGAGAGAATCAAACCAAACCCGAGCTTCATCCTGAAGGTACTCAGGGAAAATCTTACAGTAATGGAGGGACGTAGTATGATCGCGGCTAAGCATGTTGTGCCTGAAAGCTCCAAGAAAATTGGCTGGATCTCCGGTGCCGTCGTAAGGTGGTATGGCCGGCCGTTTGAACCCTTCGGGAAGGGAGGTGGCCATGATTTCTTGGGAGAACGGTGTGATGATATCTCCATTGGCATCAAGGCCCAGGATTCTGTCCAGTTCGACATTGCGTTGAACTCGCTCATACTCTTGAAGATCTAAAGTATGAGGATTGGCATAACGAACTCTTTTAGCCGCGTTGAGTGGACGGCGGCGATCGACATCGGTAGGTTCATCGTTGCGCTGTCGTGATTCGTTAGAACTCCCATGGTCCTCGGGAGAACCAGGTCGTTCCCGTCGCCGATCCTGACGCCCGCGATACCCCGGGTCCTGTCGATCACGCGAGTGCTGACGATGTGGAGGCACCGCGGGATTAGCATCCTGTCCGGCAGGTCCCTCATGATTTAGGCGGTTGGCCGCCCAGTCTTGAAGAACATGGGCATGCTCTTGTAGGAAAGCCTGGAGCAATTCTGGAGTGATTTGAATGTTAACCGGTGGCTGGGCAGCAACGGGATTAGGGTTTTGCATGTCTTGTGGGGTGGAGGTAAGAACTGGTTGTCCGGATTTATACCCGGGCCTTGGTTGCCCTGATGATGAGACGTACCTCTTATTGGTAATTGCCTCGGCGGCAAAACTTGATCCACGGGTGGATCTTGATTGGATTGATCACCGTGGCGAGATTGATTCAGTCGAGTCATCACCATGATATTTGAATGCACTGTTAACGTCAGAAATTGCTTACGTTCCCACAGACGGCGCCAATTGATAAAGCGCAATCTGATATCCAAGAAACTTAACGGAAACCTATGTAAGCAATATGAAAAAACACAAGATTTACGTGGTTCGATCCGGAGATCTACGTCCACGGGCACAAAATTGCACCTGCCGAGGTGTTTCTTTTACTCGAATTTTGAGTTTACACCTAATAATTCAGAATACAGAATGCGAACCCTAATTCAGAGTTCTTTTCTTCAATTTATACTAAACCCTCGTGAACCCTAACTGAACCCTAACTAATTCCCTATTATCATGCCTGTTTTCCGTTGCGTGATGGTTGGGAACGAATCGTGGGCCTTGAATTGCGGAGCAAACCACAAGTTGGGCCGACGCATGCTTCTGGGCCGACACGTGCTCCTGGACTGGTCGGTGGGCCAAAGTATGAACCCGACCCGAAGTGATCGGGTCATCCCTATCACACACACTACACACACATTTTCACACACTCCACACAATACACACTTCACACACTACACACGCTAATAAAAATGTGTACTTAAAATTAACTTTTAAAATAAACTTAGTTAAACACCCTCTTAATATCAAAGCAAAAGCTATGTTAAAATATTCTAAGAGAAAACGATAAATCAAATCGTAGTATTGTTTCTTATTTACCAACTAGTTGTATAGGTATGAATCTGACTCAATTTTTAGATTAAATTTTTAAATTTAAGTAGGTTTATAACCGTCTATAATATATCGTGATTAATTATTTATTTTAATAAATTTTTGTGCAATTTTAAAAAAATTATATCAATATAGTACAATCTCTCTAAATTGAAATACTAATATTAGATACGAATGGTGGGACGCAAACTTGATAACCCTTAGGCGTTTTGATTAATTATGACAACCATCCAACATATACCTGAGCTAATTGGCAATTCATATGCTGAGGTTTCTAACACATTGGGCAATTCATTTGGGTGGATTGGAACCACGCAAACGGTTGGAACAGGCCAACCGACACTCATAAATCACAAACACTAATTTTTAGTAAAAAAAATGCAAGAGGTTGCTCAGGTAACCGCTCAGGATCGACAAAATAGCCGATGTTTCATCAAGCTCTCAACAGCTTTTAAAACTGATTAAACTCATCATAGCAACCAACCAATTGATATTCTAAATATTGAAAACTTTAAAACTCAATCGACCAAGATCTTACCTCAATAATCCAAAGTGAGCGATGCAGACTACATATAAATGGTGACCACTGTATGAGCTATTTGTAAGCGTCAACGCCACGGACTAGGGTTTAAAACTCTTGGCCCATTTAAACAAAAAAGAGTCTTGGCCCATTTAGGCTTCGTCCATTGCCTGTTTTGTTGGATACTATTAATGTCAGATGCTCATCTCTAACCATACATAATTCATGCACCCAACCCAAGTTTTCTGAAACTCACTTATTATGAATTCATGCATAGGAGAAACAAGATATATATTACAATTAAGTATGTGTACATCCAAGAGCTACGTCTGTATTGAAATAAGGTACAACATTCGTGAGAGGTTGATTCAATAGTATTGTAAAAAAGTAATAATAAATTAATGGCAAAAACTTGTATGCAACGCAATACTGTATCAGTCAGTAAATCAACTATATTGTATGAGTAAATCAACAATACTGATAGTGGTATACTGTATGAGTAAATCAACCATATTGTATGAGTAAAACAATCATACATTAAGTGCACAAAAAAATATTGTATGAGATTGTGCACATGGTACACTTAAACCCCACTCTAAATTAATTAGCTCTAACAAGCCCCGCTCTAAATTAATTAGCTCTAACATCTTATAAGATTTTTAGAAGTTATAGATGTAAAATTTTATTCCAAAAATAAGTTGTTTTAAGTAGTTTGTTATAATAAGTTATTGAGCTTATAAGATGTAAGTAATAATATTTTTTTTGTAATTATATTAATAAGATGTAATACAAAATAAGAACTTATTTTAAAAATATTATAAAACACTTTGAATGAATTTAAAAGTTGTTAAACAACTTATAAGGAATTTTGGAGAACTTATACACGGAGTCAAACGCCTCTACGTTTTACACTCTTTATAAATTGTTAAATAATTTATAAGAAATTTTGGAGAGCTTATAAACTGAGTCAAACACCCCCTACATTTTTCAATCTAATAATGATATGAATTCACAATTACATGAGTTTTGCCAAACACACTCGTAGAGTATGTAATTACTGTTTAGATTAGCACATATAATTCGTAAATTGAATTTTATGCAGAAGAAAAGGATTCTAGACAGAGATAGGTCATCTGAATAAAAGTACAAATTATGATTTCGCCAAAATTAGAGTGCTGGAAATTTTCAAGGCAACCCTAAGTCTTAAAGAGGGCATGTCAATAAAACTACCAAGGAAATTCGGCTTTTGATTGCATTCGAAATTTATTTAACCCATTTCCAAACATAATAAATTAAACAAGAATACAAGGGATAATTTTGAATATAGCTACTATCTGACAATTTCTTTTTTTCTTTTTTTTTTAGGACAAGCTACTATCCAAATACATGTCAACAAAAGTTTAGGAAGTCCTTAAAGTAAACGAGCCCCAAAACAGAAATAATTGGAGATTCATTTTGTCTGCTGCACTAATGTCTTGACAAGCTTGGACGAGACCATACTTAAAACCTGTACAGCTGACTCGCAAATTGAAGAGCAAATCCATACGCCATGCATATCACAATGTAACATCGAAAAACCAGACTGGCGCACCATATCACGTTTCATTATAGCTGTAAGCCACCTTTGTCAGCCACCTATAATGGTTGACGGAAGTGGCTCTTCTCAGCATTTGTGGTAGCAGACAAGTATCAACTAACCTCCTATAATAGCAGAATCATTTACTTGGAACTTCATGACTTTCTTCATTGCTTTTGCAGCTCTTTAACCTTGTTGACTGAGTAATTAGTAGTTCGTGCACTCTAGTCTTCAACTGCATGACAAACATATAGGCTCAGAAACAAACCCACGGAATATTGGGAGGAAAGTAATAGAATTCAGCTCAGACAACCGCCTCATGTATCTGGACGATTTTACAGTGAATGCAAAAAGATATATTAATTCAAGAGTGCGCACTGCTTCTGTGACTGATATATCCATGTGTTTCCTGCTCGATTGCCAAAGAATCATAAATGGCCGACTCATATGAATACTTGGAGGTAGAGAAATGAAGTGTGTTACATACAAAAAAGGGAAAGGAAATGAACGAGGCTCTGGTGACGAGAAAATTCACCCAAAAATGTGCAAACACAATAAGAGATTTCTGATTTGGAAGCAAAAATGTACTCTCTTGCCAATTCCTGATTCTCATTTTATCGTAAGGAGCAATCTGGGGACGTATTGTTCTCCTCTGCCCCAGACCCTCCATTTCCTTCTCCCATCTTTGTACATTACAAAGTGACAAAGTATTGCAAGTAAAGCATGCAATTATGATAATGCTATTAGATGGACTTGACACTTCAGTAATATTAAAATAAAGTTTTATAGAACCAAATTGTAATGCAAATAAAAGTGCAAGGACTCAATATTTATAAATAAAGATGCAAGGGCTCAAATTCAAAAAAGAGAAATGTAAAAACCATGACGTGTAGAGACCCAAATATGCATTTTTCTAGTAAACCAGCAACACAATTTCAGGAATGTTGGTGTAATTTTGCAATTTGCAGGTGTTCTTTCCCCCTGGTAAGTTATAGATAACTTGTAATAATGGATATGTACATCACATTAACGGGTATAGCATAATATACGGTTCAAAATTCATTTCAGAAGCAAATAGAAGTTTAAATTCATACCTCATCAATACCAACTTCAGTCTTGACAGATACACATATAGCTCCTGCTGGTCCTCTTCTCCGATAATTTGCAAGCTCAAGATTATCAGCATTACTATCTTCTGTTATGAACACTACTGGAGAATCACTTAGCAAATCACATTTAGACACAACATCAATCCAAAGATGCTCACTAAATCTCTCTTTTATTTCCTTGTAGATGCTAAACTGCACGAAACATAACAATATTCTTCATGTAAGAATAATGAAGAAATAAATTTGAGTTCATAGCAAATAGAAGTACAGGAACCTGAGCATCTAAAAATCTCTAAATGAACTGCCCAAGTTGTTGCCAAAATTTCCCCCCTAAATGCTCCAGATCAAATGCAACTGATGGATTATTCTTATTGTCATTTTACATTTCTATTGGCCAGAAGTCAGACATTGTCCAATGTAGACAATGTTTACAGAGTATATAAAACACCAGGTACAAGATAGTCGACTTACAAATTGCTATTAGTGCTTCATAGTCACACTGATGCATAGTAGTTAACAACTGTTTGTTTTTAGCTTTTCCTATAGCAGGCCCATCTCTACAAGGCATATACTGAAGTTTTCATCAATTTTATTATTTCACACTTTAATTCACTTCAATGGAAGAGATCAAGTTGAATGAAGCATAAGGAATCACACATTTAATCTGACATAGTATGAAGAAAGGGAAAGAGGGTGAAATTCAGACAGTGTAAAAGCAAGGACAAGTAATTTGAGTCTCGACTATGTTTTTGTCTATTATCATCTCAAACAACTTGGCATGTAATTAATGTCTGGTATGTTTGTAGAAGGCTTCAAATAGATGCAGATACAATTGAATGTGGCACTTCCTAGTCCAAAATGAAATTGACTCAATACAATCTCTGTCTATCATAATCTCAAACAACTCGGCATGTAAATATTGTTTAAAATGGCTATCTGCAGATACATAGTCCAGAAAGAAACATCGATTGAATACCTGATCGGACGGTGAGGTCCCACATTCTCCAGAGAGATCATGAACATATAGTACAGCAGTTGGCAGATGCGAGAGGACAGCAAGGGTCAACTTTTCCAAATTATTCCTATCCTCTGCATTTTTTCAAATGCATATAAATTGTAACGTGGGCATTGTTATGAGTTACAAATTCACGCACACACCCACATATATGCCAGAATAATTTCACACGTGGCAATAACTTCAGTCACTCTTTTTGCTCAAGCCATCAAGTGGATATCAATTGAATTCAGTCAAAGATGCCTCTGAATGTGATTGCAAGCTAGCAAGAACTGACCTTCCAATTACACATATATCAAGTGAAAAAAAAATTCTATTCCGAAGCAAACCAAACAATGCCTGAGCAAACTGTACTGTTCATAAGGTTGTTGCATCAAAGTGATGAATGCAAGATGATACTGAAACTAAAATATTGCAACACAAAACGTGGTGTGATAGACACAGAGAAATTATAAGGTAGTTTCTCCATGCATGACTAATTAGTTCAGATAGATATCAAGGAGCCGAAATAGAAAGGTAACTCTCTCACCATCATGTCTCCTTAATAAACCAGGTGTATCTGTGACCTGCAGATGAAGTATAGCTTAATATTTATGAAAGCAAAAACATTGGTTATTAATGTCTCTAAAGTGCGGACCTGAAAATTCTGGTAGCTCAAGATAATATGACCCATTAGTATTCCTCTCGTTGTGAAAGGATAATTGCAAATCTGAAACATGTTAAGCAACAAAATGAGGAACGTATTACATGCAATGTTCTTGCTTTCAAAATGAAACCGCACCCATAGATATCTCAACACCTCACCCCCCCCCCCCCCAAACAGAAAAGGGCTATCTTAAGAAAAGGGAAAAAGGGAACCATGAGGCCTCAGATTATTGAAACCATTCAGTTGGCTTACTTCCATCCAATTGAGAATATCACAGTCTAGATTATTACTTTATTAGTGGCACTTGAAGAGAAATCAAGCAACACATGCAAAATAACGTCTACTAGATTACGACACCAAAAATATTTTGGAAGATTAAGTTACAGATCTCATCATTCCATCTCAAAAAATGCTGATTCTTGCTAGTGTAAAGTTCAAAGCGAGCTTCACAGATCAAATTATATAGAAAATCAGAGTGTTCTTTTTTTGTTATAAAGTGAATATCCTAGTACATACCTCTGGCTTTCCTGTAGATAGTAGACGTACCAAAGATGACTTTCCTACATTAGGGGCCCCAACAAGGCACAATGTGGGCGTTTCGAGATCGACTACTGGCATTGCTCGTAATGTCTGCCTTGCCATGTGTCAACAAATATATTGGAATATTAAATGTGACATCAACACTTGTTACAACAACATGAACTGATAAATGATATGTAGGTCTAATGTTGTAGATGAATATGGCAAGATAACATAATAAAGAGAAAGCAAGCCAGAACAGATAGTGATGGCTATGCGCCCAGCCCCAGCACCCCCAGCCCCAGCCCCATCTATAACCCCAAAGCAAACAGAAAAATATGCAATTCAACTAGCTATCAGCATCTCATCTTCTGCTTGATAACCACAATAATGATAATGACAAATAGAAACAAAATAGGGCTACCCAATCATGAGATCCACCACATTTGTTTTATCACACACAATTCAAAGCACAATCAGTTACCTGGAGCAGCTAGAGCCAACAAAATACAAGTTTGCAATGGTAGACCCGCTTAACAACCTTCTAAGTTCTATGCAAAAATCAGTACTGTCCATAGACGTTAGGAAACATTTTCTTTTTTGAACTGGAGGATGAGAAACATGTTCAGTATTTTGACCACAAATTTTGGTTTTATAGCACGCAATGCATGCAATATGATGCCCTTCTAGTTCATTCATTGTTTCAAACAAGACACATTACCTTGGCAATGTCTAATAATTCATCTACAGCTTTTCCTTCGCTAATGAAAATTTCTTCAATTTTCTTCATACCCTGCAAGCCAGATAAAAGTAAAGAGAAGGTAGGGAGCCAGACAAAAGGAATTTGCAGTATGTACATAATACTAACCTCACCCAGTCGCTCTACAGCTTCACGCTTAGTAAGTGACTGCAAAAAATGACAGATATCGGCAGGCATTTTAGTTCGTGAACATAAGGATATAACAGACCAAGCATTTTGAACAGAAAAACATATTTAAAGATAACTCAATCATCCTCCATTTATTTACCCAAAAACCAGTCACTTATGAATTGGTAGCTATTTGGTAATCTAGCAGGCCACTCAACACAGCGTTCCCACATAGATTACTGTCAGCACCTGTCTGGTTAATAATATACTGCAATTCTACTAGTTTTAATGGAAACTGAAGAGGACAATAAGTAGTGAAGCTGAGTTACATAAGCCAAAAATCGTAACATAAGTAGATGCAGCTACTGACTTAAACTAACATACAACCTTGGCACAGATGGAGGCATGTTCTTTTCCTACTGAAACCACTCGCTTCCGTAAATAGTCCACCTTTCTCAACACCTGCCAATAAAGAGGAGTTTCAAGATAATAACGAAACGTGGCAGGCAAGATATATGCAGTGATACTGAAGAACTGTTTAGCGTGATGAAAACCTCCGAGCAAGGAACTTCCATACACAGTTAAACAGTGAGCCTAAGCCAGCGCATACAATATAGTTTTCTTGGCCAATAGTCATGAAGTGAAACATGAAGGCAATATTCAGCAAGAGGAAATTGAAGTGAAACCTGAAGGCAATATTCAGCGAGTCGAAAGTTGGAATGTTATGACAAATTATTGGGACCTGTTGGCTTGACTAGCTAAAGTCACCATATTTCACAAGGAATAGATTGCCAAATCCCAAGAGAACCTTCTCTTAAGTGCAAGCATGGTAAAGTCTTATATATACCTTCTCATAGTTCCCATCTCCAAGAGTCAACTCAACCAGAGATCTTTCATACGGGTGCAAGCGTTCTTTATTGGGAAAGTTTTCCATGTATGTCCTCAATGGAACTGCAAGTTCCTGAAGTTACAACAACAGGCAGGATACTAAACTAAGTTCTACTTTATATGAGAAGAGCAACGTTTTAATTCTGATGTGTATGTTAACAATTTACCTTCATTAACGCATCAAGTTGTTTTGCACTTCTATTTCTTTCACGCTTCGCAATATTAGCGATCCCTATCAAATGTTTACACAAAAATAAAACTTAAAACTAGTTACTGCAGAACTGCTTGCAGGAAATGGAAGGACCTTGACAACAATTACCCTTTGTAGGTGAGACCCTCTTTGCCTTCCTCAATGATGAATATAGAATATCAACCGATGGCATCACCATGGGAAGCTTTTGAAATGCACCAACAGCTTCAATCGGCATTGCCACTTTGTCCTGAAACCCAAACAACAATTAAAAATGATGCCTCCACATTACCAACAAATGATTATTGGTGATGCTCACATCCATCAGGCCATTTAATTGGGTTTTATGGATGCTACACCTCTTCAAATACACTGCGTGCAATACATGTATCTGCACATATACACCTGGGTGTGATAACTGCAAGTGGTGTATCATCTACAAAACCATTTTACTGACATTCATGCTAATTCTAGGAAATGAGATATTACCACATAGGATAAACAAAAGGATAACAAGTAAACTTCCTAACTAATTAATGAGAGAGTATGCAAAATAAGCAATACCTTAGTTTTGGTTGCTAATTCGGCATCAGCGTTTGGAAGATAGCTCCCGTTGACGATTTCATACGCAGTCGTCTGCACTTGCTGACAGAAGCACGTAGTTTTTGGAGGCACAAAATTCACGACTACAAAATCGAGCGGAGCATATCAAATGGTAAAAAAAGAAGCTAGATAAACGGAAAAATAGCAGAAGATATATAAATAAATGGGGAGTACTCTTGGGAAAATTGCAGCGTCTGAAGAGCAGCGAAGAAGGTGGCGCTTGCCATAGCTGTAATCGACTCCAACTGCCGCTCATTCTCTCACACCACAGTTCAGTCCACAGATACGCAGATTTTTGGAGACAGAAGCAGGGTTTAACCGGTCCAAACCCGAAGGACCGAAACGCCTTTTTCATTTTCACCGTCTTTTTAATCAAAATTTGCAATTTAATCCTACTTAATATAAAATAGAGAAAATTGGCGTAAATACCCAGTAAATTTTCGCTATTTAGAAACTAGGACACTAAGTATATCACTTTTTAAAAATGTCTTCTAACTTTTGAAAAATTGGTAAAACTGCCCGTTACCAACTATAGGTTGTAACCCATCCGGTGACGGGTAACGTGGATTAAATGCGGGACGGGGCAAGCTATGTCATTCGGGCTATTCACACGTGGACTGGGTTTTGGGTCATGATCGAATTTGGTGGGTTTAGGACAGGTTAGCCCTAATCCTACACCCTTTCATTTTCGTGAAAAAGTCCTAGGATCCCAAATCTCACAAATTTTGCGGTCGTTGACTGCAAAAATTGGTGCGCGCGATGAAGCTCCGGGACGTTTGCGGGCATGATGACATCCTTCCTGATTATGGTAAGTGAATCAAATTGTTATCAGTTTAGGTTTCGTCTTCTTTCAGTTTAGTAACATTTTTAGAAGAAATCTTGTTAATTTTTCGACTTTTGATGCGGTATTGTCGATTGTATATTATTATTGTCATTTGTTATTGTTTAATCGTTGTTCAATATAGTTTGGTAAATCTTGTGTCGTCCAATTTTGTCTCAATTGGTGAATCAGTTTTGTTTTACTCTGGTATAATACGAGTTTCTGTGGAGTTTCTGTATCAATTTTCAGTTTTGATGCCTTTCTTTTTTTGGGTTTAGCTTGAGTATCATTTTTATGGTGATCTAGTTTGGTGAACTGGTGCTGATTTGTTGTGTTTTTAGTATCAATTTTGTAGCTGTTCCAGTTTGGGCTCAGCTTGTGAATCAGTTTTGTGATCCAATTTCGACGTTGTTTTGTACATCAGATTTGTGGAGTTTTGTGTCTCGAATTTCAGAATTGGTGCTGTTTTGTGGAGATGTCTTGCAACATTGTGGACTAGGGTTTATAACGGGAAAGATAATTGGGGGGGGGGGGGGGACACCTTGATTTTCCCTCCAATTCCAGGTAAAAGAAAAAAAGAAAAAAAAAAAAGCAGCAGAAAAGCCTTCCCACGTCGCGCATTTAATTCACGTCACCCGTCACCGGATGGGTTACAGCCTATAGCCGGTGACGGGGCATTTTTACCAAATTTTTTAAAGTTAGATGGCATTTTAAAAAAGTGTTATACTTAGTGTCCTGGTTTCTAAATAGTGAAAACTTACTGGGCATTTACACCAATTTTCCCTATAAAATAACATCCGCCTATAAATAGAAATATTATAAAATTTCACTTAAAAAATTACCAAAAAATAGATTGTGAGTTAAATTATGACTTATATACTAATCGTCATAAATAACTCTTTGCTTCCCGTTATAAATATAAATTAACACCAATAACAATAATTAAGAGATATAATGAATCTACTCTTTATATAAGTGATTACTCTATTACTGAAAACATAACATCTATTAATATTAAAAAAAATTGTGATAAAAAGTGTAATTTTTTATTTGTTAATTTTTTGGATTGAATTCGAGATGTTGATTATATTATATATTTGTTAGATTAATATTTTTTTAATATCATAATTTAATTAATATAAATTTGTTAAATTTAATATATATATATATATATTAAAATTTAATAATTTTCAATTGACATGACATGTCAATTCTTAATGTATAATTAATTGGAGCTATCAATATATAGCGAAATGACATATTTCATTTTTTTTTTTCTATATGTTGTCGTACATGGGAACTTTTTTTCCTTTTTTCTTTTATATTTTTTCTGTTTTGGAAAATTCGCTAGAAAAATAATGACGCATGTGTACACTCCCCTCATGTAGTAGACAGGTTCTTGACAAACTTTTCAGAGATGATAAAAATGTCACAGCTATTGATTATTACTCTCTTAGTATAAATTTTTATTTTCCATACTTAATACATTTATTATTTTTGTTCGTAATTTACTTATAGTTTCTCATATTAATTATCTTCTTTATGATTTTTGACACTCAGTGGAATATAATTAAAAGATAAATCATATTAGGAAAATACAATTTACATTGATAATTACTTGAGTTAGACTTTAGTATTTATTGCGGACAGAACTGTACATTTTATATTGTGACTAACTGCAAATAAAATTAATCAAATAAATATATTTTATTTTTTATTTACGTTTCTTTAGAATTTGCGATATCAAATATTTTTTTTTTGTTAGGCTAATTGTGATATATTTTTATATGAAACAAAAATGTGAGATTAATCAAGAAAAATAAAGATTATGGACAAAATAAAAGAGATTGGTGTGTGTATCACATCGCCCATATCACTACAAGGAAAATGGTCTTTTGAGACCACAAAAAAGTGGTCTCAAATAATGAGTATTTGCCACAACTTAAGTAAAGTGGTCTCAAATAATGAGTATTTGTCACAACTTATGAGTATTTGCCATAACTTTATTGTCGTCTCAATAACTCGGTCGCAAATAATATATTTGTGATCACAAAAGTGGTCTCAAATGCGTCTCAAATATTTTTTGCAACAACTAGTTGTCTCTAAAAGTAGTCTTAAAGTTGTCTCAAATAATTTGTAGAGAGATTTGTGACAACAAGTGGTCACAAATAACTTATTATTAGTGACCACAATTGTGGTGTCAAAAAGTCTTATGCAAAAGACTTCTTTTGTTGTAGTGTATGTGGCGGAGTAGCTCTCAGCAGTTGTTTCGAAGACGATTGGAATTGGCAGTGTACATTGGTCTATTTATTTATTTAGGAAAACTTTTTCAATTTCTGAAAAACATAATACTCCCTTCGTCCCGGTTAAAGTTGTCATTTTGACCGGGCACGGATGTTAAGAAAAACAGTTCTTTGACTTTCTCAAAGGTGAAAATTGAGGGTTGAGATTTTGAGGGTGATGATTGTGGGATTAGTTTCCTTTTTTAGGGTAGCAACTTTAGTTGGGACGGACCGAAAAGGCAAGTAGGCAGCTTTAAGAAACGGAGGGAGTATATTTTTTCGTAGTCCATTTCAAGATTTCTAAGATTAATCTCATTTTCACGATTTTTGATCAGACACCACGTTACATATATATATTAAAACTAAATATTATATTAGAAAAATGTAACTTTTTAATATGTGATTATTTGTATGTTAGACGTAAATATTTATTATGACTGACAATTTGTATTGTGTTTAGTAAATAAAATTAGTAAGACCTTGTTAATCAAATATATATCAAGTGGTACTTAATTTTGATATAAACAACTATTATTAGTTTAACCGTTACACGCTTTGATGTTTAAAATATCGTTACAAAATGTGATATTATTCAAGTAAAAATATATATTATGGAGAAAATAAAGTTATTAGTTCACTTTACTTTTTGGTAACTAAATATTTTTGGATTGTTTGAAATATTATGTTAAAATAAATTAGAAAAATATCACGAATCCATTTTACATTAATATCGATTGAAAATGATAGTGAAATTAGTCAAGTGATTTGTTAATCAATTTATTTGTTAAGGTCTTTCACTTATCCAAAAAGATTTCATAAAGTCCCGCAATTCAAATAAATCTTTGTAAACCATATAGATCGGCGGATTATAAAGTAACAGTATTGTGTAGGTCAGACACCGAAGTATCATTGAAAAATAACTTTTGTATCACCAGCTAGGCACGTGATATACTTTTGGCCGAGAAAAGTCACCAGTATGACTGCAAATGACAGTTTCATGTCTTTCAGGCACTGAAGTGATTGTTAAAAATTTCAGGAACCAAACTAATAATTCGGCCATAGTTTCAGGTGAAATTTTTTTTCAACCTTAGTTAATTTAATGGAACAATCTCATAATTATAAATTCTTAATAAGTTTTGTTGTTTATTAGAATGTGTTAGACTAAATTCTTAGTAGATCGACATTATATAATATTTGCAAATTATGTTCTTTATCTAAAAGACAATATTTTAAGCCTAGATATCGTATAATTATCAATTTATCTATATGTATTATTATCGATTATTTCAAACATACACTTTAAAATATAATTAAATTTGTTTTACTAGACAAATTGGTTATTTTAATAAGTATTCTTATTTCAATCATTTTTGCAATCACATATGTTGGGTATTTGTCGGTATTAATCATATTAAATATGTGTGTAAATAAATGAGAAATTAGAAAATTGAAGAATTTTGTTACTGTAATTTTATCAACACAAAATAATTCTACGCTCATAATGTGTGTGTGTGTGTATATATATATATAATTATATATATATATATGATTTGTTTAAGTTTATTGCATCAAGTATTTTTTTTTTTTTGAGTTTAAAAATGTTAAAATTTTATTTCATATAGCTCTCTAATATTGTGTTTATATTAAAATATTACATGATGTACTATGCTTTTCAAAAATAGTAAACAATGGTATATTATTTCTTAATGTTTGAAAAATTATTAGTACCGATATTATTTAGGATATAATTGTTGTTTTGTTGGCGATTTGCTTTTATTTAACGGAGATTTCATTTTACGATAATATTTTTTAAAAGTATATGTATAATAAGTAATATTTTCAAAATATTTAAATATATTAAAAAAAAAACTTGTAATATATTGTTTATATTATTAAATCTTATTATTAGTATTTAAATTGTTTATATTTTTTACTTTTACTTCTTAAATATAATTATTTTCATTTTCTTATAATATATTGTTTAGTAAAATAATTTACATACTTCTTTATTATTACTAGATGTTCACCCGTACATCTTTTTTCTATTATAATAACAATACATAATTATATTATTCGCCTATATATTATTTAAAAATACTAAAAGAGTTAATATTTTTTGTCCAATTTTAGTTCTTTCTTTTACATGTATTTTTTCACAATCAATATCTTTCATTATCAAAAAGTGAAACAACCAATGAGATTTTCATAAATTTCGTCAATTCAATTTTTTATGGTTTTTCTTTTAATACCTTTCGTTATTAAAAATTATAAATACCAATTATATTATCATAAATTTTATGAATTCAGTTATTTCAATGCAAGATTTGATGAAGCTGAATATTTTAAGTAAAATTTTAAATACAAACTTGAAATTTGATTTATTTATCTTCTTATTATTTTACATGTGTACTATACGGTTTGTACATATTTGTATAAGGTGGTCGGACTGTCGGATGCAGTCAAATTAGTTATTAATTTCTAACGATTCATTTTCTAAATAGTAGACAGGGCAAGTCACGGTCGATCCCATAGAGAACGTGGAAACTAATTGTATTGTTGTATTAAACCAAATTATGCAAATACTTATAATAATATAATAATATATACTCCCTCCATCCCGGCCTAATTGGCCAACTTGCCATATTTGTTTGTCCCAACCTAATTGTCCTAACCCATACATGGCAAATTCTCTCACAATCTCAACCATCAAAATCTCCATTCTTAATCTCCACCTTTGAAAAAGTCAAAGATTCCACAAAATCTGTTTTTCCTTAGTCTCCGTGTCCAGTCAAGGTTGGCCAATTAGGTCGGGACGGAGGGAGTAATATATTATGGGGGGAGTTGTTTTGAATTAATTGACTAAAGCAAATAACAAGTAAACTAGTAACTAAAGATGAATTCAAATATGATAAAAAATATTCCCGCCTTTAACCCAGTATCCTCATAGTCCGAATTATTCTTGTAATTAATGCAACTCTTTGACAAACTAGTTCTGAAACTCCTATCCCAAGAATTAGCAAGTGCACTTTGCTAATCTCGTTACCCCTTAGGTATAATTAATCACAAGTTCGCTCTATAATTAATCTATCTGATTAAATAGTCCTAGGATACGATCACTAAAACACCACTAATCAAATGCATAAAGTTTTAGGGCGACAGAATAGGTACGATGTTATACTCGCAAGCTCGGTACAAGTGACCGCAATTTATGTTATCCTAGCGAATAAATTCACCATTTGCTACTCTTAGACATAAGTTCATAACAATTACGGATAATGAATTACGACCTAGCAACAATTATACGCCTAATACCCGGGTGATCAATCCAAATAACAAACATATAAAATATATGAAGAATTCAAATAACATAAATAATCTCATAACATAGTTTAATCAACAATTACCGTAAGAATTATAAAAACATTGTTCTATGGTTCAACTTAGTTAAAGACGGAAATAAAGAGACTTTAGCCGATCATAGCGATGACTAAAAATAAATTACTAGTAAAAAAATAAACATGAAACAATAAAAAATCCGAGATGTCGATTCTTGATTATTCGTATTCTTTGAAATTCCCAAATTCGTGCTTCAAAATCAATGTCAAATTGCTATTTTCGGATTTGAGGTCTTCCTTTCATAGTTGAGGATGAATTAAGTTTAAATTGGGCTTAAAAAAGACAATCTTCGAGCAAATCCTGTTGTGAACTGACTTGTGTCTCGGCCGAGAAGGACTGTCTCGGCCGAGAGCCATGTATAAAGTTCTCGGCCGAGAATGAGTGTCTCGACCGAGCCAATTCCACAGCCAAAATATGGCATACACTGCTACTTTGTCTCGGCCGAGCTCCTCTTACTTACGCTTGGCTCGATTTTTGCTTCGTTTTTGGACTTGCGAGGCTTGTTTTCTCCATCCATCCTTAGTTGAGTTCGACTTTTTGGTCTAGATTTACCCAAATAGCTTCAAAACAAGTCACATAACATCAAATTGTCCAATAATGCAAATATGAACAATACACGGTCAATTATACATGCAAATGTCACTAAATACACACTTAACTCGACTTATTATGCATGCATAAATACGTGTACCATAAAGACAAAATAATGTCAAATATTTTGAATAAATATCACTTGAAAGCCACGTATATTAAATAATATAATATTAATATAAGAAGCCACGAACGTATTAGTTACTTAAGTATATGAGTGGTAAACTATATTATCATGTCACATTCAAATAAAAAATAATTAGCATATTATTTTTGTAGTTAACATAATTCTTTTCACAAAATTTAAAAAAAAAAGGCAAACTATTTTAATCAACAAACCAATTTAGCAAATAAATCTAACTTTTTTCTATTGTAAAGTGTAAATCTAACAAATTTGTGTTTTTTTTTTTTTTTTATCAATTTTCAAATAAAATAATTTAAACTATAAAAAAATATTAAGATAAAAAGAGGTAAAATTAAAGTAGGTATTTTTATTCTTCTAAAAAATCCGTAAAAACATTTATGGAATTATTTCACATTTTTTGTTGTATATACAAAATGTTTAAAAAAAAATTAAACTTAAAAAAAAATATTGAACAACAAACAATTATTTTGGGATGCGAAAAGAAATGTATACTAAGTAGAACCATACTTATGTATTTCTTAAAAAATATCAATGAGTTTCAAAGAAACATAGTTTAAGTGACAGGAGCATTCACTATCTAGCTAGATTTTTAATTTTGAGTTCGAATGACCTTGAGATGGGATGATATATAGGATTTTTTCTTTAGAAGGAAAAAGGAATTCAAAGAAACATACCTAAAGGCGGGTTGTGGAATTCCTCAATTATTACAAACTACAATTTTTTAATTATCTCTCTTGTGGTCTTTGAACACATCTATAAATATATTTCCATGATTGCATCTCATCCGAAAAATATAGTAATACGTACATGTGTAACGGAGTACGTATAGTTTATTTAAATCACACATCAAAGGAGATATAATAATCTAACAATCTATTCCCATTCCATTCAGAATTGATTAATCATTTGTCAGAAATAACGATGTGCCTAACTGTTATATTCAATTTATTACATGAGCTCTTAATCTAGGTTAGATCGCTGTGTTATTTGAAATGGTTGCAAGTCTCTCTCATGCACTCAACACCAAATCAAAAGATTATAGTATCTGTAAGATAAGAACCTAGTTCAGAGTAAAAGAAAATGAGTGTAAATCTATGATTTACAAATCAAGAAACAAGTATGTGTGCAGTGAAATAGGCCATCCACTGAAATTGTTTCTTCATCTGACTTCAACATTAATTTTCCTAGATAGGATAATGTCCACAATTAAGTACTAAAAGGAATGGCGCTGCAAATTATATTATATTACAACCACAACAAACTCTATTATTCTATATACCACTTCTTCAATACTATAAACTGTACAAATTTCTTATCAGACCTTACTTAAAGATTGATAATATAATTAGGCTCGCAATATGCACACCATATTAATTTTTTCAAGTTTCCATTATTTGGTTTTAAAGAGGTTGATTTTTCAGTGGTAGACTCAGAGAGGCACTGCGTCAGGGAGAAGATTATAGTCCGATCACATTCTTAGATCATTCAAGAAGATTAATCTCATGTCTCTCTTCTTTCGTCTGTCCCCCATTAGCCTACTACGTTGCAGAGAGGCAAGTACAAACACAAGAGAATGAGCTAAAAGACATCCACAAAAAGGGTGATTTTGGCTCACGCACGGCCCAACCTTGTTACCCCGTGTAATTGCGCACGGACCGTGCGGCGAGTCCAAGGAATTTTTCAAGCAAAATGGCTCGAGCACGGTCTGGGATCGTGCAGCCCCGTGTAATTCATGCCCACGGGCCATGCTTGAGTCTAGGGGATTCCTAGTCGAAACAAACCGCGCCTGTCCGTGTGTCTTTTCGCATTAGTGCACGGGTCGTGCACCCTTCGAACCTAGAACATCACTACAAGAAAAAAAAAGGGTATTTGCCGCTAGTCTTTTGCAACTACAAGAGTGGTTACTAAAGTAACCCCTTTTGTAACTATTAGTAGTTACATAAAATATTTCATACAAGTTTAACCAAATTTATTACAATATGTCAAGCTCTTTTGCAACTACTTGTAGTTACAAATACATTAGTAACTACAAAGTAGTTGCAAAAAATAGTTACAAATACATTAGTAACTACAAACTAGTACAAAAAAACTATTTTGCATCTTATTATAAGTGACTACCCTATAGTAACTACTTTTAGGGCTCACTTGGTAGCCCTTATAAGCGGAGATAACATAGTATATCGGGCTTAATCGGCTGTTTGATACCCAGTATAGTATATATGTGTTAAAACAAAGGGCTCGGTATAAGTCTATGATAAACCCTTAGAAACAATCAGGTCTTTCGGACATGATAGTTCATACTGCCTTCTATCATGGGGCTTATTAAGATTTTTGCTGCCTTTTTTCAAAATAATTCAATTTCATTAAACTGGCGCCCATTTTTAATTATTTATTTTAATTAAATATTATATAATCTAATATAAAAATAGAATTATTATATCCTTACTAAATGAAGATTTAAATAATTGTGTTTTCTTGTTTTACGATCACAACCTGACCTTTGCGGTTTCCCACCTTTGCAACCGTTGGTAGCAATTTTCGGAGAGAAAAGAAACTATTTAAAAATAAAAAAAAAATGTTAAGAAAATAAAAAAAAAAATTAAATTCTGAAAAATTATTTAAAAGATCATAAACTTAATTGAAAAATGTAGAAATTATTTTAATAAAAAAATCAATTTTCATTAAAAAAAAAGGTCGAATAATGTTGATATTATTTCAAATAATTTTTAATTTTTTAAAAGGATTTATTTTTTTAAAAAATAATTAAAAAAACTACTTATGTCATAAAATTACTTTTCACAGATGCCTCCACATGTTTTAAATGAAATTTTAGAGATTTTAAAATAATTTTCAAAATAATTTTCAAATAGTTTAAATAAATTTTTAGAGTTTAAAAGATAATTTTCAGAAATTCATAATAGTTTTATGATTTTTTAAAAAAAATTAATAACTTTTTATTTTTCTTGCTGAAAATGATTTATTTTAACTTTTTTTATAAAAAAAACTCAATTTTTTAATATATTTTCAACATGCTATTTTCAGCGATGGGTCATGAATTCGACCTAGAAATATAAACGTAGTACAATGTAGATCTTGAATTTTTACTATTCCAAAAGTGTAGCGTAACCTTACCGTTGGAATATACGAAATCGGACATGTCGTTTATTAATGGAGGAGTTGCGTCGCCGAAACGCGACGGAAGAGATGAAATTTGATGATGTCGTATGCTAGTGAAGAAAGGGAAATAAGAGAGGAGTTTGATTTTCCAGAATATAAAATATTTACATATGAAATTTTATAAAAAAAAAAAAAGGGACAAACTAGGAAATCCAGCTTATTTTGGGGTCTTATACTGGGCGTTATAATGGCTGCCAAACGTCTGATATAATATATGACAATGAGGAAATACAACCTACCAAACTCAAGATAGAATTGTTTATGTTGTTTTGGACTTGATATGCTATATGATGATAGTTTATACAATGTTAACCAATATAGGCTACCAAATGAGCCCTTAGATTTGTCGTTACTAAAAATATTTTTGTGACTACTCTCCCTTTTTTGTAACTACATTTTGCAGTGGCAAAAAACCTTATTTCTAGTAGTGCATGTTTAAACTTGAGAAACACAAATCGTTTGTATTATTTCTTAATTCCCTTCGCATAAACACACACATTAACACACACGAATCACACAATACACTTGAAGGACGGATTCAAGCATCTTTGCACTTTCTAGTCCTTAAATCTTCAGGGTAACATCCTAATTTTCGTTGTTAATTTTAAATTTTTGGGGGTTATAAGAAGAACTAGGGCTTTTTGTGCATGTATATATGGTTTGAAGTTCAATTACTTGTTATTTTATGGATAAAATGTGTTGAATTGTAGATATTGTTAGTCTCTTGAGCATGAGGATTGCATAGAAACCGAATTTGTGCATTTTGGAATCGAAAATTCTTTGGGGCAATTAATTCGAACACCTTATTTTGCAGATGATTTTGTGCTTACCTTGTTGAAATAATGGCCAATTGGTGCCCGATTTTGTTAATTGTCTTGATAATATGTTCCAAATGAGTGTATTGATGAATGTATTTAAGGTAATTGTTGAGCAAATAGCAAGTGGATGCAAATTTCACATGTTCTTGCAAATTTTGAATTATTTTGCACTACATTTACTTATGTCATTTGCATTGGTTCTATTATTTGTGATGGATTGTGCATTGTGCAACTTGAGTTTCGTTTTTGATAAATTTTCTTCTCAAACCTAGTTTGAGGAGGGCCTTGTTGAATTTGAGTTTTGATCGTTTATGCATATCAATCACTATTGATAAATTGTTTGTTGTGATATGTGTTGGCTATCAACCTAGATTGAGGCGCGGTGTGTGTGAGAATTGATAAATCATTTTAGCACATGCCTCAAACCGAGTTTGAGGGAGCTTATTCGACTCTTGGATATATTGGTTTTCCAATCTTACATAGCCTATAAATTTGTTGAAATTTGTGTGTTGACTGTGTTAATTGCGTTTTCAAACTAGTTGTGATGCAATGTGTAAATGTGACTGTAAATTTATTCCAATCTTTATACACATGCATCAATTCTAGTTTGAGGGAGTTTGATTAGAACGGTTGGATTTTTGCAGGATTACCATATATGGCTCCAAAGACGAAAACAACTTCGTTTGTCGATGCTAGTTCGGGTAACCCTTCTCCTCCATTGCAAGAATCTATAGAAGACCTGAGGGCTTATAATATCAAATTTGGCCCCCTACTGGGACACTGAGAATGTAAGGGAACAATGGAACAAGATGTGCCAGAGATGAATAATCCCTACACGGGACCCGGATATACCATGTTTAAACAAGTTGGGGATTGTTGATGATGTGGCCGTGCTTACCGAAAGGGTGAATAAACATATCTATTAAGGGGCAAATTGCGCCCGTCTTGGAATTTTTCAACACCTTTACACTCAATGCCAGACGAGATAGGACCCCGATCAATATATTTCCTAGACTAGGAGGTAAGGAGCACACAAAGCTACACCATGAGGTGATCAATATTTTCAAATTTCATTCTTAAGAGGAATTCGGGGACTCCGATGGGCTTTAACCACCAACGTTTTTGGGAGGAAATCACCTGGAATGCCCCTGCTTTACCTGGCTAGTTGTGTCAAGGCCACTTAGATTCGGAACCCAACTTTTCGCTTCATGTGGAAGGTTATGGCAGACACTATTTTTTGCACGAGGTGAGAGTGGCTCAGTCCTGGAGGATGAACTGTGGATATTGTGGAGTATGCTCTACTCCAAGGACGTTGACTCATCAACACATCTCATGCACCAATTTAATCTGGTAGCGAAGGGGACAAAGGCCATCAAAATAGGAGGGTTTGTGACCGCTATTGCTAAACATTTAAAAGTCTGTTATGCCCATCTTCAACAATTCCAGGTGAAACCACGTTGTCTATCTCATCAATGCGATCAAGCACTTATGTATTATCAAAGACACCATTTTGGATGTTTCAGCAGAAACATGAAGATCACTTTCTTCTTCCCAATATGGCTTTGACTACAATATAGGATCGAGATAACTGGTTGATGAACACGGCAGCCCAAGAAGCGGAGCGGGAAAGGGCTAGAGGAGTGTTAGTGAGCCACGACCATGTAGATGAGGAAGCAATGGACGAGGAGTGAGAAATGGAGCACATGGAAGAGGGAGATGATCAAGATATGCCCTCTGGACAGCGAGGAGAAGCTTCGGCTTCTCGACAGTGTGGAAGGGATACGAGCCTCGAAGAGAGAATTGTCGCCTTATAATTAGTTGCCGAAATGATTGCTACATAGGCAGGAGTGGTTGCTATACAAGAGGAGCACTCCCGAAAACACAGGATGTTGATCAGGATGATGTGCCAAATGGAAGTCTTCCATGTTCGGGTCGGACACTATGAACCAACACTGCTCTCCCCTTAAGGGGGAGTTTGTATGTAAATTCACACAACATTTCACTTTTAAACATTTTTTATGATTTTGTGTTATAGCTAAAAATAGCTTGAGAGTGGGGTTGTGATTGCAAAGATGATGATGGGGTGTATTAGTTGGTTTTAAATTCTTCCCTTGGATTTGCTTGACTATTTGAACTTTTTTTTAGTTGATTAGGTTGTTTTGGATATTTAGATTATGTTTTTGGATGACATTTCAGTTGTTGATTACTTTTGAATTTTTTTTCTAGTTATGTTGATGGTTGATAATTCTTGTTGTGTTGGTCTTGGTATTCTGATTGTGGTGAATTTTGAGGAATTTTTTTTCTCAAAACTTCCTTCAAAGAAGGGAATATTAGGTTTATAAGGTATTGGAAATGTTGTCAATAATGATACACAAATTTGTGTTTTGAGTGAAAAATATGATTGATGCATACATTTGTTTTGGACTAAGAGATTAATCATAACATATAAGTCGGTGAGCTTTTGAGCCAAAATGAAGAACTCCTATTTTTGGAGTTCAATATTTTCCTCTATTTGTGTGATGTTGATCATATGCATAGCACCTCTAAAACTTGCCTTGAGTCTACTTGAAACCACGAGGCATATTTATGAGCATTGAAAATATTTTAGGCGATCTTTGATTGTAACCTGTTTTGAGCCTTTAAATAATCTTCTTTCCCTTTTATATGAATTTTCTCTAGTTAGGCAAGTTGAGTTTGTAGCCTTGTTCTTGCTAGCTAATAATTATAAGCATTATCTGTCCTTTAAGCCTTTTTCTTCCCAAACTTGGATCTAATGAGTTTGAGGAAGGAGGTTGGATGGTAGATAGGAGTAAGGGTTACAAAAACGACGTGAGTGAAATGATGAGTACAAAGTGGGAAACATAAGAGAAAAAATGAAATGAAAGTCAAGTGTTGAATTAGAAAAGAACAATCTTAGATGGGATCCTTTCGGCCTCTAGAAAAAGAGAAAAATAAAAACAGGTTGAAAAACATCAGAAGTTTAGCTGAAAAGATATTACTTCAACTGAATATTTATAGGTTAGGATAAAAATGAGTCAAAAGAATCCAATGATAGAGCTTACCTTGATTGAGTTAGAATTGAAAACTTTGCTAACTCACATTTTTTGTAAAACAGTGGTTGAGGTGATTCGGAAAAGGTGAAAAGAACATAGAAGTGGTAAAACAATGAAAAGATAGTGGGAGTAGAACTTATGTGAGGGTTAGTTGAGTGCAACTCAATCACTTCAAGTTAAGTCACTACACCTAAACATATCTCACCTCGTCCAAAAAACATACATTACAACCAAAATAAAAGACCTTTTTTATTCTTTGTTCATATTTATCAAATGTGATGGAGAGATGTGACAATGGACGAGCATATGTTAGGGCATGTATATGTATACAACTCGAGCGATATAAAATCATGTTTTATACACTTGAGTGCTGCATAAATGGTGTGTGTTTTTAGTCTGAGATACACTTCCAAGTCAACCCAATGATACCTACATGTTATCCTCCGGTTGAGAAAGAACATACTTATTGTTTAGTTTTATTGCTCGGGGACGAGCAAGAATTTAGTTTGAGGGAGTTGACAAATGAGTTTTTTTTCACCTTAAAAACGTGCTTAGAATATATACTTTTATCGTGTAGTTGTATATTCGAAGCTCCCGTTTGTTATATTATAATTATTTCCTTTCTTTCGTCTGAAAACTCGAATTTAAAGTGTTTTTGCAGGTGAATAGGCCAAAAGTACGATGACTATAGGAAATACGAATAAAAGGGTAAAAAAGGGAAGGAGTTGGCCACGCATGGCCCAGTTATATGGCGCACGGGCCGTGCACTAGTCCAGATAAGATCTCAAATTCCAAGGCCCACATGGCCTGGCCTTGCTCTCATGCACAAATGCGCACGGGGTGAACGAGAGTCCAGGCAAGAATTAAGATTTTGATCCGACCGTGCCCCATAAAGCATCCAGGGCACATTTCGTGCCCTAAATCATTGAAAATAAAGTGGGCTAGGCCTTAAACCTCTCCAATTAGTCCATTACTCCCAAAAAGCCTTTAGGATGTTTAAAAACATTCCTTATTTAGAATTTTGTATCATTCACTCATTTGTATAGTTTTGGAAGGAGAGAAACTTGAGAGCAAAGTCATAGAGAGACTTCCATTTCAAGATCAAGATCAACATTAAATAAGTCTTATCTTTCCATTTTCATTTAATATTTGTATGAATATAATTATGTCTGTATAATTATGTTAATCTTTTATTATGAACATGATTGACTAAATTTCCTTAACTATGTTTAGAAAGTAGATTGTATGTGATTAGTGATTTTTATCTAATTAATTCAATCCCATGTTATATTATTAGTTGATTAATTGTTTATAATGCTTGTTAAATGATTTGACCAATTGTTTATCAATTTATTGTGGGTTGAATTGAAAGCTAGAAGGCAGGTTTAATCCGAGATCACATTAATTGAAATGATTAGATAATATAACCGAGAGGTTTGAGCTCAATGTGGGATCTTGGGTCTTAGGATCGGCCGAGAGTTGTATATGATTATTCGTTCAAAGACGGTGATTAATTGTGTACAATCAACACATAAATCACTCCTAGAGGGGGTTTTACATATATGTAGTGATTGTTTCCTAATAACTAGCATTCGCTTTAAAGATTGAATTGATCGTGATATTAACTATTAGGGTTTTTATCTGTCAATTAGGAGTCGAAAGATAGGTAAACTATCAATTCAGGTCCTGAAACATTCTATCAATCCAGGATCTAAAAAATTCATAACTATCAATAGAAGACCCATAACGTAAAAAATCACTGTAGGGCTTGTTTGAAAAATTTCAAACCCACAAATAAAATTGTCTCGAGTGATAAGCAGGGGAAATATACGTCAAAAGACTTTCACTACATTATTTTTTAAAATTATCATGATATATCTAATAATTAAATAATTTGCTATTTGTTTTTTGAAATATACAAATTAACAAAAAAAAAGTATTTACATAAGAAAGAAAAATACGTTTTAGTGAAATATTTTTACATGAATTTAAATATTATGAACTCAAAATAGAAAATACAAAACAAAATAACATCTTTTTCTTATGTATGACTTTAAAAAGAAATTATAAATTTTTTTAAAATAACAATTTAAGAGAAACTAACAATTTCAAAATAAGAAACTACAGAAAATTAAAAAAATAACATTTTTCCAAAAACAATAGTGAAAGACTTTTGACATATATTTCTCCTACTTACCACATTGAGACAATTTTATTTTGTTGGTTTTGCAATTTTTCAAATAGGCCCTACAATGATTTTGGATTTATGGGTCTTCCATTGATAATTATAAATCTTTTAGGCCCTGGATTGATAGAAAATTTCTTTCAGGACCTGAATTGATAGTTGACCTATCTTTTGGGTCATTGATTGATAAACTCCTAATTATTAATTATTCTTAATTGAAATCAAATCCTAGATTACCATTATTAATTGAATAATCCTTACACTTGTATTCTTTAGTCAATCTTATTAGTTTTGATTGCTAGTTTGCTATAATTTAGTTTCTAAAGTATCAAAACAACCAATCGATTGTCAAGATAGCCACTCGATATTTATTATAATTTCTCGCCTGATATCGAGTATCGGTCATTGTGGGACCGAACTTGTACCCACCTAGCACTATAGTAACACCATTCGCTTGTTGTTGTCGCTTTAATATCTATATCTAAACAATAAAATGTGTCAGCCAGTTCGCCAAGGGACGTTCGTAAGTCGGGCGACAAACTGTCGGTCTAATGCTAAACTGGAGGAGCTTCAAACTTGCACCTCAAATAAATATTTTCGAAGGAAATTTAGTAAATTGAGAAGTAAAACCAAGTCATGGTGGCTTAGATCGTCGGAGGAAAATATTTCGAGACCCTAGACTCAGAGAACGGGAAATTTACAGTTCTTAGGGACGAGAGCGACCGAAATCAATGACGATTATCCTTTTCTGGAAGAGGATTTACCTGAGGATTACAAGAAGATAAAGTACAAGGCTTTCACGGTAATACAACTGTTGATTTTAATAATAACTATTGCATAATTAGTTTCCACCGCGTCTTTCTTTCTTTTTTTTTTAGTGGAAGGGGCTGACCCAACCCCGTTACACATAATAAAATCCGTATATATGTGGCATGTAAGTCCCACCCATACTGTTTGGGTGAATTATATTTTTTAATTAAACAAGTTATATACTATATTGGACCCGCACCAGCAAGGAAAAAAGAAATAAAAGGTTTACAAATGATACTATTCAGGTAAATAAATTACATTTTTAGTTAAACAATTAATACCTTATCGAATCCGCATAAAAAACCTAAAACAAAAACTAAAATAATTAAAAATAACATTGTTCAAGTAAACAAATTATACTTTTTGATTAAATCAGTGATATTATATCGGATCCGTCGCAACATGAAAAAATGAACAAAAAAAATCAAAGAATTATAAACAATACTTTGGTAAAATAAATAATAGTTTTTTTTGTTTTTATGAAAAAAACAGAGTGAAACTATATTAGATTTGCATTATGAAGAAAGAAAATAGAAAACATAAAAAAATGAAAAAAAAATATTGAAAGGGTGTTGCAGGGTTTGCACTTCACACGCCAATACGCCATATCCCAATCACCCTACAAATTTGGTGTTTTTGCGGGAGTGCATGTATAAAGCTAATTAAAAGCTGAAAAGGGGAAAAAAATCTGATTGTGCAACAAAAGAAATGCACCCAATAGAACTGATCAGAATTAATCCCTAACCAACTGTCTACTGGAGAAAAACAAAGAAAAATAAAAAAAGTTTTCTAAGTAAATAATTCTAAATACTAGGAAAAGATATTTTGGCCAAGAAGACCAAAGAACCCCTCCATATATCATATTTCAAGTTTTCAACCCTCTCTACTTTTTTCCCCAAAGTTCACAAAAATCCCAAGCTCCTCCTTCTCTTTCGTTTTCCGATGGCTTTGACCAGAGAGCAGTACCTGTACATGGCTAAACTAGCCGAGCAAGCCGAGCGCTATGAGGAGATGGTCCAATTCATGGACAGTCTCGTCGTCAGTTCGGCGGGAACCGAGCTCTCGGTCGAAGAGCGCAACCTCCTCTCCGTGGCTTACAAAAATGTCATCGGCTCCCTCCGAGCCGCGTGGCGCATCGTCAGCTCAATTGAGCAGAAGGAGGAGGGCCGTAAGAACGACGACCATGTTGTGCTTGTCAAGGACTACAGATCTAAAGTCGAGAATGAGCTGTCGCAAATTTGCGCCGGAATTCTGAAGCTGCTCACCGACAATTTGATCCCCGCCGCTGCTTCAAGTGAGTCCAAGGTTTTCTATTTGAAGATGAAGGGCGATTATCATCGGTATATGGCGGAGTTTAAGGCCGGTAATGAGCGGAAGGAGGCTGCCGAGGAAACTATGCTCGCTTACAAAGCCGCTCAGGTATGTTAACAGCTATATAGTGGTGAAAAATAATAATTAGAAAGTTTCTGATATTGAGATTTCATTTTGTTACTTGTATTCTCAAACTGAAATTTGCTGTTCTACTAAGAGTTTAAGAGACCGTAGATTTTCTCTATACATGTATGGTGATAGTTGATAGATATATATGTGCGCGCGCGCTCGCATCAGTCTGTGTTGATCATTTATCTCTTTGGTCAACTTATGAACAGGATATTGCACTTGCTGATCTTGCTTCTACACATCCTATACGGTTGGGTTTGGCGCTGAACTTCTCAGTCTTTTACTATGAAATTCTCAATGCATCAGAGAAAGCTTGCAGCATGGCCAAACAGGTTATTTGATTTTTCTCTGATACAATTCAATTACTCTTCTCGCACTTTAAGGATCTGTTTTCTCAACTTTCACCTTCAATAATATTGACATATCACCTGTAGTTGCTTTGTCTTAAGAAAAGTTGCTCCTGTCATGGGTGAAAAAGTTAGAGGTCTCTCACAAATGGTCTTTCCCAGGGAAATGGTCTTTCTGACTATTTTCTACCTTTCGTTATGTGATTACTAATGTTTTATATAATGTTATATTTTCTAATATTTTGGCGGCAACATCATGTATGCAATCTCTGTTCACATTGATTACGCTGAAAATTGTGGAATTCATGATTGTGTAATTAATGCCATCCCTGGCAGTGGTATGTAACTCATGCTATTTTAGCGCAAGCAGTTTGAAGAGACAGAATATAAAATTTATGCGTACTGCCTCGATAAATTACAGCAACTAGACTGGCTTCCCAATAAATTAAGCAATATGCAAGATAATGAACACACCTTATATTTCAATCTATAACTAATTTTGGTTGTGAATACCAGTTTCATTTATGGCATCTATTACTTGAAACAAAAAGCTTTTGCTGTCTTTTTTCATACGAATGCATTTGAATCACACACTTCATAATTTAAATTGATTTACAATAAAGGTACTCGCCGTTGGCTTTGAATGCCCTGCAGTTCTTTTGTCTTATTGGAAGTCATTTTTAATAAGAAAATTAAATTGTTTTGTCCTGTTATGCAGGCTTTTGAGGAAGCTATTGCTGAGTTGGACACTTTGGGTGAAGAGTCGTACAAGGATAGCACCCTTATCATGCAACTTCTGAGGGACAATCTCACTCTTTGGACCTCAGATATGCAGGTAATGAACAACTGTGATTAGAAGTTTTTCTTCTACTGAAAAAGATATGAAAACTTTTAGTTTCCTCTTAGTAGTTGCTCTCAGAATGTATGGACATCAGAAGTTGATCTGTGGGAAGATCTTAGTTTGTTTCAGCTCTATGAAATGCTTATCTAAGGTTCCATATACATGTACCAAATGTGTTCCTACTAAAACCTTGTGTCTACCGGAAAATGCCCCAACTTTTGTGTTGTTCGTTCTTTCTAAGCGTAGTAATAGTTGCCTCTTATTTTTTGTTGCGATTTAGTTGAACTCCTTTAGGGGAGGGGAAAAACTAGATAAGAGAAGTTGTCTAATTAATATTATGAGCTAGGTCTGTTTCTTATATACTTGCGTGACACTGCCATGTGACACTCTGTGGATAATTCCATATGTCTATCTTGGTCAATACAATTTAAAGGTTTTCCAGCCAGGCTAATGCATTGCCACATGGCTGGTGATCAATACTGGGTATTTATTTTTGTAAATAGACAGGGTGATTGCTCATTGGTTGGATTTACATGTCATTAGATTTTCTTTCGTCTTGGTAATTAAGTTTGTGTGAAACTATTTGCAGTTTATATATGTATAGATATGTTGGATTCACATCATTAAACCAGTGGAAATTTATTTGTATATCTGTAAGGGTCTTTCACTTAATAGAATACTCATAAACTACGAAGCAAAGATAAGAGCCTTCTCATGAACAGATTATGTGCGTGATTTCCCAAACTGCTTCTGCAAAATGAAAGTTGATGGGAATGGTCTTCATGATATTGTCCTTTGCAGTTGTTCTTAGGACCACTTGAAAGTTCTGTAGTTGCTCCATTAACTAATATATATTTTCAGTTTATAGCATTGATGTATACCACGTGGCAGTACTTACCTGAAAGAATTAAAATTCTTGTCCTGTGCAATATAAATTCACTTCGAGGTTTGCTTTTTATGCTGCATGCACGTAGAGTTGTTCAAGTGCTCTTGCATGTTTTTCCTCTTTGCTCCTTCTAGCTTTGCAAGTAGGCAAATATTTTCTTACTGGCTATACAATATATCAATTTATTTGTTGGTATATTCAACTGCTTTCATAAGGAAGCTGATGCAGACAGAAGCCAAAATAGTAATTATGCACGGTCATAATCCGTTGATTTTAACAATATTCGGAAAGAGAAATAAACTGGGAATAAAATCCGTTTTCTAATTCATATAAAAAATCAACCATCTAATTTTATAGGGTAAGTCTAGAATCTAGAATGCTAATAGTAATATAATTACTACCTAAATAGATAAACATGAATAGAAGGTAACAAATCAAAATATATATTCTAGTAGATAAACTTTTGATGTGGCAGTGACGTGGCGGTGATGTGTTGGGTAGTAATTGAAGTTGCATTGTGGATGCTTTAACAAACTAATTATACCATAACTATTAGAATATACAACCAAATCATATACGCATCTGCCAGAAAGAATCCTCTTTGTCTAATGGCTTTTCCTTCTTGACGGATACCTCATTGATTGGTCTTGAACACCCGATAAAGGCCCCTCTTGCCAAGGAACAGTGTGGTTGGAGAAGGTTCTACCTGGGATTTGTTTCCTACAAAGATGTTCATGTGTGGTGGGGAAGATATTAGTTTGATGCCCCCTCCTTGATCAGTATATTCCGTGGAAAATGTTTTTTTTTCTTTTAATGCCAATTCAGTTGCTGATATTTTTTTGTCGTAGTAATTGCTTGCTGTATTTCCAATCTGATACCAAAACTAAGAGAATTGTCAATTTGGGAGCACCTAATTCAAATCAATTAACTTGGTTGTATCTCTTTCTTTTGGGGTTCATGCAGGACCAGATTGATGAAGCTTGAGAAGGCTTTATCTGCTCCTGAAGGAGGTGGGCTTGAATGTCACAAATTTATCTGTAATTTGCATATATAGGACTGATGATGGCTTTCGAGTTTGTATTGTGCTATTGCGACATGGACTATTCAAACTTGTCTTTCTAGTTGTTCTTACTTCGTAGGAAGACGAAAAAGAAATGACTAAAAATCGTCAAGTGCGGGGGTCATTGCCCTCAAGTCTCCTTCATATCAGTTTGATGCATGTCTAGCTGTTATAACTAGATCTTTCTAACTTCAATGCCATGAGCTGGGCATAATATGAATTGGCATGATTGAATTTATTTCTCGATTTAATAGCTCATCAAAAGATCGGTGTTCTTGATATTACCTAGATCACTCCGTGCAGATGGTATGGTAATTGTCTGCGCTCGGGGTTCTGGTGAGATGCTGTGCTACTAAAATGTGGTACTCTGCACTTCCATTCTTATCTTTTATCTATATAATTCTTTTTTGGGTGCTAAAATCTGTGATATTGATTTCTAGTGTTCCGTATTCCCAGGTTCCGAAATAGCATTTTTACATTTGATTGATCAAAAATAGTTTGAGGGAACAAAAGCCACAAAAATTGTTTATAAAGCAGGTTCCAAGTTAGGGTAACTATACAGTTTTGGTATTCCTGGTTTGGGTTTTGCTTATTGTGCGTCTTTTGTTTCCTTTTCTTTTTCCCCTATTTTCTCTTTATCGTGTTTGTCGAATCTAAGCGACAAAGGTTGAATCTACTTGTGTGGTGTGCTTATGTTGTCGAACTGGATTCGCTCCAATATTTCCCAACTTGTTGCATCTACGTTTTTAACATACTTTCCATGTTAAATTTATTTGGTCGTGGCGTAACATTAACTTTGTTTTTGTAATTAGCAAGTATAATACTCCCTCTGTCTCATTATAAGTATTCTTATTGATAAAAGGAAAACGTTTAGTTTGACTTATTTTTAACTTTTAAAATATGATTATTTTTCGAACAAAAAATAATTTTAAACCTAAATATAAGCTCTAAAGTTTTTTATGATGCTGGCCTTTAAAAAATAAAGATTTTCGATGATGCTACAAAAGTTGAAAACAATTTTGTAATTTCAAGTTATAAAACTTGAATCCTAATAGACCCGTCGAACTTAACAGTGAAGAGTTTGATGCAAAATTTGACCGAGTGCCTTAAAAATTCCTAGGACAAGTTAAAGAGAACATTCCCACCACATAAACAAGTGGTTCATAGTATTACAAGATAAGTGAGATCACACGCGAGCTTTTCTATATCATTTCTTGAAAATGCCTGCATCCTAGTGATATACAAAAAGGAAAGAGCGGTATTGTAAGGCAGATTTGGCCACACAAATCCTCAATTGTGGAGTTCATTTTGGTGAAATATGGTTAGATTTGTAAAGTATGTTAATAAAAATAAATTAGATAATGATTAAGTTAGTTGTAATTACTAAGATGATTAAGTGAGATTCTAAAAGAAGGAGCTTTCTATGGTACCAATGTGGTACCGGTACCAATGAGGATATTTAGGGTATTTTACAATTTATGAGGTTCCACTTTAATAAATGTATTTTAAATATAGTCATTTTTATTACACATTTAAGTATTGCCATTAATGCATTTCTGACAATGTGTTTATGTGAATTTGACCAAAATTCTAGTTCAAAATAGGATCTGTTTCATTTAGTAGTCGTAGGGTTTTCATTTTTCTCTTCCTTCTTCATCACGTCCTTTCATTTTCATCACCTACATCTAGATCTAGATCCTTTTTTTCTAATTCGACCTAATCATCCAAATATCCTTCCCCTCCATAAATTTATACTGAATCTTTGGCTCCGTCGCTTCATGGTTGCTTATATCCAAAGTCGAGGAAGTGAGAAAGAATTACGATGCCGTTTCTGCTGGGCGTTGATTTTTCGTCCCAAATTGCACACTGCTGGATTGTTGGAGGAATTGTAGTTGGGCGACCATTTTCCAATCTACGACGAAAGTTAGGGTTTTTACTCATCCCTATTTCTTTTTTACACATGTATACACAATGTTTTCATTTATTTTGTTGTTGAGCTCAAAATTACCGGCATATTCGTGTCTGATCTGTTGGGTACAGTATGAAAATCGAAAAGTTGTTGATTATATACGATTCTTTTGGGGATTTTTTAGAATGGATTTTTTATTCATTTTTAGATCACCACGCTCGACCACCATTCTTATGTCCTTTCGCTTTGTAATTCATCTGCTTTGTAACATGACCTTTTTTTTTTTTAATTTAATCCGGTTCTGTAGATCTGTATTGCGAACCTTTAGGTAATACTGATTAGTCCCTTCAGAGGCAGTTATTAATTTATTATTCATTTTATGTACTATTTTTTATATTTATGTATTTTGTTCATGTGATTTAATTAACAACAAGTTTTCAGTTGTGCTAGTGTTTCATTAAAATCTCTATTTCCTTACTAATGATTTAGATGATTGTTATGTAGTAAAAGGATACTGCTGAAATGGAAGTCCGTATTATCTTCCAAAATTCGAAGTTAACCAACATGAATTTACTTCCTTATGAATAAGGAAGAATTTGTAGGTGAGAAAAAGGTTTGATATTGATGTTTTTTATACATACATGTGTTTCTCTTATATATATACGTGTTTTTCTTATTTATATCCTTTTGATTAATCTGCTTGATACCTATTTTACTGATTTGTAATGAGTTAAAATTATTATGTTTTCCAATTAGTGTCTTGTATCATATGTAAAATTAGTTATGCTTCCTTTTAAATCCCCTTATTCATTGTATTTTTAATGGAATCGTAAACAAGCTGCAAAAGTAAATTCACATGTCTCTTTTCATATGTAAAATCAGTTATGCTTCCTTTTGAATCCCCTTATTCATTGTATTTTTTTATTTTTTGTAATTGTGTATTTATGTTCCTTTTTGTTTTTGTAGTGAAGTTAACATACCACATAGTTACCACATTTAGAACTCCATTAGTCATAAATAGACAAATGCATTAGATGTAGGTAATAGTACAAAGCATAAGCAAAGGGTACACATCCGTACTCCTCAAAACCAGAATTTAAGCTCACTCATCAAAAGCACAAAAAGTTTGTGACAGTCTTTCCTTGCAACGCTTTAAACTAAGTCCAAAAATTAACAAACAAGAGTAATTTTTCATCTAGTGCCCCTCTTGTGGCTCCTAAAAATTGGAGGTGAAGTAGACCCCTTCACTGTAATTGCATTTGTCTCTGTGGAAGCAGACCCAATTCCTCCTGCCTTTGTTGAGTCGAACCAAATGCTTGAATCATCAAGCATCCTCTTGCTCAGTAAGTTGCTTTCATGCATTGCAATCCAGAGTAGTATTTTCACCCTCATGTTTTCACTGTCACTCTACATTTGCAATTTGAAATATTGTAGAAGGGATTTAGGTGAAATAAACTATTACATATATCTGACCCCAGACTATTCGAAACAGATAAATATTGTAATAGATAAATTACCTCTTTTATTTGTTCCATATCCTCCAACGTCTTTCCCTCTGCCAATCTTCTAGCATTTCTCATGTTGTTTATTACATAAATCCCAGTCATAACTATATTTTACAATTTACATAGTTAGTAGTCTGTATTACAATGTGAGTAGCACGATATCATCATAACTTTTTTGTTAAATCTTGACTTACGAATTTAGTTGCTTCGGCCCACCAATTTGATCCTCTATGGAAAAACTTATTATATCATCGAAATTGTTTTCTCTAATCTCTCTCTCGTATACTTCTTGTAGTACACTGAATTGGAATTTTTTTTTTATTGAAATGAATAAGTTCATGAGTAAAATGCAAGACTGATTCAAATTGCAAAAAAGAAAAAAAAAATTGACTTCAATTATTTAAAAAACTCACAATAGTACGAACATTCCTTTTGGATAAGTCATCCATGACCGGGTCAGTTGGGTTAGAGTCCAGTGTAACTACTTTATTCTGTAGCATGTCGATCACCAACAAGTGGAAGTGGCCCGGGTTGCCAAAGTGTAAGGGGATAAAAATCTGCAGAAAACAAGAGTCATATAATAAGTAAAACCCTTGCATTTTGTCCGACTTAACTAATATGTTTATGAACAAAATGCTCACTTACCAATTTAACCGAATGAATGTCAACACCTACAAAGCCTCCCTTAATCTTCATTTGATTAAATTGACTTAAGATATTAGTAGCATCCACTAATGTACCTTCCTGTTAGAAATCACTTAGATATTAGTATCCTAGTGGTTGCATGTCATTTTATCTGGACATCTTAACTAAATCTTACAAGTACAATTTAAGTGATTAGAATGTAGATTTATGTGTAGTGTTTATTACCATGAGTAGTACTGGAAAGAACCAAACCAGCATTCCAGTTTTTCTCTCTTCTTCGAAGTTAAGTAGGTCTGCCGCTGTGTTTATTACCCAAGTCGGTCACCATGATGAAATTTGTTAAAACTGTAACTTAAATTTTCATGTGCCACATTTTCAAAAGCAGGGCTAATATACTTATTTTTAAATTAAATATTACCGCTGATGTAAGCCATCTCCGTGGCAACAACGTCTTCACTTCTTGCCTTTCGAGAAATGTGTTTCGGGTCTCTGATATAATAGCTTTGCATATAGTGTGAAATTATCAAAAAGTATTTAAATAACTCATTACCTTATTTTATGTTCAGTCCAAATATAGCACTCACGTATGAAATTTAATTACCTCTCCTCTAGGTTGCCATCTGTCATGAACATAACGACCTTCATTAAACTTTCATTCTTTAACATCTTTGAGTCAGTATATGGGTACGCCAGTATGACATATTGTCTCCAAGTCCTCGAAGTGTTCTTGTACCTCTTACCACAGTCCTGTGTGAACGCATCCTGGCTCTTAGCCGGATCTAGCTTCTTCAATATGGATTTTAACTCACAACTTGTGACACCTGAAACAGTTGTAGGTTGAATACTGTCACAAAAATTGGGGATTAAATATACAAAATTTGAAGCCTTTGTAGTGTATATCGAACTAACCTTAACAACTTCTTCTACGATCAAGCTGCTGTGATTAAGTATATCAGTTTGGTCGTTTTCCAAATCAACAATTACAGTTGATTGAATCTCCTTGGCCTTCCTAGTACACTTACTCGTACCACTTCCATCTGGTGTACATAACACAGTAGGTACATTTAGACTTTTGGGTTGTGTGGGTATGGGGACACTGTTATCCTCTGCCCAGTCCAAATCACAAGTTGGATTTACAATGCTCTTTGAATTAGTACTCATAATTTAATGGCATCAGTAAGTTCAAGCAACTTTCTATTTAAGGCATTGTAGTGTTCTCTCCATTCTTCTCCTTTTGTAGGGCCTTCTAGGGTTTCATTGAACAAGTTAATCATGGACACATTCGACTCTCGTAGCATTTTTATTTCTTCAACATCAAACTGCAGTAACTCTACCATGTCATTCTGTCTTTTGTGTGTTGAGTCACTATCTATTCCGTAGCTTTCAGTTTTGATTTGTAAAGACTCCTCATGCTTCCCCTTAAAATTAAAAGACAAAATTAGGAATAAATAAACTGCCACTGTTATGTTATATTGAGTAAGTTTCACTTTTATTTAGTTTTTTTTAATATACTTGTATGTAGCTGTTTTATTCAAATGTGGTTGCTAACATAGAAGATTAGTTACTCACCGTTATTCCACCACACCACTTGTTCCCATTTATTTTACGAGCTAGTCTTTTCTGGGACTCAACTCCAGAAACACCAACAAACTAAAGTTGTTTCCATGTAATGGGTCCTTGTTGTAGTACTGTCCTCAAGTAGTAGTTCTAAAATAAAACACACATAGAGTATGAGAAAATGAAAGCCTGTAGTAAAATTTAGGAAATACAAGCATATAATAAGTACATAAAGTAGGAATAAGATATTATACAGATTATATTCCAAGTTATAATACCTGACGGAATAGCGTACAACCGGTAATGTACGTGTTTAGTTTCCTACTCTTTTTGTACTTTACTATTCCATCAACCATCTTATTGAAAAAAAGTGTTGCCCATTTTTTCTTAGGTATTGCACCAACTTCTAACACACTAAATATGTAGTTCTGACTTATATCGTTAGTCGTCGTAGTTCCCATCAATGCAGCTATTGTGTATAGGACGTTAGCTCTAATGAAGTCTAAGTCATCAACTTCATTGGACCTGATTATATGTTCAACTCTCTGTAATTTAATGACTGAACGATCCCCTACAATGCTAAGAAATTTTGACCTCAAGGACGTAACAGATTTGTAATCACCATGAAGGACAAATTCCTCAACACCTTTAGGTACCCCCATAACGGATGTAAACTCATTAATAGTTAATAGATGTCTTCTTCCATCTATGTGTAATGTAAACATTTCTGTATCAAAAGCCATTACTAACTCATGAACTAGAGGTCTAAATAACTCACAACCCACCAAACTTAATGTACCCCCAAAACCAAAAGAGGTAATTAGATCTCTTCTGCTTTTGCTGAAATGCCCTACAGTTTCACTAAAACGTGCTAGAGCAATCCTAGACTTCAGATTATGCTTAGAATCATCAGTGTCAGGTTCTATATCAGAAATGTCGGTTTTTTCTAGTCTATCGGGGGTAGATATGTCAGGCTTAGTGGGTTTAGGATGTGTGGAAGTTTGGTTAGCAGGAAGTTTGTTATCGAACAGTAGCTTGCGTCTCTTCGAACTAGCCTTCTCATCCTTGTATTCAGAATCTTCGCCCTTCTGCTCTTGTGATACCTAATTACATAGACGAAAAGATAATGCATGTTAGATCAATAGGATTGACAATAATATTGGTTAATGAAACAGAAACATCGAGTCAACAATATGCATACGTACTTTGGGTGCGTCTTTATCTATTGCATCACTATTGGTGGTAATGTCATAAATCAGGTTGGACTCTTCCCCTGCATCACTATAAACACTCGAAAATAAGGATTGGAACTCATCTTCTATATTTTGATACATGAGATTTGGATTGTGTTTTTTTGGTTCCATGATGGAACTTTATGTTTAGGCTTACTCAGATTCTATTAAAAGTACCTATATTTATACTACTCCGAAGTTGCTAAATGACAAAATTTTCTCTTTTGATAGATTAGAATAATGACAAATGAAACATCTGTATTGATATTGCTTAACATTGAATACCAAAGCTGCTAAACCCTACCTTGTGCATTGAAAATTGATGTAGAGCAGATTTTGTCTCCAAAATGGAAACTAATTTGATAAAGTTGAATTGATATTAATGATTAATATTTAATAAATTGATTCTAAAAATTAAAGTATTGGCAAAATGATTTTGGTTCAGTTGCCCGTTACTGATAGACTCAAGCATGTGAGAATGAAGATTTACTTATACATTTAAATGTTACCATCACGCTTATATATAATGTTTTGGGACCATAAGAGCTTTGGCACCCAGCCGTCATTAATTAAGTTTCGACATGTTAATTTCATTAAATCTAGTCAGTTTTATGTTTAATTCAATCTCGATTAACAATAAAATAGGAATCTGGAAAGCCATTTCGGCTTCATAATAATTTCTTTTATTTATTGATGCATAAAACGAAGTGCCACTAACAACAACCCAAATGTATATTTTTTGCATATATAAATGCAACACTTGGCGTTGAGGAGTGTTGTAATTTGTTGGGAAACAGTAGTTGCAGAATGGAGCGACTTATGTAAGTAATGATGCAAACTGATACTGAGTGGAAGAATTTTCAAAACTTTCAACAGGTAGGTCATTCAAAAACTCTCTTATATTTTGTATAGTTTTCTCTCTACCGTTATAAGACTGAAAGTCTTATGTATTGTTACCATGATCCTTCGTGGTGCAGCAACGCTATCAACTATTTAAGCAGAAAATGACGGTTGTTAACGAAATCTACGAGCAGTTGATGATGACAGAGATCAACTTGAAACTTTTTGAGATCCTTGTGCAGATTGGTGTGAGTCTTCAAGAAGTACAACCTTACGATCTCAATTTGCGAGCAGAAGTGAGTGCAAATTATTACTATTACAAGCAGTACGAAAACGACTTGGAATGCCTGAAGAGGTTTTACGAGCAAGAGCTTCAATCACTTTGGCTTCTCGCAACTATTTAGTTTGCCAATCTACTGTTTTCTTTTAGTGGAATTGATTGGGAGATAATCGTTTTGTTTTTTGCAAGCATTTACAATTTCCTTTATTTTTATTTATTTTAAGTATGTTTTTTAAATAGGCCAAAAATTATTTTTGATCCCGTAAGTATTTGCTTTTTCGATTTTAGTCCCGCAAGTATTTACTTTTTCAATCAAGTCCCATAAGTGCTGAAATTGTCCATTTAAGGACAATTTTCGTCGAAAAAATACTAAATTGGCCGGAAATAGTCACGTGCAACTCACGTGTCCCTAATATTTGGGGGAATCCGACTATACTAAGTGACGTGGCATAAAATAGTTAGTAAGACTTAAATTTCTATTAAATTTTAATTCAGAACAAAGAGAATATCCACATCATTAATTGAAATATAAGGATCGTTTTATAATTTGCAAGAGACAACAATATTAGTAATGTTAAAAGTTAAAAGAATATCAAAAACTAAACTTAAGTTTAATCATCAGCATCGAATACCGTATCTTGACATCCCAAAAGCCACAAACCTTAAAACATAGAACCAAATTTATTTGAAGAACATGTACAAAAAAATTCCAGAAATTTTCCAAATCAAAATCCGAGAATTACGAGTTATCTGCGACGAGGCAAGAGAACAGCTTCGCCATGGTTTTTATGCAGAAGCAGGGGTTTTGGGTCGAGGCCTTCTCAAATATGATTTTTTTTGAATTAAAATTTGACAGAAATATAAGTCCGACTCAACTATTTAATGCCATGTCACTTAGTTTCGTTGAATTTTTCCAGATATTAGGGTCATGTGAGTTGCACATGATTATTTCTTACCAATTTAGTGTTTTTTCAACGAAAATTGTCCTTAAATTGGACAATTTTAGCACTTACAGGACTAAATTGAAAAAACAAATACTTGTGGGACTAAAATCGAAAAAGCAAATACTTATGGGAACCAAAATGATTTTTGGCCTTTTTAAATATCTATGTTTAGCGTGTCTGTATTTGGTTTGAATAGTAAATGAAAATACTTTCTTCAGTTATTCTCGTTTTATGTTTTAGACTAACATGTAAAATAATAGTTATTTTTCTGATGTTTAACAAAAAAAAAAAAAAAAGAATCCAAATGACGTGTTTTCTGAACTAAGCATCATCGGTCCAGGTAACAAGTAGTCGACTAATATTATGTTTTCGCGTAAAATAATTTAGCTTTTACGAGAATTAACCTAAATTACACTACTAGTCCCGATATCGTCGATCCGGGTAGCAAGTGGTCGACTAATATTTTATTTTCTAGTAAAATAAGTTAGCTTTTATGAGAATTAGCCCAAATTACACTACTAGGCCCGATATCGTCGGTCCGGGTAACAAGTAGTCGGCTAATATTATATTTTCGCGAAAAATAAGTTACCTTTTACGAGAATTGGCCTAAATTACTGTATAAGTCCCGATATCGTCGGTGTGGGTAATAAATAGTCGACTTATATTATATTTTCGCGTAAACTAAGTTAGCTTTTACGAGAATTAGCCCAAATTACACTACTAGTCCCGATATCGTTGATCCGGGTAGCAAGTGGTCGACTAATATTTTGATTTCTAGTAAAATAAGTTAGCTTTTACAATAATTAGCCTAAATTACACTACGAGGCCCGATATCGTCGATCCGGGTAGCAAGTGGTCGACTAATATTTTGTTTTCTATTAAAATAAGTTAACTTTTACGAGAATTAGCCCAAATTACAGTATAAGTCCCGATATCGTTGGTGTGGGTAACAAATAGTCGACTTATATTGTGTTTTCGCGTAAAATAAGTTAGCTTTTCCGAGAATTAGCCTAAATTACACTATAATTCCCGATATTGTCGATCCGAGTAGCAAGTGGTCGACTAATATTTTGATTTCTAGTAAAATAAGTTAGCTTTTACGAGAATTAGCCCAAATTACACTACTAGTCCCGATATCGTCGATCCGGGTAGCAAGTGGTCGACTAATATTTTGTTTTCTAGTAAAATAAGTTAGCTTTTGCGAGAATTAGCCCAAATTACACTATAAGTCCCGATATCGTCGGTGTGGGTAATAAATAGTCGACTTATATTGTGTTTTCGCGTAATAAGTTAGCTTTTACGAGAATTAGCCCAAATTACAGTACTAGTCCCGATATCGTCGATCCGGGTAGCAAGTGGTCGACTAATATTTTGTTTCTAGTAAAATAAGTTAGCTTTTACGAGAATTAGCCCAAATTACACTATAAGTCCCGATATTGTCGATCCGAGTAGCAAGTGGTCGACTAATATTTTTTTTTTCTGGTAAAATAAGTTAGCTTACACGAGAATAGCCCAAATTACACTACTAGTCCCGATATCGTCGATCCGGGTAGCCCAAATTGCACTACGTGGCCCAATAATTAAATCGGGCCAGGCTATTTAGCCCGTCTAGGGCCCAAAATTTGTGCAGCCAGGCCCAATTGTATAGAATCAACAGGTTCTATCTCCTAATTTTAATTTATTTTTTACAACATTTATATTAACTAAGTGGACATACTACATTAATTCGCATGGAATTGTTTGCTGAGGTGGTGACATAATTAATATTTGCAACAATCTTTATTTAAAACCATTCTCAAAAGAATCAGCCCAATAAATACCACCACCTACTAGCCCAATCAAATTCTGATCAGATATGCCATGCACGCTATTCCATTGTAACTGGAATAATTCTTACTCCAGTTGAACTCCTCGGTTGAAATATTTTGCTGACTTGGCCATAATTTGAAACAGACGAAACTTTTTTTTTTCGATGAATCATTCCGATGATTTGTTTGCCGAGTACCAATCATCACAATTTTATGCAACGGATGAGAATGAAATTGATGAGGAAAGCAATGAACCTGTGAAGGAATGTAAGTCCGATAAAGACTATCTCCTAAGTTTGTTTGCCATATGCGATGAAAATGACAAACTGTTCAATCTTGAAATTTCAGATTGGACCTCAGATGATATAATTGGAAAACATTTCCGTAGTGTTCCTGCTGCAGAAGCCTTCTACAAATTCTACTCGCGTAAAATAGGTTTTGGTTTCCGTCAAGACAACCAGGAGAAAGACTCAGCCTGTAGAGCTGTAAAAATGCGTCGATGGGTATGTAGCAAAGAAGGAAGTCGATCGGAAAAAAATCTACTTAGAGAAAACAGAAAAAGAGAGCCCTTTTCCATAACTAGATGTTCTTGCAAGGCGTCGATGATTGTACGTCTGAATCTGAATGAAGGATTTTACAAGGTGACTACATTCAAAACAGAACACAATCACGATGTAGCTCATCCGTGACATGTTCATTTTTTTAGGAGTAACAGAAATACTACCACCGGCCAAGTCATGGAGATTAGAACAATGAAAGATGCCGGGATTAAGACATGTCAAATTATGGATTTTTTGGTTACAACTTTAGGTGGTTACCAAAAATTCGGTTTCACCACGAAAGATCTGTACAATTTGATTAGTACAGACAGTGAAAGAACCAGGAGATTGAGCACTGACGTGGAAGCTACTCTAGCCTACTTCAATTCTCTGGCGGAGAAAGATCCACATTTATTTATCAAGTACGAGGTTGACGAAGATGATCGTCTCAACTGGCTCTTTTGGGCGGACTCTCGTTCGATATTAGACTATGGTAAGTTCGGTGATGTGTTAGTTATTGATTCAACGTACAAGACAAATGCATTTAAAATACCGTTAGTTGAATTTATAGGGATTAACAATCATAGAAGTACCGTTATTTTCGCATCAGCTTTAATATCGGATGAGAGTATTGGTACATATATGTGGTGTTTTAAGAGTTTCTTGCATGCGATGGATCGAAAGCAACCTATTTCTGTTATAACCGATGGGGATAGGGCTATTGCAGCTGGTTTGGCCTCAGTAATGCCAGAAGCGAGGCATAGATTGTGTTCTTGGCATCTAATGCGAAATGCAAGGGTTGTGTCGCATGATCGTAATTTCTTGGGTGATTTTAGAAGGTGCATGTTGCACCATCAGTCGGAGGAATCTTTTGAGAAATGTTGGTTGGCTTTTCAACTTCAATATCCCGATGTAAACAAGGAGTGGTTGGATGATATGTATGATAGAAAGGAGAAATGGGCTGAAGCCTTTTTTAGAGGGGTATTTTTCGGTGGAATGACTACTAATCAACAGTGTGAGAGTACAAATGCATACATGAACAGATTTCTGAATTGCGATCTAGTTTTGTATACATTCGTTAGACAGTACTCTAGGGCAATGAGCAGGCTCCGAGAAAATGTACACGTTAACGATTTTAAGGACCAGCAGATGGAGAAATTGCTAAAGACACACCTCAGGTCACTGGAGAAATCTGCTGCTGATTATTATACTCAAGCAGTTTTCCTTAAGGTAAAATTAGATTTGTAAACTTGATACTTAGATTACGTTCTAAATTTCACTTTCCAGCTAATTTGGTAATTTTTCTTAGGTCCGCGAGGAGATCGAAAAGGAATCCAGGTACATCTCGATTGAAATGACAGTGCAATAAGGGTATAGGAAATCTATATTAAGAAAATTTTGAGACAAGATGGAAAGAGAGACTACTGTGTCGCTACGTGAAACTACTAATTGTCTTTCGTATGCGGACAATTTGAATCATTTTGGTGGCCATGCAGACATATGTTTTGCGTTATGAAGTCTGTCAACTTAGGGGAGATACCTGCGCCGATGTTGAAGAGTAGATGGACAAAATCATCAGATGTTGGGAACGAAGAGACAGAAATGACTAATCTTGCATGTCCGAATGAGTATAGGTATGGATCTTTGCTTTCCAAGGCCCATCAGTTATGTCACATAGCACCTACACGTAAGGAAGCTTACAACCGAGTAAGGGGTCTTTTCGACTCTATGAACCCTACCCTTGTAGATATTGGAAACACGAACACCAAATCTGAAAAGAATGAATAGAAGTGCGCCAGGGTCGATAATAAGTGCGCTAACGCTGTTAGGGACCTATACATCGTAAAGACAAAAGGATCACAATCAGAGAAAAAAGTTGAAAAGGGAAAGAAGAGGCGATGTGGGAATTGCAAGGAAACGGGACACTATAAATCAAGTTGTCCATTACTTAAGCAAAATCCCGAAGAAAATAGAAGCGGGTCCAAATTACAAAAAGAGGAAGTTTGCAGCGACGATGGGACCGAAGACGACATATTCATGTAAGGTAATATCACAATGTGGTATCTCTATTTACTTTTACTACAAGTTGCAAGTTTTGATCCATAATCTATTTTCCCACTCTTTTTTTTTTTTTTTTTTTTTTTTTTTTTTTTTTTTTTTTGGCGCAGCTAGAGCACCTGAGATTGTCTTCGTATTTTATCAAAGCAGGCGACATTGAAGAACAAAATTAGTGGATGACTAACTGCTAATGATGGAAAGTTGTAAATATCGTTTGAGTTGTACTCTACTACTTTTTTTGAGCTTTAAACTAAACATTTATGGGTTTTTCTTTTCAATAAGCTGGCTACTAGCTAAAAATTTTACGCCTAATTTTCTTGGATTTTCGCTTAAGATTGTTTTTGCGTAGTAACCAATTTTTTCGGGACGGATTGTTTTAATTATTAACCAGATTAAACTGGTTTGTAGGATACCTAATACCAAAATTAAACCGAATTGAAGGATACCAAATAAAACTGAATTACAAAAAACTAAAACAATTACTAAGGCATGATAAATGAATCACCTAATATATATCATTGGATAATGGAATCAACATATATTACTTGTTTAAACCTTCTACGTAAACAATGTGAAAATATAGATAAAGAATAAATATAGACAAATTCAGCAAATGTATTCATGACAAAAAATTGGGAACAAAACATTTAGGTAGTACTAAACCAATCCTGAAAGTAACTCAAATTCAAACAAAGCAGTAGGTAGTTAAATTAGAATTCAGTTACAAATCAACCCACAAGAAAAGTGTTTGATCAAAATGAGCAATGACAAGTGCATGCAAAACATAAAAATACTAGCACATGGATCTATTAAAAGTGGCTCTACCACCAAGCAGCCACACAAACACACCAAAGAACAACCAAGAGAAAATCAAGCAAATCGTAATGTTGAAGCACCTCTTCTTATGTTGTGACAGTACTAAGTCCTTTTCATCAACCTCAGCCTGTAGTGCATTTATCGTGTCTTGCTGCCTCATTGTCCGCGTTCTACAGTAATCGCACCCGTATGAAATGTACCGTTGCAGCTCTTTTCGGCAGAAATCTCTTTCATTTTTCATCCCATTAGTAATAGAAACAACACGAGAACATAATGGGTCATCAAACCACTCAAAATAGTTGCACTTCAAAGTCTGCCATCAAAATGATAAATAAATGATCAGCATAACGGATTTGAATCTTACAAATACCAAACATAATATGTACCACCAAAGATTCTTCTAACCTAAGACAACATTTCATTCAATAATGTATAGATATGAAAAAGAAATTTGAAATAATAACATCTGTGACTATGAATTAATGTAACAATATGTGGAATGTAGAACTGTGAATATTGAGGAGTAATTACAAGTTCAAAGTATTAAAGCTTTCAATAGTAAGATTCATGTGCATGTCAAATAACACAATGCATTATTTGTAAAAATGCAGTGGCTAGGTGTTCTAAAGTAGTCAAGTTATTAAAAACTGATATCACTTTGTACAAAATAAATTGATAAATTCCATTTCATCGACAACTTCTGCTAGTTTTTCTTAGATTTTTTTTTTTGGGGAAGATCGTTTTAAAGATAAAAAAAAGCTAAAAAAACAAACAAAATCAACTGGTTTAAACTTCAAAACAAAAATAAAATTAAAAAAAAATCCCAAAAACACAAACGTTAAGATTACTGAAACAAACAGGGATTTAGCGTGGCTTTTGATCAATAAACAATTAAAATTCCAACTTCCAATAAATGAACCATTAACCTTCAAACACAAACACAAACACGGATTAATGTCAGAATTTCAGTCACGCAAACAACTTCCATAAAAGCAAGTTATGTGACCAAATCTGGAGTACAAATCAGCGATACAAGCAAAAAAAAGGAGTTCACAAAAAAATAAGAGAATATCCCAATGATTAAGCGTTATCACAGTGAGTGTTGTGCATGTTGAGATCTATTCAAGATCTATTTGGGGCTAGACAATTTTTACATAAGATCGAGGAATTTCATTACCTGCTCTTTCTGACACATGAAGAAACGCTGCCCTGGGTTGCTAACGGTCCATGAATACCACATCAGCGCCCTGAGAGGAGGATGGCAGTGACAAATGCACTCTTCCTCAGCGTAGTTAAGTCTGGGGCCTCTAAACCATGGCAACTCCGGACGCTGGTTATTAGCCCGTGGTCGGTTGATTGCAGCTGATTTTGAGGACGAATTGCTGGAAAACGACATTTTTAGTAAACGACTTCCACAAAAGAACAAAATGAAGGAATTCAAATGGATGAAGGAAGGGCGAAATGAACGAGAGTGGTCATAATGGAGGAGAGAGGCTGCAATTATAACTTCTGGAAAGTGGGGTGTAATTAATTCCATTGGAAGTGTAAAAAGTGCCCTGACTAAATATTTGTAATGCCCATATTAACCTTATGCAATTTTTTTTTTTTTAAATATAGAAATAATCAACGGTTGATGATTTAAAATATTGTGATCCAACGGCAAAGAGATGAAGTGGTATTGGTACCAATGTGGTACTACAGTTGGCCTCCTAAAAGAAAAAAGGAACAAAAAAGAAGCGATAAATTGGTAAAAGAGAAAGTAATAGCTTCTTTATAGGATTTACACAACAATTTTTATGTCAAAACATAAGAATGAATAGGAGCCTCCTGAATGAAAACATAACCCATTGCAACACAAATTTAGAGCATATTTTAGTATCTTAAAAATATATATAAAAAAATCTAATTTGTTGCGGACATATAATACACTGCAAGTCTCAAACTATTACATATTCTCACAGTCCATAAAAACAGTCATAAAGGGCAATTAGGTAAATTTAGGCAAAAACTTGTGTGTATTTGTGGCCCAAAAAGTATTTTTGTTGAAGGGAGTTCAAATTTTCCTTTTATTATATTTTTGGTTTTTAATATTTTTTTCTTAAGAATTTTACTTTCCCCCCATTATTTTAGTTGTAAAATTTGTTGCTTTTGTTAGGTTTTCAGTTTTTAAAGTTAAGCATAGTTGAGGGTTTCTTTGTAATATGTTTTTTTAAAAGTTTAAACGTGTTTTTAGTTCTAACTTGGTCATAACTTAGGAGATGTCTACACAAATTTAAGTTGAAAAGCGATAGCATACTGAGAGAGAGAGAGAGAGTTATCTCACACTTAGATTTTAAATTGAAGTGAGCTTACAATATAAGTTCTCTAAATAAATAAATAAAAGTAGTTGTAGTATAAGTTGGAGGGAGCAATATTGATTTACTCCTACCAATTAATATTATACTCCCTCCATCCCACTTAATTTTGTGGGACTGATCCGACACGGATATTAAGAAAAAGCAATTCACTATTTTTTCTTTGACTTTTGAGCGCTTTTAATCAGTTTTTTTAAGGGAGAGATTAGTGTATTAACATTTCCCTCCCTTAAAAAAATTCTTGTTGTTATGAACAGTAAATAAAGCAGAAAAATTCTAAATTAACCAAAAAAACTACATTCAAATTAACCCAAAAAATTGCAATCACTGTTTTACAGAAATTGTGGAAAATTTTCCACCAAAATTCCAACATCCTGAAATTTTGCCAAAGAACTACCAAAACTCAAATTACAATCAAATTTTCCTCCTAAATTAGGTTACATTCAAAATCTGCTCAGAATTGGATCACACCAGCCTAGCAAGATGCAGTAAATGAAATAATATCAGATATGGGGCACCTCCAAAAATCCTCAGTAATTGAGCAATACAGAAGAATCATAACGTAATAAGAATTCATAGATCTTAAATTATTGGGCATAACATCGAAAAACAGATATCAAATCAAATCAGCAAAGAAATTAGGGTTTTTTCATGAACAGTTTTCACCCACATACTTTCTCAAAGTTTTGATTTTTTACTGGTAACCCAACAGAAAACCCAGATCTTAAACTATTGGGCATAAACCTTGAAAAACCGATTAAGGTCAGAGCAGCTTAACCTTTTTGAGTGCTGAAAAACAGTCTGCTAGGCGTGCGAAAAAGAACTCACGTAGATCTGGATCTACGCACCATCCACCTTCAAGAGGGAGATATTCCATCAAATCGGAGGCGGGAGCAGAGCCATTCAATGGCCGAGCCTCCAGAGCCTCGCCACAGTAGAAACCCCAAAATGCAATTCTGACTCAGGAACAAATGATTCCTCAGTAACAAATACAACGCTCTCATTGGAATTCTTCGAATACGTATTCCATTGAGGAAGAGAAATGGAGGTAGGGGTGTTGGGAGTTCAAATCTGAAACAAATTTTAGATCTGGGTAAGTTTCATGGGAGCGGCGCAGAGAAGAACAAGAGAGAGAATAGATTAGGGTTTCAGGGGTTGAGCTCTCGAAAATAAGAGAGAACTCTAGAAAGTTGGGGGGAGGGGGGAGGGAGGGGTGGTGGTGGTGGTGAAATGAATGGGTTCTGTAAATGGGGAGGGATTTAACTAGTTGGGGTCAATGGGGGTGTTTAAATTAATGATGTAGTTTAGGGTTAATGAATTACATTTTTGTAAATAAAAAGTGGCTGATTTTGTTGACTTTATTTTCCATTTATGGGTTATGCGAATTTAAGTGGGACAGACAAAAAAACAAGTGTGCAAATTTAAATGGGACGAAGGAAGTATGAAGCGTGGCTGCTCATGAATCAGTTATTAATATTAAACTGTCAATTCTGTTTTGATGCATTATTCTTTTCAAATGCCAATGCGTGCTACTACCTCATCAATTTGAATTTAATCATAATCCTACCCATAGTAATAAAATTCGGATACGGGTTTTATTCGACTCAACCAGTTATTTGTAATTCGGAAATTAAATAAATATGATCAGAAAAATAACGTTGGATCGACTAAATTCGATAAATTTCTCGTGAATAAATCGGGATTAATATGTTAAATTAATTTTTTTATATTAATTATCTCATGTTTAACTATTATTTTTGTTAGTTCTTTTTGGTTATCAAGTACTATAAATGTTATTTAATTACTATAATTTTATACTATTTATGTCAAATTTGTCTAAAGAAAAATTTCCAATCACAATTAACTTTTGTATGTTGCAATTTATCGTGAGAATACCTTAGATTGAATTCTTATTAAATCATCAGATTGCTTATTATTATAATATTAATTTATATTTTGAACCAAGTAACTGTGTAATTTTCTATTGGCTTACATGTATTACAATCAACTATTTAAAATGTACTTAAAATTTTTATTTTATTTGACAAATCTATAATTTTAAATTGCTATTTTATTTCATAAGCTTTAAAATATATTACTTGAAATTGGAAATTACAGAAAACCATATACGAAAAATAAAAGTAAAAGTAGTGAAGACAATGTCACAGGAATTATACTGATAGTAATCAAGATATATTGGCATATGTTTTAGAAATCTCGAGTTTTAATCGTGTTTTTAACTTTTATTTAAAAAAGCGTGATAAAAACAGGAGAAATTGAAGTTCGGAAAATTTAGTTGCTATGATCCTACAATAATAAAAAAAAAAAGAACATATGCAAATATATTATTGTTTTATTGGTAGACCAATTATTTGTTATGTATATATAGGGAGATATTAAACGCAAGAAAATGTATTTGATACTAATCTATAAAATGTAGTATATGTATTTTGAGTAGGGACGACAATGGGGTGGGTATGGGTCAAGTTTGACCTTTTCCAAGATCCGATCTGCATGAAAAAATTTAGATTCGTAAACCATTTCGCCCCATCTTCTCAAAAAAATCGACCAGCCCCCGCTTCGCTTCACTAACCCAACGGGTTTACCCGCCCTGCCTCATCATGTTATTTTTTTTTTCTTTTTTCCAATATGTACAATATTGTTGCGGCTAATTTTTAATATAATGATTCTAGATCTGAATATAATATAAAATACTCCCTCCGTCCCAGCTTAACCTGTCTACTTGCCATTTCGGTCCGTCCCACCTTAACCTGCCAGCTCATAAATGACAAAAAAATTCAATATTTTTGTTCCCTACTTTTCCATTTTATTACCAGAGTGCCATTAAATTACCAGTCCTAATGAACTAATGTTATTAATCTAATTAACATAAACCTATCATTAACACTAATTATATTACCCAGCCCATTACCCCCACCCCCTCCCCAACTAACCCTAAATCACTCCCTGACACAAATCACTCTGTCCCCTCTCTCTGCCTCCTTCGATCCCCCCTCCCTCTCTCTCTCTCTCTCTCTCTCTCTCTCTCTCTCTCTCTCTCTCTCTCTCTCTCTCAAGAAACCCTAAAATTGATTCCATCTCTCAATCCCCCGAATCCATAACTTCCCTCTCATCTATACTAAATATCTTCGGATCTTTGTAGATCACTGCTCGATCTATGTGATTGAGGTGTTTTTTTGTCCCGTCGTTGCCTTTTTTGTTTCTGGATGGTTGCTGGATCTTGAATCTAATCTGTAGCGATGGAGGAGGGAAATCTTTTGGATCTGGATTCTTCTGAGTCGGAGGAGGGGTTCGTGTGGGATTCCAAAGTGTCCTTCGTTCCCGAAAGTGAGCTCGATGCGCACGGGAATGCTCTCCCATCTGGGATTGAGGGATACCCCTGTAGATCTCCGATCTTGGATGATCCTGAGCTATTCCGGTTCTTCTACTGGTTTTTGGCGATATGGGTCCCCTCAGTTAGAAGGTTTAAGTTTTCTGGCCCAAATCTTCTTGCGTGTTTGATTTGTTGGCTATTCTGTTGGGTTTTATGTCGTTGGATCTGAGTATTAGGGCCTATGTGCCACTTATTTTGTTTGCTATGCCATTCGTTTTCATGATAAATCTGTTGGGCGTGTGGGCCTATTATCTTGTTTATTCTAGAGCCATTAAATATGTTGTTGATATTTTCGGGGCCCGTGTGCCAATTATATGATCTTTGGTGCAGTTTGTGATACAGAATTGATATTTGGGCGTGTGGGCCTTTAAACTGGATAATTCTGTAGCCATTGAATATCTTGCTGTTATTTTCTGGGCCCATGGCCAATTATCTTATTTTTTGGTGCTATTTGTGATATGTTTGCAGTTCCTGATTTATGGGCCCATGTGCCAGTATCGACAGTGCCTCTTTTTGAGAAAGGGATGAGTATAATGGCTTCTTCGTCCAACTTTAAGAGTTGTAATGAAGGTGGTCTTGGTCTCACATGCGGAAAAGAAATGGGCAGCCCCTCTGAAAATTATTTCCTTGCAGTTTGCCAAAAACTTCGAATGATGTAGCGACTTCTAGAGTGATGTCGTCGTTTAGCTTGCCAGTACGGTTGTTTTCGAGAAGATATTGTGCAATTTGAAGTCAATCTGACGGAGTTGTATTTTTGCCTTTTTTGTTTCCTCCCATCTTTTGGTGTAAATAATGCTGTAAATTTATGTTTGAGGAACGGTTAACAGCATTCAATGCTGATATTTATAGCTGAATTAGGCAGCCTGTTTTTAAGTTTGAAATGTTTTGGTGGAATTCCACTGTTTTTTTATGGTGGGAAAATATAAACAATTTGATTTCGGTGGGAAAAATTCTCACAAAAAATTTCAGTGGCAACTGCTGTTTTTTGTGGCTTTACTTTTTTTTTTTTTTTTTTTTTTTTTTTTTTTTTTTTTTAATATTTCCAGTTTTTTCTATTTTTGAACAGGAAATATATTTTCAAATTAATAAAAGTGGAGAGAAGTGTTAACACACTAATCCCTCCACTTAAAAAAGTCGAAAAAGCAAAAAAAGTCAGCATTTCACTCAATTAACAACTTTTTCTTAAGCTACGTGCCCAATCAACCTAGGTAGGTTAAGCCGGGACGGAGGGAGTATACATTATTGAATAAAAAAATTATCACGAAAATAACTAATAAGTTCTCAAATTAAGTCAGACATAATAAAAAAGCAAATGCAGTAAAAAGATATGAATATATTGGTAATAAAAATTAGTAGTAAATGGAATACATAACTATAATAAATAAAAATATATATAATATTAATATAAATAATATATTTGGGGCGAATTAGGGGCGGGTTTAGCAAAATCCACAACCCAATTCAAATTCGAAAATATCCATTTGATCGGATTTTTACCTACCTTATGCAAAACGGATTTAGTGCAAATTAAATTTCAAGCCTATTCAATGCCATCCCTAATTTTGAGTATATATTTGAATTTAAGACCGTCCTTGTGGTGCGGAAATCTTTTAGTACAAACTGTCCTCTTGAAGAAATTGTCAAACTCTTTTGAATACTCGATAACTATGTCCTTATTCTAATATAACTTATGTAATTAAATTATAAGTAGACCCTGCAAAATCTTTTCAATTCCAACATAAGCCCCAAACTTGTTGATGTAATTAAGCTAGGATCCTTTAATCGTATTTAGGGTGTTATATTTCTCCCTCCCGCATATATCTTCGATGGAGTACCATATGATATGATTGTAGGAATTTTTAAAAAATAAATTTTGGTGTGATAGGTTTAGTAGAATTTGATCTCTAACCATTAACCTGTTTACATGGTGTTCAAACAACTAAACTACAGTCAATTTTCTGATTATAGTTAACATTATTATTCAATTCAAAAAGAAAAAAGCGTGACAGTCTAGCGATATCGGTTAACTGATTTATGGTGAGGTCAAAGTTGATTCGAAATTATATGGCCTGGCCTGATGCATCCTATGACTGATCAAAAGTGTGACAACAAGTTGGAAAGACTTTTCCACTTTTGTTGTACGAAGAAAGCTTGAGTGTAAGGTCACGAGGATCTGAACATTTTTACCAAATTTGATTTCCTACAAATGTCATCTCCATTGTTTTGTTTTGAAAAGTCCAGTAAAAACATGTGAAATTGACTTGATTCCCAACAGGGCAACATTTACCATTAATGTGTCCTTCCCCTTCCCTAAAATACATAATAATTTATTCAGTCTATTTACTTTTACAATTTTATGTTTTATATGTCTAGTTATGCTACAAGTTGGACTTATCAGGATGAAAATGTACACCTCTCTATTTCTTGATTGATGTGGAAAAGATTGAAGTTATTGCATTTTTATGCCATCATTTTTTTTTTGCTGAAATTTATTCAAGTTTACATATGCTTAATTGCCTCTTCTTTTTTATAATATAAATTTGCTTTAGTTATTTATGTATTTCTTTGTCATATTTGATCACAATTTCAGAAAATAAAGAACACGTTGTAGGTGTGGAATCAGATAGAACCTGACCAAGTACAAACCGCCTTCAAATTTCCATTTTTTCTTAAACACTCTTTTAGACAAAAGACACAATATTTAAGAAAAGAACAAAACTTTGTAATTTGAAGCCGTAGTTCTTGATTATTTCGTTAATTATTTTCACAATCATCCCAAATTAAAGTAATTTTAGCGCATTATCTTCAAGGTTTATATATATAAGATTGATAATAGTTGGACACACCAATTATAAGATTGATCCATCCAGAGGAACAAGTTTTCTATTGTTTCCGTATATACGAGATGATTCGTGAGACTCAAGAAGATGAAAAATCGAAAAGTTCATTTTTTAAGGTAAAAAAAATTAAAAACTTCACAAAGTATTTTTAACCGAAAAATCATTATGACATGTAGCCCAAATAATTTGGTGACCAATTATAGAAGTTCAACATACAACCTTAAGTAAGATTGTCTTACAATGAAACTGTTTGTAAGAAATGCGATGTATTTTTGAGAGAAAATAGTTTCTCTTTGTTTTTCGGTAAACAAAATACTCTTACTTCATAGTATCACATTCTTAAGAAGTTGATACTTTTTGGAATGACGGTAAATGATACTTTATCAATTTTTTTTGGAGAAAAATGATGCTTTTTGAATGTATTATTAGTCTTATAGTGAGTTAAGAATAATTGAGAGATTTAATTGTGTTTGATTGCAAAAGAAACAGAAAGTCTAGCTGCCTTCTCTTTTCTCTATCTCCTTCAACCAAAATTTTAAATATTTTCCTCTTTCCCCCTTCCTCACATCATAAGAGGATGAGGGAGTGATTTCTCGTGCCCTATTTATCATCCATATAGTCTTTAATTTAATTTAATTTATTTTTGTTAATCTTCTTAAGTTTGCAGATATGAGACATCCTTGCTTTGACATTGCATCCACCTTTGTATGTTCATGCAATGTGCATGTTCCATAATACCTTGTGCAGTCTCTAATATTTATTTTTCAATAGATCCTTTCAGGTTTCTTTGTTGCTGTCTAGTCACCCTAATTTTATTAATTTGTAGTTGTCCATGTCATATATAAGAATCTCTACATGTGTGGGTGATGGATAAAATGAATTAGTTGTCCATGTAATATATATGAATCTCTATATGTGTGCGTGATGGATAAAATAAATATAGGCTAGGTACACAATATTGATGCTATCTTTAAAGATATCAATCCTCACACTGTGGTGCAAATAATTTAAAGGAATTCACCTTTTAGGATACAAAACCTACACATGATAGATCAAAAGTTGCAGTATTTTGATCTATACGGAGCAAGAATCACAAGCTTGTTTGAAAATAAGAAGGAAATAATTTAAAGAAAAAAATACCCGTGATGTCATAACCGGATCAGACTGACTAGTTTAACCGGGAACCGGCCAACAGTCCGATCCGGAAGGTGGTCATAACCGGAATATCAGTTAGACCAGGAACACCTGGATTTAATCGGACAAAAACGATAAAACTTGCCGAAACCAGATCCGGTGTAACCGGTCGTTTCTTTTATGAAGGAGAAGAAGAAAAAACGAAAACTCAATTAAAGTCTTGGATCTGGATCTGACAGCCGCTCGGCTTTGCTGGATCTGGAAGATGAATAGGCCAAATGGAATAATGGAACAAATATAACCAGAACCAAATCTATATCTATCAGATCTATATCTGTTATGTAAGAGAGAGAGAGAGAGAGAGAGAGAGAGAGAACTGTGTGTGAGGGAGGAAGAGCAATAGACAGGGAAGAAAAAAGTGCAGAAAATGTAATGGAGAAGGTGGAATTTTGTAATTGTACTGCTCTGAATTACTGATGGATTGAAAATATAGTGGCTTGAAAATATAATGGCCTTAAAATGTAAAAGGAGAAGATGCGACACTGGAGAGAAAACGTACAACTCTCAACTCCCTTTTGAAATTTATTTAATTTTTATTAATTGTTTATCTAATTAATTTTTAATTTTAAAATAGGTCTAAAGGTAACATAATATTAATATAAAAAATAAGTATGCTAATTTTTTATAAACGGTTGAACAATCGGTTGGACCGATCTAACCGGTTGAACCGCGAACCATTGATACACTGGTTTAATTACCTGTCCGATTATGACAACACTGAGAATTACTCTCAGATTGTATAATTGTAGGGGATTAGCGCAAATTAAATTTTTCGTTCCTTGATTTGTCAATCTCCAGATATTATATAGATTTCAAGAGATGCTATGAAAGATTGCATCTCTTCCAGAAATCTCCATTCACACGGATCTTCTTTTCCAGAGGTGTCTTTTATCTGGAAGAGTCACAACCTCTGTTGAACTCTCCGAACATACGCATTCCGTTTTCCTTCATTTTATTCTTTCTTTTTTATTTATATATAATAATAATAAAATAAAATAAAACAGAACATAATTACTATTATATATAAATATTATTTATATATAATATATAACAATCCCCCACTTATTTATATACAATAACAATATTATTATTAAAACAACAAAAGCTTATTTTACACAGTAAATAGCCATAAAGTGGACTTAGCCTTGACGTATGGTTGAGTATGAAACACAAAGGAGATATACTCTCATTGAGTATAATTACTTGCTCTTTTCACAAAGGCAACAACCAATATTACGTGCCTAGTGTTGATCCTGGTTTTCACAAGTACTCTAGGATTTTACCGGTAAAAGGAGCGGCCACTTACTCCTCTACTTGCATAGGTAGACTTATCATGAATGTCCACAACAACATTTTACATAGCTATAGGTCTATTAAGGATGAAAAAATAACCTACCTTGTTGTGGTAAAAGAAAGTGTATAGATCAGATATGAGACTTTCGAAATAGTGACATCCCCACTATTTCCAAGTTATGCACTTTGAGATGTATACAAGTTTCCATCTTGTCAATGTAAAGTAATGAATTGGCTTTTTAACTCTAAGATATAAGGTGACAAATGTATGACTTGTACCTCAAGATAGAGTTGGTTTCATTCAAGACATTGATTTAACCGGTAATAGTCCCATATCCCTCATGACCTTTATAACATTTTCTCCAGATAAAGGTTTTGTTAGCGGATCTGCTAACATTCGATTTTTTAGGAGATACTCAAGTACAATCTTCCCTTTCTTTACCATGGTTCTCACAAAGTTATACCTCATAGCAATATGCTTGCTATGGTTCTCATTCTTTGTATTGCACATTGGAGCTTGATTATCACAATACAAAGTAATAAGACTCCTTTTAGGATCTAGAAAAAGGTATAGTCCTAAGCAATCTTCTAAACCATACGATGTCTTCGCTTGTCATGGACATTGATATGTATTCAAATTCCATAGAAGACAAAGCTATACATGATTGCCTGTTTGAAGTCCATGCAACTATGACACCTCCAATAGTAAACAATCACCCACTAGTTGATTTAGAGTTGGTTGTATCTGAAGCCCAATTAGCATCACTATAATACTCAAGTGTAGGTGAACTACACTTATAATGCTAGCCATAGTTCATGGTATATTTTAAGTACCTCAGTACTCTTCTTAATTCCTTCAATTGTTCTTCACTGGGGTTACTTGTAAATCTACTTAATATACCAATTGATCACGCAAGATCAGGTCTTGTGTGATTCACCACATGCATAATACTCCCAATTATTTTGGCATATTCTTGTTGATTTACAGGCTCTCTTTTTTTTTTTGGAACAAGCTTCACAAGAGGATCAATATGAGTTTTACTGACTTTGCAGTCGAAGTAATTAAACTTTTTCATCACATTTTCAATATAATGAGCTTGTATTAATATATAAGTTCCCTTTTCTTTGAGAACTTTGACCCTAGAATGACATCTACTAGACCTAAGTCCTTTATGTCAAAGGCTTGTTTCAAATAATTTTTGGTTTCGTTTATACAATACATATTAGAACAAAAGATAAAAAAAACATCAACATTTAAAGTCACAAGCACTTTATAATTAGAAGTAACTTTAGTAAAAACACATCTTTCATGTTTGTTTCTCTTGAAGCCAAATTTCTTAATCTCTTATTTAAACTTTTTATAGCACTGTCTAGGTGCTTGTTTATGATACAAAGATTTATTCAGTTTACATACTTTATGTTCTTCTCCTTTAACAACATATCCTTCAGGTTGATTTATATAAATCTCTTCCTTTATGTCTCCATTTAAAAATGTAGTTTTAACATCCATTTGATGGACCTCTAATTCATAAACAGATGCAATAGCAAACATAGTGCATATGCTATACAACCCCAAACTCTCAAATGTTACATCTAGTGCATATGCTATACAACCCAAACTCTCAAATGTTTGATACATGACTTGTGCCCATGGAGTAACTCAAATGGGGTTCTCATGTGATTTTTACTCACTATTCTGTTATTAATATAACAAGCACTTTATAGTGCCTCTCCCTAATATCCCATTGGTAAGTGTTAGGATATTTTATATTGGCAATATCTTTGTCAAAATCCCTTATATTATTTTTATTTAATTATTGAACTTCGTAGATATGTGTTGGCAATATTTTTGTCAAAATCCCTTATATTATTTTTATTTAATTTATTGAACTTAGTAGATATTTTTTTATTGCAAGAAATTTATTAATGTATTGAAAACAATATGGAGAGTTAATACTTGGGTGTCAAGTAATACTTAGATAATCTATAATGGATATGTTTGGAGAAGTCCTTCCACATATGGAATGAGATATATTATTAATGGGCCTGACCATCAAGATATATGCGCGAAGACAATAAATATATATGTACAATCGAAGAAGGTTTTGGGTGTGGCTACGAGATACGAGTTTTCAATTAAAACCTCATGAGAGGTAAATACTTCATGGCGGCAGAAAAACATCTTCAATTAAAGAAACAGGGACCATCTTCAAGACATAATGATTAAATTTGCATTGTGTTTATTGCAATTATCAGGTTGCTTAGGTAGGCTCAATAATTATTCTTCAATTATTTTAGCTCAAGTAGTTGGGGCGTGTTACTAGTTATGATAGTAAGGTCAGTGTCAAAGGACACTGGGGATAAGGGACTTCAAGGTTGGTTCAGGAGAGCTCGTCCGGCCATCGGTGGATTGCCTTGCTAGCGTCGAACAAGTTGACGGGAGTCGCCAGAGGTTGTTGGTGTAATATAGGTTAGGTGTTAGGGAATCGAGTCTCTTTGTAAAACCTATCTTTATACGATGTATCAATAACAATAAGGTCTGAGGGGTCTGAGAGATTCAGCCCTATGTTTATTCTGGTGTTCGTTTGTTTATTTTATTTTCGTCAGTTTCTGTGTTGCAACATAGTCAGTGCAGGCTATAAAATTACAGTAAGCATTAGCATAGTACTGACCATGTCCATCAAGGTTCAATTCTTCCTTTCAGCCACTCCATTTTGTGGTGGAGTATTAGGTGCTGAAAACTCTCTAACAATTTTGTAAGCAATAGCCAATGAATTCATTAGAGAGATATTCACCATCCCTATTCGACCTTAGTCTTTTTATTGTCAAATTTAGTTTATTTTCTACTTCTTCTTTAAATGTCTTAAACTTTTCAAAGGTCTCATCCTTTGTTCTAAGCAAATACACATAAGTCAACTTAGAAAAATCTTCAATAGAAGTTATGAAATAGTGTTTTCCACCCCTAGTTATATTCTTTATTATCACATATATCCGTATGAATAAGTTCAAGCAAACTAGATGTTCTAGCACACTTTTAAAAATAGCTTAATAATCTTAGATTGTGCACAACATTCACATGTTTTCATTGAATAAACAATAGATGAATTAGAAATCATATTATTATTGATCATACGGTTTATAGAACTAATCCCAATATGAACTAATCTATAATGCCAAAAATCATGATTATCAACATTATAAAATGAATCAGGCAAGTAGGCAGAACCACTAGTATTATTATTCATACTTAGCAAATACATATTATCTTTAATGTAGCCTTTCTCCACAAAGGTTCCTTTTTAGTTATGATAACCTTCTGGGACTCAAAAGCTACTTTAAAGCTATTTTCGTATAACTTGTACACTGATACAAGATTTTTCCTCATTGAGAGAATGTGATAAACATTTGTTAATGTTAAAGTTTTGCAGGAAGAAAGGGGAAGAAACGTTGTTCCTTTGCCCAGAACCTCACTAGTTGAAGAGTTGCCCATATAGATAGATTTAGTATCTGCTAACTCTTCATAAGTTTTGAACAGAGCCCGATTTTGTGTAACATGACAAGTTGCTTTCGAATCGATCCACCATGAAGAGTCACCATGATTTACAAGGCACACTTCGGTGAGAACGACAACCAAATCATTTTCTACCAAATTAGTCTGATCATTCTTCTTCGACTATTGCCCCTTGCGGTAGCGTCATTCTCTAGCAAAGTGATTCATTTTGTCGTACACAAAGCAAAGTCCTTTCTTCCTCTTATGAGGATTCCCATCTATACTACCATTTGGATGATTTTCCCTCTTCTTGGATTTTCCAAAAGGATTTGTCTCTTAAATTTGATTCACATAATCAATCTTCAAAAAACTAACTCTTGAGACTTACTGTCTCGATTCAGATTCCTTGGAAGCTCATCCAAAGATATTATTTTATTCTTATGTTTCAACTTTCTTTGGCAATCCCTCCATCAATATGAAAGTCTATTAATGGTAGTTGAAACTTGAAATATTTCAGAGATGGGTTCCTCAACATCAGCACATCCCATAACAATATCATTTAGTTCATTTACTTGATCTATAACAGGTTTAATATCCACCCTTTTATACTTGATATATTTATTTACCAAGAAAGATTTATTTCCAGCATCTTCATTGACGTACTTGCGTTTGGTAGCATTCCAAAGATCAGCAACCATTTTGTGGATGTGGAACACGTTGAACAGACTGCTATTAAATGACTGGAGAATGGTGTAGCGGCAGATAAAATCATCATCCTTCCACTTTTTTATTTTGCCTACAACCTCTTCATAGTTAGGCTCTTCCTTTGGACATGGATCCGTCAACACATAAAGTACTTTGATAATTGTCAGAAGATACTCCATCTTCAGGTTCCATCTTTAGTAATTCAGCCCATTCAGCCTTTCCAACTTATATATAAGAATCCATCGCAAAGAAATTTATACCTTTAAAAGATATAGGCTAGGCACACCGTAACGATGCTTCTTTATAGGTATAAATTCCTCCCATTGTGGTGCAAATGGTTTAGAGGAATTCACCTTTCAGGATGGAAAGCTTATACACGATAGATCAAAAGTTGCACTCTTTTAATCTATCCGAGCAAGAATCACAAGCTTGTTTTGAAAATAGGAAGGAAATAATTGAAAGAAGGAACTACGTCAGATTGTATTATTGTAGGGGATTAACACATATCAATTTTTTCGTTCCTTTATTTGTCAATCTCCAGATATTATATAGATTTCCAGGAGATGCTATGAGAGATCGCATCTCTTCAGGAAAGCTCCATTGGCACAGTCTTCTTTCCTAGACGTGCTTTTCTCTGGAAGAGTCGCATCCTCTGTTGAACTCTCCGAACAGACGTGTCCCCTTTTCCTTTCTTTTATTCTTTCCATTTTATTTATATATATAATGATAATACTAAAATAAAATAAAACCAAATATAATTACTATTATATATAAATATTATTTATATATTATATATAACAATCCAAGCAGTCACGCCACATGAGAGATATGACTCATGGAGAGGGTTTGAAGTTTGTAATAGTTTAGTCAGGATTTTCCTTTGTTCTTCATATATTTAGAACATATATATATATATATATATATATATATCCATCTCTCTCCTCAAGTTGGATTTAGAATATTATTTGTAGTTGGTTAGAGTTCTTTATATTTAAGGAACCATTTTGTCTTTAAGTTTAAATAAATATTTAATCTTCAGAAAGTAATTTCCCTTTTAAATTAATATAAATTAATTGAAATTTAACTACGAAAAGTTAAAAATTTATATATGTGTGTGTGTGTGTATATATATATTTTCTTGTGGGTAACCTTTGTAAAAAATGTTCACAATGCTCAAGAATCTATAAATCTCTTCACAAACTGTCTTCCAATTTTTATTTTTCCTTAAACACTCTTTTAGATGAAGATACAAGAATATTTAGGAAAAAGAACAACACTTTGTAATTTGAAACTATAGTTCTTGATTGTTTTCGCAATCACCCGAAATTAAAGTAATCTTAGCCAAGTATCTTGAATGTTTATATATATATATATATATATATATATAATTGATAATAGTTGGACAAATCAATTACAAGATCGAGCCATCCGGAAGAATATGAGATGAGTCATGAGACTCAAAGAAGATGAAAAGTAAAAAAATTCACTTTTTAGGTAAAAAATGGAAAATTTCATAAAGTATTTTTAATCGGAAAATCCTCATGATCTATGTTGAGGTCTCGTAGTCCAATTAATTTGGTGACCATAAATAAATAAAGATTATAGAAGTTCAACATACAACCTTAAGTATAATTGTCTTACGTATGGTGAAACTATTTGTAAAAACTGTGATATATTTTTGAGAGAAAATAGTTTCTTTTTGTTTTTTGGGAAACAAAATACTCTTTACCTCAAAGTACTACTTTCTAAAGAAGTTGATACTTTTTGGCATGACGGTAAATGATACTTTATCATTTTTTTTTGAAAAAAATGATGCTTTTGAATGTATTATTAGTCTTATAGTGAGTTAAGAATACCTCAGAGTTTTAATTAATTATTCTTGATTGCAAAAGAAACAAAAATCTAGCCGCTTTCTCTTTTCTCTATCTCCTTCAGGGAGTGATTTCTCGTGCCGTATTTATTATCCATATAGTTTTTTTTAACTTAATTTAATTTAATTTTGTTCATCTTCTTAAGTTTGAGGATACGAGACACCCTTGCTTTGATATTGTATGCACCTTTGTATGTTCATGCAAAGTGCATGTTCCATAATACCTTGTGCATTCTCTAATCTTTGTTCTACAGTGGACCCTCTCGGGTTTCTTCGTTGCTGTCCAATCACACTACTAGTAGGTGTCCAAGCAGTCACGCCACGGGAGAGATATGACTCATGGAGAGAGTTTAAAGTTTGTAATAGTTTAGTCGAGATTTTCCTTTGTTCTTCATACATTTAAAACTCTAGCACTACAACAAAAACTGTTAATCACTACGTCCAAAAGACAACGGTTTTATGCAATAACCGTAGTCTTTTAGCGCTCAACCGTGGTCATTGTACAAACCGTAGTGTTTTACATTTTTCTTTCCCTAAAAGACTACGGTTTCGCAAAACCTTTTTTTCAGTAAAAGACTACGGTTTCTTAAAATTCGCAAATCGTTGTCGTTTAACTGTAGTCGAATACTTATTTTCGCTTAAAGACAACGGCCAGTATGTTCGTTGTTAAAAGGGCGTTGTCAATATATTTTTTAATGGATAAGTTAAAAGAATTATTTTGTGTGATGAACAACGGTTGTGGTAACCGTTGTTAATCGAGTGTTGTCATTACCCTTTTTAATTTTCATTACCTTTAAATACGTATTTACAAGATTAAAATACTTTTTAATGTTTTACAATTAAAAAATGTTTATTATTAATTTTTTTAAATTGTTCTTTCCTCGATATCCTTTATTGGCCTATCTCGTATTTTGATTTTGAATTTAGTTGTACAATTTTTTTCTATGTATAAAATATTAATTGATTTTTGTTTTATATTCATTACTAGTTATATACTTAATTTATGCATATATTAATATATTAAAAAATATTAAAATTTACAAATAAATATTAGTTTCTTTTAATATTCTTTTTTAAATTTATGTGAAAGATATTCGGCCCTCCTAAACTGCACAATGTGAAAGGTGTTCAGCCGGAATAGGAGCTGAACATTATAAAGGGTGTTGGCAAAAAAATCAACATACTTTTGTAAAGGATGTTCGGCCTAAGTCAGTGTAACGACGCTAATTTAGCGATCGATTTTTTCTAGTCGATAATTAGTAGTAAGATAATGTGCTTATTTTCTATACGATAAAATAACGACAATTTAGTGATGGAAATGTAGCTACGAATATAATTTAGTCGGTAAATTTTATATTTGAAACATGACTACCGATTATACAATAACAGCGACAAACTTAATTATGTAGTAATTTTTTTGTATGAAACATGCCGACGGATATAGTAGTGCTAAGTGTCAATAAAACGTACAGACAGAATTCCAGTCGGTAGTATAAATAACTGAAAACATTAAGAGTGAGTATTGCGCGCACCAACATACAATAAACTTATTGTACACCACAAATCTTAAAACCCTAAAAAACTCTAAAAATAAGGCTTATTGTGTGTTGGGTGCACACAAGTATTTGTTAAAAATTAATGATAATTATCTCTCCGTATTTCACAAAAGCCTCTCTTTTACTTCCAAACACACAACGATGCTCTCTCTTGCTCACATTAAAAATCGACTCTCTCTCTCTCTCTCTCTCTGGGACAATCTCCATTTTTAAACAACCTCTGCCAAATCAAACTTGAAGCTTGATCCTTGAGAATGGGCAACCAAGCCGCCGCAAACTTCCTGACGAACATTGTACGCGCTGCCTTCGTCATCGGTATCGGTGCCACTATCGTCAATTCTTTGCTCTACACCATCGATGGTGGCCAATGCGCCGTCCTCTTCGACCATTTCCACGGTGTCATCGAGGATACCGTCGGCGAAGGGACCCATCCAATGGCTTCAAAAGCCCTTCATCTTCGATATCCACACTCGCCCCCATACCTTCTCCTTTATCTCAGGCACAAAGGATCTACACATGGGGAATCTCACTCTGCGTGTGGTTTCACGCCCTGAGGTCTATCGCCTGTCAAACATTTTCAAAACCCTAGGTCTTGAGTACGATGAGAAAGTTCTTCCATCAATTGGCAACGAGGTGCTCAAAGTTGTAGTTGCACAATTCAATGCTGATCAATTGCTCACTGAAAGGCCCCATGTTTCTGCCCTCGTGAGAAAGAGCTTGATACAACGTGCCAAAGATTTTAATATAGTGCTGGATGATGTAGCCATCACCTACTTGTCATACGGTGCTGAATTCTCAAAGGCTTTGGAGCAAAAGCAGGTAGCTCAGCAGGAGGCAGAACGTTCAAAGTTTGTCGCTATGAAGGCTGAGCAGGAGAGAATGGCTGCGATTATTAGGGCTGAAGGAGAAAGTGAGTCTGCTAAGCTTATCTCTGATGCAACTACAGCCGCAGGGATGGGCTTGATCGAGCTGAGGAAGATCGAGGCAGCAAAGGTAAAACCCCGTTTTTGCTTTCTTTATTAACATGGAATGCTTAGTAGATTCTCTCTGCTTGGATTATGGAGAAGCGTTAATAATTTCAAACTCTCTCTCTTTAGGGCCCGATTTCTAGGTTTCAATCACTGCCGCAACTCACAAATTGCTCCTGAATCCAAAGCTCAACCCCCTAGCTGCAATCCACAACTTTTTCATTACTTATTTCTGATGTGAAATCAGGCACCGATGTGACGATTTGTGTGATCCAATGTACGACCATAGTGTGAGGAGGCGCTGAAGCATCAGTATCTTCCGAAAGATCTTAAGGTGAATTCTTAACGACATTAAAATTATCTAATTCCTGATATGCTGAATTATCACAACTGCATCGATGAATGTTGCGATTCATTTGAGTTTGATTTTGTTTTATTCTGTTTTTTAATTATAGAACTATTTTAATCTTATTCTATCTCGATGAATCCCTAAATTCAGATTATCAGGTGAGTAGTATTCTTTTTCAGCTTAGAAATAATTGTCGAATTATGCCCTCTTTCAAATTATATCGTGGTACTCACCCTCTAAGATACACCAATAATTCTTGAATTAGTTACTTTTGCAGCCTAGTGTTGTGCAATATGTGATGACATTGTGTAAGTTGATGTTCATTTGTTGTTATATTCTTAGGTATACATCAAATCTGTTGGAATTAGAGCCTCTGCTATGCATAAAACAGAACATTAGTAGTTGTGACAGTTGGCTCATGTTAGCAATAGGAAAATTAGTTATTTCATGAGCAAGTTGAGTTACAAGCTAACCGATTTCTTTATAAAATCAACCAGCTGATAGCAAACTGGTATTGTGTGTGAATATCCCACCTTATACAAGCATAGGATCTAGATTCAAGTCTTTAAAAGCTTGAAAAGGAAATAAAAGTTTTTTACAGTAGCTATTGTAGTATCTTATAAGATTGAGCAGCTTCTAAGATATATATTCTTTTCTCTGTAGCTTCTTTGTAAGAGCAGTAGGATTTCAAGTGGCATCTACACATCATCCTTGTACCAAAGGACTTCGGTTGTGGAGTACCCCAATTAGGAGAACTGCCCTGGATGGAACAAAATACAACCTTTTACGCCTGGACTCAAAAGGGATCGATACTTATAACCAAACAATGAGGTTTTGTTTCTTTTCCCTTTAGTCAATTCTACAATAAGCTGTTATTATTTCATCATTTGGCCATGACCATCTCTTTTGTTCAGATGCCTATGAGACGGCCTATTCTCATGATTGAAGTAACCTTTTTTATGTTTACTAATCTTGATTCTTCTAATCATTGTTTCTTTGTGATACACATGTTTAATGTTCTTTTATAACCTCATGTGTTGTATCCTTATATCTTTTCTCTTTGAATCTTATAATATGTTGATTAGTTTGCTCAGCTCGACTCTCTTTTATAGAAACAAAGACCTAGTGGGTATGTTGAGTTATTAATAGTTATATTTGACTCTGAGCATTACATTTCTTCTGAACAGGGCTTCCTCAGTTGATTGATATCTTAAAAAAACATGGAGCAACTTGGTAAGAAGAACTGGGACAGGCACAATTCGCTCAGCTGATTGGGTAGAGAAAGAAATAATTTGGGTTGGGTAGAGAAAGAAATAAGTGTTGCTGCTAAGAAACACCCACAATTAGTAGCAATAGTTCTTCCTCTCTGCAAACTTCTAAAGTAGTTAAGTTAAATTTGCGGCTGGTGTTTGAATATCCACGGTAGGACGATACTCAACTAGCGAAACCACCGATTTCGTTGAATCACGGTCATTGGCTGTGAAACAACACCATATTGATCGACCTCTTTAATTTGGTGAGTTGTGTGCCCTAGTTTTTGTAAGATTTGTTGCAATATTTGCTGAAGCTCTCCGAATTATGTCACTAACTGTTTCTCTCTCTATCTCTATTTCTCCCTCTATAGGTTAATAGACTAGTGACAAGAGGCGTTTGTTAGCTTTGCTTTATTGGTGATTGTTGTTTGTTTTGGTCAATCAATGTTGACAGAATCCGTGCAAGTTTTACAAGATATGTAAATTTGATTACATAAAGTTCATTACTACAAGATTATGTTGATTCACAATAAAAAAATTTGAGAATGACTTGGAACTTTTCTAGAAACTCTGTCAACTTTGTTAGGTTACATTTAGTAGCAAATCCATTGAGGCTTTTTGGATTAGCATGGATTTGAAATCCAATCGCTTTCATTTGTAACTGACTTTGGAGGGATTGTAGTTCCAATGCATTTCAAAACCCCCTAATTCAAATGCAACCTCAAAATAATTAGTGAATACATGTACAATTCTTCATAAGCCTACAATATACCATTGCAAGATATACATATATAATCGAACTCAGTAAATTATTAGAAAATTGGTAGTGTTCCAGCATTAATGGCCTGTAATGATTTCTACTTCTCCAATATTTTAATTCTTAGATCCCATGTTTTCTGGAATTATCTTATCCGGGATATCACCACTGATGTTGCATTAAATAATTAATTAGTCATCCTTGTTCATGCCTTTTGTTAAGTATTATTAATATATGATACATAAGATGTGGTTTTATTAATCTTATTAATTATACTTTACATATATGTTTTTCTTTTTCTTTTATTTATTTTCTTCGCCTCCAGCTCCAGGACCCCTTTTTGCTTTTTGCACTTTTAAGTTGTTCTTAATTTTAATCTTCGTTTTTTCCTTTGCACATTTTGCACTTTTAAGTGGATTTTTTTTTTACTCCATTTACTTAATTTGACATATAGTCCAATACATTTTTTGCTTTTTTTTTGTACTAATGTCTATTTATCATATGCTTATGTATTCAGGATATGAGTATCATCTTTTTAAGGGGAGCTTTTATGTATTCTTGTGTATCCATTCAAGGGATCAATGCAGGACGAAATCAAGTGGAGCCTCACAAGTAAGGTTGAGACTAGATAGAGGAGCTAAGATCATCAACGTTGTGTAATACTTTTTATTTATTTATTTTTTTTGTAGTTTATTCTTGTTTTTTAACATTTTGTACAATTATACTCATGTTGATATTGAGAAACAAATTTGGAGAATTTTTATTTATTGTCCATTTTTTGTTTATATATATGATTTACTAATTTTAAATTATTAATTATGTATATATCAATCATTAAATATTAAAAAATACAGATCATAACATAAATACAATTATGTAAAAACAACGATTTTTTATGAATAACAACTGTTATCAACTGTTGTCTTTATTTTTAATAACTACGATTCAGACCGTAGTAAAAGAAAATCACAAACCGTGGTCATACATACTGTGGTGGTAGATATTGTATCTACCACTGCGATTGTTAACCGTAGTCGTTAGTATAAATTACTATGGTTGAAACTGTAGTCAAAGAAAATTTTCAATCGTGGTCATACGTACCGTAGTGGTAGATATCAAATTTACAACTATGGTTGTGACCCGTAGTCGTTAGAATATATTACTATGGTTTAAACCGTAGTCAAAGTAAGTTTCTAACCGTTGTCATATGTTGTGCGGATACACCGCTAGGACGACTACAGTTCTCAACCGTGGTCTTTAGTCTTAACCATTACGGTTCTGAACCGTAGTTGTTTGTAGAGGGTCTACGACTACGTATGTACTACTACAATCACTGTGTGCCTTTAACTACGGTTTTTGACCATAGTGTTAAACCTTTTTTGTTGTAGTGTAGATCTATCTATCTATCTATCTATCTATCTCTCTCTCTCTCTCTATATATATATATATATATAACCTCTTGTCCATCTCCCTCCTCAAGTTGGATTTATAATAATATTTGTGGTTGGCTAGAGTTCTTTATTTAAGGGACCATTTTGTCTTTAAGTTTAAATAAACCTTTAATCTTCAAAAAGTAATTTTCCCTTTAAATTTATATAAACTAATTGCAATTTAACTAGGAAAAGTTAAAGATTATATATGTGTGTGTATAGATATAATTTTTTTATTTTTTTAATTATCTTGTGGATAACCTTTGTCGAGAATGTTCACAATGCTCATGAATCTATAAATTAATGTCCTAAATTTCCAAGTTGACCATAGTGTTCATTTGTCCAATTAGGACATGAGTTAGTTACAAATACCATATAGACTGTATATACCTTTATAAATTGGTATTTGTAGCTAGGTGCAGGACTCTTGAAATCGTGGGGTCGAGTGGGTTCAACTCCGTCCATTCGGGCCAACGTGTAAAGTGGGGTAGGGTTGAACCGGATTATAATTTTTTGGGCCACTGGAATGCTCGTCCGACCCAATCCTTCTTCGAACCATCGGGTTATCGAGCCAATTTCAACTGAACATATTTTACACATTTTCCCTACAAAAGGTTGTTTAATACCAACTATTCATATTATAATAAATCAATCAATTTAAAATCATAGTTAATACATCAATTTTAAGAGGCATGCAAAGAGAAAGAAGATGAGATGGACTTGCGGGTATGGAACAGAGAAAATAGAAGACTCAGTTTCTTTTTCTTTTATTACACGATGCGCTATGTCTTTTTGATTCCAAATTTATTTATCTTTACATAGTAAAAATTCCAAAAGAAAAAAATGGAGGTATTTTTTTCCTTTAAAAGTAATTGGAGAAAAAAATTTAATCACTCCAAATAAGTTACGTAATGATTAGATCATGCTGATGTGAGTGTTGAGTCTTCTATTTGAAAAATAAAAAAATAAAAAAAAGAAAGTTGGATCATCCCAAGTTTTGTGGGGCAAAATCGGGTTAAGCACATCCGGCCGGTCGCGCTAGCTACTTAGGTCGAGCTAGGTTGAGCCAGTTTTTCTGGCCAATAACACTAAATCCAACCCAATCTATTTTTTTGGATTGGCCGAGCTATCCCATCGAGCCGGGTTCATTTTCAGAGCCCCATTATGGTACAATAAGAATCTGGTTACATATCACAGTATATATGATTAATACAGATTGCAACCTAGAGCAATCTTCCGGTGGAGAAGAAAGATAAGTGATAAAATAACTATGAAATAAAAAAAATACCTGCAAATTATAGTTCTTTTAAAAAAATCCAAAAATATATTTAGAAATGAAAACTAAATGCTGAATTTCTTTAAATGATTTTTGAAATTACAAATTTTATTTTTGTAAATTTACTAATAAATTTGATTTGTTTATAATTAAATCCATGAAAGCAGATATATATTCATTTTTGTTTATTATTTATGGACTTGATTCTTTTGACTTTATATTTTCTATTTTTCAATTTAACTATTTTATATTTTATTTTAAATATAGAATTTGTTATTTTCATAGTCCTGCATTGTCTTTATTTTTCTGTTTTGATTTAAAAAAATATTTATCGTATCATATATTTATGTGTAAATTCTTAGAATTTATTTTTAATTTTCTAAATTATATGTAGTTTCTGATCAAAAAATAGTTTTACTTTTAAAAATTCATTTTTGTTCATAGTTTGTCTAAAATTTATTTGTAATTTAATCTGAACTTTGTAATTTCCATTTAAAGAAAAATCTAAATATTATCTAATTCTTTATTAAATTTTTAAGTCTATTGCCGAAAACAGTAACCAAAAAATTACTTAAGGTGGTAATCCATAAAAATTGTATACATTGACATGCTATGGGATAATTTCTATAGTGCAGCTGTGCAGGTACCAATTTATTGAAAAGAATCATGTTAATTAAAAAAAAGAAAATGTGACATTTTGTAATTAATTTGATAAAATTATATATTGCACTAAAATGGCACTCTTATTGGTGAGTGAAAGCAGGAAAGTATTACGACCGAAGTGATGGACACATGAGGGGGACCTATTTTCAGGTGGGTCAAAGAGTTCGTTTGACGTGGTAATTTTTTTTTTTATAATTATAATATATAATTAGGAGACAAATTTATACCAAGTTGGGGATAAACTAAGGAGGCTAAACACAAACTCTTTAGTGTTATACATCTAAAATATTGAACCAATCACATTTTTCTTAAATATAAAAGGGAGAATATTCTATCTGAGCTCCTAAATCTATCCATGATCCTCGTAAACATTCAACTCAATAAATAAACCTAGAAAATACTAATAATATTGATGTATCAATAAATCGTTTCAATTACAAAAAGAAATGAATAATCAATAATGTTTCTATTCATTTCATTCTATTTTTTAAATCCTTACTCTATTTCTTACACTTAAAAGTACATCATTGATCATTATTAAATAATTATATGATTTAAATAACATAATAATATATTTTATTTAATTAAATTGTACAAAAATGAAGTAAAATACTCATACTAGTATATAATAGCTGAGTATTTGCGGAAAAAACTCTTTCTCTAGGAATTCTCTCTAAGAAACCCTAGATCTCTCACTGCGCCGCTTCTACAACCCCTCCTCCACCCTCTCTAATGGCGGCGACGGCGAGCATTCTGCTCACGTCTGTTGTTAAGGGTGGTGATTTTCCTCCCTTGCCATCCAAAGACCACTACATGCCTAATCAAGGCCCTGCTCCTGTTCCAAATTCGATCTCCTTCCTCAATGTTGCGCAGGGACGATCTGCAACGGAGAGGCTGGAAGGTAGATCGGCCAAAAAGCTTTTCGATCTGTCATCGCTGGAGGGTTTTGGATCTACAGGTGTCTACAGGGGAACCCAAATCGTCCAATTCTCAGAATCTGAAACCGACCTACTTGCATCTCAGTGCAGAATTGTACTGATTGGTAAGTTTTCGCATGGTAGCCCTTCTTTTAAAAGCATCCAAGTGAATCTTGCGGGTTTTGGCTTTATTAGTTCTATGTTTATTGGTGCTATTAATATAAAACACATTATGCTAAAGTTCAGTAACGAGGATGATTTTTAGAGATTCTGGGCTAAGCAAATCGTTCATGTTGGTGGCTTTCCTATGAGTGTTTTTAATGGTCTAATGACTTTGATACTAAATCTGAATCCCCTATTGTTCCTGTGTGGGTTTCGTTCCCAGCTTTGCCTCTTCATCTATTTGATAAGAAGGCTCTATTTAGAATTACTTCTTTGATAGGACAGCCGCTTCAAATAGATGAAGCTACGACTGATAGAACTCGTCCCAGTGTGGCTAGAGTGTGTGTGGAGCTTGATCTTACAAAATCCAGACCTGATGAAATCTTCATTGGGTGTGGGGACAACTTAGTTACTCAAAAGGTTGTTTATGATAAAACCCCTTCCTATTGCTCAAAGTGTAATCATCTGGGTCATATGGCTTTTGACTGTTTTAATGAGGAATACAAGAAGAAAATTGCTGCTAAATCTGGTGTAGGTAAAAAACAAAATGTTGTTAATGTCCCTAAAAAAAATTGGGTCCCTAAGTCAAACCAACAGGTCAATAACCCCAACGATGTTTCTAATGGGTCTAAGGAAAATGGTGAGGTTTGTGAGGGGGGTGGGTAGAGGTGACCCTAAGCTTAGTAATCTGGACTAAGGCAAAGGTGTTGCCCTCACACCTGAACCAAATCAGGATAATGCTGAAAAACAATTTGAAACATTAACCAATGGGGCTGAGGGGTCTAGAGCTGGTACTTCCAAAGGGTTTGATGCTATACAACCTCATGAGAATTCATTTTCCAAATTAGCTCTTAGTGTTAATGATGATGATCTTATATTTGATGATATTGAGAAATGTTTTGACACTAATCCTGTGGTTCATAAGTCTGCATTGCATGAAATGGTTGATGAGGATGAGCTGGAAGAGTTGCAAACTATCTCTTGTGATGAGGAGCTAGTGTCTGAACCTAGAAGGAAATCTGGTAAGAAGAAAAACAAGAGGAAAAAGAAAAAAGGTAATGCCCCCCAGAAAATTCTAACTAGAAGGGGTATAGCTCTCTCCCAAGGTAAATCCCCTAGTTCCCAATGATTGTGATTACTTGGAATTTGTGGGGTCTTGGTAACCCCAAAACTAGAAGATATTTGAAAAGCTTGATTCATAGGAAAAAAACCTGATATTCTTGCTGTTTTGGAAACTAAAAGTGCTGTTATTGATCATTCTATAGTTCATACATTGGGATTTCAACATGTCTGTGCTAATAGTAATGGTAAGATTTGGGTTATGTGGAACGATCCTTTATCCGTGAATATGTGCTTCTCTTCTGATCAGTTGTTGGATGTTGAGGTGATTAACCCCATTCTCAATTGTTCATTTTTTGCCTCATTTGTTTATGCTTCATGTTCTAGAAAGATTAGATTAGAGCTGTGGGACCAAATTAGGAATAACTCTCATGCGGGTGAGTCTGGTTAATAATTGGTGATTTCAATACTATATTTGTTGTTGATGAAGGGGCGGGGGGGTTCCTCTTAAACTTAAATCTATGGATGATTTTAATAACTTGATTAGTGATTGTGCCCTTGTGGATGCTGGGTTTTCTGGCTCTCCTTACACGTGGCATGCTAACCATGTGTTTGAGAGGCTGGATAGAGCCTTAGTTTCTGCTGGGTTGGCTGATTTGTTCAATAAAATTGAGATGAAACATCTTGTTAAAGGCCCTTCTGACCACTGTCCGTTGTCTATTTCTTTGTCTTCTAAAGGTTTTGTTTCAAAACCTTCCTTCTGCTTTTTAAATGCTTGGACCAAGCATCACACCTTTCTGAAAGTGTTTGAGGATTCTTGTTCTCTTCCTGTGGAGCAGTTTGATATGTGTAAGGTCCAACAAAAGCTTTTCCGTTTGAAAGAATGTCTTAAAACTTGGAATAAAACCACCTTTGGGAATATTTTTGATAGAGTTAAACAAGCTGAACTTGCCCTTGAATCTCAGGATGCAGTCTACTTGAATGACCATACAGATTCCCAACTCATCCTGTTAAAGCAAAAGCAAGCAGAGCTGCCCCTTGCTTTAGCTATGGAAGAGTCCTTTTGGAAACAAAAATCAACCTGTAAATGGTTGAAGGAAGGTGAAAACAATACAACCTACTTTCATGCTTTGGTTACAAATTAAAGATATAAAAGCAGAATTAGTGAAATTATTGTTGATGATGTTTGCATAAAAGATACCAATATGATTAATAAATCTGCTTGTGAGATTTTCCAAAAAATGTTCACTTCGGAAGGGGTTAATATCCATAGTTCTGCTTTTAGCACCATTAAACCTCTGGTGTCTATGGATAGTGCTTTAAACCTTTGCAAACCCCCTTCTATGGAGGAACTCTCTGTTGTTATACATGCCTTGGATAAAGACAACATGGCTGGTCCTGATGGATTCTCTGCTTTCTTTTTCCAATCTTGCTGGAAGATTGTTAAAGCGGATATATTTGAAGCTGGTAGGGAGTTTTTTTTGGGAATCCCAATGCCTAGGAGCTTCACATGCACCTCTATAACACTCATTCCCAAGAAAAGCAAACCCATGTCTTGGTCTGATTTCAGGCCCATTAGTTTATGCAACGTCATCAATAAAATTTTCACTAAGTTGATCAACAATAGGTTGTCTCCTCGTCTTCCGACATTAATTCTCCCTACTCAATGTGGTTTTGTTCCCTCTAGGTACATTTCTGATAACATCATTTTAGCTCAAGAAATGGTTCATGATCTCAATAAACATAGTAAAAATGGGAAAATGATTCTTAAAATTGACCTTCAGAAGGCATATGATAGAATAGAGTGGCAGGCCTTATACAAGATTCTTTCACTTCTTGGATTTCCTAGTCTTTTTATTACTTACATTGCTAATTCTGTTAATAATTCATAGTTTTCCTTGTTGATTAATGGCTCTCTTACTGGATTTTTCAAATCCAATAGAGGCATTAGACAAGGGCACCATCTCTCTCCTTCTTTATTTGCTATCTTCTCTAATGTTCTGACTTGTGGCCTTGTAGAATTATTTGACATTGTTCCTGATTTGAGATTCTACAAGAAAGGTATGCAGATTCCTTCCCTCTCCTTTGCTGATTATACGGTGGTTTTCCCTACTACTAAGATTTTTTCTTTAAAAAAATTGCTCTATTTTTTGAATAAGTTTGAGTGTGCTTCTGGGTAGAAAGTGAACTATACAAAAGTTCTGTTATTTTTAGCAAATACACTTCTAGCTATAGGAAAAGAAGGATTCTGGAAATTTCATATTTTGTTGAGGAGAAACTCCCCTTTAAATATCTTGGTGTTCCCCTCTTTAAAGGGAGAGTAAAAAATGCCCTTTTTCAAGAGATTATTGAGAAAATTAGTTCTAAATTTCTAGGGTGGGATAAGCTGTTCCTTGGTATGGGAGGGAGGCTTAAACTCATTTCAAGCGTACTCTCTTCCATTCCCATATATACATTGTGAGCTGTGGGACCTACTAAATCTGTTATTGACAAAATCCATAAACTTTTTAATGCTTTTCTATGGGGTTCTACTACTGAAACAAAGGCATATACATTGGTCTTCTTAGGAAAAGATTAGTTTTCCTAAAAAAGAAGGGGGGCTTAGGGTTAGGAGCTTATATGATGTTAATAAAGCTTTTGCTATTTAGGCCTGGTGGAAAATGAGAACATCTGGTGCCTTATGGTGCAAATTTCTTGCTGAAAAATACTTGAAAATTACCCATCCTTTCAATGCGAATTTTAGACCTAACCAATCTCACTTTTGGAGAAGGTTATTGCAGGTGCAAATGTTTGCTGATCAACATATCTTTTGGAGGCTGGGGAAAGGTAATATTTCGTTCTGTTTTAACAATTGGTGTCCTCTATCCCCTCTTTGCCACCATGTTGGGGTATTCAATTATTTTGATAGGGTTGGTGATTTCTGGAAAGAGGATCAGTGGGATCTTAATGCTCTTAATGTTGTTCTGCCTATGCATGTGATCTCTTCTTTCTCCCATCTGAAACTGAATCTGTTAGCTGATGATATTCCTGTCTGGAAGTATTCTTCCAATGGTCTCTTTACTCTTTCCTCCACTTGGAACTCACTGAGACTTTCCAAGCCTGTTACAGCTTGGAGTCAATGATGTGGCCCAAATCCATCCCCAAATCTCAAGCCGCATTTCTTTGGAGGTTATTAAATAACTTTTTAGCCCTTGATAATAACCTCACCAAAAAGGGGTTTGAGGTCATATCTTGGTGTTAATTCTGCCATTCTGCTTCTAAGGAAACTGATCATATTTTTGTAAATCGTCCTATTTCTTGGTCTGTATAGGAACACTTTGCTACTTAGTTCCACATTTCTATATCTCCCAACACCAATGTTCAGACCCTTCCGGGGTTATGGTTTGCCAAAAAACAGTCCCATGAGCACATTTGTATAACCCTTCCTTTCCTTGTTTTTTGGCAAATCTGGTTAGCCAGGAACCTGTCTAAGTTTCAGGACCAAATGCTTACAGCTTCTCAAATCCAAAGAAGGGTAGTGGATAAGCTTAGAGACCTCTCTAATGCTAACCTCCTTCCTTTTGGGTTTTGGAGAGGCTATTGGTATTTGGCTGCAAGTTGGAGGATTCCTGTGCTAATCAAGAAAGAAAGAAAAAAACTGATTTTGATTCGATGGTTACCCCCAAATGATGGTGTTTTTAAATTAATACTAATGGGGCTTCAAAAGGCAATCCCGGCTTGGCCAGAGCTAGTGGCATTATCCATGGTCCTAATTCTTTGTTTCGGGCTGGATTCTATAAATTCCTGGGCTCATGTAATTCTTTGAGAGCTGAAATTTTGGTTGTGATTTATGCTCTTGAACTGTATATTAGATTGGAAATTTTTACGGTGTGGCTTGAAGTTGACTTCCTTGTGCTATTCCAAATTATTAGCAAAGATGCAAGGGGTCATTGGTCCCTTCAAGATGTTCTTGCAGATTTTAAAAGATTGGAACATGTGATGAATATTCGTATATCTCACATACACCGTGAGGGGAACTCGGCAGCGGACCATCTCGCCAACATTTCTGCCAAAAGAAGATCAAGTTTTAGATTTCCATCATAGGCGCTCCAATGGCCTAAATTTCCCTATGTAATGAACTTTCTGCTTTGCTAATACACAGGTTGAGGATCCGCCTTAATCCTCCACCAACTTGATGATTTGCCAAAAAAAAAAAAAGTATATAATAGCAAATTATCATGGCGTGGTGGCAGTGCCCCCTTGGCCCCAATGTTACCGGATCAGATATTTTCAGGAAAAACCCACATCTTTACAATCTCTCGCTCCTATAAAGAATTTTGGGTTTGGAGGAGCAATGGAAGCTCGAATCTCAAACAAAAAACACTAGGTGGGATTAATATAAGACCGACTTGAGGACCACTCATGAAATATATAAGCATATGTATACAACAAGAGTAGCGTACAATAGTATATAGTTGATTAGATTAGCACAATGTAGAGGAAAGAAAACTACTATTAAACTTTACATACAACACGTGACATGGCTTCTTCCTAAAGTGATATTTTTCGCATTTAATTATATATATATATATGTGTGTGTGTGTGTGTGTGTTTGGTCTAAACATATTTTTTTGGGGCAAATCCCTCTCCCTTTAAAGAAGGTGGTGGAAAAGTGTGACTAGTGTTTGAGAGGAGGAGGAAGCATGAATGTTGCTTTAACATCTCAATTTTACAAGCTTTGTCTAAACCCATGCAAAATTCGGGAAATCAGTATCCTAATTAGCTCTTTTAATTTCTTACCACGTTTATGTAAGGGTGTGACTGGCTCGGGTTTCGACGGGTTTAGTTCGTCAGGTCGGATATTCAATTAGATAGGTCCAGATAACATAACCTGCACAACTACCGACCTAGCGGGTACCTAACGCGTGGGGAAGGGTTTGTAGAGAACCTTTCGGTTCGGGAGTTGGGATTATGGAAAAATGAGAATCTTCAATGTTATCCTTTTAATTTTAAACTTAACCCACTGAAGTTGGTTTATATATTTAAAAGTCGGGTACTTGAAAAAGTTGGAAAAGAATGACAAAGTATAATTATAAGGACATTAAGAATTGGTACTAACGATATAAAATAATATTCCAAGATACAATAACTTGAAAACTAAAGTTTAAAGCTATGTTGAACAATTCGTTGGTGCTACTAGGCCATTTAAACTCACTACTGCATAAACTAGTTAATGTATTAGCTTATATATTCATTTAAATTTTCTTTTAGGGTAAATATAACTTCATGATTACGAGACCAACGTCACTCTGCAATCAAAAAATGTTACTATGTCATAAAATATCTTTTGTCTACCATTTTTTGAAACGACAAATATTGTCTCTAAAACAATTACATGTAACGATAAAATATTTGTTAGGAACTTTATGTATAGTTTCGATGATGACAAAATCTCTATTGTAAGTAGAGGTGGCAAAATCGACCCGGCCCGAAAATCTAAGTATATTATAGGGGAATACCCCAGCCCGGGCGGACTAATTTTAGGTCTGACCAGATCTTGGACCGGCTCGACCCGGTCCGAAATATGGCGTTGGCCCGACGGGCCCGACTCGATCGGGCCAGGCCGCCCGAATTGCCACCTCTAATTGTAAGGTAAGAACTAGTGCCCACATGAATTATGTACTTATTTTAATAGGTAATGGCTAGTACTACTTAGGCTAAATCACATCAAGCACGCAACAAGGACGTCAAGGCTACATGCAGCAGGGAAGTCTAAGGAAGCACTATGGAAAGAAAACTGCCGTGAGCACACAGTTTGGTTGCTATGCTAATCCAACATACGACATTGCTTGCAACAAGGAAGATACAACCATCAAGCAAGCAATAGTTATGTCCACAGTGTCAAGGGTCAAAGTCAAAAGTCAGGGGATTGATTTAAAAAATATAGCCAGTAGAGACAAGATTCAAACCTTGTACTGACTATCTAATTATGTGGGTACACGTTACCTGACAAAAACTAAAAGAAACACTGGATACTAACAACAAGCCACCACCACTCTAACCTATACAAGGAGCATTAAATGTCAACGCAAATATTTTCTCACTCTTCAACTGGAAGATATCCTAAATGCTATAAATAGAGCGAGATGGAGGACCAAGCAAAGGCTACCGATTTATTGAGCAACTGTTACTTTGCACTAAGCACTCAAGCATTCTTTTCAAAGCTTCAATGCATACATCACTCTGATAATCTTTCAAGTGTTTTGTGCAAAGTATACAAGAGTAAATAGCAGCATCAAGAGTATTTAAGTGAAGATTCAAGCTGCATTTAGATTCTCAAGTCAAGCTAGCTCTCAAGCTTTGCCTCGGACCTAATCCTTCTCAAACTAGGAAGCTTGCACACATCTTAACTGACTGCTATTCAAAGTAAATTAGTTGTTTAGAGGAATGTATGTATAGTAGAGGAGTAGCTTTTCGAGGATAGGCAAAAACTGCTGTAAGGAGTTAAGTTGGACTTAGACTTTGGCATTAATGAGTTTGTACCGTGTGAACAACTTAGTGAATTTTCCCTGCGTGAGGGAAGAGTGGACGTAGAAGGATTACCCCAACCTTTGAACCACTATAAACTTTGCGTCTACTTTTATATTACTTTTACTTACTAATGCTGTCATACTACTTATGTACTGCGTTGATTTGTAAGAAAACTGATTTGCATAATATTCCGCTGCATAAAACTCTACCTGAGCATTGCTTACTTTAAGTAACCTAAGAGCAGTCTGCTTTATGCCTACTGTCTTAAGTCAGCTAACTGTATTAACTTGCTGTAAGAACAAGTTTCTTACAGTAGGCAGCAAAACACTGCTCAATGTATTTAAAAAGAAAAATCGTGTTAGAGGTTTATTCACCCCTCCCCCCTCTAAACCTCTACCACTTGGGACCTAATATCGTACAAATAATTTAAAGTAACTTTTAGACATTTTCAGAGACAAATAGTTGTTACAAAGAATGATTATATGCATTTGGGGTGACATTTTATCGTCACAAATAATATTATGATCGAATAATTGAGACGACTAATTAGTAACGATATGTTGTCACGCGTCATGTATGCATGCATTTAGGTTGATTTAGATGAGCAAATTATAGCATTTGCATGCATTATTGGTCGGTTTGCTTAGATTCATTATATTGTGTTGTATGACGTATGTGTTCTTGTTTTGAAGTTAATTAGGTGGTTTTTAGCTAAAACGTCCCTTTAGACGAAGATTGACAAGCATACGAGCAAAGAAAGTGGTGAAACGATGAAGTTTGGAAGAAATTATGCCACAAGACCCACTCAGTCGAGTGGGAATAGGCCCACTTGGTCAAGTCGGAAGAAGAAAAAAGTGCATAAAGTCAAAGTTTCCATTAGATCGAGTCAATACAACCAACTCGCTCGAGTGGCAGAGAAAAGTGAAGGGCTCGACCGAGTCAATGAAACTAACTCGGTCGAGTATAGAATTCGAATCAAAGACGAGCTTGGCACACCAGGCCAACTCGGTCGAGTTAGCTTAAGCAACTCGGTCGAGTTGGTTATGACAGTTTACGCGTTTTACACGTGTTTTGCCCTATTTCTAGCCCGTTTCAACTCCGATCCTCCCCAACTTATAAGTAGAGTCTCTCCAAGTCCAAAAAACATCATCTCATATTATAAAAGTACCTTGGAGGCTTGGATTGAAGAGTAAAGAACGCAAAGCAAAGACAATCAAGATCAAAGACTTCGGATTTTGTTGTTTCCTCTTTGTTCTTATATTTTGAGAATGTTAGTCTATGAATATTTTGGATGTTAATAATAAACATGTTGTCTAATAAAAGTTGTGACAAATCCTCATTATTTCAGACTATTTTTTGTTGTCTCAAAAGACCATTTTTTCTTGCAATATGTTCTAGTGATTCCGGAACATCTCCGATCACTCCCATAGGAAAGCCAAAAGAAAAGGAGTACAAAGTTAAATGGTGAACTAAAACGTTTGCAGAATGTTTAGCCAAACTAAATCTAACGGAATGAAAATCATGCAAAAAGGAACAAATTTCAGAAATAATAGACCGAAGATAGGTCAAAATCACCCTACCTTTCATGCAACTTGTGGAATAAACTTACGTTATCCGTCTATATCTCGACTCTCGTCAGTTGGAGCTTATTCGTCAAAATTTTGCAACCACTATAAAAGAAGAGAAACCCACTAGATGTTGTGTTTTTGCTTTTTTTGCCACATGATAGGCCCATTTAACATCATATTGCCTAGTTTTCAAATTTTTCCATATGAGTTTGTCAACTCCGAGGCTCTGGTGGATGGGAATAGCTCATATTTTCAATGCTTCCTCCTTATCGAAAAGACAATTCACGAACTCTTTATTTCATGTATTGTGGTCCGGGTGGATGAGATCATGGACCTGTTAGATTTGTATAATGAAAGCAAAACCTTTTATATACAATGTTTCCAATTATTCACTATTTATCTCCTACTGATTATATTTGCACTTTCACTATGTGTATGTCCCCATATCTCTTGCAAATAAGTAGATCATATGGTGTGTTGAAGATCACATAATATCATATGATTGGTTAAACTTAATGAGATATAAAATGTAAATTACAGCTCAGACAACTTGAGGACGAGTCGTTGGTTTAGGCTGCAGTATTAAGTAGGAATAGTTTATCTTGACTATTTACTTATACTGGTACGTATTTACGTATTGATATGACCACAGTGAGATAAGTTCTTCTGCCTGACCTTAGTGAAGAACTAGAGATCTTGATGACTTATAATAATCTAAAGCCCAATAAGATTACAATTATGAATGCTTGTTTGTGTGTCACTTTGATTTACTATGGGCAAGAGTTAAGTTATAACTTTTATACTATGTGTTTTCGGTGACAACAACTTGCATATAATAATTGGTAATTTGGATTTAGGTAACCATATCCGTTTAGGATGATGATATCCCCTTAAGGAGTACAAAAGGTTTATTGTACTAAACCCTGCAGGTTGATTAAATTCAGGTACAATAATAAGGTTAAGTGGTACTACTTTAGGAATAAATAAGAAATTAATTAATTTAAGTTGTCAGAGGCTTTAATTAATTAATGGATATTCGATATCTTAAATACGGTGATTAATTAAGTCTAATTCAAACCCCGACTCAACTCGAGAATAAAGGGGTAAGTCAGTATTAATTCTCTAGTGGAATGAATTAATATTTATGAATTAATTAAGTTCTGGGCTGAACAAGGAAGAATTAATTCATAGTTAGACCCATCTTTATTTCTTGTATTTGATCCCTGGACTGGCCAATATAGACTCCTAGTCCAAGTAGGAATAGAGAATCAAATTCCTAACAAGGAATTAAATTCCTAATCCTAGAAGGAATTAAACTACTAGGCTTGGCCCACACTCAACCATGTATTATAAATACATGGTCTCTCATTCTGTGAAAAAAGAAGAATTAACACTAAAAAAAAATCACTCAATTGAGAGAAAGAGAGAGTAGGCGGCGGCAGCGGTTTAAGGTGTTCCTTCCCACTTGGAATTCTTCAAAGTTTGTCGTCCATCCGGCGTTGAGGATTGAGTAGGGGATACAGTCCGGAAGGTCAAGATGAGAGTCAGAAATCATTCAATCAAAAATCGACCTCTTGTAAACAACTATCAGGTCGAACCCCTTAACTCCTATGTGTTATAGGCGCATGTTAGGGTTTATATAAATTTATAGATCCACCTCTAGGGTTAATCAATAAGGATACAAATTATGACAACCAAGAAGGGTCTTAGGGAAAGGGATTAATTATATTACTCTTCTCAAGAGTATTATAATATATATAATTCCTACAACTGGTATCAGAGCCTGGTCTTGGCTCCGTCAGATATAATTTGTTTATTGATTATGTATGTGCACTGTGTATGTATAATTTTGTCATTCTTCGTGGGTCGTTTTACGTCATGTTTGTTGGCGTTGGGTTATTTTTTACCACGAGAAAATCTGTGGTTAGAATAGGTTCGTTTTTGCTTGTATTTTATTGAAAAATCTGTTAAAGTCGAAGAACGAAGACGAAGAACACGAAAAATGCGAAGAACTCAGTAGCAGTAGGCCCCGACGCTTGGCAGCAGCAGCCTCGGCATCCGACAACAGCTGGCCCCGGTGGCCGACAGATTTCGGTTGATGGGGCGGCGGCGGCTTGGGTTTGCAAACCCTAGCAGATCGTTGCCATGCACGGGCCTGAGCACGTGCGAGGTGCTGGGCTTCGGCCCAGCAGGTCCCGACGGCTCTAAACGGCTTGGCACCTTCGGCCGTGGCGTGAACGTAGGCTAGGGTTTCGGCCCGACAGTCCATTGGCTCATGCATCCTGTTTACGAGCCCAGTATGTTTTTGTTTTAGCCCAGTCCGTACCTGAGTATGCGAGGCCCAACGTGAAGGCCCAAGAGACTTGAAGATTTGTATTTCCTAAATTATTGTAATAGTTTAGGATTTAATTTTTCCATGTTGAGCCACGAAGAATGAATTTTATTTATTTTTATCGTTTCTTTATTGTTCAATGGATGAATGATATTTATTATCATGTTTATTATGTCTACGTGATTTATTAATTGCGCTTAGACTATCATGCTAGGACCTTATCGTATATTAGCATATTTAAATTCTCCAAGCATGCTTTATTTGTTGTGCTTCGTTTTTATTTATGCTTAGGATTACGTGTTGTTGCATGGACAAACCTTTTGAAGTAAAAGACTAAGCAAAACCCGATAATTTTAATTTCTAAAAATAGTCAAAAGACCTCCACAAGGTAGCACCCACAAGAGGAGTTGTGCATTTTGGCAAGAAAGGAAAGCTACAACCGAGATTTATTGGACCCTATGAGATCTTGGAACGTGTGGGAGAGGTGGCATATCGCCTTGCACTGCCACCCGATCTCTCCGGCGTACATAATGTTTTCCATGTTTCCATGCTGTGGAAGTATGTATTTGACCCGAAACACGTGATTCGCCATGAAGGGCTAGAATTTGAGAATGATTTGTCCTACGAGGAAAGGCCGATTGCTATACTCGATCGAAAGATCAATAAGCTACGAAACCGGGAGATTCCCCTAGTAAAGGTCCAATGGAGTCGCCATGGCAAAGAAGAGGCCACTTGGGAGCTCGAGAGTGAGATTTTGGCCCTATACCCAGACTTGCCAAGATTAGGTAACTTCTAAATTTCGAGGACGAAATATGTTTTTTAGAGGGGGAGGGTGTAACGACCCGAATTTTCTAGTTGCATTATTTTATTTGAATATATATTAGTTGCATTATTTTTGTGCGCATTATACTTGTTGTGATTATTTTCTTACACGTGCATAATTATAGATCCTTTTAAGTAATGGTATGAATAATATTTTTAACGGATCGGGATACAGAATTTTAATTAGACAACACTTAGACGCTACATTACCCAATGATAAGAGAAGTCTACATTTTATGGCAAGTCCTCTCCATAGTATTATTTCTCAAAACTAATGGCTAAATTCCATGGGTTTTATACCCACATTATTACTCAAAACTAGCAGCCGATACCACGGTTTCATTCCCACGGTTTTGTGCTTGATAGGTCTATAAATAGAAGTGTGAGGAAGTCTTCATTCCATCACCTCCTCCCACCAAAACATAGCTTGAAGTCTTCCTTTCTTCTCCCCCAAAGCATAGCTGGTAAGTCTTCTTTCTTTCCATCTCAAATTTTTCATCCCCAGCCACCGAAATACGGCGAAGTCGCAGGAAAACTGACCCGACGGCTTTTTAGACTCGTCGGATCAGCTACTGCCCCATTTTCATTTTTGTCTCTTTATCAAAACCCATATTTTATTATATAATACGATAGTGCTTGGCGAGAGGATTCCGAAACAGTTTTCGGAATTGCAATCCGAGGTCTAGAACTCCGGTTATGGCCGGTCAAAGTTTAGGCGAAACCTATATAACCGAACCACCTTCAAAGAGTCATAGCTTGTTGTTCCAAACTCCGATTCTACTGTGGTTGGTCATTCTGGAAAGCTCTTGACGAGAGCTTTCCATAGCCGTGTCTTAATTATAATTCCGACGACCGAATCATCAGTAAAGCTTGGTCAAAGTTGCTGCAGAAATTCTTGTACTATTTTTTAAAAAAATAAATTAGATATTCTTTAAGGGCTAAAATGCAATTTTTTATTTCAATTTCTATCAGCCTATTTGGAAGTCAACAAATCCATGTATTTACGAAAATTCCACTTCCCTTTTTATACAAATTTGCCACTATTTTTCTAGAAATTACAAAATGGTCCCTCAACTTGTATAAAATTACAAATTTTGCTCCAATTCTTCAATTTATATTTAAAGCCTAGTACCCACATTTGCTAAGACAAGTATTCTATATTGTAGGACTAAAAGAAGTTGAAGTAGAAGAGGACCTCTGTCTAGAGAAGGACTATACAACCAACTAGTCGTACACACTTCTAGGTGAGGAATCTCTATGTGGCTATTTTATGTTGTCTACTTGTTTTCATGCAAATTATTGTCATAATGGCTTTTACATTAATGTTGCATACGCCTATGTTTATGTGACAAATATGTGAAATTTATGTGAACTTGTGTGAAATTTATGTGAAGTTACGGGTAAAACCATATTATGTGTATTGTATACGGGTAATACCGTACTAGCTATGTTAGGACTGCGGGTAACACCTAATCCTCGGGTCGCTCCCGAATATGCTATGCTTTTCAAAAATCTTACGGGTAAAACCGTATATGCTATGCTTTTCAAAAATCTTACGGTTAAAACCGTACATGTTATGCTTTTCAAAAACTTTACGGGTAAAACCGTATATGCTATGCTTTTCAAAAATTGTACGAATAAAATCGTACATGCTACGCTTTTCAGAAACCTTACGGGTAAAACCGTACATGCTACGCTTTTCAAAAACCTTACGGGTAAAACCGTACCTGCTATGCTTTTCAAAAATCGTACGGGTAATACCGTACATGCTACGCTTTTCAAAAACCTTACGGGTAAACCGTACATGCTATGCTTTTCAAAAACTTTACGGGTAAAACCGTATATGCTATTCTTTTCAAAAATTGTACGGGCAAAACCGTACATGCTACGCTTTTCAAAAACTTTACGGATAAAACCGTATACGTTATGCTTTTAAAAAATCGTACGGATAAAACCGTACATGCTATGCTTTTCAAAAACCTTACGGGTAAAACCGTACATGCTATGCTTTTCAAAAGCCTTACGGGTAAAACTGTACATGCTATGCTTTTCAAAAACCTTACGGGTAAAACAGTACACGCTAAGCTTTACGGGTAAAACCGTACACAATTATGCTTACGGGTAAAACCGTATACGATTATGCTTACGGGTAAAACCGTATATGATTATGCTTACGGGTAAAACCGTATATGTTATGGATTGAAAGATCACCCTCGGGTCGCTCCCGAATATGCTATGCTGCTTGAGCGGGGCAACACGTGCCCCACCTATGTGCTCCTATGTGTATCTATATATTATGTATATATGTGTATATTTTTTTTAATTTAGAGTCCATCATGTTTTCGGGTGTGTTTTATGTGTTGATGGTATATGCATTTTTTATGTAACTGTCCATTATTGCAATTCTTTGTATGACATCTAAGTGGGCAACCGAGTGAACCCACGGAGTGTTTTTCTCGAACACTCACCTCCTCATTTCAGGAACTAACGTGGAAGAGGATTGAAGATGGATGTGGGCCCTCGTCTGAAGTGAAAGTTACTGATAATTGATAAAGAACTTTATTAAACTCTATTTTGTGGGTCATGTAAGCAAACTGTGAAGATTTTGTTACGCACTTCCGCTTTAAACTTTGTTAAGCTACTTTTTCAAACTATGCGACCTCTATTTTAAAGTTATGTTGAACTATCTTGAAGTAATTATGAACTTCTGCTTGTTTTAAGATTGCGTCAATGTGATTTACAAACATCTTTTGAGTATTTATTATTTCGAGCAAGAAAAATAATTTTTCATCAATTAAAGTTCAACGATTTTTTATAGATTTTAGTGATGTTGCCCATTTTTCTATTAAATATAAGTTTCTTTGAGATGGGGACGTCACAGTGTGGTATCAGAGCAAGGTCTACTTTTTTTGGAGACTTGCTCACTAACGTTTTCCAAAGATTCGTCTCAAGAAGGAAAAAAAAAAAAAAAAAGGGTTCTCCAGAATTTATTTTCAAATTTATGTTCTCCAAATTTCTTTTGAAAGGTTAAAAGTGTTCTAAACGTATTTCCTTTCAAAATTCAAACTCAAATCAAATAGCACTTCGAGACGAGACTTACATCCATCTTCAATCCGTCCCGAAGCTCGGTATATTTTCTTAGTTTATATATGAGGTTTTGAACTTTTGATGCATACTTTATGAGTCGTGTCGTATACGAACCTCCCCTTGTATTAAACGAGGAGTTAGGATGAGAAAAACAGGGTTAACTTGGGCATTTAAGGATTTTGCTTGGTTATTAGAATAGACCATGGCACGTAGAGGTCGCCCTCGTCGAAATGAGCCACCTACCCAAGATCCGCCTACTCCAAGACGAAATAGTCCAGCTCAGGAGCCAGTTGCACCGAATGCTGAGTTTCCAACCCAGGATTTTATCGCCATAGTTAGGGGACTGGCTCAACACTTTAATGCCACCCAAGCATCCGTTGCACCCACAACACCGCACACCAATGAAAACTCTGTAGTTCATCAGTTTCGAAGGTTTCAGCCACCCACCTTTAATGGAAAAGGAGACCCTGCTGAAGCTGAGGAGTGGCTTAGAGCGCTTGATAGACTTTTCACTCACCTGAACTGCACCGATAGACAGAAAATATCGTGTGCCACCTTCCAACTTACAGAGGATGCTGGATTTTGGTGGGAGTCCTACTGTAGGACCCGAACTCAGGCTCAGATGGAAACAATGACGTGGAATGATTTCAAGGAAGCGGTCATGCAAAACTATTTGCCACGCTCTTATCGTGAGGGGAAGGAAACGGAGTTCATGTACCTGAAGCAAGGGACTATGACTGTAATGGAATATGAGAGGAAGTTCACACAACTCTCCCGCTATGCCGTTCACATGGTCGATTCAGATGAAAAGAAGTCTCGTCGTTTCGAAAGGGGACTACGTCCCGAGATCGGATGCATTCTAGCTGGACAAGGGGCTATGACTTATGGTGAAGTGGTCGAACGAGCTCATGAGATTGCTACCAGATTGAGGTTGGACGATGCACTTAAGAAGCCAGTAGGAACCACAAGCAAAAAGAGATGGGCAAATCAGGTGCCGGTTCAGAACAAGCAAGCTAGGACCGGGGGCAATCGTGGACCTAATACATTCAAGGATATACCTGCTTGCCCTAAGTGTGGGAAACACCATGGTGGAGAGGGTCTCTATGGATTTGGAAGATGTTTTCATTGTCACCAGCTGGGCCACACCGTTAACAATTGTCCAAACCCAGGGAACAGAGACAATGACAAAGGAAAGGCCAAGGTAGGACAACCCATTGGCGGCAGAGCTCGTGCTTATGCTTTGACCATAGAAGAAGCAGCTGAGGACCCAGGAAACCAAGAAAGAAATGCCAACAGTTGAGGATGTGCCAATAGTAAGGGAATACAGTGATGTTTTCCCAGAAGACTTGCCCGATTTACCACCAACCCGACAAGTGGAGTTCACGTTAGACCTACTTCCAGGAGCAGCACCTGTGTCAAAGGCGCCCTACAGAATGGCACCAAAGGAACTGCAGGAACTAAAGGTTCAACTACAAGAGTTACTGGATAAAGGATTTATCCGACCAAGTGTGTCACCTTGGGGAGCTCCGGTATTGTTCGTTAAGAAGAAGGATGGGACCTTTCGAATGTGCATTGACTACCGGGAATTGAACAAACTCACGATTAAGAACAAATATCCGCTTCCCCGGATTGAGGATCTTTTCGATCAATTAAAGGAAGCCAGCGTGTTCTCTAAGATTGACCTTAGGTCGGGTTATCATCAAGTGAGGATTAAGGAAGGAGATATACCTAAGACGGCGTTTAGAACATGTTATGGACATTATGAGTTCGTGGTTATGCCTTTTGGACTCAGCAATGCACCGGCAATATTTATGGATCTCATGAATCGAGTTTTCCATCCTTATCTAGACAAGTTTGTGATTGTCTTCATCGATGACATCTGGTCTTCTCACAAGATAGGACTCATCATGAGGAACATTTAAGGGTCACCTTAGAAACCCTTCGCAAGGAGAGACTTTATGCCAAATTCAAGAAGTGTGAATTTTGGTTGGACAAGGTAGTCTTTCTTGGACATATAATCTCAGCCAAAGGAATTGAAGTGGACCCAGCTAAAGTAGAGACAGTCAGTAACTGGAAGACGCCGACCAATGTGAATGAAGTTCGTAGTTTTCTTGGTTTAGCAGGGTACTACAGAAGATTCATCGAAGGTTTTGCGAAGATTGAAGTACCCCTAACACGTCTAACCCAGAAAGGTGTTAGTTTTCAATGGACGGATAGGTGTGAGAAAAGTTTCCAGGAGCTGAAGAAGAGGTTGATTATTGCACCAGTCCTGACTATACCCGATGGAAGTGAGGGATTCGTTATCTACAGTGATGCATCTAAACTTGGTCTTGGTTGCGTCCTGATGCAAAATGGAAAGGTGGTAGCCTACGCCTCCAGACAATTGAAGAAACATGAGGAAAACTATCCAACCCATGACTTAGAACTTGCTGCTGTTGTTCATGCTTTGAAGATATGGCGACACTACCTCTATGGTGGGAGATGCGAGATAAACACGGACCACAAGAGCCTCAAGTACCTACTTGAACAGAAAGAGTTGAATATGAGGCAAATGAGGTGGTTGGAATTAGTCAAGGACTACGACTGCACCATCCTCTATCATCCAGGGAAAGCTAATGTGGTTGCTGATGCTTTGAGCCGTAAAGGAGGAGGAAGAATAACTTGTATGTTGACCAGTCAAGAACGACTGGTTGAAGAGTTCAATAAGATGAAGCTGGAAGTTGTAGTGCCACCAGCTAGGACTAGCGCAGTCATAGCAGCCTTCGTTGCAAAGCCCACACTTCGAGAGAAGATAGTCGAAGCTCAGTGTAGAGATGAATTTCTGGAGAAGCTGAGGAGAAGAGCCACGGATGGTACCATCAAGGGATTTCCCATAGTTGCCGACGGTGCTTTACTATTTTGCAGTAGAATATGTGTGCCAAAGGATGAGGATATCCGCAGAGAGATTCTAGAAGAAGCGCATAGTACTCCATATACTGCTCACCCGGGAATCAATAAGATGTACCAAGATTTAAGGAAAGTCTTCTGGTGGAGGAGTATGAAGAGGAGTAGTCTTGTTCGTCCAAAGATGCTTAACTTGCCAACAGATTAAGGCCGAACACCAACAACCAACTGGTCTCCTACAACCGCTGGAGATACCAGAATGGAAGTGGGAACACATTACAATGGATTTTATCGTTGGATTACCAAGATCGAAACGTGGAAACGACGCAATTTGGGTGGTTGTGGACCGTTTGACCAAGTCAGCCCCCTTCTTGCCAATCAAGATGACATTTAGCTTGGATAAACTAGCGCAGATATATCTGGAAGAAGTATTAAAACTCCATGGGGTCCCTGTATCCATCGTCTCCGATCGAGATTCAAGGTTCACTTCTAAATTTTGGCGAAGCCTGCAAAAGGCCATGGGAACTAATCTCAACTTTAGCACTGCTTTCCACCCACAATCAGATGGACAGACTGAGAGGACAATTCAAATACTAGAGGATATGCTAAGAGCATGTGTTTTGGATTTTGGAGGAAAGTGGGAGGAATATCTACCCTTAGTCGAATTCGCCTATAATAATAGTTTTCAAGCCACCATAGGAATGGCACCCTATGAAGCACTTTACGGGAGAAAGTGTAGATCGCCTTTGTACTGGGATGAGGTTGGAGAAAGAAAGATTCTAGGCCCCGAGATAATTGCAAGAACAATTAAGGCCATTGAGAAGATCAGAGTGAGGATCAAGATGGCTCAGGATAGACAGAAATCCTATGCAGACCGAAGACAGAAGAAGTTGGAATTTGCAGTTGGGGATAAAGTCTTTCTCAAGGTAGCACCCACAAGAGGAGTTGTGCGTTTTGGCAAGAAAGGAAAGCTACAACCGAGATTTATTGGACCCTATGAGATCTTGGAACGTGTGGGAGAGGTGGCATATCGCCTTGCACTGCCACCCGATCTCTCCGGCGTACATAATGTTTTCCATGTTTCCATGCTGAGCAAGTATGTATTTGACCCGAAACACGTGATTCGCCATGAAGGGCTAGATTTTGAGAATGATTTGTCCTACGAGGAAAGGCCGATTGCTATACTCGATCGAAAGATCAATAAGCTATGAAACCGGGAGATTCCCCTAGTAAAGGTCCAATGGAGTCGCCATGGCAAAGAAGAGGCCACTTGGGAGCTTGAGAGCGAGATTTTGGCCCTATACCCAGACTTTCCAAGATTAGGTAACTTCTAAATTTCGAGGACGAAATATTTTTTTTAGAGGGGGAGGGTGTAACGACCCGAATTTTCTAGTTGCATTATTTTATTTGAATATATATTAGTTGCATTATTTTTGTGCGCATTATACTTGTTGTGATTATTTTCTTACACGTGCATAATTATTGATCCTTGTAAGTAATGGTATGAATAATATTTTTAACGGATCGGGATATGGAATTTTAATTAGACAACACTTAGACGCTACATTACCCAATGATAAGAGAAGTCTACATTTTATGACAAGTCCTCTCCATAGAATTATTTCCCAAAACTAATGGCTAAATTCCGTGGGTTTTATACCCACATTATTACTCAAAACTAGCAGCCGATACCACGGTTTCATTCCCACGGTTTTGTGCTTGATAGGTCTATAAATAGAGGTGTGAAGAAGTCTTCATTCCATCACCTCCTCCCATCAAAACATAGCTTGAAGTCTTCCTTTCTTCTCCCACAAAGCATAGCTGATAAGTCTTCTTTCTTTCCATCTCAAATGTTTCATCCCCAGCCACCGAAATACGGCGAAGTCGCCGGAAAACTGACCCGACCGCTTTTTAGACTCGTCGGATCAGCTACTGCCCCATTTTCATTTTTGTCCCTTTATCAAAACTCATATTTAATTATATAATATGATAGTGCTTGGTGAGAGGATTCCGGAACAGTTTTCGGAATTGCAATCCGAGCTCTAGAACTCCGGTTATAGCCGGTCAAAGTTTAGGCGAAACCTATATAACCGAACCACCTTCAAAGAGTCATAGCTTGTTGTTCCAAACTCCGATTCTATTGTGATTGGTCATTCTGGAAAGATCTTGACGAGAGCTTTCCGTAGCCGTGTCTTAATTATAATTCCGATGACCGAGTCATCGGTAAAGTTTAGTCAAAGTTGCTGCAGAAATTCTTGTACTATTTTTTTAAAAAATAAATTAGATATTCTTTAAGGGCTAAAATGCAATTTTTGATTTCAATTTCTATCAGCCTTTTTGGAAGTCAACAAATCCATGTATTTACGAAAATGCCACTTCCCTTTTTATACAAATTTGCCACTATTTTTCTAGAAATTACAAAATGGTCCCTCAACTTGTATAAAATTACAAATTTTGCTCCAATTCTTCAATTTATATTTAAAGCCTAGTACCCACATTTGCTAAGACAAGTATTCTATATTGTAGGACTAAAAGAAGTTGAAGTAGAAGAGGACCTCTGTCTAGAGAAGGACTATACAACCAACTAGTCGTACACACTTCTAGGGGGAAAATTGGTAAAAATATCCCGTAAGTTTACCATATTTAAGAAAACATCCTCTAAATTTGGCCATTTTTAAAATTGCCTCGTAACTTACAAAAAATTGTTAAAAATACCCTGCAACCGGGTATAGCAGGTGACACAACCGGTCAAAAGCTGACGTGGCATTAAATTTTGAAAAAAAAAAAAAGAAATATAAAAATATTATAAAAACATCAGATTCCTTTAAAAAAAAAAAGAAAAAAGAAGAAAAATTCAGAAAAAAAAAAAATAGAAATCCTAAACATATATAAAGATACACATATATAAACACATACACAGCCATATATATATAAACACATACACAAATACAAATAAACACATATTATCCACGTACAAAAGCACATACACATATATATACATATATAAACATATACACGCGTATATATATACATATATAAATACACGCAGACATCCACTAGCCCGCCGTGGGCCACCGCCTCCCTCACCTCGCCGCCGCGTCACCGCCTCCCTCCGGACCCTCCCCCCGCGCCACTGCCTCCCTCCCCCGCCGCCGCGTCGCCGCCTCCCTCCCCCCGCGCCACTGCCTCCCTTCCCTCGTCGTCGCGCCACTGCCTCCCTGCCCCCGCGTCACTGCCTCCCTTCCCCCGCCGCCGCGTCACCGCCTCCCTCCCTCCCGTGCCACTGCCTCCCTCCCCTGCCGCCGCGCACGAAGTCTAAGTCTAGGTGGGAAAGAAACTGCCTCCATTCCTCCGCCGTCGCGCCACCGCCTGCCCCTGCCCCTGCCGCCACGCACGCCGCCAAGCCACAGGTTAATTTGGCGTTGAAAATGGTTGGGCCTGGTGTTGGGGGGTGGGGTGTGGGGATAGGGGTGAGGTGGGGAGTGTGGGTGATGGATATATTATTATAAAATAAATAAATTTTTTTTTTATTTTTTTAATATTTCAGATTTTATTATTATCCAAATAAGCATGTTATATCACACTACAATGACACATGTTTTTTTTCACATAATACCACATAGTATAAAAATGCCAATTAATATAGCCAAATCATCTCAAATGAGCCACGTCAGCTTCTGACCGGTTGTGTCACCTGCTATACCCGGTTGCAGGGTATTTTTAACAATTTTTTGTAAGTTACGAGGCATTTTTAAAAATGGCCAAATTTAGAGGATATTTTCTTAAATATGGTAAACTTACGGGATATTTTTACCAATTTTCCCCACTTCTAGGTGAGGAATCTCTATGTGGCTATTTTATGTTGTCTACTTGTTTTCATGCAAATTATTGTCATAATGGCTTTTACAATAATGTTGCATACGCCTATGTTTATGTGACAAATATGTGAAATTTATGTGAACTTGTGTGAAATTTATGTGAAGTTACGGGTAAAACCATATTATGTGTATTGTATACGGGTAATACCGTACTAGCTATGTTAGGACTGCGAGTAACACCGTACTAATCCTCGGGTAGCTCCCGAATATGCTATGCTTTTCAAAAATCTTACGGGTAAAACCGTATATGCTATGCTTTTCAAAAATCTTACTGTTAAAACCGTACATGTTATGCTTTTCAAAAACTTTACGAGTAAAACCGTATATGCTATGCTTTTCAAAAATCGTACATGCTACGCTTTTCAGAAACCTTACGGGTAAAACCGTACATGCTACGCTTTTCAAAAACCTTACATGCTATGCTTTTCAAAAATCGTACGGGTAATACCGTACATGCTACGCTTTTCAAAAACCTTACGGGTAAACCGTACATGCTATGCTTTTCAAAAACTTTACGGGTAAAACCGTATATGCTATTCTTTTAAAAAATTGTACGGGTAAAACCGTACATGCTACGCTTTTCAAAAACTTTACGGATAAAACCGTATACGTTATGCTTTTCAAAAATCGTACGGATAAAATCGTACATGCTATGCTTTTCAAAAACCTTACGGGTAAAACCATACATGCTATGCTTTTCAAAAATCTTACGGGTAAAACCGTACACGCTAAGCTTTACGGGTAAAACCGTACACGATTATGCTTACGGGTAAAACCGTATATGATTATGCTTACGGGTAAAACCGTATATGTTATGGATCGAAAGATCACCCTCGGGTCGCTCCCGAATATGCTATGCTGCTCGAGCGGGGGCAACATGTGCCCCACCTATGTGCTCCTATGTGTATCTATATATTATGTATATATGTGTATATTTATTTTAATTTAGAGTCCATCATGTTTTCGGGTGTGTTTTATGTGTTGATAGTATATGCATTGTTTATGTAACTGTCCATTATTGCAATTCTTTGTATGACATCTAAGTGGGCAACCAAGTGAACCCACGGAGTGTTTTTCTCGAACACTCACCCCCTCCTTTCAGGAACTAACGTGGAAGAGGAATGAAGATGGATGTGGGCCCTCGTCTGAAGTGAAAGTTACTGATAATTGATAAAGAACTTTATTAAACTCTATTTTGTGGGTCATGTAAGCAAACTGTGAAGATTTTGTTACGCACTTCCGCTTTAAACTTTGTTAAACTACTTTTTCAAACTATGCGACCTCTATTTAAAATGTTGAAGTATCTTGAAGTAATTATGAACTTCCGCTTGTTTTAAGATTGCGTCAATGTGATTTACAAACATCTTTTGAGTATTTATTATTTCGAGCAAGAAAAATAATTTTTCATCAATTAAAGTTCAACGATTTTTTATAGATTTTAGTGATGTTGCCTATTTTTCTAATAAATATAAGTTTCTTTGAGATGGGGACGTCACAGGAGGATTCAATCAATATTTTTTTATCTAAAGGTTACAATATTATTGATTCAAATTATATGTGACTGTGCTCTTACATGTTAATTGTTTAATATTTTCAGATATGTCGTTATCGTCTATTATAAATATTCTCACACAACACCCCTTAACCGGTCCCAATTATAAAGAATGGAAACGTAATCTAGAGTATATTCTTATCGCTAACACTATTTCGCGTTAGTTACTCCTCGTCCGGATCCCCTTACTGCACAGTCCACTGATGAGGAGCGGGCGAAGCATGACAGGTGGCACAAGTCTAATAATGTGGCCAAGTGCTACATTATGAACACTATGTCGTCTGCTTTGCAGCTCCAACATTGGGACATGGACGATGCTGCCAACATCATGTTGAACCTTCAAGAGGTGTATGGGGAGTCGGACAGAGCTGCTCGGTTTGACTTAATGAGGCAAATCATGGAAAGTCGGATGACCGAGGGCAGCTCAGTGCATAATTAGGTCATGCACATGGTTAATCTCATGGATAAGCTTGACTTGATAGGATGAGGTATCGACGGCGAAGCCAAGGTTGATATCATTCTCAACACTCTTCCCAAATCCTTTGAGAACTTCCGTCTCAATGCTGTTATGGCCAAGAAAGACTATACTCTTAATGAGTTGCTCAATGACCTAGTTACAGCAGAGGGGGTGATGGGAAAGCATGCACAGGTTTTGGTCACTGCCAATGGGCCCACTGTTCCTCCGAAAGGTAAGAACAAGAAAAAATGGTGAAAGAGCAAGGCCAAGGCAAATAGTGGTAGTAACGGAGCGGGCCCTAGTGGTGGAGTAAAAAAAACCTAAGGGAAAGTGCTTCAAGTGCGGTAAGACTGGGCATTGGAAGAAAGATTGTCCAGTGCTAAAGGCAAAGGACCAAGGTACGCCATTAGCTTTAGTAACTGAAACATGCTTAGCCGTTGTTTCTGCCCATCCATAGGTAGTGGATACGGGTGCGACTGATCATGTTTGTTACACCTTGCAGGGCTTCCAGCCAACAAGACAGCTTAGGGATGGCGAGATCATCATCTCCATGGGCAATGCAACAAGAGTCGCAACAGTTGCAGTTGGAGATTTTTCTTTATACTTTAATGACACTGTTTTAGTTTTAAGAGATGTTTTGTTTGTGCCGAGTTTTCGGTGCAATTTAATTTCTGTTTCGAAACTTTACTGTGATGGATATTCAATTGTTTTTGGTAGTAATGTTTCTATCATGAGAAATAACATAGTTATCTGCACTGGTGTTTTGAACAATTCTGTTTATACTATAACTTGTCTGTGTAATACCCAAAACTTCGCTACATCAACATCATCGAACTCAAGGAAAAGGAAATTATCTTCTCAAGAGGATCAAGCACATCTTTGGCACCTAAGACTAGGTCACATCAGTCTAAATCGGATCCAAAGACTAGTGTCTGATGGAGTGTTGGATTTGTTCCAACCAATTAAGACTAGAATCTGCGAATCCTGTCTAGAGGGAAAGATGTCGACAAGGCCATTCAAGGAAAAGGGGAATAGGGCCAAAGAGGTGTTAGATCAGATCCATTATGACTTGTGTGGACCAATGTCCACCCAAGCTCGTGGAGGGTATGAGTACTTCATCACATTCATTGACGATTACTCAAGATACGGGTAAGTTTACCTACTTCGCCGCAAGTCTGAATGCTTTGAGAAATTCAAAGAGTTTCAGGCGGAAGTGGAGAAGAAGCTAGGTAAAAGTAGCAAGTCATTGTGGTCTGATCGCGGTGGCGAATACCTCAGCAACGAGTTCCAACGGTACTTGTCAGAAATTGGGATAACATCCCAATTGACTACACCAGGTACTCCCCAACAAAATGGTGTAGCAGAGAGAAGAAATTGAACTTTACTTGAGATGGTCAGATCTATGACGAGTTATGCATCTTTGCCCATTTCGTTCTGGGGATATGCCTTAGAAACGGCTTCTTATCTGTTAAACCTAGCACCATCAAAATCGGTACTGACCCTTGTCGAGTTATGGTCAGGGCGCAAGCCTAGCTTGAACCATATAAGGATTTGGGGTAGTGCAGCACACGTGCTGAACAAGGATGCTGATAAGCTGGAATCTAGGTCTGAGGTAAGAATGTTTATAGGGTATCCAAAGGGAACGAAAGCTGGTCATTTCTATAGTCCTAAGGATCAGAAGGTCTTTATTAGCACTAACGCCCGATTCTTAGAAGAGGACTACATGATTAATCACAAGTCCAAAACCGATATTGTCCTTCAAAAACTCGAAGGGAATGTTAGTACGATTCCAATTCTACAACCACAAGTGCAAGAGGCAATAATACCAAATACTGCACAACCCGTTGACATAATGCCTACACAACCTCGACATAGTGGGAGGGTTGTTTGTCAGCTTGATCGGTTCATGTTTGTGGGAGAATCTTTGGATTTGATCCCAGGAGACGGACATGCCGATCTAGATCCCCGAACTTACGCCGAGGCAGTAAATGACGAAGATGTGAAAGAATGGTGTCGCGCTATGGATTCAGAATATGAGTCCATAACTGCTATGATTGTATAAGAGAAAACTGTAGGCAGTAAGTGGGTGTACAAGAGAAAGAGAGGAGGGGATGGAGAGGTTACAGCCTTTTCGCCAGTAGCCATGCTCAAGTCCATTTGGATCTTTCTCGCCATAGTAGCTCACTTAGATCTTGAGGTTTGGTAAATGGAAGTCAAGACCGCTTTCTTAAACGGTTACCTTGAAGAAGGTAGGGACATCTATATGCAGCAACCAGAAGGTTATGTGAGGCAAGGTGAAGAGCATCTGGTCTGGAAGCTCAAGAAGTCCATTTATGGACTCAAGCAAGCTTCTAGGTCATGGAACTTACGTTTTGACGAGGTGAAAAATCCTATGGATTTACTCAAAGTGAAAACGAAAGTTGTATCGCATAGATGTCAACAGAGATAAAGTATTTTCTGCACTTTATGTAGATGATATTCTCCTAGTTCGTAACAATGTGGAGGTATTATCTGACATAAAGAGATGGTTATCCGAACAGTTTCAGATGAAGGACTTAGGAGAGGCAGCTTACATCCTTGGGATCAAAGTTATAAGGGATCACAAGAAAATGATGTTGAGCTTATCTCAAGCGGCCTACATTGATACTATGATTGCTCATTTTAGCATGCAAACCGCCAAGAAAGGATTTCTACCTTTCAGACATGGCGTTTCACTTTCTAAGGAGATGCGTCCTAAGACACCAAAGGAGAAAGAGGAAATGAGATAGGTACCCTACGCTTCTGCAGTGGGAAGTCTTATGTATGCAATGCTATGCACGAGACCCGATATCTCCTATGCAGTCGGCATAGTGGTAAGATATCAGTCTAACCCTAGACAAGCGCATTGGACTGCGGTAAAACATGTACTCAAGTACCTGGAAAGGACTAGAGATTACATGCTAGTTTACCAGGCAGACAGTCTAAATCCCTTGGGTTATACGGATTCAGATTTTCAGGTAGACCGGGATGAGAAGAGATCTACCTCAGGCTATGTGTTTACCTTGGGAGGAGGAGCCGTTTCATGGAGGAGTGCAAAGTAGAGATGCATTGCAGACTCCACTATGGAAGCCGAATATGTAACAGCATCAGAGGCTGCTAAGGAGGCAGTATGGCTCCGGAATTACCTCTTGGATCTAGGCGTGGTACCTAGTTTGCCTAAGAGTATCACAATCTATTGTGATAAGTCAGGTGCAATGGCAAACTAAAAGGAACCCAGGATCCACAAGGCGACAAAACACATAGAGAGAAAGTACCACATAATACGAGAAATCGTAAAACAAGGAGATGTGCGGATAGAGAAGATTTGTACGACAAAGAATTTAGCTGATCCATTCACGAAGAGCATACCGCAGAAAGTCTACGACAAGCATGTTTAGGGACTAGGACTGCGATTGATGCCATCCACTTAGGAAACTTTCAGTATAAGTGGGAGAATGTAATAGCTAGATAGTTAGAAATCGAGTATACTAAAAGTTTGCTTTAGTATAAGTGGGAGATTGTTGGATTTGTATACTGAAAGCAAAACCTTTTATATACAATGTTTCCAGTTATTCACTGTTTATCTCATATCTGATTATATTTGCACTTTCACTATGTATATGTCCCCCTATCTATTGCAAATAAGTAGATCATATGGTGTGTTGAAGATCATAGAAGATCATATGATTTGTTAAACTTAATGAGATATAAAATGTAAATCACAGCTCCGACAACTTAAGGATGAGTTGTTGGTTTAGGCTGCAGTATTAAGTAAGAATAGTTTATCTTGGCTATTTACTTATACTGGTACGTATTTACGTATTGATAGGATCACAGTGAGATAAGTTCTTCTGCCTGACCTTAGTGAAGAACTAGAGATCTCGGTGACTTATAATAATCTAAAGCCTAAATAAGATTACAGTTATGAATGTTTGTTTGTGTGTCACTTTGATTTACTATGGGCAAGATTTATGTAATAACTTTTATACTATGTATTTTGGATGACAACAACTTGCATATAATAATTGGTAATTTGGATTTAGATAACCGTATCCGTTTAGGATGATGATATTCCCTTAAGGAGCTCAAAACGTTTATTGTACTAAACCTTGCAGGTTGATTAAATTCAGGTACAATAATAAGGTTGAGTGGTACACTACAAGAAAAACTGCATTTAGTGAGAGGAAATTCCGTGGTTAAAGCCCCAAAAACCGTCATAAAAGACATTTAGTGACGGGATATATACCGTCACCACCCCTGGCTACAGCTTCCGCCACTAAAGGTAAATAATGACGGGAAACCAGTCCGTCACTAAAAAGTATTTAGTGACAGTAATAACCCGTCACTAAAAAGATGTATAATGACAGTCAATTCCCGTCACTAATTGCACTAATCCCCGTCACTAATAACTTAATTATGGACTAATTTTATAACTAAGTAACCCGTCACTAATAACACTAGTCATAGTAATATACCGTCACTATAGAGTTTATATAGTGACTGTCAATTCCCGTCACTAATTACACTAATAGACTCTCATTATAGAATAACATATTAAATAACTAACCCGTCACTAAATCTAAATTTTTCGTCATTATATCAAATATTTCCCGTCATTAGTGGTATATTTTAGTGACAAAGTACTCCCCTCACTACATAAATAACTACCCCGTCACTAAAAAATAATTACTATTTAGTCATCAATTATATATATATATATATATATATATATATATTATATAGATATATATATATTATCCCCCCATAAAAATACTATACATTTTTCCATTTATATATATAACAAGACGCAATCATAATTAAACTCTACAAAATGCATATTCGTGATCACTAATAAAATTGAATTACAGGTTAATAAATAAGAATTTGATCTAAAATTCAAGTACAAAATGGACATTTCCGATCAATTTATAATACAACCAAAAACTGTCATTCACCTTGGAAATTTGCTTTCTGAAGTAAGTTAATCTAGGAGATTTCGCTCCGTGAAACCCGTAGTCAAAACTTACATTTTCAGTGTAAATAATACAATCAGAAAACAAAATTCATCTTCAAAAGATGCTTTCCAGAATTAGTTCAAAATCAACACAACACATATTTGCCAAAAGATCTTCCACCTGTTAAATAAAAGCTGATATAAGTGAAGCATTCATAGATTATAAATTATTATGTGTAATCTGCATGGGAAAAGTAAATGACATTGCATATAACAAATGATCATAGTAAATGGCATGCATATATTCAACTTCATAAACTATTGCACAGATTACAAAGCCAACAACAAGAAGAAGACAAAACAAAATTTTGTGCAAGTTAATACAAGGGGAACCACATAACAACTTAATTCTTCCGCAAGAAAAGAAAGTCAACAAACAGAAAACTTTAAACCATAGAAACAAGATTAATCAACTCAAAGACAGTCATTCCAGTTCACTCTTTTTCGAAGTAATATTTCAATCTAAACGTCCATAATCTCTCTTTCCCACTGTTCTCTGATTCCTAAAGCCATATTACAGAATAAGCTCAAATACATTTCCGCCATAATCTCTCTTTCCCACTGTTCTCTGATTCCTAAAAGAGTGAACTGGAATGGCTGTCTATACATCCTATATCTATACAACATAACCAACTATAAAACTAATGAACATACAAATCTGATAAACACTTCCAGAAAATACAAAACCAACTAGAAATGTAGTTACCGATATTATTGTGCAAGATGAGGAAATATTACCTACATGAATATCCATCAGCCAAAAACAGCAATTTGCCCATCAAAATATCAAGGATCCTACAAATACAATATTTCGTCATTATATTATAGATATACTTACAACTTTAAGATAAGAAAGTGAAAATTTATAGTTTCTACCTGATGAAGGTTATTACTAGTAGGAACTACAGTTTGAGGTGGTTCAGCGGAGCCTTTCTCGATCTGAAGTAACCTACCCTCAATTCCATCTAAACGCCTCCTAAGGTCACGATTTTCTTCTTCCTTCTCGTGAAGCTCAGCTTCAAGCCCTTTGATATTTTCACTGTCCGAGTCTTTAAATGTTTTTCGCTTCACTCCACCACCATAACCATATACATGACCATGAGATTGTGGTCCAAAGTTTTTCTCAACCACCTCAATGGCTGAAAGTGTTGATTAGATTGGACCGTCTTCACAATTTCATCCTACATCATAAATACATTAAAGGATCAATTATAAAATTAACAAAAAAAATATGCCACAAGTATTATACTTACTTATTTTTTATTTACATCAGCACCAACTAGTTTCCCATTTTTCTTTCTAGTCTCAAAGAAAATTACTCCCATATTAGGTGGCTGGTTATCTTTGCCCCCCTACATGTTACGAAAGAAAAATTTGAATAGAGATATATTCCAAAACATGAAATCATCAATAACAAATATAATCTTACTGGATGCCCAATTACCTTTTCATAGATGATATCTCTATGTGGTTGGCTCCCAGTGAGATGAGGCATCAATGTTTCTGATGCAACACGGTTCTTAGCATTTTGCTCGCTCATGTTCTGCCAAATAAGTTGAAGAACATTATATTTTATATACGTCCTCAATACACCAATACATTGTATGTTATGTAATAATTTACACTATTTTTATCATACCAGAAACTTTTCGGATAGAAACTTCTTAGTAACAAGCCACTCCCAATCTTCCTTTGTGATTGCACGTGGAAAATTCTTCAAAGCTTCAATCCGACTTTTACAAGGTTTCACAAAGGTTATGTTCAGTTTTGACCTCCAAGCTGTCCATAATGTACACATATGCTCTAATGTAGCGTCTCGATACAATTCAATGTTAGGATTGTCAAAACATTCCTACAACATATTAGTTTAGAAAGGTTTACAGTATCACAAGGGAAATAAACCTAATCATTACCAATCAGGCCCATAAACATTAAACATTTATTAACACATTTGACTTACCTTTACAGCCTCCCACATATGTTGCTTTTCTACATTTCCAATATCACTCCAAGACTCCACTCTTACGGGACATATATTGCGATCGCGCACAATTTTTCCCAAGTGTCTTGACCAACATTGATGATTTCTTCCCACTGCTCGGTCATTGTAGAATACAATATCAAGTTTTTCTCCACTTTTCAAGCTTGCGACCTTCTTGTTCTTGTTTTCCCCCCTCACTTTAATGACTTTTTCAGAAGATGAATCTAACAAAGAAAAAACATAAAATATCCTTGTATCAACCTATATTTCATAATTTGAACAAAAGTACACTTAGATATCTTAAAGAACTTACTACTTTCAATTATATTGTCAGATACAACAAAAACTGATTCACCACAATCTCCATTTTGATTCATAGGGGTATATTTTGCGACAACATAATGACCAACAGCTTCCAGTGGCAAATATAACTCCTAATTGAGATAAACAATAGTGTGAATAATATATAAACTGTAATATATTTTACCCAATGTTTGTAGTCACTTGAAAAGCACAAACATCAAATAGAGTTACTTGCCTTCTTAGTCACAGATTGACTAATAGGTTGAAGTTCATCCTCGTCATCAAAGATTTCAGTTTTACAAATAAAGTATTGCACCGTACTTGCTTCGTCAATCCCTCTAGTAACAGTCCCACATATTTTGATTTTCTTTCTTACCTTGAGCTCACCCACAATCTTCAAATCCACCACTTTGGGATTCGACTGCATACTTGAAGCTGCAAATATACATTATTAAAACCCTAAACATCATAAAACACTAACAGAACTCAATAACATTTAATAACCATGTTAAAAGTCACCTAAGGTGGGAATGTCTTGTGGCATCTTGAAGCTTAGAGGTTTGGCTGTTTCATCTTTATACAAGAAGACAAAGATGGTATGAACATATTCATGTTCCTTCATCATCCGCATTACATCAGCATCATTTACCAATCGACGACCATCTCCATCAGTAACTTTAAACCCAACGGTGTAGATATCAATGAACCTTTTGCATATCTCTAAGATATCCAAGAACGAACACTCTTCGTTGAAGTCTTTTTCTTCGAACTCTTGTTCCTCAAAATGCACAATTAGAGTGTGGGATGTGATTACTGGACAGAAACACATGACAATATAACTTTTTCTATTAGAATCCTTAATAGAAAAATATACACTTAGTACAAGAAAGAGTATCAAGCTACTGATATTTTCAATAAGAGAAAGTTAATATAATTAAAAGTATGAATGTACTTACTAGTCCATTTACTATTAAAGATTCGAGGTTCTAGTTGTGCAACCACTCATTTAGAGCCTGGACAAACTTTCTGTCGGGAACCACATAATTTTCCCAACTCACCAGGTGCTATCATTTTTGGTGTCTTTTGGTTCTTCCCTTTGCAAGTTTTGGGATCCATCAAACAATCTACATAATAAGAAGTATGAGTATCTAGTATAAAATGTAACAGATTGCACATGTGACAAATATATTGACTAATACATTGAGACAGATTTTAAAAAATGAACTAACAATAAAAGTAATAAAGTTACTTGAGATATCATGCATGGTTGCTCATCCGGGGGTTTTTCGTTTTCCTAGCCTTTGGATCTTTGATATGGCTACTACCATTGGCTCATACTCCTCACCTAAGTCCTCTACATGTTCAAACTCATCATTTAGCAATGTTATGTTATAAAGATCCCGAGGCTGTGTTTTAACAACAACATGCCATCCTTTATTCATGTTGTCAACGGCATAAAACACTTGTGAAGCCTGATTTGCTAAAACAAATGGCTCATTTGTTTTAAGGGTGCGTTGAAAGTTAATGGCAGTATATCCATATTCATCTACTTTGGCTCCCCTAGCACTATTATGCACGTCGAACCATCTACACATAAACAACACCACACGTCTCCCACCGAGATACTTGAGCTCGAGAATCTGCATTAACACCCCATAATAGTCAATACGCTCAACTTCAATACCTAGGTCACCTATTACACACACTCTGGAATTTTGGGTTTGACAGCTTCTGTCAGAATCCTCTATTCGAAACCTATAACCATTTACAATATAACCTTTAAAACATGTGACATATTTCAGAGGACCTCGGGAGAGAGACACCAAAGCGTCGTGGTTAGTGTCTTGCTCCTGCCTTTGCATTTCAGAGACCTACAAATACAAAGTGGAATGTGAATATCCATTAAATGCACCAGGCAATCTTAAATAAACACCAGAATACATTTAACATCTACTGTACTAACCCTCTTTTTGAACCACCCAATAAAACCTTTATTCCACGCACTATTATGCACTTGTGGACTACCATTTTGTTGGATTTGAGAGTATTCGCTGCATAACAACAATAATGAGTTAGTTGTATTCAACACTTGAAAATAATAAAAACGTATAAAGCTACTTAAGAAAGGTTTACTTACTTGAGGAATGGCTGAACTTCATCAGAATTCTTTAAAACATAAATATGAGCTTGCAGCCACTCTTCGTCATTGAGATTAAGGGTTACACCAGCTCCCAATGCTCGTCCAGATTGTGAGAATGTAGATAATTCGCCTACCATTCTATGAGAGCCATCTTCATAATTACGTTGAAGTCTCTTAAACTTTGTGTTTGTGCTTTTCAAGTATCTTGAGCAAAATGTCATACACTCCTTAGCAATGTAACCTTCTGCAATTGAGCCTTCTGGACGAGCCATGTTGCGTACAAATTTTTTCAACCCGTACAATGATTGCTCAATAGGATACATCCATCTAAATTTGACCGACCCACCAATTTGAGCCTCATCAGCCAAATGGATAGGTAAATGCACCATCACATCAAAAAAGGACGGGGGGAATATCTGTTCTAACTTGCACAAAGTTATAGGAATCTGGGTTTCTATCTGCTTCAAGTCATCTTCGGTTAGTGTGTTTGCACATAGAGTGGAGAAGAACAGTGACAACTCAACAAGGGGCTCAACAACTGATTTTGGCAAAAGTCCACGTATTCCAAGGGGTATTAACTGTTGGAGAAGAACGTGGCAATCATGACTTTTTAACCCAGAAATTTTATGCTCTTTCATGTTTACACATTGGGATATATTAGAGGAAAATCCAGCAGGCAATCTCAACTTGTTCAAAAATAAGCAGAACAAGTGTTTTTCCTCCTTAGACAATGAATATGATGCAGCTGGGACTTCCATTTTATCGCCATTGCGGATTACATGCAACTCAGGTCTGATTTTTAGCAACTCCAAGTCAAGTCGTGATTGAATGTTGTCCTTGCTCTTCCCCTTGATGTTCAGAATTGTCCCAAGAATATTGTCGCATATGTTCTTCTCGATATGCATCACATCAAGATTGTGGCGCAACAACAGGGTGCTCCAATATGGAAGTTCAAAAAATATACTTTTCTTGTTCCAATTGTCGCCCCTTCTTTCGTGTGATATTTTTACCTTTTTGGTGCTATCTCTAGTTAATGTGATTCCTTCTAGGTCACTAACCTGGTCAAGTATATCATTTCCACAAAGTCTTTTCGGCGGTGGTCTCAACTCTTTGGTTCCATCAAAAGAATGTGTATCATTCCTCCATTTGTGTTTGTGAGGAAGATAGCGACGGTGACCCAAATAACACTGCTTCTTGCTGTTGACTAACCTCATGGAACATGTGTCTATGTTACAACAAGGACATGCTAACTTGCCTTTGGTACTCTAACCAGAAAGATTTCCGTACGCCGGGAAGTCATTAATTGTCCATAACAAAGAAGCATGCAATTTAAAGGTTTGGCAGCTTGAAGCATCATATGTGTCTACACCTACTGCCCACAACTCCTTTAGCTCTTCTATTAAGGGCTTAAGGTAGACATCAATTGCATCACCAGGTCCATCAGGACCCGGTATAAGTGATGATAGAATAAAATTGGACTCTTTCATGCACATCCAAGGGGGTAGATTATACGGAATGAGTATTACGGGCCAAATGCTATATGATGTCTTGGAATGGGTAAAGGGTTGGAATCCATCACTAGCAAGGCCAAGTCTTACGTTGCGAGGCTCTAATGAGAAATCTTTATGGATTTCGTCAAAAGATTTCCATGCCTTAGAATCAGCAGGATGCCTCATTGCTCCATCATCTACTCTTGATTCATGATGCCATCTCATTAAAGACGCTGTCTTCCTAGACATAAATAACCGCTTAAGCCTAGGCTTTAAAGGGAAATAACGCATGGTCTTCTTAGGTATTCTCTTACCATTCTCTCTAATTTTTACTTCCCCACTACGGTTATCTTCTTTCCATCTTGAAACACCACAAATTTTGCATGAGTCAGACTCTTGATCATCCTTCCAATACAACATACAACTATTAACACACGCATCTATTTTATCATAAGAGAGACCTAGGTCTTTAATGATTTTTTTCGAGTCATAATATGACTCTGGCAAGGTTGAACCAATTGGGAGTATTTCTTTCAACAATTGTAACAACATATTAAATGACTCATTACTCCATCGACCGACACTCTTGATATACAACAGCTTTACGAGGACAGATAATTTGGAGGATGCACAACCTGGGTAAGCGGGTTGCTCAAACTCACTTAACAATCTATAAAATATTTTTGCTTCCTCGTTTAGTTCGCCTACATGCTCAGTTTGACTCGACGAATCAGCCCCTAATCCAGTCCTATCAAAACCTTGATAGTCAGGATAGAAATCATGCAAAATTTCTTGAATATCCTCTTCACCTTCACTATCTTCTATATCTACATTTTCAGATTGAGCCTCACCGCGCCTTTCACCGTGATGATACCAAAATGTATAACTTGGCATCATCCCATACACATTTAGATGCATTTCAACTAGTTCTCGGGATCCTAGACCAGTGTTCTTACACTTGACACATGGGCATCGTATTTCATTCTCCTCTAAGGTCTTGGCGAAAGCATAATCTAAAAATTGGTGTATGCCAAGTTTGTATTGATCATTCAACCGATCATTAAAAAGACTTATCCATTTTTTGGAAGGTGCCATCTTAAAGATAACTAGAGCTTCCTAACACAAGCCTGGAATCGATTTAAGAAACAATTAATAATTAACAATTGGAAATCCTACTTGGAAGAGAAAATGTTATAAAATTTTCACATAAAGTGGCTTAGCAGTTAAAAACCTAAGATATTGAATATTCTATCCAAATATAAGATTTCGTAGTACCTTTTCCGTTTTTCTTCGTCAAAGGCGACCTATATTGGCTGCTGCACACTTGATTAAATATCTACAAAATAACTCAAAAAATGAGATTGAATATATAAAATATTATGGAATATAATTTCTTGAATTTCTACTCCTTAGAAGGACATTTATTTAACATAATCTTTGGATCAGAGGTTAAACATCAACATTGTGTTTGATACTTGACTTCTATTGATCACACAAACTAATCAAACAAATTTCTCCCAAATATTCCGTGTTTATTAATACTCATTTCGAATCAATAATTGATAATCACAACAAGATCATTTTAGAATGATAAACAGATGCTTGAAAGGTGTTTGAATTCTGATACCCTACACTTACCCTAACTTTGAGCTGATGTAAAAACCCTGAAATTCTTCGTCCCAAGTCCAATCTACAAGAGATACCAAACAAGATACAAAATCTCAGCCCTAAATAAAAAATCAAGTAAGAAAACAATAAATAAAGAAAACTCACCACCAGTTTTGACGGTGAAGGAGCAATTGGGGCCACCCAAGGCTGGAAATAATCGCCTACTACTAGATTGAGTTTTAGATCAGTGGCGATGTGCTAGATCGAGCTGGTATTTTAGACGGGAATCGACGGGATGATTCTGACTGGAAGAAAACAAGATTCGATGGGAAGATTTTGATTGAGCTTGAATTTTAGATCAGTGGGGATGTGCCTTTTGGTGGATTTCAATCAATTCCATGGAATTAGGAAGCTGCATCTTGACCTGCAATTTTAGTTGGAAGCTACAAGGGTTTTCTTGAGAGTGGAAAAGATGTGAGGGAGAGAGAGAACGTTGAGAGAGAAATTGGGAGTGAGAATAAAGTGTTCTGTGATATTCTGTATTCTTAATATGTCCGCGTCAACGATCTCGGCCGAGATCACTCCCTGTCTCGGCCGAGATGACTTCCAGCAATAACTCCCAGTTTTGCCTGCCTTCTCGTCTCGGCCGAGATCACTCCCTGTCTCGGCCGAGACGACTCTCCAGCAATAACTCCCAGTTTTGCCTGCCTTCTCGTCTCGGCCGAGATCACTCCCTGTCTCGGCCGAGATGACTCTCCAGCAATAACTCCCAGTTTTGCCTGCCTTCTCGTCTCGGCCGAGATCACTCCCTGTCTCGGCCGAGATGACTCTCCAGCAATAACTCCCAGTTTTGCCTACCTTCTCGTCTCGGCCGAGATCACTCCCTGTCTCGGCCGAGATGACTCTCCAGCAATAACTCCCAGTTTTGCCTGCCTTCTCGTCTCGGCCGAGATCCTTCCCCGTCTCGGCCGAGATTACTTTCCAGCGAGAAACATCCCTGTTCCCCTGTTTCGTCAATCCTGCCTCGGCCGCGGCTTCTCGCCTCGGTCGAGTTGTTCCTAGACGACTTTTGGGCTCCATACTCAACAGTTTTGGTGGGAAAGTTCAGCGCCATTTTTTCAGCTCAATAGTGAGGGTGAATTTTATTAAATTTCTGAAATTTATATTTAGTCACCAACAACCAATATTTTTAGTGAGGGTATTTTTTTACTCTCATTAAATGTAAGAATATAGCACATTTAATGAGAGGCTTTTCTTACCCTCACTATTTTTTTGTGACTATAAGTGGCTTTTCTTGTAGTGGTACTACTTAAGGAATAAATAAGAAATTAATTAATTTAAGTTGTTAGAGGCTTTAATTAATTAATGGATATTCGATATCTTAAATACGGGGATTAATTAAGTCTAATTCATGCCCCGACTCAACTCGGGAATAAAGGGGTAAGTCAGTATTAATTCTCTAGCCAAATGAGTTAAAATATTTATGAATTAATTAATTATGTTCTCGGCTGAACAAGGAAGAATTAATTCATAGTTAGACCCATCTTTATTTCTTGTATTTGATCCCTGGACTGGCCTATATAGACTCCTAGTCCAAGTAGGAATAGAGAATTAAATTCCTAATAAGGAATTAAATTCCTAATCCTAGAAGGAATTAAACTACTAGGCTTGGTCCACACTCAACCATGTATTATAAATACATGGTCTCTCATTCTGTGAAAAAAGAAGAATTAACACCCAAAAAAATCACTGAATAGAGAGAAAGAGAGAGTAGGCGGCGGCGGTTTAAGGTGTTCCTTCCCACTTGGAATTCTTCAAAGTTCGTCGTCCATCCGGCGTTGAGGATTGAGTAGGGGATACAGTCCAGAAGGTCAAGACGGGAGTCAGAAATCATTCAATCAAAAATTGACCTCTTGTATAAACAACTATCAGGTCGTATCTCTTAACTCCTATGTGTTATAGGCGCATGTTAGGGTTTATATAAATTTATAGATCCACCTCTAGGGTTAATCAATAAGGATACAAATTATGACAACCAAGAAGGGTCCTAGGGAAAATGATTCATTATATTACTCTTCTCAAGAGTATTATAATAGATATAATTCCTACAGGACCCCAACCACTCCACATTCACCTGGTCGTCTTATCCATATTTGAAAGCCATGGCTCTCTGGAAGTCACGACTACTTCCACACCCATATGTCTGACTACACCCGCACTCCTTAAATTAATTAATTTTTAATTAATTCTCGTCCAATTAGAGTACTTATCCACGTATAACTTGAATTATAACCAATCCTAGCATTAGCGAATAAATTATGAGGGAAATAACTTGCTTTCAACAACCTATATAGAAGGGAACTTGCATCCACTATGAACCTCATCCTTACTTGGCCATCATAGCTTCATTAAGTGACTCTACGTCTCGAAAGCCAAGAGCATCGTCCTCTTTTCTTAAGCACATTAAATCCCATGAGCCACCATGTATACGTTGTTCTATCTTTCTTTGCCTCCACCATAAATTAAGGCACAACGACTTTATCCGTCTATGGATTGACTGAGGCAATAAAAAGAAACTCATGACATACATTAGGATAGCTTGAGCCACTAATTTTATCAAGATTAATCTTCTGGTACTCAACAAGCTATGCCACTTCCAAATTTTCAGTTTCCTTTCAACTCTTAAGACAATTACACTAAATGTGGATTCTTTAGACGTCCCTACCGTAGCCGGGAAGACCTAAGCACACTAAATGCTTCTCCACCGAGTGCACCCCTAAGTGTTAATCTAGATGCTCCCACTTACTCCTTTCTATCCCCTTATTAAAACACATTTCTAACTTCTCCAAAGAGATCGGTCGGCCCGAGGCTTCCTCATGGCATCTTATCAACTAGCCAACCAAATCTATCTCGATCGAGGTAGCCCATAAAAAATGATGTTTGTCAGCTGAGAATATGTGAGCAATTGGTGGTGCGGTCCGGGAAATCCTAGCCCCATGCAAAACTCCACTAATTTCCAACCTCGGAAAAAGAGCTGTAAAAACTTCTGCACAGAAAAGAAGTAAATAAGGTGATAGCGGGTCTCCATCGGGATGGGTGAAAAACTTCACCCGATTGACCATTCACAAGCATTGAGAAAGAAACTGACAAAACATAATGCATCATAAGTTTCACAAATTCCCAATTCAACCCCAATCTGACCATGACTTGCTCAAGAAAGTCACACTCCAACCTCTTGTAGGCTTTACTCATGTCTAATTTGAAAGCAAAAGTACCTTTTCTTTCCGTACTATTATGACTAATATAATGAAAAATTTCTAATGCAGCCAGCACATTATTAGTTATGAGACGTCTCGGGATAAAACAAATTTGTTAATAGAAAATAGTCCGGCAAAAATAATTAGCAATAAGTTTTGTAACAATCTTCGAAATGATATTGCACACAATAATAGGTTTAAGTTTCAGTAATAAACTCAAAATGTTTCTTTTTAGGGTCAAAACAATAAAAGTATGACTCGATGCTTGGAATTCCCATTCCGGATATCAAGTATAAGAGGTAGAACATCACATTGTATCAAATGCAAAAACTTTTAATAGAAAATAGTCGGTATACCATCAGGCCTTGGGATTTTTGTTGGGTGCATTTGTGCTAGTGCTGAAATGACCTTCTTTGTGAATGTGTTTGCCATTATTTTCCACATATTAGCTGTCACTTTTGGCTCCACTACATCTATAGCTCTATCCATACTGAGATTCACCCTGATCATAAACCGATTCTAAAAGTACCCCTTAAACACCTCGGCAATGTCCTCCTCCTCCACCCAAACATTATCCTCATTTCTGATCCTATTTATTTGATATCTTTACTTGCTCCCGCTAGTTGTTCTATGGAAAAACATTTTGTTCTTGTTTCGAACCCTCGTCCAATTAATTTTAGATTGTTGGTGCCACATAGCGTCCTGTTTCATATCCAGTGCCGAAAATTGGGATTGAAGCTGATGAATATTATCAAGGGTATTTGGCGACACCAATACGCTTTGTGCTTGAGAAAGCTTAGCTTCACACTTTTTAAACAATGTTCACACATTGCCAGAATGTCTCCGACTCCCAAATAGATAAATTTAAACTACAATTAGCGAGCATCTCTGCAAGACCACATGACTTCAAGTTGTGTACTCCCGCATTCCACCCATTTTCAACAGCCATATGACAAGCTCATGCTATAACCACATCATCTCAAATCTGTGAACACGTGAAAGTGAAAGCTTCATAACCCAAAATACAACAATGCATCTTGGAAATTTTTCATTCTACTACTCATCTGCAACCTTCTCATGCATGTATAGAATTTCGTTCCGATCTCCCACACACATCTAGGGTATCTCTGATTGGCTAGATAAAGGCTTTACCAGCTCCCAGGTATTGAAATTTAAGTGATCTTTCTGCCATCCATACACACGACCCGTCTCCCTCCCTAACAAGCACAATCGCCCAACGAAAGATAACCTAATTTACCAACAATCTCTCCCACTTCTTTCTTTAGTAAGTAATAAATAATAATTTATACCAAGTAGCCCAATACGCAATTCACATATCGATTTTGTGTTTGAATACATACCCATACTTGGAGAATATATTAAATATCCCCAAATTTATTTAAGTAAATTAAATATTTTAAAATCAAGCTTTAACACCCGATTTACTATTATAAATAAGTTGTTTAAATACTTGGATAAAATCTGGACACATGTCTCTTTTTTTTTTCATTTTGTAGGAACATCATATAACTATAAGCAAGCAATACCATTTTTATATATAAATTATGTAATTTAAAGAAATAAGTGAAATAAGATTAAACTCTAGAAAATAGATTGACGTTATCCTACTTCCATGCATAAGCTCATAACGTCTTAATTTTGAGAATCTAATTGTAAATTACCTTTTCAAGAAGCTTAGCAAAACTCTACAAACCCTCAAAAGTTATAAATTGGATTTTGCAGATGACATCCTCCAATCTTAGTAAGAATCCAAACAATCAAATTCAATTAATCATCTTCATAAAAACACACGAGTTTGGTCACATTAATAATACATATTGTTAGAGTGTGTTGAAGGTTTGACATGTTTCACTTGTATGAGAATTTTCATAAGAAAGAAAAGAAAATATAGAAAGGTCAATTGTTTTTTCCGTCAAATAATCTGAAAATTCTCTACTAAGTAGTAATTATTTAGTAATTAGAATAATATTTGACATTAGGTTTCCAAGATATATGTATCTTCCAGTAAGTCCCATTGTCGTTATAATAGATTTTGGCTGGTTTTAGAACTAGGGAAGACTATCAACTATCTCTGCTATTTTCAAACTTCAAAAGGTAAGTATATACTAAGATGATCATTCGAGCTTGGTTAGACTTGCAGTTTACCAGAGGAATTGAGTTGGACTGGGTTAGTGGATCATCAGATGGAATTGACGATTATGAATGTTGCTATATAAGGTGAAGCTCAATCTTCAAGGAGTGCCCCCTTGATCCCAACTCAAAAGAAAAAAATAATGAAATATATGAAAAATTCTAATCAAAATCAACCTACACTTGGTAAGACACAATTTTACTTTTAGGTCTGACGGAACAAGCTGGGCGGCCCAAACTGATGTTGCTATATATATAAGATGTAATTTTGACAATTCATTTGGTGGAAATAATGTTTGAGATTAAACACTATCATATAATACAACTGGAATATGAAACCGCAATATTCCAATGATTCTCCGTTAAAATGAAATTATTATTTTACACATTTTGGACTGCAAGTAAAACTGAAGCGGGGAGGTTCACTTTGTTAGTATTTCTCGACTACATCTATTGTACGCAGCAAAATAATAAATCGAGAATATTGATCGTGATTTATAATTGAATTAAACATTGAGCATAAATTACGTTAAAGTTGGAACAACTTACTTGTTGCGTAATTGATCGGACTGAATTGCGCGATTGATTCACCACTTCAGGTATCCACGTGTATATCGTCCGCCGCAGGAAATATCCTCGGTACAATTGTTCAATAATTGATCGCTAGGAAATCCCTTATTGAACTATATGGTGTTTCTTTCTGACAAGATTAATACTCCCTACAATAGGGATATATATAGCGCATACACCCTAGGTACGGGCCTAATATTCTGGTCTGCTTTAATTAATTAATTAGTATAACCTATTATTTAATTAAAGCCCATATCCTAATCTAGTCCATTACTTTCAATCTCCACTTGGATTAGCATTAGATATAATTCGTAACACCAATATTGTACCCTTAAGCGGAACAACAATACACATAAAGTGTGACCCTTCAGGCCCCCATTATCGACGATAATCTAATTAAAGCCTACACAAAACTCCTAGACTGCGTTGTGCAGCGAACTCGATATATGAAGGACGTTTACGTGAATTCGTAAAACAACCTTTATATGAAGTTTATGTGATTCCCTTCATTCACGAACCACCCGACTGAGCCTAGGATCTGCCATGTGTCTATCCAAATAGCTCAATCAATTTTCTCATCTTTATTATATGACACATTCGATCATATCCAATTACTTTAATTGAATATATCTTTTGCATTGGCCAATGACTTTATTGTCAAATAATATAGAGAAATACGAGTGTTCTCTCGAGTTTCAATCGAGGAATGAATCCCATTCTTGGCTCAACTACCATTTCCATTTGCCTCATGATGAACCCAACACAAGACGTGTCTTATCCTCCTTTGGGAGGCAAGCGTTGTACTTGGTCAAAGTTCATCACTTAACAATCAAAATGAGTATTGACCTCAGGTTAAAGGATCATTACATACTCCACACACTAATAAACCGTAAACACTAAACAAACGATTTAATAGTAGGGTGTACCAATACTCTCCAAAGTATCCATGTGTCCATCATAGATATCTAATATCTAATAGTCGTGAGACCCACTATATTCTCTAAGAATATGATGCAGACCACATGCTAACCTATTGTATGTCATCAATATCTCATTCTTGATGACCATTGGTTATGGCAATTTTAGAATCGTACTATATCATTTATGTCTCACACCATAAATGACAGTCATGATTCAAGGGAACAGTCACAAGAATAATAACAAAACATCAAAATAATTATTCTAATAAATGCATAAACCCATAAGATAAATATATTATCATAGAATGTGATCAAGTTTTGAATGTCTTCACAAAAAGGTTTCTAAGACACACAAACTATAAACTCCCACTGAATCAAAGCCAACTACTAACATGTCTAACACCTAAGCTCTCAAAGTGCTTTTTATGTTTTGCTATACACAACGGCTTGGTGAAAGGATCAGCCAAGTTATCATCAGTGGGTACTCTATCTAATTTTACTTCTTCCCTATCTATTATTTCTCTAATCAGATGATATCTCTGGGGAACGTGTTTGTTTCTGTTCGTGGCTCTGGGTTCCTTTGCTTGCGCAACCGCACCAGTGTTGTCACAATACAGCGGTATTGCACTGCTGGCACTTGGAACGATACCTAGTTCTTTATCTCAATTCATCAAATTCCAAACAAGTTTTACGAACTCTAACAAAGCAACAACTTCCTTGGCAGCTTCAGATGCAACAATATATTCAGCTTCAGTGGTAGAATCGGCAGTTGTGCTCTGTTTGGAACTATTCCAACTCACTGCACCACCATTGAGAACGAAAACATATCCTGACTGAGACTTGAAGTCATCATGGTCTGTTTGGAAGCTAGCATCAGTATACTCCGTAACTGATAACTCTGGCTGCCCACCACAGACTAAGAAATATTCTTTAATCCTTCTAAGGTACTTAAGAATAGTCTTGACAGTTCTCCAGTGTATCTCACCGGGATTTTGCTGAAATCTGCCTGTCATGCTGAGTGCATAAGCCACATCTGGCCTAGTACATATCATGGCATACATAATAGATCCTATAGCCGAAGCGTACGGGATCTTCTTCATGTAACTCATGTTTTTGTCATTAGAAGCGCAACATTTCTTAGACAATATAATGCCATGTCCCATAGGAAGAAATCATTTCTTAGAATTTTCCATTGAGAAACGTCTCAACAATTTGTCTATGTAAGTAGACTGAGACAATCCCAACATCCTATTAGGTCTATCTCGATAGATCTTAATTCCAAGGATGTAGGAAGCTTCACCCAGATCCTTCATCATGAAGGAGCTAGACAACCAACCTTTCACGGATTGCAACATGGAACGATCGCTTCCCATTATCAGTATATCATCAACATATATGATAAGGAAGACAATATTTCCATTCTTGCGTTTACTATAAACGCATGGATCCTCTTTGCTTCTGACAAAATCAAACAATTTGATAGCTCTGTCAAAGCAAATATTCCAACTCCTAGATGCTTGCTTGAGTCCATAAATGTTCTTTAACTTGCATACTCCATTTGCCTTTTCTTTGGATATAAAACCTTCAGGCTGTGACATATACACAGTGCCTTCTAGTTCTCCATTGAGAAACGCGGTTTTAACATCCATTTGCCAAATGTCAAAGTCATAGTATGCAGCTATTGCAAGTAATATCCTAATGGACTTGATCTTAGCGACTTAGACCCTGCACATTATTACAAATGTGTGAGCCACAAGTTGTATCTAATACCCAGGATTGTGAATTGTTTATAGACATATTTATCTCAATGACAAACATACCTGAGCTCCCATTCAATGCACCTTGTGCTTTGAACTTTGGGCAGTCTCTCTTCCAGTGTCCCTTCTCAAGACAGAATAGACACTCATCCTTTGGCAGTTTTGGCTTCTTTTGAATCCCTCCACTCTTAGGCTTCAAGGCCACATCACTAGATGTTTTCTTCTTCTTCTTCTTCTTCTTCTTCTTCTTCTTCTTCTTCTTCTTCTTCTTCTTCTTCTTCTTCTTCTTCTTCTTCTTCTTCTTCTTCTTCTTCTTCTTCTTCTTCTGCTTCTTCTTCCTTTTGGAAGAGTTCGCAAAAGAGCTCACCATGAGCACAGATTTGCCTTTAGAAGTGGAAGACTCATAGGTCTTAAGCATGTTGTGAAGCTCAGGCAAAGTCACCTTCGTGTTGTTCATGTTGAAGTTCACTATGAAGTTTTCAAAAGAACTAGGAAGTGACTGCAAGATCAGAGTAGTTGAGACACTTGAGGGTAACACCGTTCCAATCGATGTCAACCTCTCAATTAATCCAATCATCTTCAGTACATGCTCAGAAACCTGGGCCCCATTATGATGTTTAGACTTAAAGAGGTCACTGAGTATCTCATACTCCATTGTCTGAGCTTGTGAGGCGTACAGACTCTCCAAATGTTTTATCATCTCATAAGGGAGCATGTGTTCATGTTGCCTATGCAGTTCGATACTCATCGAAGACAACATGACACACTGAGCCGACGTGGCATCCTCAACATGCTTCTTATGAGCATCTGCGTCAAACTTAGCATACTCAGGAGAAGTTTTGTCGGGGATGACACCGATTGGTTCGTCCAAGACGTACTCAACCTTTTCTTGCCTTAGCACCAAGCGCAAGCAATGAAGCCAATCCGTAAAGTTGGACCCAGTCAACTTGTTTGATTCCATCAAACATTTATAAGCCAAATTCGACATTTTTATCGAACAGAAAATAATCAAACGGAAAAGTAAATTAGAATAAAGTAAATAAAGATCACATTCATATCACTAATCAAAACAAGGGTTTATTGTAATGATTAGCTCCCACTAATTTTAACATATTTTGCGCCCCCAAACACAAAATACGGATTTATAATAATTATAAATCTTAGTGGTCCAAGATCCAAGTCTATATTACTACAGCCTCTGCTTTGGCTGATGACTACAATAATATCACTAGGTAGGCCTCTAAGCCAATTGCAACAACAATTTTGCAATTCTTGGTTTATTAATCCAATTAATATTTGCGTCCTTAAACTATTTTGGTCGCTTTGGCGTCACAAAATAATTTAAGCAAGTCAATTCCATCACACGATGTCAACCATACATCTATGAATGAGCCCGAGTCTTGTCGATTTAGAGTAAACACTTTGGTGTAAAACTCATGGTCGAAAAGATTAGGAATCTCAAACAATTATGATGGACGACGCATTTTGTTTCTAAAACAAGACTTGGTTTTAGTGGGGATTTTATATGTGATACTAATTGTTAAATTTAATATCTAATATTAAATTAAACGTAATTACTGGGTGCCGCCTACCCAGGCATAAGAAATGCGGACCACACATATTGGGCGCCGCCTACCCATACATATTGACACGGACTACAGTATTGGGCGCCGCCTACCCAAACATAAAACGGTCTTAAATTACTATAATTTAAATTGTATAAGCATAAAATCAAATAATAGCTTATCACATAATATCAAATAAAGCTCAACGAATAAAATTATTAATCCAATTAAAATTTTTTATTCTTTAATTAAATGTGGATTAAAATTAAATATATTAATTCCAAATTAATATAAATATACATTTAATATTAATTTTAAATTAACATAAATATATAAGTCTAGTATTATTCTTTCAAAAATATTAATACTATTATAATTTATTAATCTAATTAATAAATTAATATCAGTCTATTAGATTAATATATTAATTCCAAATTAATATAAGTATACTTTTAATGTTAATTCCAAATTAATATAAATGTATAAGACTATTATTATTATTTCAAAACAATAATAATAAGATTTATTAATATAATTAACAAATTAAAGTAATTGAGATATATAAATTAATCTAATTAATCAAAATAATTTTATTATTATTATTTCAATTTTTTTTTTTTAATAAAAGCCCAACTGATGGGCTAAAATAATTAAATGGTCCAAGCCCATTAGGTTACAATCCAGGCCCATGAAATTATTCATCAGGCCCAGGCCCAGACCCAGGCCCAGACTAGCTAATCCAGCCCCTTTTCAGCTTCCGCCCAGATTCATAACCACGTTCGGCCCATGGACCGGGCCCAATATGGACCAGCCCAAGTTCCAAACCCTACCGTGTGCCACCGCCGCCGTAAAAACGCAGCACGATCAATGCAACAACACGCAACGAACGCCGCCGTTAACCCACCGTCGACCTCACGCAGCGACAACATAATCACCGCCAACGGCGAACGCCGCCGCCGCCGAGTTCGTGAGCAGTAGCATCAGTGCCACCGTCAAACGCGCAGCAACAGTGACCATGCAACGACTGCTCCGCCATCGCCGCTGCCAACCACCGTCGCCAGTCAAACCAGCAGACGGTGATGCGCACAACAGTAGCAGGCAAGATGAGGCTTCGCCAATTCGTATGGTAGCAGCAGTAGAGGCTGCGATTTGTCGCCGTGGCCCCTCCGCCGAGTTCGTGAACAAGGGTTTCTAAAACCCAGGAAAACGTTTTCAACAACTAAAACTAATTTTGACGTTTTTATTATAAACCATACAAAACAGTTTTACCATTTTCAAAAGTCAACAATTTCAATACTGATTTCGAAAATCTATTGCTCAATTTCAGTTTTAAAGTTTTAATCCACGGATAATCAAATCAATTATAAATCGAGCCCCGGGCTCTGATACCACTGTTAGTTATTTCTAGACTACATCTAATGTACGCAGCGGAATAATAAATCGAGAATATTGATCGTGATTTATAATTGAATTAAACATTGAGCATAAATTACGTTAAAGTTGGAACAACTTACTTGTTGCGTAATTGATCGGACTGAATTGCGCGATTGATTCACCACTTCAGGTATCCACGCGTATATCGTCCGCCGCAGGAACTATCCTCGGTACAATTGTTCAATAATTGATCGCTAGGAAATCCCTTATTGAACTATATGATGTTTCTTTCTGACAAGATTAATACTCCCTACAATAGGGATATATATAGCGCATACACCCTAGGTATATGGGAATATGAAACCGCAATATTCCAATGATTCTCCGTTAAAATGAAATTATTATTTTACACATTTTGGACTGCAAGTAAAACTGAAACGGGGAGCTTCACTTTTCACTAATTCTCATATACATTAGCAATTCGGATTAAATGTTGGATCAATGAAATGCATCACTATTTATACTCAAAGGTAATACTTGTTCTAAAGAAAGGTATTACCTTTCTGCATAATACATTTTCTCATAACAAATAATACTTTTTAAGCATGATACTTTTACCAGAACAAGTAATATTTTTTAGCATAAACACTAATATCTTTTCATGAAAAATTATTATGCCGGGAATTCACAGATCTTAGTCAGAGAACTACTCTAACCTTTTTTACCCTTCTCATAGAGAAAGATGTCGTGTACCCTTAGTTCTCGCTCAAATAACATTTTTTTATAGAGAAAAATATATTTTTTGGTCCTAAAAGTATGAATGGAAGTTTTATTTGCAAATATCCTCCAAGTATAATTTTGTATTTAAAGGTCTTTGTTTTGGAATTGCATTAGCCCGGTCAAAGGTAACTCAAGTGGGTTGACTTAATTAAGAGAAGTGGATAATTATAGGAGGCTCATCCTACTTAATATAAAAGTACATCCGTCTATAAATAGAAATATTAAAATTTTACCGCCCAAAAAATCATTTAAAAGTAGATTGTGAGTTAAATTAGAGTAAAATATGTATTTAAGTTATTAACTCCTTGATTTTCGCCACAAATATAAATTAACAACAATCACAATAATCAACAGATATAATGAATATGTTCCTTATATAAGTGAAGACTCTATTGTTGAAAACATAACAATTAGGGAAAATTGGTTAAAATGTCTTTTATGTTTCACATAATAATTAGTTACATATCCTATATGTTTTGGCATTTGTTAAAATGACCTCTAACTTACAAAAAATTGAATAAAATGCCCCGTGACCGGCTATTGCTTGTAAATCAGCAGGTTACCACTGATGCGCGGGACTTGATGATGTGCAATCGTTTTTTTACCCCCTCTTCACCAGAAACAACAGTTAGCTCAAAATAATAATAATAATAATAATAATAATAATAATAATAATAATAATAATAATAATAATAATAATAATAATAATAATAATAATAATAATAATAATAATAATAATAATAATAATAATAATAATAATAATAATAATAATAATAATAATAATAATAATAATAATAATTCACTTTTGGGAGGAAAAATTAACCTATTTTCCTCCAAACTCCACTCTTCTTGCTCTATATATAAAATGAAAAAAACTTCAATTAACACTAATACATGAAAACAAAGCCCACTAATAGCCAACAAAAATCAACAATCAATTTTTAACCCACGTACACATCACAATAGTGAAAAAGACCCATGATATTGCCAACATAGTTTTTAGGTTGTTCTCATTTCCCTTTGTTTTTCTACAGCTCTTCGACCCTCTGTGCCAGCTTCATTTTTTCTGCCTATTGCTTTGGAGCGATTGGATTCTCTTACCCGTAGTGGTGGGTCAATCCATTAAAAAAATTCACACCCAACTCTCTAAGATGACAGGAAAAAATAACAAAAAAAAAAAAAAAAAAAAAAGAGGAAATAGATAATCCGATTGTCCATTCATTCGAAAAATCTGAGGAAATTTTACTTACATTCCAATTATGACAGCCGTAGAACCGCCTCCCTCTGTTGCCTTCTTTTCTAGTTTTGCATATGACCGGTCTTATACCACAATCGCAAAATAGAGACCCCATCGGTGGCGTGTTGGAGTACGACATTTTTTGTATAAAGGCTGCTGCAGAAATTTGGTAAAATGCGATTTTTTCAGATCTGCATACGAAGAAGAAGTGATGTGGTCCTCCATTTTATATATAGGGCAAGAAGAGTGGAGTTTGGAGGGAAATATGTTAATGTTCCCTCCCAAAAGTGAATTAAATTTTTTTTTTTTTTGGAGCTAACTGTTGTTTCTGGTGAAGAAGGGTTAAAAAACGATTCCACATCATCAAGTCCCGCGCCACATCAGCGGTAACCTGCTGATTTACAAGCAATAGCCAGTCGCAGAACATTTTATTAAATTTTTGTTAGTTAGAGGTTATTTTAACAATGTCAAATCATAAATGATATGTAACTAATTATGTGAAACATAAAGAGCATTTTAACCAATTTTTCCTAACAATAAATATTCTGATCGAAAAAAAATAAATTTTTGTTGGTTAATTTTTTGTGTTTGGATTCGATATATTGATTTCACTATATATTTGTTAGATTAATATAATTTTTTCGAATATCATAAATTTAGTTAATATAAACCTATTATCAAATCCTAATGTATAATTAATTGGAGCTATCAATATACAGTGAAATGACACAGTTCATTTTTTTTTTTTCTATTTGTTGTCATATATTGGATTTTTTTTTTTTTTTTTGGAAAATTTGCTAGAAGAATAGTGACGCGCATGTGACATCCCTCATGTATTAGATGTATTCTTGGTGGATTTTGAATAGATGATAAAAATGCCGCAACTATTAATTATTACTCCCTCCATCCCCACTTAAATTTGCATACTTTCCTTTTCGGTCCGTCTCACTTAACTCTGCACACCTTTAAAAAGGAAACTTCTCTCACAATCTCCACCCTCAAAATCTCCACCCTCAATCTCCACCTTTGAAAAAGTCAAAGATTCCTCAAAATTTGATTTTTCTTAACATCCGTGTCAGGTCAACCGTATAAAATTAGCTGGGACGAAGGGAGTATCTGTTACTGGAACATTTTTTAGTGTTATGGTATATGCAAAAATACCAAAAATTTTGAAGTATCATACCCATTTACCATACCAATCTGTACAGTATCATACCGTACTAAAAATTTGATATTTTCGGTAATTTTTCAATACGCTACATGCGTATTTCGGCATTTTGGTATTTTTTACCACCCCTAGCCCCATATGTGGTGAAGTTGCTCTTGGCATTTGTTTCAAGACGATTGAAATTGACAGTGCAAATTGGTTTATTTATTTATTTATGGAAACTTTTTCAATTTCTTAAAAACATAATATATTTTTTCTTAATCCATTTTAAAATTTCTAAGATTATTCTTCTTTTCACGATCTTTGATCAAACACCATAATGCATATAATAAAATTAAATATTATATTAGAAAAAATATCACTTTTAGTATGTAATTATTTGTATGTTAGACGTAAGTATTTATTGTAACTGACAATTTATATTGTGCTGGTAAATGAATAAGTAAGACCATGATAATCAAATATATATAAAGTGGTGCTTAATTTCAACACAAACAACTTTTATTAGCTTAACCACTATATATTTTGGTGTTTAAAATATCATTATTCAAGAAGAAATATATATATTATGGAGAAAATAAGGTTATTAATTCACTTTATTTTCTGGTATCTAAATATTTTTTGGATTGTTCAAAATATTATGTTAAAAATAAATTAGCAAGATATCACGACTCCAGTGTACATTAATATCGATTGAAAATAGTGGAATTAGTCAAGCGATTTGTCAATTAATTTGTTCTTTTTTCTTTTTTCTTTATCCTTTTTCTAATTTTCCACCCAATAACTATATCGAGGCAAAATGAACCTTTTAAACCTTCAATTATCTACTAATATTTTTAAAGGTCCCTCACTTATCCAAAAACTTTTCATAAGGTCATGTAGTTCTAAAAAATATTTGCAAACCATGTAAATTGGCGAGTTGTAAAATGACAATTTCGTGTAGCTCAAGCACTGAAGTATCATTGAAAAATATTTTATGTATCACATGCTGGACACTTTATACTTTTGGCAGGAAAAGTCACCGACGGATTGCAAATGGCAATTTCATGTTTTTCAGGCACTGAAGTGATAGTAAAAAAAGTTTAGGAACTAAATTAACAATTCGGTCATAGTTTATGCTGGGATTTTTTTTAACGTAAATTTATTAGAATGTCCTAAACTAGATTCTTATTAGATCGACATTCTATATTACTTACGAATTATGTTCTTCTTTAAAAAATAAAATTTTTAAGCCTAGATAATGTATAATTATATATTTATCTATATGTATTATTGTCGATGATTTCAAAGATACACTTTAAAATATAATTATTTTTTTTTACTAGACAAATTCATTATTTTTATAATTATCCTTATGTTCATGAATTTCTACAATATATTACTATGAAATTAAAAATTACAAACTTATATATAAAGAATAAATTAAAAGAAAATTCACAATTTATATTTTACGAAAATTATGCGGATACTATTCGCAAAATATTCATGTATGTTGCGTATTAATCTTTATTAATCATATTAAATATGCGCGTAAAAAATGAGAAATTAGAAAATTGAAGAATTTTGTCGTTGTAATTTTATCAACACAAAATAATTCTACTTTTATAGCGCGCACACAGACACACACACGCACATGATGTACCATGTTTTTAAAATAGTAAATAATTATATATTATTTCTTAATGTTTGGAAAAATAATTAGTACTGATATTATTTAGGATATAATTGTTGTTTTATTGGTGATTTGCTTTTATTTAACGGAGATTTTATTTTAGAATAGTATTTTTTTATTTTTAAAAGTATATTTATAATAATAAATATTTTCAAAATACTTAAATATATTGTGTTTTTTTTCTTATATTATTTATATTATTAAATGCTATTATTAGTATTTAAATTGTTTATATTGTTTACTTTTATTTCTTAAATATTATGATGTTCATTTTTTTATAATATATTGTTTATTTAAATAATTTACATACTTCTTTATTATTATTATTATATTTTTAACAATAGAAGTATATATAAATTTAGTTTATAATTCTTATTATATACACACTATTATATTAACAAATCGTGCATTCCACAGGTATATTACTAATATCACATATCCATTTCCCCATTATCTCTCTAGCTTAATATACTGGTACATGGTACACAGTAGATAGATGAGACATAATATTACTGTAAAATTACATAACTATTTGTAAGATATATAGTTAGAGAAATCGAAGTAATCCTAGCATGATTCTTCAGTTGCCAAATAAACGTTGTGTATTCATGCATTTAAGCTAGTTTATAGGATCATTTTGGTAGCATTTGCATACAAATTCGGTTGATTGATGTTCATATTGATTATGTTGAGTCGAATGACGTGTTTGCTCGCTTTGTACTTAAATTCCTATATTTTAGGTCAAAAGTCCATTATGACGAAGTTTGAAGAAGAAACAAGTGAGGGACGAGGTGAAACGACGAAAAGAGGCAAAATGCCAAAAGCTTGACACACCTCTAGTATTTTGCTCAGATTCTGAGATCTACATGTCCAAATGAGGTGAAATCAGTGACATTGAAAATCTAATTGAAAGAGCTACAACACAACCAACACCATATAAGCTTCCCAAACCCCAGATCCCAAAATGCAATTTGGAAAATAGATCTTGCTTTAAATCCCCATCGGAGGGGGCTGTTGGAAACGATAGTAAAATCGCACTAAATTAAGGATCGAGATCCAACCCCTATTACAAATCTTTAATATTTGACTGTTGAAGCCATAAAGGAGACAAACTAGGAGAAGCAACATACATGAGAGAGACAGAGAGAGGGGAGAAGAGCCGTCTCAGATTGAAGAGGAAGGGGAGAGAGAGAGAGAGAGAGAGAGAGAGAGAGAACAACGTCGACTTTTAGGGCAAACAATTAGTTATCCTAAACTCTTTAATAACAAACACGGTTTGGAGTTTGGGCTACCTGCAATAGGTTGGGTCCAAACCCAGACAAACAATACCCAAGTTTAGAACATCATAATAAAATGGTGCCAATGGTCACAAGCTTCGGGCAAGGGCCGACACTATAAAACAATTTCTTTTATTTGGAAAAAAGAAGAAAAAACCAGGATTTTTTTACATATAAAATGATTTAAGCATTTCGATAAAAAGTCTACATATGTTCTTATGTTTGATAAAAATGTATAATTATGTTGAAAGCACACTGTGCCAAAAAGATGGCCTGATAAAATGCCCATAAAAGCATAAAAATGTTAAAAAAAAAATTAAAAAAAAAACGCACAAAAAAGTACATATACACCTTAAACAAAAGAACATATATAAACATGAAGGAAAAAACACATACAAAGGTAAGTTAAACATGATATGTAAGGTCTAAACTTGCAAGCCTCTAACTAGATATATAAGAGCCCCAACCATTAAGCTATGATCAATATTTCAATCAAATTTTTACATGTAATACACATATATAACATAGGATATCTCGGATCCCCGAAAATCAAAATTTTGGAGATTCTGAGTAGTCTCTTTTCGGGCCCATACTCAAGATCGTCACTGGGTTCAAGACTACTTGATTGTGAAGCCTCGAAGAATATGAACTAAATTTTTATACTCATTAGATTTTCACGACCAATTGATCAATAAATTATTTTGTTATTTTTTATTTCGTTGTGAAGGAGATCTTTAAGAATTGTAAGATGTTTTATGAGTTACCTATAAAACCAAAATAAATAATAAAGACACATTAAAAGCATTCTCATTCTCTCCTAATTAGATAATGGGGGAGAAAAAAAGGAAGAAAAATTAAAGTTTATTTAAAGGATGGGGGACGGAGGGGGCTAGAGTTTCTATTTAGTATATTTTCTTATTACAAGGAATGAAGATGCAGTGGAACATATGTAATTTGCACACTATTATTTGAAATACTAGATATTACATCATCACTGTCTCTCAGGTAGGGTTGTAAACAAATCAAATATTTTTGATTCGATTCGTGATTCGAATTCGATTAGGATGATTCGAATTCGAAAAAATCGAATTCGAATTCGAATACGAATTAATTAGAAGATTCGAATATTATCGAATTCGAATTCGAATATAGTTGTATTCGATTTTCGAATAATTCGAATATTCGATTCGTTTATATATAATATATTTTAAACATTAAATAATACATATAAAACTAAATATATGTATATAATATATTTACATAGCTATATATTTAAATTAATTTATATATGATATATATTATTAAAATTTATAATTGATTTTTTTTTAAAAAAATAATAATATTTGAATATTTAAAAAATAAAAAATATTAATATATAAAAATGAAAAAGAATTTTTCGAATCTCGAATCGAATCGAATAGTTCGAATATTTCTCACGAATCGAATTCGAATCACCTATTTAAATTCGATTAATATTCGATTCGAATTCGAATTCGAGTTTATATTTTCGAATTCGAATCGAATTTCTTAATATTCGATTCGATTCGCTTCGTTTACAACCATACTCTCAGGTATCAATTAATTTTGCTTAATCTAGTCTTCTTTGACTGAAGAAACCAATCTCACCCACTCAACGTAGCCAATTATGGCAACTTTGTCGTTTCATATGAATAACGTAAATATATATTTTTGTGTAACAAGGTTCAAGACTTGCAACTAATCGTCAGGAGTCGGCTTCGATCTAAAACTGCCACACATAAATTGATGAACGTACTTCTAATAGACCTTAAACTCTCATTACTACGACTATCGCACACAAGGATCGCTCCCAATATCGTCGAAGAACTTAGATTTTGGTATAGTTAGCCACATTTTCCATGTAGCGCGCATATGTATTATATGTGTGTATCTGTAAATAAATCACGTTACAAAAATTTTGAAAGGCGCTACGCTCCATGGTCGTTTATGTATTCTTTTCATACTATTTCTTGTTTAATCATGTTTATGCTCCACTCCATCCTACCTAGACTCGATTTGATACTTGATCCTAATATGCTGCTCGACTAATGCCTTTACGACGTTCTTATTTTTATATTGAAAAACAGAAAAGGAAAAAAGAAAATGAGCTTGTTGCCTTTACTTTCTCCCTATCGCTCTCTTCTTTTAGTTGAAATATATTTTCCAATTGTTTTTGTCCCCTTGTGCGAAAGAAAATGTTGAGTCATCTCTTCCTCGCCCTCACCTTTACCCTAAAGACAAATGTTCATTTCTAAATTCTACATAAAGCTCCTCCTCCACAGCAGTCTATTCAACGGACATCTCTCTCTAGAAATAGTCTGTCTTACACTCACTCTCACTTCTCTCTCCGTCTGGGTCTCACAGCCATGGCAGAAACATAATGCCAATCTTTAACATGCACAAAAAAATCCAATCTTTATGAGGTTTTTATAACTTCCAGTCACAGCAAAGCACATTCATTGAGGGTTATATCCCAATGGCTGAAATTAAAAGCTTTGACTGTGCAGAAACAGATTTGCTCTGTGATGAAGAAACCAAAACCTTGTGCTTTGATAATGGTGATCTTGTTGAGACTTTCAATGACCAAAACCATCAAACCAATGGCGAAACGGGCAATAGGAGATCAGATTTAGAGCCACTGATTCTTTTGCCTTGCCCCAGTGAAGATTGCATTGGTTGGATGGTTGAGAGAGAAAAAGAGCATTTGCCTAGGGATGATTATCTTATGAGATTGAGGGGTGGGGACTTGGATTTGAGTTTTAGAAGAGAGGCTCTTGATTGGATGATTAAGGTTGATTACTTGGTTATTTAATTTTAATATTTTGGACTCATTTAATTGATTTTAGTTTGTATTTCTCCCTTTGGATTACATTTTAAGCGTTTTCTGTTTTAATATGCGTGTGGGTGATACTCATCATTTGTTTCTGTAAAATGGGTCTATAGTTTTTGTTTGGTCTTGGTCAAGATTGTTTGGACTTAATTTTAATCATCAGTTTAGATGCGTTTGCAAATTCTCGATTTCCTCTTGCTGTTCTTATAGATTTTGCTAAATGACTAATCATCCGTAGAAACGGTGAATGAATCTGTTTTCTGCATTTATGTTCATCCATTGATGGTTTCTTGTCACTTTAATTGCAATGTATGATAATCTTTGAGCATTTTATTGAACTCTTTTCACTCATCCTTTTGTTGGACGGAAATTGCATCAGAAATGACCTTTTTTACCTCTCCTGTTCTTTTGTTGATTCATGACTTAATATTTTTGTGCTTTACAGGCTTGTGCTCATCACAATTTTGGAGAATTTTGTTTGTATTTGGCTATGAATTACTTGGATCGGTTTCTGTCGGTGTACAATCTTCCGGTATGTTCACTGAAATGGATTAAAACCCTGCAGATTCCCATTTTGTTTTCTTGAACTTGTAATGCTGATTCTTGAATTATTCATTTATTTGCCAATAAACAGAGAGGGAAAACATGGGCAATTCAGTTGGTAGCAGTGGCCTGCTTATCTTTAGCAGCCAAAATTGAAGAGGTTTATGTACCTTCAACAATCGATTTACAGGTGAACTTCATGTCGAGTTGTTACCTATGTTGATATGATCTCAATCCATTTGGATCGGTTATTGTGTCTTCTCTGATAATTGTGGACTAATGCAATAGGCAGGGGACCCGAGATTTTTGTTTGAAGGAAAAACCATACAAAGAATGGAGATTATGGTGCTAAACTACTTGAAATGGAATATGAAACCGTGTACGCCATTCAACTTCATAGAGTACTTCCTCAGAAAGATGAATGATGATTGTTTCACGCAAGGGTCGTTGCTTACTAGATCGATTCAGATCATCTTAAGCACGATTAAAGGTGGTTGTAAATGTGATATACATATGAATTCACAAGAATAATACTAAAAAAGATGAGATGTTTGATTGAGACTTGGTTGGAAAATTGAATGCAGGTATTGACTTCTTGGAATTCAAGCCTTCTGAAATAGCTGCAGCAGTGTCTGTGTGTGTTTCGGGCGAAACACAAGCGATGGACATCGAAAAGGCACTGTCCAGTTTCATAACAGAGAAGGTATCGTAGTAATTTGGATCGGTCCCCACTGATTAAATCTTAGACAAGACAACTAACTTCCCTTGCTATGTTTCTCATTATGATGGGCATTAATGTTTTGAGCAACTTCATTGATTACTTTTTTCTGAAAAAAGATAAAAATCGGTTGGTTTAAAGAAATGGCGTGGGGTTGTTTGATGCAGGGAAGAGTGATGAAATGTGTAGAGCTGATTCGAGATTTGATATCAATAAGTGGGGCTACTGGTGTGGCGAGTGTCTCAGTGCCCTCTAGTCCAAATGGGGTGTTGGATGCTGCATGCTTGAGCTATAAGAGTGAGGAAAAGACGGCGCTTCGATTTTGTCCAAATTCTTCACACACTAAAAGGAGGAAACTGGAGCAAGATAAACAACAAGAGCTCTAGATGGTGGCTCTTGACAAGCGTAGCCTAGAAATGTGAACATTTTTTACTTTCACACCCCACAATCAGTTTTTGGTGAGGAAAGTAGCCTTCAATAAAGAAGAGAGAGAGAATGCAATGGTCATTGAATGATAACTAGACTTGTCCAATACTAAAGAGAGATTAGAGGTGTTGGAGAAGACAAGCACAAAAAAATGAGACTTAAGGGACCATTTGTTGTATTCAAAAGCAGATGTGGTCCTATGACTATCTAGTTTGAGATGAGATGGACAAATAGATAGAGGAGAGGATGAAAAATAGCAGTAACAAAATTGAGTTATAACTTTTTTTTAAATTTTATTTCTTATATTGCGGTTTATTTTCCCTTAACATTAGAAAACAAAATAGAATGAACAAACTTGGTGGCCTTTTGAATGTATGTATGTATGTAGTTTGAGAAAGATGCTATATTTAATTAGAAAACTTAAATTTAAATGATTAAAGAAATGGAATTTAAAATCCATTGTTTGAGAGTGAGAAGGACGTTTCCGTAGGTTTTTAGGGGAAATTAATTAGTATGCGATGTGATGTGATGCTGTTTTGGGGATCTGGCGGGCAGGCCCACATGCCTTTTTGTTTAGACCGTTTGGTGTAACTGTGCGTATGACCAGTCAACGTCTGGGTATTTTCCTCTCTTTCAAGCCTCGCCACTCTATTATTAATTCTTCTCACCTTAATATAATAAAATAATGCATTGGGCTTAGCCTGCCCCATCTTCACAATACAGTTACTGGAAATAAGTATGCGCTCCCATTCTTCGTCTAAAAGATTCCTAATTTATTTATCACCAACAGGCTTAAACATAAAAAAAAAAAAAAGTCTCCCAGGGTCACATTTTGGACACATCCATACATAACAAACAGTAAATGGTAAAATATACAAATAATTTTGGGTTGATTGAATAGAGTAAGAGTTGTAATTGCAGGTAGGCACATGGTGAAAGTGAATTGTAAAAAAATTTGGGCATTGCAGCCAACTGCTCCTGCTCAAGGGATCTCTCTCAATACCATACACTACTACATGTGTCTTGTCTGTCTGATGACAGAATGAAAACACACAATAATTTTCTTCAACTATAACAACTAATTACAATTTCATTTCGTAACCCATCCTATCACGCATATGTTATAACATTACACCCACAAATATGATAATTGAGATACTTTTATTGATTAAATGCATATTACATATTTATAGTTAAATAACTTCGTAAACATTTATAATGGTGAAATTTAATTAAATCAACTGTATTTACAGAGACAAAAGCATAATCAAAATAGAGAAATTTTAGGGTGCACCTGTAGAATTTACCTAGGTCATTAATTAATAACTTGTAGACGATTACTATTCACAGCCCACAAAATTTCTCAACGTAGCCCACTTCTCAATACAGTCTGTTTTTCTTTAAAAATCAGTGTAAAATTATTAATATAATTCACTGAATACCAATTATACCATTTATTTATTAAATTAAGTTATTTAAATAAAATATTATTAATAAAGAAACATTAAAAAATGAAAAGAGAGAAGAGAACACAAGAGACGGATGGAGAGAGGAGAATGAAAAAGAGAGAAAACATAAGGAAGAAGAAAATGAAAGGAGAAAACAGGAGGAAGAAGAAAAAATGGACAATATTCTTCACATATTCTTACGATATTCTTCATGGAATGATTCTGAGACAAAATAATTAACTATCTCAGATAAATTGTGAAATCTTGGGAAAACAATCGATGCGTCTGTGATTCAGTTCTACACTGATAAGGTAAACAATACTAACATATCTTTTTTCGATATATATTATTTGATATGGGGTCGTTCAAGAAAGTTAATATATTAAGTGAATTTTCAATGTTCAGTGAACTTTCGTTTTTAATTATGTCCTTCATTAAACCTTGAAGAATAGGGGTTTTTGAAGTTCTGAGAAAAAAAGATCTGATTAATGATGATGACATGGATTATTTTTTGTTATCCTTTTTATATTTTATATATATATATATATATATATATATATATATGTTAATGTTAGTTAATTGTTTTGTTTTTCATAAGGGCGTTAAAAAGTCTTTTCCAATAATATTTTAATTTATTAAATTAATGGGCTAAATTCAAAAATTTTGTGGATTGAAAATAGTCGCTGCCTAACTTGTAATAATATATGAGCTTTTAATATTTTGGATTGTGAGCCTGGATATTTGGTTATAGGCTTTGGATGTTTTAAGTTTTAAATGATAATTATTATACTTAATTTATTAAATTACTTTTAAGTAGTTCAAAATTTATAGTAGTTTATTAATTTAGTAAAACAAAAAAATATACCAAAAATTCATTCCTCTGTAAAAATAAATTAATCTTCTAAATTAATGTGATTTTATTATGAAAAATCGACATCTTTATAATAAAAAAAAAATCACATCTTTAAAGATAAAATCATTTAAATCGACCTCAAAGAATATAACTTTTTTAGTGTTAAGGGAAAACCACATTTTTATAATAAGTAAAAATAATAATTCTTCATGTAATTTTTACTCATAAACAAAATCCTTTCAAGGACTAATTTCTTTTTAAAGTAATATTTCCATTACTAGTCAAGCACATCCGGGTTATGCGTAAATCCACCAACCTATTTCAAACCTAAAGAAAATTAAGTATTTTGTTTTTCCGCGATAACCTACAATGTCAATTGTTTTGAACTAAGAATTCAATTGATTTAGTAAAATTGTAAAAATAAATGTATTCACTCTAAAATTTAATAAATTATTGATTTATCAATAAATTTACAACTCACATCTTCATATTCATCAATAAATTTATAGATTTTAGCCGACCCATTAGTTTTGCCAACTTACATCTTTATATTCATAACATATATATATATATATACATATATATATATATACATATATATATAAAATAAACATAAGTGAAAATCCCCAGATTTGTCACTTTGCCTAACAAACATATAGAATTTGTGTTCCTTTGTAAAAACATATTAAAAACAACACTTTTGTCATTTTCAGCCATTACTCACCCTAGGCACACACCTCGCCTACCCACCTCACACCTCGTCCCACCCCACCCTGCAGAGCTCCCTTTTTATATTCCCCATGTACTCCCCTCCCCCCTCCTAGCCTCCCCTCCTCCGGTACGATGTCCCATCCATGGGTACATCACAATCTCTCTCCTCTCTCTCTCTCTTCTTTCTCAACCTGTGACAAGCCTCTCACCATTTTTTCACGCCATTGTTACACTGCACCGTCCATGTAGCCAAGCTTTTGCCCGTCGGCGCCACACACGCAGACAACAACATTTTTAAGAACCTTTATTTTGCCATGACCTAAGCTCAAATTTAATTGTATTTGTCTCTGGTTCGCTATGTGGTTTTGTTGGGGGCAATCCAAGTATTCGTAATGAAGAACGGAGAAGATATACAGTGTGCCCTAGGCACAAATGAATATTTTTTGATGCCACGACAGTGACATAGTGGCACGAGAGAATTGACAACTCTCGATTTGACTAACATTGTAGTAGATGCTCGATTTTAGCTGATGCTGGTGGACAGCGAACAAGGTGGCGTTTAGTAATGATAATTTGATCGTACTTATAACGAGCTGGTATAGCCTACGGCCCTAGGGTGTACTCTCGCGCCAATAATATGACATAGGTGTAGAGGCACGAACGTTTTAGTCGGCACGATTGTAATATACTAGGTTGGGTTGTTGTCTTAAGCATTTATTTTTGCAAATTGGTGATATATTTGAGTAATTAACATTGTGGTGGTGTTGTGTAGAGCAACAATAGTTCAAATAACATGATTGTGTCATTGAGGTCATTTATCGAACATGTTATGTGCATTATATATATTGAGTATATGCTAGTTATTACTTGGGCTCAATTTTGTTTTATGTTAATCGGTAGAAATTGAGAGTTTTATATTGATATTGGTAAGTGTTGATATTGGTTTTATACTTCTTTGTGTGTGTTAGTTTACTACAAAGTTATGGTTAACATACAATATGGGCTGAGTCAATGTGCATAAACTAGTGTAGAAGTTGTGTCTTTTGTGTGGTACGATACTTATTTGAGATAATTTGTTTTTGAAGGATTACGCATGGCACCAAAGGGAAAGAAGCGAAGGGCAGCCTTTGAAGGACCGTCGAACCCATCAGCATTTTGCGGAGAAAGATTATCGATATTACGATTTTCGACTCCAGAAAACTAGAGGAGAAAGATAGGCAGACGAAAATCATAGGGAGGAAATTATCACCTACTCAGTACTCCAGTCCACACACTAAGATTTTCATGAGAATCCATGATAATTTGTGGATGCTAATTAAGAGGGTTGGATGGGAGACATTTCTGGGAAGTAACTAACCAACATACAAGTCCATCACTCTAGAATTCCTAACTACTTTGGAAATACATCCAACATCAGCCCAGATAAAAAAGACGGGAAACATGTCTTTCAGATTGCGCAACACAATGTATACTCTCACCCTATCTCAGCTGAATGACATATACGAGTTTCCTAACATCGGTGATTGCTCTTTTTCGGAGGACTATAATGAGCATACATTCTCGAATCATATGGTTGAAGTCCCCGGACTTGTTCCACGCATGAAGAGTGACCCGTCCAGGAATAAAGTGTCTTGGATTAGGAACTCAATTTTTCGATATTTGCATTAGCTCATAGCCTACACTATTCTTCCCTTAAGACCAGACACGGGAAACATAAGTCAAAAGGAGATGTTCTTCTTATGGTGTATGGCAACGAGGTACAAAATAGATATCAGACATATATTGATGGAGCAATTCGAGTACCAGGTGACAAAGCAGTTAGGAGAAATCTCGATAGGGGGTCTTATTACCCCTATTGCCAAATACTTTAGAGTTCCCATTGAGGATGAAGACCTGGTGCCTGGAGAGATTTGCTTAGAATGAACCGATATTTGTCGGTTGAAGATAATCCCTCAAAAGGGATGATGTCAGCAGCTATGTGCTTCTCCATAACCGAGGTGGCTTTCTCAAGCTGCCTAACACAGATCTTACTACTGTCGAGGGGCTTCAGGATGTTGGTAATTGGAAGCTGAATTCACCGGAACATCAAGCTCAAATGGTTCAACCCACCGCAAGTGAAGTTTACCTCTATCAAGCAGCCCATAATTTTAAAGGGCAAGTGGCTGATGTCCCTGAAGAATCGGGACAAGGAGGACGAAGAAGAGCACACTGGGCTTTAAGGCAGAATATTCCGGCCCTACCTGCAGGAGGTGGTGACGATATTTCTACCATCCTTTCTTCATTCACAACCACACTAAACTTATATCGAGATGACCTTCGGGTCGTGATGGAAAACCAACATATGAGAGTGATGAAAACTTGGAGTGGAGGCGTCAGCAATAATGAAGGCGGATCCAGCAAGACCAAAGATGGGAGGTTGAGTCGCCGTGGTAAAAACAACAGGATAAGCGATGGGCATATCAACAACAAATAATGGATGTGATTGCCCAGTTTTGGCAAGCGTCTAGTTATGTTCCACCATCGCCACCTCCTCTTCAGTAGTAGACTGTGAGTAAGCATCGAGGCGTACCACTCTTTTTCCCGCAAACATTGGTCTTCGACCAAGTTTGGGGGAGGGGGTGTATAGTGGAACGTCTTGGCAGCTTTTATGTTTTATGTTCTTATTTTGCTAAGTGTGTTATTGTTGGTGCCACTATTGTTGTTGTTTTATTCAGTTGGGGAGAATTTATTTTGAAGGGTCTGTGTGCCCATTGTTGTGATGAGACTGAAGGGTCTGTGTGCTCACTGCTGTGTTTTCGTATCATGTTAGCTAGGTCTATATTATTGAGTTTTTTCAGTTTATGATTATTTAATGCTTTTATGTGTTAGTTTAATTTTTTGTTGAGTTGTGAGTCTAAAAATCCGAGGTAATAGTTTTGGAAAGCTGAAAAAATGGGTTTGATAGATGGTGATGTGTCAATGACGAGATGATTTTTGAAATAAATAAAATATTGACACATAGAAAAGCATGATAGGCATATTGAGACAAAATTGAGCTTGAACTTTAAATTTATGATCAAGTTAGCCTATGACATTTGAGCCTTATTTGTCCTCCTATTATTGGAGTAATTTATCACTCTTTCGGTAAAAATTATTGGTCATAATGTCATTTAGTCTCTAAAACTTGCCTTGTGTCTTTTTAAGAATATGTCAAGTACATTTGGTGACATAGAAGATGATTTTAGGCATTTTTTAAGCCTGTTTTTGGAGCCTTGGAAAATAGAACTTTTTATCGAAACTTGAAAAATAATCCCTCGTTAGCCACTTTGAACCTTAAGCTTTGTTTTTCATAGCCGTACATTACAAGCCATATACCTTTCTTTTAGTCTTTGAACCTTTTAATTGGACTAATTGAGGAAGATTGAGATGGATTGGAAGGTAGAATGGGTAAAAGCAGTAGGAAAGGAGTATAATTGATGTTTGGATAAATTGATGAAAAGGATAAGTGATTAGAGGGAAAAAGCAAAGGAAAAAGTGACCTCTCCTAGTTTGTTTATTTTGTATTTTTGTTTTTATATTATGTCTCTAGAAAAACGGAAAAAAGAAAGAAAGGGAAAGTTGTATATATGTTTAGTTCAATTTTGTTGTTTAGGAGGGGTCAAACATGACAAACTGCCTAGTATACTTGCTTGATTGAAAGAGGTCGAGTAGCCCCAATGTGGTGCCAAATAAGCTAGGTAGTGATAGCATTTGGTTGAGTGAGTGAATGGAAAACTGTTTTTGAGGTGACGAAGCCATATTATATGGTTTTCTGAAAAATTGAAGAGTGAGGATTGATTGAATATTGTGAGGGGTGGTCGGGTTAGGAATAACTTGGTTAGTCCAATAACAAGTCACTTTTAGCCAAATTTGTCCCACCTTACCTTAAGCCTACATTGCAACCAAAATTAAGACATTTTTTATTCTTTGTCACGCATGTTAAGTACGAAGTCAAATTTAGATAATAGGCACACTTATGGTAGACAATGCATGTGGTCCAATCTGAGTGTAAACATGTACAAAATTTTATACGCTTGAGAGATGAGTGATACACTTAACCACTGAGGATCATTAGTTTATAAGTTTCTTGTCACGAAAGTAGTTGATATATCACCATATCATAAACGCTTGAGTTTCTATGTTGTCGGTATTCTGAAAAAATTTCACTGAGACTAGATTCGTCATCCAATTGTCCTAAAAGCTTGTAGTTCTTGTTCTATTTTATTTTGTTGTTTGGGGACGAGCAATAATTTAAGCTTGGGGAATTTTGATACAAGTTGCGTATACATGCATTTTAGGTCGATTTAGGAGTATATTTTGTATCATTTGCATGTGTACTTGGTTGTAATGTGCTTAAATTCGCTATATTAGGCTAGATGATGTGTTTGTGCTTGTTTTAGTATAAGTCAAGTAATTATATGCCAAAAAGTCCATTTGGACAAATTTTGAATAGAAACGAGCAAGATGATGGGAATAAACAAATAAAAGATGAGTTTGAGACAGAAGATCTGACTTGGCCGAGGCCAGAAATGGACTCGGTTGACTCGAAATATATGATTTTCTAAGCATTGGGTAGAATGCACTAACTTGACCGACGCCAAGAAGGTGAATCGGTTGAGCCGAGAAAAGCAAAACCCATGCAAAGGCATAATGCATCAACTCGGGCGAGGCAATTAAGTGACTCGACCGAATTGGTTTAGCGGCTTAATTTTTATTACACATGTTTTGACTTATTTTGAGCCCGTTTCAACCCTAATCTTCTCACACTTATAAATACAAGCCTCCTAGTCCGAAATTATCAGACTTTTATCATCGGAGAATACTTTGGAGGTGAGATTAAAGAGCAAGGAACGAAGAGACAATAATCGAGTTTTTTACTTCTTTTTCTTTTAGTTATTTACCAATTATGTTTGTTTATGAAATACATTGGTTTTTAACTTTAGACATGAATAGAGGTGGTAAAATCGGTTTAACCCGATATTTTAGATGGGCCGGGCATAGAAATGTAGGCTCGAAGTACTATTTGGCCCGACCGAGCCGGTCTAATGGCCAAAAGCCCGACGAGCCCCGGGCCAGTCCGAAAATCTAAGTATATTATAGGCAAATACCCCGGGCCGGGCCTACTAATATTAGGCACGATCAAATCTTGGGCTGGCCCGACCTGGCCCGAGATATGGGGTTGGCCCGATTGGGCCAGGCTGCCTGAATTGCCACCTCTAGACATGAATAGCTAAACATCTTGTGTTCTAGGGTTAGAAAGTAGGTTACGAAAGTTCTATGTTTTGATTTATTCGTTTTAATTATAGACTCCATTATTATCATTCATCTACGTGCTTATTTTATTCATATGATGTTATCGAATTGATCACTTGATTATTATCTATTAGTTTAAAGATTTGGCATTCGAGATGAGAGTTTCGTTAATAGAGTTCAACACATAGCGTAAATATCAATATTCGTCCAAGAGGAGTGAGGTATTTGCGTAGACATTTGTTTAGGTACTTCTGGGAGTCTTTAGGTTTAGTTAGCCCGAGAGGATGATTATTCATAATTGATCAACAAATTAGCAGATGAGACTTAATCAATATTTGTGCCGTTTAATAAACGATATGATTAGTTTAAAAGTCTAGAATTTAGGATAATCATTAATCTCATTTGAATTTCCCTTACTATTTGATTTATTGTTTGCCAAGTAATTCTTATTTAATTAAGTTTTTTTTTTTTTTTTTTTTTTTATGTAATTTAGGTTTTAGAATATATTAAACTCAAACCACTTATTCGAGAGTCTAGATAGGGTAGAAGTATTAAAATTAGGGTGTTAAGTTAAATATAGGGAATAGTCCTTGTGGAATCGACCTTGTTCCACTAGCTATACTAGCATCGAACACTTGCAGTTTACTAGGTTAAAAATTAGTGCATCATCTAGCTTAACACTGAACTATTTATCAAGATAGAGATTAACCAGTCCCCCGCAACGGCGCAAAAAACTTGACATACTATTTCCTAGCCTAGTATTACCACAAGTTTGTGGTGCAACTGTAGCTAGTGGTGAGCAAGGTCGATCCCACGGAATCTGTTTCTTATGTTAAATTTAATACCCTAACCATAATAGACCAACCCTATCTAGACTCTCGAATAAGGTGATTGAATGATTATTAAACTAAAACTAATGTGCATAAAATATATAAAGTGCTCAAAGGAAGCAAACAAGTAATCATGAATGAATAATTCCGACAAAAGACGTATTCTAGGGTTTGCTTTCGGTTATGCTCTCCTATGTTCAATTATAGCACATTTCTAGACTTTTAGACCGAATTCAAATCTTATTATTATGCAGCGCTACTCTAGTTAATGCTCATCTGAAACGATGTTAATGTATTGATTACATACGAATAGTTACCCTCTCGGGCTAACTATCATGTAAGTAACTCCGAACGGCTCATATAACTAATGCTTACAAAAGTATTTCACTCCTCTCGGACGACTATTGACACCTATGCTATGTGTTGTGTGCCTATTAACAACCCTCCTCTCCCAGGTGTCAAGTTATTAAGTATGTAGAATTAAACAAGTGATCAAGTTGCAAAACTCCTAAAATAAATCCAACACATAAGATAAGAAAATTGAACGGAGTCTGGAATAAACGAAACGTGTTTAGCTACTCATGTTTATAATCAAAACCAAATAATATTTGGTACACGTGTTCCGTGCACGCACTTTAGGGCACTTGTAGTGTCATTTTAGTGTCAATAACGTGCATAATTATGTGTATTTAGTGCTTTTATATTCTAATGGGCAAAATAATGCGTTTGAGCTATTTTTGTATTAAAACAGGTGTAAAAAGGGTAGAAATCGAAGATTAAACGACCGAGGAGTCGAGGGATCGATCGAGGCAAGAAAGGAAGAGCCAACTGAAGATCTCGGCCGAGACAGGCTGTTAATCTCGGCCGAGATGAGGCTCCAGGGGTTTTCTGAAGTTTTGCAAGATTAAAGATCTCGGCCGAGATTCAATCTCATCTCGGCCGAGATTCAATCTCATCTCGGCCGAGATGAGGCTCCAGGGAATTTCTGAAGAATGTCAAAGATGAAAGTCTCGGCCAAGATGCAATCTAATCTCGGCTGAGATGAGTCAAAACCTAAAAAGCCCTAGTTTCCCCTTTTTCACGTGTCGGCCGAGATACAACCCAATCTCGGCCGAGATTGACCTTCGACCCAAAATTCTTGAAAACCCTCTTTCATGTCTCGGCCGAGACACACTCCCGTCTCGGTCGAGATTCACTACCCTGTTTTAAAATCCTGAATACGTTTTTGCCTATTTTTGTCTAGCACTTTCTCCCTTTATATATATATCATCCCATTCGAATTTAACCTAACTTTTAAAGAACTTTGGATAACTTTTGGAGTACTTTTGGATACTTGGGGAGCACTATTCAGCCACCAAGGAAGGAGATTGGACAAGGGATTGAAGGATCATCTTCTCCAATTGAAATCTTTGGGTTCATCCATATCAGTATCATGTTTCTTTATTTTCCCATTTATTTTCTGATTGTATTAGTTAATATGGGTGGCTAGCACCCTTAGTTCATCCTTGATCATTGTGGAACCTTGAGTCGAGACATTGATGTGATTATTACGGTTAATGTTACCGAGATTATTGTGTATTTAAGTGTTTTGTGTTATTTGCTCTTGTTGACTCACATTTATGAATTGATTATTGGTTTGATCACCCTTTAAGGGATTTGTGAATGTGTTGCTAGAATAGGAGATTACTATCCGTAATTGTAGGATTTCCGATTCCCGAGTAGCAAACAATAGTTATTTATTGGGGATAACACAAAGTTCAACCACTAAAACCGAGCTTTCGAGTTTTATGTTGAATTTATCTCGTTGTCCTAGTGTTTAATGCTTTTGGTGATTGAATCTAAGAGATCTTGTTCGAGGATTCGGTTAAACTGAATAGGGTTAGTCGAATAGCTTATTTTGATTAACTAAGATTAAGGGACAACAAGGCTATTAGAGCTTGTTAATAGTCTTGAGATAAGGGCTTAAATCACAATTTAATCGGGCATTAACAATAGTTGCATCAATTGTTCAAGACCAAGGGGAAGCATGATCAAGGGTGACTTGTTTTACTATTTGAAAACTAAAACCGAAAAAGATCTCTTCTAGTGTTTTTGAGTACTTGTTTCTTTTAATTGTGTCTATTTGCTTTTAATTGTCACCAATAGATTGTTAGTTTCCCATCAACCCCCTTAATTGCTTTCTTAAGTATTTATTTCTTGCATACTTAATCATAAACTGCTTAACATCGTAATCAAAACTGTTCGGCCGTTCCTTGTGGGATCGACCCTTATTTACCATTCTACTAAGTAGGATAGTCGGTAAGGTTTAAGTGTATTCTTTGTACACAATTAATTTGGTAAAGCGACACACGACTTTGCGTTACCAATATTCATAGACAAACATTCTAAAGCAATAAATAAAAATAATAACGACTAAATTCGGAGTCTTCAATTTTGAACTTCTCCGCTTCACACTTTTTTCTCTTCGAGTATATTTTATACATCTGATTTATTTAGCACATTTTTCCATATAAATGGTTGATTGACCATTTGGGGTGAATATTTTCGCTGATTATTTAGAACATCTTTCCACGTAATCTTATTGACTATTCGTATATGACCTCGATTGTTGAGTATTTATATACGAATAAAAGTCATGTCGAAATAGGAAATTTATTGTAAGTATGTTAGTTTTTTTTTTGCAATAATCTTGCCTTTACTCTTAACAAAATATTGAGGCTATAATTAGAATTGCTTGAATTATTGTATGGACGAACATCATGTCATACACTGAATGTGTATCCTTATTTGCTAGAAAGGTTATGGCAATTAATGATCTTGACATATTCTGAATGTGTATTCTTTTTTGTCATTAGATCGCGAGATATATGTTTTGCCTTATATAATGCACCTAAATAGATGTAACATTTAAGCTAACTAGTAAATTACTCGTGCAATACACGGTTATAAGATGTTTTAATAATATGAGAATATATAATTAATTATAATGTATTTTAGTTTAGGAGCTTCATGTCATATCTGTTTATTGACATACAAAAAGAAAGTGATTGAACAACATGTAGATATATTCAAATAGAAGAGTTATTAATTACAGAACCATAGCATTAATGATGTAAAAAAATTATTTAAACAAATGTAAAAATTATGTATACATCTATACGTTTCGAAACACCTTTTTGGACACAATATTCAGAGTTTTATCATCGGCAATTTTTGAGAAAAAGATTGTCCTAAACTTTTATTAATTTGTCATGGCAAAAAATATGTTAAAATTGTAAGAGAAATATATATGTCACGCTCATTAAATCTTAATAAGTGTGGCATATACAATAAAAAAAGTAGAATATTAAAAAGGACAAAATATCTAATTTAAAAAGGAGAATATTAAAAAAATTATTCCACCATACACAAAAAGGAGAATATTAAAAAATTTATTCCACCATACAAATTAATAATTATTGATTGTTCTGACGTTAATAGTTGTTCCAAATTAAATAAAATCATTTTAGGATTTATTTACAAAATCATAAAAACTTAAATTATATTTGTAGAAATAAATGTGCTGCTACTGTTTTTTTATATATGAAATTCATTACAATTATAAGCATTCCTATCATAAAACAGACCACAACTCATCAAGCTTAGATTACTGATCTTTGACACGTGTCCAGTTATATTCTCACAATTTCTCGAGTAGCCCAAAACCTCAATATTTCAACCAATTTACAGCTATGATGCCATCGCCGCCACGAGAAATGAGTGGGCAACTCCCGCTTCAACTACGGACACCGTCGAGCATAGTTGAAATGCAACAATTTTGTCCAAAATTTATAAGAAGTCTCAAACGATTGCAACCAAAATTTGCGCTGATCTTACCTAGATTCAAAACCTTACACTCAATTCTCAAAATACGTCCATCATTACAAATAAAGACAAATTATGTGTAAATATTTCGAACTATTTTAATACTATTTCTTTTATCCATTAAAATTAAAATAAAAAAATGTCTGTCAAACATTACATATAACTGTTTGTATCCAATTCACGTTCCAAATGTATTTAGAATTATAAATACATACAAAACTTTTTATTTTTATTTTTACTACTTAAATGCAAGAATTACAAATTTAATAAAAAATGCTTCTTCAAAATATATATTTATTAACCTAGTAAACGAAAAGCCACCATAGATTAAGGGCAATAGTCAAACCCTCTTCCCACTCACAATCTGCAACCATCAAACCGACGCCGACGATGATCAAAAAAATTTCAGCCCTCAACGTATTCGAACATGCCACTGTCGAGGAAGAATTCCGGCCTTGTCACGGCGTCATATTCATTTCAAACACACAGCCAGAAACTGCTGACCCCATCGTTCATCGATTAGTTCTGACACGGTTGCTGCCGACTCCGCTAACCTTCGTCACGACCTCAATTACTCAGCCCCCGCTTATAGGTGATATTCTCCCACTACAAGAATTTTGCAAATAGACAACGAATTTTATCTGTTGTCTAGTTATAAATAAGTCTGTTATTAATAGTGTTGTTGTTAAAAGTACCCTTTTAACAACAATTTAAAACTATTGTTTGTTTAACAATACACAACGGTGTCCACAACAATATATAACCGTTGTCTATTCAATTACAGACAACAGTGGAAAACTGTTGACCTTCTTGCAAAACCGTTGTCTTTACCAGTAAAGATAACAGATAAAAATCGTTGTCTTTTTTAGCAAAGAAAACAAAAAAGAAAAGAAAAAGGTCATTGCCTTTAGATGAAAGACAACGGCTTTATCAAAGAATATTGTTGTTTGAATGCATATTCACATATGAAATACCCCAATAGTCAAAACATCATAAAATATTTACCAAACATCAAATACAAAATAAATGTCAATAACTTCATCCATATCAAATTAATTACTATAATACAATCCGAATTCTTCAACTAAATAAGTTCTACAATGAAACTAGAAACCAACTCTTATTTACTCAAACGAATCGTAGGATTCATAACATATATTTATAAAATAATGACTTTTTGTTTACAGTTCCTTCTCATGGTGGGTTTCATGTTTTTGCATCGCTAGTCATGTGCACCCTGCTTTCCATTATTAAATTTAGTATTAATTTAACTCTTCAACAACTTCAATATTAATCATCATTTCATTTTCTTAAGCAATTCACTGATTTGTAGGTGCTGCTCTCCTGCCAAATGTTATAGATAGAAATGTAAGAGTCAAATTGTCAAATATTATATATATATATATATATATATAAAAGAAATCCCAATAAGACCAACATTACTTCAATAAACCATAAGGCAATATACAGAGTAATGTCAAAGTATAGCTTCATGTAAAGTAAAATGACTAATTATACAAATATAAGAAATTTAATTTACCAGTATTATTTACTTTGCTATTTTTAGCTTTATACCAGCTATGTGGTAAGTCTGCATGACAATTAAACAATCTGTTAAAAAAGCAAAAAATTAGGAAGAAAAAAGGTGGTCGTATTCGATATTACCATATCTAGACCCAAGAAATAATTTCCAATGTGTAGATCCCTTTTAAAAATAAAATCAAGGAAAATTGCAGCCAAAGTATAAAAACAACTAATTGTCTCTAAACAAATCAGCAAAGAAAGTCTTCACCTAACAGAAAGTGTCTAATAGAAGAGGACCCAAAAGAGACACACACACCTGAAACACTTCTCTGCACCACAAGAGCTAGCTGCATAAGTTTCTGATGTGCCATTAAGATTCACCTTAACAAGATATATTGCTACTAAGTGCTGCACTTGGAACTAGGACTTGTTATCATAATGGAAGAAAGTTCTAAGAATACTAATGGTAAAACTTGTTGTATTTTAGAAACACTTCAATACTCGCAGTGAAATGTACACATGCGTGCTACTAAAATAGTTCAATACTCACAGCATCAGGAAATTGCATGGTGAAGGTTCTACTGATATGAGAGACAGAGTTTTGAATTCTATAATATCGAATTATATATGTTGATAGAGTTTCCCTTTGATGATATTGTTAGGCCTCACTTCCAAAAGTAATGGTATGTTATTACCTAGCACTTAAAAAAAAGGGAAAAAACAGAAAATGGGACTCACCACTGGAGCATCTCCGCAAGTAGCAGAATGGATATGTAGATGTTTCATTCACTTTCGCAGCTATCTTTCAAAAAATTCAGCAGCTCACACTCTCCACAGCCTATTTCGTTTACACCTGCAAGGTTCAATACATGTTGTCAAAGAATTGACATAAAAAAGAACCCATATTTTAAGTATCTAACAGAAAACATGGCAAATAAGTGTGTAAATTAAAACTAAAGTAAATGATGATTTCACAAAGAGATACAACTAATATTTTTCTCTACATTTTCAAGGCAAATAGGCCATTCCCCATTATAGAGACAAAAGAACAACGAACATACCCTTGAATTTTTAGAATTGGCTCCTCGGCTGACTTCCCACTCCAATAGCATCAAACACTTCCCATCCATTCCTGAAAGATCATGATTGAAAAATCAAACTGAAATTAGTGTGAATAATAATTATTTAAATGTTAAATGGAATTAGTTTGAAGAATAATTCATTTTATTTTGTACTTGGTGCAAGATTTGTTTGGACCTTAAATTCTAGTAAAACAACATTAAAAATTCTATAAAACAGAAGCACCGCTTTAAAAACATCTAACACTAGCAAATACACAAAAAAGAAAAAAGGAAAATTATAGCTTATCTTTCCTCGCTATAATAATATTAAACTTCTGTTTTATTCTCTCAAAAAGAAAAAAAATAGCAAAATAAATAATAGATTATTTTGGAGTCCAATGATTAAAAGAGATGTGGATAAATGAAATTTATTGCGAGTAAAGAGGAAATAGTCTGCAAAGAAGAGATATTGAAAAGAAAAAGCTTCCTTTTTACAATAAGAAACAAACTACAAAATCAAAATTCACATGGCTCAGCTGGTCCTGGCATTTTTATAATAAGGACAAAGTTCCCCAGATTTCATTTTCCCTAAAATTCACTTTTTTACTGCATTATTATTTTATAACCTATCCAATCTACTTACACATTCTTGCCTACCTACTTGAGTAGTAAGATCTCCATCACATGTTAAAGTGTGGAGATTCAAATGAAGGATGATGATATGTTAAATCTACAAGGGTGGTGAGGTAGAAGTGTGTGATATCCCGTCAATCAATGTACAAACTATTACCCGAGGAGGAGTCAAAAGTGAAAACAGGTAACTTTTTCTAACCTTAAATTATCAAAGTGTAAATATTACAATTATGCAGAGCACATATAATATAATGATTAAACACACATGGCCATGGGTCCATCGCATATGCAAGCAAGATTGTAATATTTGAGCCGCCCGTGAAGTCATGCTGAAGAAAGGGAAAATGCCCCTTTAATATTTTTTACAACTTAGGTCTAGTAGATATCTTCTTTGCAACTTTCTACTATCAGCCTTAAATATAAATGTTTTTGCATCTCTTTCCCCAAAAGTATGCCGAGAAAAATTACAATGTAAAAAGACCAGAAGTGATGCAAACCTAGAATCATCATCTAGCAGAAAGGAACTGCTTACTGCATTATTTAAAGCTTCAGTCATTAATACTCTCGTACTGGAAATAACCTAAATATGAGTATCACAAAAATTGAATCAACAATTTCCCGAAGAAGATGACCGAATATCAACATTACAAACTATATCCGAAGATACACTGTGTGTGCCATACTTGTCATCCTAGTACTTTGTGTTGATCCGATACTTGAATCGAGATTATTTGTTGATAGCTCATTTTAACTATATTTGACTAAAGATATCAAACAAGTTTACATTTGATAAAATCTAAAACTCGACTTAAGCTCTAACTCGAAAGGTAAAGAAAAAACAAAAGTTAAAACAAGTATAAAAATATCAAACTACTTGAATTCAACTCGTATTCGACTTGATTATAGCTCGTTCATACTTGATTCTTTAAATTATTAAACAAGCTCAAATATAATATTGCACGCGTAATAATATTTCAAATAAACTTAAACACGTGTAATCATTTACTGCCCAATCTGTTGCTTATTTGAACTTGCATTAATTTTCATTTATTTAATATCCACCGAAAAAATAAAAAATTAATCAAACCTGTTAGTACAGAGGAAAGCAAAGGGACAAGAGTTAAACCATTTATCTACTCAACTAATAAGGGAATCATATTCGATAGCCAACAGAAGCATTAAACTATTTAGATGATCTGATTGAAAGTTTATCAGGAGGGAACAATTCAGCTTGATCAGAGAATTCTAGAACTCACATCATACAAGCTCATCCTCAGTAAAGGTAGCCAATTCTCGACTGATGCATTGACAATTACACGTCCACTGCTTTCCCGTAGATATGGTAGTGCTACATGCGTCGGATAAATATTACCCCAGAAGTTTACGTCCTGAAAATTAATGAAGAAGCACTAGATCTAAAGTAACTGAATTCATTTGGATTAGTTGAACTCTGGTTGTAGAAGTCATACCATTAAAGTAAGGAAGACATTGGTATCTATAGCTTCCTCAAAGTAGACAGTATGTCCTAAACTTGCAGTATTCACTAGATGATCCACTACACAATATTAGGATCCACACCTTGCATATAGAAAGAATAGAGCAAGAGTGTAGATACAATTGAGAGAGAAAAAGAGATTAAGAGCATGAATCGGTAAACTGGAAAAGAATACAATACGGAACTGAATTTTCTAGAAATTAGACTATGCAAGGCCGACTTTGGGCCTAAGAGAGTGACGTGGATCCAATGGAAATAGTGGTTGCTGATGCGGCTGCCATCTTGTTGTTGGAATCTGCACAAACTAGAAATCAAGACAAGAAGAGAATTATCAATATATGCATAACAGGTTGTGAAGTTTCACGAATCTATACATATATTAACAGAAAATTAACATCATCGCATCTCATGTATAGCATCAGCAAAATATACCAGATTCCACCTGTTTTTTCCACCAAAATACAATTGCACAGTCTCGGGACAAATAATGACACATTCATTTGAGTGATAATGGATTACGGTATACAAAGTCATAAACTAGTGGTCACTTACCCCTCATCTAAAAATGAATCTATTAGAGAACCGCCAGGCTTCTTTATGATTTGAATCGACTCCAAATACTTCCCCGTCATTTCGGACCATACTAGATCAGATATTTTAAAAAGGAAACTAGTGAAAAATTAACAAATACTATTGTGCAAATTAGAGGACATAGGTAAGGTGTGCATATAGCATATCATTTGAAAATCAAGTCAGACTATTGTGTGGTTAAATATCACTCTATGAATAACTTTCTGAATATCATAAAAAACAATCATGAAGAACAACCAAGGAATAGTCAAACATTCAGTTAATATCAAGAGAAAACACCCGAAAGGCGATTAATGTCATAAAGTGATATCAGACTTTCGGTCCTTAACATTTCTCTGCAGCTAAAATACTCACAAAAAAATGACCCTATATTTTCATTATTTCACTGAACCATATTCATATATTATTATAAAATGCAAGACCATACATATGTATAAACTCAAGCTAATCTCTGCTCTAACTTTAAGCAAAGAATGAGAGATTGGCTAGCATTCGGTTCCAAAGCATCACGAAATATCTCATCACGAATCCTAAAGGCCAAGATACACTCTACAATATAAATCAAAACAAGAAAATAACCATGTAAATGAAATTGAAACCGTTACAGTTCAAATGTTCTCAATTTAAAATTCTGAACAATCTCACATGCATTCTCACCTGAAAATCTAAGTATTGAGTAAGAAGTAATCTAGGAATCACCGTTGATTTCGCCGACTCAAGCATATCCGTCTGGAAGAATCGCGCCTCTGCTTCTGCCTCAACCAAAACATCAGCGTAATTGGCCTGAACTTCTCTTCACCAGCATAGTCCTCATCTACCTCTTCACCACTTCCGCCGCCAACAAGAGGCGATTGCCCATTCCCGCCGTCTTTATCATTGCTATTTTCATCGAGTTTTGGTTTCTCAAAATCCTCCGGTAGATGAATCGTCTCTGTTACGATACCTTGCTTTGCGCACTGTATTCAGAATGACTTCTGCGAGCCGCTTCTGACAGACGGCTGATTTGAAGAAGTAAACTTGGCAAAAATGTTGAATTGCGGAATGACGTTTCTGCTCCTATGCCGATTTAGTGGATCGTGAAGTACAATAAGAACACCAATCACTATCTGAATCAAAATATTGATCAAATAGCCATGTTTAAATTTGATGTTCCTAACAGTCACGCCATTGGCACTAATTAGATGAGAGAACCAGAACAGATGAGCGAAACCACCTGAAATAGATAACCACTGCGGCTGATCACGGACCATTTTTTTACCCGTCTAGGGTTTATGTGAATGTTTTGTTTGGATAACTGAAATTCTTCATTCCTTTTTGAGTGGATAACTAAAATTCTACTGAAATTGAGATTTGAGAGAGGAGCGAGAGAAGGGAAGAAGGGCGCGCTCTTGCGCGCTTTTCTTTTGTATGAATACCTGATATCTCATTTGGGCTTTGTTATCTGATTTGGGCTAAGTTAAATAGTGTTATTTAATTTGTGCTTTGTCAATAAATATGGGCTATTGAGATTTAAATCATTCAATGGACTAAGTTAAATAGTAAATCGTTCAATGGACTTTATTATCTGATTTGCTTAGTGAAATAGTGAATCGTTCATTGGGCTTGGTATTTGATATTCCTTTTGTGTGGATATCTGATTTGAGTTTTTTTTTTTTCTTTTTACTAAAAAAAGAATCACAAAAATACACAACTGTACAATATGTGGGGCACGAAAAAATTCAAAATGTTAATTCAGGACAAATAAATTAATTCATTACTTTTTGAGTTCTAACATATACATACAAACTAAATACAATAATTTTCCACAAAATCTCAATATCTAAAAATTTATATCAAATTATAGATAAGAAAATAAAGTGTTTGTATACGAAGAAAAGGAAAAGGTGATATATGATGTTTAATTTATGCAACAAAAATAAAAAGAACATTTTGCAATCGAATTATTAATAGCGATTGATGATGGAGCCTCAAAAAATTAATCGGGTCAGGCTGAGCAAAAAATTAATTGGGCCTAAAATTAGTTGGTCCGTCCCGACTTATTACCCTATAATATATTAAGATTATCGGGCCGGCCCAATAATTTCATTATATTTCAAAAATGCAATCTATAAAATAAAATCATAATTATTATTTTATTTCAAATATATTATTAATTATTAAAATTACATTGAAGAGTTCATTAAAATAATAATTTTACAACATAACAAAAGTATTGTAAATTAAAATGCCTTTTTACAACAATTTTCAAAAAATGTTGACAATAGTGTTGTCTATTGGAGCAATGTATTGCCAATAGACAATAGATTTGGCAACTGTCGTTAAAAGTGTTGTCTATCTGTGGGAAAATGCGTTAATAGACGACAGATGTTGAAAATCGTTGTAAAACTGTTGTCTATTAGCGTGGCCTGTCCTTAATAGACAACATATTGTGGTAAAACTGTTGTTAATTCATGAATAGACAACACTGCTGGAAAAACTGTTGTCTTTTAACTGTTGTCTATTTATGAAATTGTTGTAGTGTCCTATTTTTATTTTTTTTATTGAACAACCTATATAATTGTCCTCTAACAAAAATGTAATCTAATGTGTTATGTCTCTAAATGCAGGAAATTAGTTAAATCGAAACACACATCTATGCTAATAGTATGTCTCGAACAAAGCCAGTCATGAATCTGATGTCATTGATTGTGGCTGATGATATCTGAAATCGCCAACGATACCATCGATTTCGAAAACTTTCGCCTAATTAGACGCACAAATAGGGAGCCACTGGAGGTTATCATCTCCAATTTATGAAAATTCATTATTCTTATATAATTCTATAATTGATTATGTTATTTTGGGTGAAATAAATAATCTTATTAACCCTAAAGAAAGATATAGATTCTTATAAATATATGCAATAATTATCATATTAATATGCAAGTAATGGATAATTTATGTTGATTGATTGTCATATGCAATTCTTTTTCCATATTTTTTGAAGTTATTACCAAGGGAGAACTTTTGAATCAGTTATATTAATATGTAAGTAATTCGATAATTTATGTTAATTGATTGCTATATGCAATTTCTTCCATATATTTCTGTATATTTTATTACAGATTTGATATACCATATGCAAGTGATTGGATAATTTATATTGATTGCATAATTTATGTTGATTGATTGCATATTTGATTCAAATGATTCATTACCATATGGTAATTGATTGGACAAAAAATAATTATACATACCAAAAATAATTATTTCTAAAAATGGGTTGAGGAATTTGAGCGGGAAAATTTTAAAATTTATATATTGGGACGGCTTTGTTTTTATATATATGAAGATTTTTTTGGGATTGAGTAATACCCCTTCCGTCCCAGCTAACTTGTCACAGTTGACCGGACACGAATTTAATTTTTTTTTTCTTTTTCTTTAACTTTTTTAAAGGTGGAGATTGAGTGTGGGGATTTGAGGGTGGGGATTGTGAGAGAATTTCCTTTCTAAACGTGTAAAAAGTTAAGTGGGACGGATCGAAATGGAAAGTGTGATAAGTTAATTGGGATGGAGGGATATATAGTAACATGAGTTTTTACTTGTCATTAGATTGGAAGATGTGTATGTTTTATTGTTTTTTTCTTACATAACGTACTCAAATTATAGTAAACAATATTTTGATTGTGATTAGATTGAAATATTAATTTATGCAGATATATGGTAGGAATTTTGGCAAAGATTATTGTGAAATATGCGAAAAACTTCGTTTGACAATCAGACGACTTGCTAGAAATATAAAAAACATATGTTAGATGAAGTCGCGTTTTCAAAAAATAAAACTCGATTTGGGTGGAAAAATGACTAACTTGCTATTTTGGGATGATTTTGTTATTATATTAAATAAGATTATAGTTTATATGAAAAATAAAAATAAAATCACACATAAAATTAGTTGAGGGTCCCTTTTTTAATGGGAATTGTAAATGAATTTAATTTTGAGATTTTTGTGAAAAATATATTGTTATTTAATTATTATTTTATGTGCAGAAAATAGGACTTATGGTTGGAGGATTGCAAAAGATATGGGAAGATATGGAAGACTTGGAAGAAGATTACATTCTTATCCAGAAAGCTGTTATTTAGAGAGAAAGTTGTGATTAGTTACTAAACTCGCTATTTATATGAGAAAGTCATTCATTCAGTTGGTATCAAATATTCATGAGTGATTGTATGAGCGAAAAAGGATATTCGGCATTTGATTATTGAGAGAATAGTGTGTTCCAGTGTTATAACATGGGACAAATTCATTTTTAGTCCTGTATATTAGTCCTTGTCTAGTAAAAGTCCTTATGTTAGAAAATTTCAATTTTAGTCATGTATATTTCAAAAGTTGTCCAATTTAAGGACATTAACCATCAGAAACGGTCAATTTGGCCACAATTAATCGCGTGCGACGCATGCGACTAATAAATTTGAGAAAGATGAAGAAAGAAAGAAAAATAAAATAAAAAATAAAACGAAATGCATCTCATACGGAAATTAGTGTTTACCTTTTTCTTTTCTTTTTTGGGCGAGCTGCTAAAGTAATTTAATTATTTGACATGTTATCTGGACAAACACTTATATCACATACACATTAGCACTCAAAAGCCCTAAATTTATTAGTCAAATTCCGGCTAAATTGGTCGTTGGTGATGGTCAGTGTCCTTAAATTGGACAACTTTTGAAAAATACATGACTAAAATTGAAATTTTCTAACATACATGACTTTTACTAGACAAGGCCTAATATATTGCACTACAAGGAAAATGGTCTTTTGAGACCACAAAAAAGTGGTCTCAAATAATGAGTATTTGTCACAACTTTATTGTCGTCTCAATAACTCGGTCGCAAATAATATATTTGTGACCACAAAAGTGGTCTCAAATGTGTCTCAAATATTTTTTACAACAACTAGTTGTCTCTAAAAGTAGTCTTAAAGTTGTCTCAAATAATTTGTAGAGAGATTTGTGACAACAAATGGTCACAAATAACTTATTATTAGTGACCACAATTGTGGTGTCAAAAAGTCTTATACAAAAGACTTCTTTTGTTGTAGTGTTGGACTAAAAATGAAATTTTCCCGTTATAACATAGATAGTTGAGTTGAAGTATCTTCGGGAGAAACTGCTTCAAGGCGGGCTCGGGAGAGTTCGTCCGACCTTCGGTGGTTTGCCGTGTCAGTGTCGAAAAAATCGACGGGAGTCGCCGGAGATACTGTTGATAATAGAATATGTTAGCTATAGAAGAGTCGAGTCTTCTTGTAAAACATAGTCTGTTCGATAATTTTATCAATAACATCAAGTCCGAGGGAACTAAAGGATTTAGTCCCCGATTTTTAATTATTGTTTCGTTTGTGAATGTTATAAAATTCTGCGTAGTTCTCAGAATTTGAATTGATCCGGAACCCCAGAACTGTTAAAGGGCAGCAGTGATCTTTATGAGTCGGGATTTTGCAGGATCTTATAATTCTGGGTTTACTAAACATGACTTATCATGGCTTGTTTTCAAAGTAGTGTTGGATATTTGTACGAAGAAGAGAAAATTAAAAACCTTGAAATTGTGAGAAAAGGTGTATGTGAAGAAGAAATGATTGATTGATGATTAGATATTCGTTTTAAAAAGACAAAAGAAGAGTACTATAGTGAAGAAGCAGGTAAGAGACGTTGCATGAAGAGTCTATTTATATATCTTGGGGAAAGCATATCTATATATCTTCTTCCTGCACGGCTGCACCTGCTTTCTTACTGCATTATCTGCATTATACTGCATAGCTGCTGCCAAGTTTGGTTTGGTTGGTGAGGAATAACTCTCCCCTCCCCTCCCCAATCTATATTTCACCTTTCACTACTTATTATTTCAGACTCAACTACACTTTCACCTATGTGATTAACCACAAATGCTTTAAATAATAATAACTACTCTACTAAAAAATCAACACCAATGTACTTCCTCCATTCCACTAAGTTTTACATGTAGGGAAGGACACAATTATTTTTTGCCTTTTGGTTCACATTTTCAAAGGTGGAGATTGAGAATGGAGATTTTCAGGATAGAGATTGTAAGTAAAATTTCCTTTTTAGAGGGTGTTTGCAAACTCATTATCAACATTAAAATCACTTTTGAAAAGCACTTTAATTTAAAGAAGTGTTTGCAAACTCCTATTACATCACTATAATCACTTCCTAGAAGTGATTTTGAGAATCCCCAAAATCCTAGCTTTTGGGTGCTTTTGACTTTTTTTACAAACAAATGGAATTATTTTTTATTTTATTTTTTATTTTTTATTTGTTTAGAATCACTTTTTTTCCAAACACTATCAAATTCTAATTTTACCACAAAATCAATTTAAATCACTTTTCTAAAAGCATAATTGTTTGCAAACACCCCCTTAGAAATGTGTACAACTGAATTAGACGAATCGAAACGAAAAGTATGCAAAACTGAACGGCTCGGAGTATATCTAAATAAGACATAGGTCATCAGTTTAATAAATAAAATATATACATGTACGGTAACTTTTCATTCAACATAATCTCATTTTTTTTATGAGAATAATTAATAATTGATTTTATACTTTGCGATATAAGTAATACTCTATATATTAAATATATATATATATATATATATAATATAAACAGAACAGTTGTCCAAAATTATATATATATATATATTCAAAATAGACGATCATTTAGTATAACCATTTTTCTAGGAATTTTAGAATGTAGAACAAAATATTTCAAACAATAATCTACTATAATACATGCTGAAGGTATGCATTTGTTTCTGCTAGTGGGTTTAGTCATTCTCTTGTTACCAAATCATATGTATCAAGATTTTTTTTTTCTCTTTTATTGTTTTTACATTTAAAATATTGACATCATTTACATCTATAGTGATGAAATTACTTTATCTGCAGCTCAAATTCTACATAAATGCAAAGCACTGTCATCATTCAATAAAATATATATACAAATTGTTTAATAATTTAATTTGTGAAACCAACGGAAAAAAGCATTTTTTCTGCGTATGTTTTTATAGAGGAAACTAGTAAATGCTCCCGTGCGATGCACGGGCTGTTTCTTTTTAAGAGTAAATCAATATTAATATGAACAATAATTTTTATTAAAAATGCATTTTTATTTGATAATATATAACAAAAAAAAGAAATGGTTAAAATTTGTTACAAAGAAAACTTTTGTGTTCTTTTGCAGTGTTATTCATTCCTTGCCTCAAAATCAGTTTTTTCCACTAATAAAAATACATTTTAATTTTTTCACGAATTTCTTCCTCGTATCTTATTCCATAATTTTTTTTTTTATTATTTCATCCGCTTATTTAGCTTCTCTTGTCTATATCAAAACATTCATATTAAATTATAATAAATTTTGAATAGATCACACTGATTGATAATAATAAATAAAGTGAACATACATAATCCAGAATCCGATATTATTGAACAGATTGAGAAACAAAAAGTTTCAAATCTAATATCAGTTAATAAGATTGAGAAACAAATAATCTTAAGGATTATTCATATATAAAATATTTTATTAGTTTACGTACAAAACATCTTATATTAGAAAAAAAAAAAAGAATTAAGGATTATTCTTATATAAAATATTTTATTAGTTTACCTACAAAATATCCTCTATTAGAAATAAATTTTAAGAAAGACATAGAAAATACAATTTTATTTTAGGATAAACTGAAAATTCATAGTCCATATGATGAGCTCATTCATATAAATAGAGTTGGATTTGTATTTAGAATTTTAAAGACATAGATGACCTCAAATCTCTCAACTTTTTATCCAATAATCTCCTATATCCATAGGATGAGCTCATTAATACAAATAAAATTGGATTTTGATTTAGATACTTAACAGACATAAGGAAAAATTAATGAACTAAACTAATAAAATACTTTTATATAAGAATAACATTAAGAAAATCTATTATTTTTTCAATCTTATTAAATTCTATTGCAATTCTGGATTGTATATTTTTAATTGTTGTTTATTTATTATTGTTAATCAGTATCCTTTTCTCAATCTTATTAAATTGTATTGCAATTCTGGATTGTATATCTTTGTTGTTTGTTTACTATTGTTAATCAGTACGATCTATTCCAAAATTTATTATAATTTAATATTAAGATTTTGGGAGAGAGATAAAAAAAAAATGAAACTAAGTATTTTCGGAAAAAAATATGCCATAGTGAAATTTTTTATTTTTCTAGAGAGTAGAAATAAAATGGATAAAATAATTTATGGATAAAATAATTTTGGGAAAAAAAATATTTTATAGTGGAAAAAAAACTAAAAAAACTAATTTTGTGGAATAAGAGGCGATGAAGGAATAAAAAATACATGTAGCGTGTTTTTTTGGTGGAGTGTGTTAGCTGGCCATATAAAAAAATAGTCCGTGCATCTTGCAAACCACTGTACATATTACAAAAGCTATAATCTTCCTAATTGTATTTAATCTTCCTAATTGTATTTGTAGAAAACTGAAAACTGATTGATTTTTTTGAATAATTGTTACGTGGGTGACAATTTTATAGGCAGATTAAGAAATTAGAAATCATATCTAAAAGATTTGGAATGATTTGTCAATTATGTAACGGATATATTCAATTGAACATTACATATTATTGTATATCAAAAGATTGATAAAACATATGTTGTTTTTGTTAAAATGTTAATTCTTATATTAATATACACATCATAATTATAACTCATATTCCTATAATTTTAAAATCACGTATATTTTTCCTATAATTTAAAATCACGTGTATTTCGAGTTTTGATTTTGTTGATCATTCAAAATATATATTAGTTCAAATTTATATGTTATTTCATTTGTGCAATAGATCAATATATTATATAAATTTTTCTGCAATAGATGGAATAATCAATTTAACTTTACATCATGATATTATGTGTATGGGGTGTTTTTTCTTAAATATATTGCATATAGTAAACGTTGTTGCCTGAGTTTTGTCAACGTCATTTTATTATAAAAAATATATTGTAATAACAGAAAAGAAAAAAAAAGGAACAAAATTAGAATTTCAATTGAAGGTGTTTTGTATAGAAAATAAAAAATTGAATTCCACTACAATAAAATCAGAATTATTCTTCGATCTCGGTTGAACCTCGAATGAGGTGATTATCTCTAATCTTTTCTCAATATTGTAAACGGATTGGTTGTATTCATGTTATAAACAAAATGAAAAGTTTAGCACAATATATGAACAATAATATAGATAATCCACATAATAGAAATTAAAAAAATCAAATTTGTTTTGATGATTAAATATTACCGTGATAGATTTGAATTCTACAATCATCAAAGTTCTTTTCGCCAGAATTAAGATTCAGTGTTGCTGATTTTTTCTTATTCTGATTTGGAGGTAATCCTTTTGGAGCATCCATTGTAAAGTGCCTATCAAAATTGACACTGAATGAAAGATGGATGAAGGAATAGGAATATTAGAAATTGGAATCAACAAATGTGAATAGAAACAGTAGAAATAATTGCGAAATAAAGCTATTGCAAAATGAATAAGAAATAGAAAAGACCTGGTTGCAAACGTGATTCTCGTTTACTGAAGACTTTGTCTATTTATAGGAGAATTTATGTAATTGGATAAGTTTTTTTTTTTTTTTAAATTCAAATTTCAAAATTCTATAAAATATGTAACAAACTATGTTATAAATATACCTACAGATTTATTGTTACTGAATTTTAGTTGTAAAAAAATAATTCGAAATTTTAATCACACTAATAAAATGGGATTTTTCAAAATTCAAATTTCAAATTCACGTCTATTTAAAGTAAATAAAAAATGAACGGGAAAATTTTCAATTACTATTTTCGAATGACTTGGCTTATTATATATATATAGATATAGATGTGTCTACGGGTAGAAATCTGTAGCCGACGCCAATCCGAAATCACTTCGGGGATAATTGGATTGGGATGTAGTGGCATGTAGCACGTCCGATGGGGCACATCCATGGACGGGACATCCAAAAAAGTATTTTAGTTTAAGGGTATAGTAGCTTAAGATGTGCATTGAAAATTGTAAAAGGTGTATTGGAATTTGTAAAAGGTGTGTTGAAAATTGTAAAATGTGATGTAGGTAATAGGGTGTGGATGTGGAGGAATGGGCCATCAGGTGTAAAATGAAATACGTTGATGATGACCCATGCCACATCCGGATGGAGACATCCCAGTCCAAGTATCCCCTTCAACACGGACATTATTAATTTAATTATGAACCGCAGTACTATCTAAAAAGAAAGAAAAAAGTAAAAAAGGAGAAAGAATCGCAGTACTATCAATAATTTAATTTTTCATATAATATTTATATATACCTCAAAATCGGAAACAAATCGACCGACGGTATGAAGTGCACTATCCATATGCACTCAATTAGGAAAAAGAACCACTACGAGGATGTTTTGCTAAACTTATTTTAAACATTTTATAAGTTTCAACATTTTACATGAAACTGTTAAAACGAATCAAGTTCGTTGGATCAGTCTGCCCTACTATACATAATAAGTGGATTGAGGTTAATATTTAAAGCTCCGTAAAAAAGTGGGCCCAAACAAATTGGTCCATTTGAGCCGCGGGCGGGGACAGGGCAGGGCGGGGCGGGCTCACCCGCCTTAAAAAAAATTGAAATAATCTCATAAACACTCAATTCTCTCCCTCTACTCTCGAGAATATTGATGGAGATGGAGAAGAAGAAAATGAAGATGATTTTGATGATATAATGATTGATGAACTCTAGCTTTTAAGGGATTTGTGTTTTGTTTGTCATACACTTTCATTTTGTGAATATTTTATTTTTATGTTGGACTTTGAATTATGTGATGAATGTTTGTGAATACTTTACATTATTTAATAACTATTATATAATGGACAAATTGTTCAAAAAAAAAAAAAAGGTGGGTTGGCCCGCCCAACCCACAACCCACCGGTGGGTTGGGTTGGGTTGGGATTTGAAGGTCCACCATATAAAAAGCCCGTCCCGCTAAATGGTGGGTTGTGGGCCGGCCGCCCTGCCAACCCGTTTTGACACATCTAATCTTACAAGTTGTTTCAAGAATTTATCTATAAGATCTAATTTATTCAGAAGTTCTCAGTTTATAAAGTGTATGTATGAAATAACTTACAAGCTTATGATATAACTTATAAGCTTGTAATTAAATAAAATGATTTAGCATGAAATTGGGGGACTACAGTTAAACCTCGATAATATAATAAATTTCTTCTGGTCTCAACTCGGACTAGTGTACTAAAGTAATAACTAAATACATTAAGTAATATAAAATAAATAAAAAACTTAAGGTCCCAACAAAATGTATAGTAATAACCATTGGATTCCATAAAAAGAAATATATATATATATATATATATATATATATATATATATATATATATCCAAAATATTCAATTAATCAACATACTGTACAGTAATCATTTCTTTTGAAAATATGAATTTATAGTTTATTGTTTTTCTTCCTATCTGAGTGGTAGGAGGCACGTCGTTCGCCTTACCAAATTAACATCTATATATACACACGCATATACATATAAATATATACTTATCCTTGATCTACTACTCTAACTAGTAGAGTGATAAATAAGGGCCGATCCCACAAGGAACGCTCGAACAATTTTGTTTTATGTATTAAACTATTATGATAAAGCAATAGAATATAAATAAGCTAGTAAACAATAAAGAGGGGGGAGGGGGGAGGGGGGAGTTTTGATGGAATCACAACTAACACCTAAATTTATATTAAGCAACTCAAATAACAATTACTCTAAAAGTACTTAGCAAATTGACAATTCTAGTAAACAAAGATAAGTTTTCGATTTTATAAATGATAAAAGGATTCAACCCTTGATCGAGTATCCCCTTGGCCAGAATAATCTATATAATTGATGTTACTACCCGATTGATTTAGCTTAGAATTCATACTCCAAGATTAATAACAAGCTCTATTAACCTTGATGTCTCTTAAGTATAACTAGATGTGCATCCGTACGATGCACATGATATAATACATAATTAAGTTAAATAAAAAAGGGCCGCGACAAAAACATATTAGCTACAAACTATAAAAAAAATTACAAAATCTAATTTGTTTATAAACAAAATGGAGACGTCAAATTTGTACATGTTCCATAATAATAAAAAAATGGAGATATATGATGGTGGATAAGATAAGTTCAAATTTCAATTCATATTTTTTTAGACTGAAATTTCATTCATATTTGGAACACTCCTAGATAAGTTTTTCCCACTGGTGTGTGATCATTGTCAATAATACAAAATTCTTTCATCAAAACCCTCGGGCCGTCATGAATTACAACATCAAATCCTCCCAGCAAATTTTATACCTAGATGATCGATATGATTCATTCATCAAGCATTTGATATTGGATGATACCATTAAACATTTGAAACCAAGCAAGTCTTTTTTCCTTCAATACATCAGCTATAAAAATCTTTTTCAATTAGGTTTAAATTTTAGAAACCAACCAAGGTTCTTCCTTCAATACATCAACTATCAAGTGGTTTACTTTTTTCAATTGTTTTTCTCTATTCATCCAGAAACCAAGGAAGATTTTTATTCAATACATAGGCTATTAAGTGGCATACTTTTTCCCAATGTTTTTATCTATTGAACTTCTACAATCCAATACATAAAACTTTTTCCCTCATGTAGTATACTTTTTCCCACTGTTTCCTCAATGATCCTCTACAATCGGACACGTAAAACTTTTCACTTTTTTAATTGTAACATACTTAATGCAAGGAGAAGTTACCCGCCCATTAAGAATAACAACATTGATATACTTGAAGCAAATAGTAGAATATATGTAAGAAATAAATATTCTCAAAGAATATATCTAATTTGATGAGCATTTTCTAAAAAAAGTTTGAATATTCTCCACTCCTCACAGTTGGTATCAAAAGCAGTTTTTTTATTAAGGCACACATTCACCAAAATAATCCTTCTAGTAATAATCAGTTCCCCATTTGTTCAAACCTTCATAGCAACTCAGACATAAAGCAACTATCATATATTATAATGTGACAAAGGTCCTTACATAAGTATGCGTAAACTAAAATATTTCATGATATTGAACCAAGAGCAACAATGTAATTATAAACACTTCGTTAATCTATAAGAAATCTAGTGCCCTTGGGCTATTCAAGATTAATGTCTCCCCTTAATTAATTCAGTCAACTTTCAGGCTGGAAATTGGGGAATCACACGACTACATTTACATGTATTGCTTACTGAATTTAACCATACGACGATCTCCTAATACTTCAGTTTAGAAACTTGGTGCTATTGCCTAGTCCTCCAATATCTTCCGACTCATTGACATAAGCCATTTACGACTCTTTATTTCATCACCATCTTTAGGCCCACTGCCAAGCCATATGCTTGGTTCCTTTTGCAATAGCTACAAATTAAAGTACACAAAAAAATATTTTCCAAAATATAAATGCCAAAAAATGAATAGAGAAAAAGCCTCTAATCAAAATTATACCGACAATAATTATGTAACAGATGCAAAACTATGAAACATCACATAAGAATATGCAGGATCCCTACAAAATTATTTAGCTTCACTCAACCCAGAAATGCATGAAGATCAATTTTGCCTTTAATTATCTAATGTTGAATCACCAAGAAAAGATACACTTCTAAACACTACATTTGAATTCCAAATTATTCTAGCATAAAATGTATTCATCTCAGAAACCTTATTAAGACCAACTGTTAAGATTTCTAGGCTGAAATTTTGTAGACAATTGTTGACACAATCTAGTTACTAATTGATAAATTCCCGCACATAAAATATAACTTGACATGCAATAAAAAACCAATTAAGAATCAATACTAAAAAAATGAAAGAATGGGTGGGATAAAAGATCACCTTCAAGATCACACATAACTCGAATTCACCAAAAGTTTGTTGTGAACCTTACTCTAACTTGTAGTTCAGTTGGATGAACTAATGGGTTTATTGCTTTAGAGATCTACTATTTTATAGGGAGAAACTGGAAAGAGAGAATTAAATAAGAACAAGAAAGAAAAGAGAAGAGGGAGGAAAACAATCCGAATGACCTATAAAGATTGTTCATTCCCAATTCATGCTTAAATTTATGCTAGAAATCAACAATAAGCGGCTGATGAAAGGGTTGAACAGAAAAATCTATTTTCGATAAAGAAGTATCAAAAAAATAAATAGAAAATCTGACTTACCTATAAAGATTGTTGATTCTCAATACACGCTTAAATTTATGCGGCCTCTGTTTTGTATATGAGGTTTGCAACTGCAAGGTGAAAATGGAGAAACTGTCGAGCTTCTATGTCTAGAGAATTAAAGCAGAAACTGTGATAATAAATTAAAGAAAAAATTGGGGGGAGGGGGGGGGGGGGGGGTTGGGGGGGGGGGGGGGCGAGGGAGGGGAATTGTAAGGAGGACACATGTTTTCTTGTGAAATGCATTGATAGAATGACACGTATACAAAAGGTAAGCCAAGCGGTCTTCCTTTAGTATTAAGGGGCGATTAATCAAAACAAGTTCTTCAATTAACCCTACTCAACTTATCAATTCCTAGAACAAGTTCTTTAAGAATCAATAGTCAAATGCATTAAGAATCAAGACAACGGAGTAGATATGACATAAAAATCACAAGCTCGGTTTTCGTGGTCGAACTTAATGTTATCCCCAATAGAATAAATCCATTGTTCGCTACGTGAGAATCAGATTCATAACAATTGCAGATTACAAATCCAATTCTAGCAACACACAAACAAATATTCAAATGGGTGATCAAACCACAATTCAATTCATATGTGTGAATCAACAATCCCAAATAACAAAGAACATTCCAAAACATAATCCAATCGGTTAATAACCATAAAAATATAAATCCAAGGTTCAACTAATGATCAAGGGCTAAAATTAGAGTGCTAGCCACTCATATTAACTATCACAAAGATAAAACAAGTGAAAATCAAAGAAGATATTAAAATAAGATAGGATGAACTAAAATATTGAGTTGATGATCTTCAACCCTCTTCCAATTCCTTGCTTCCAATGGTGAATAGTGGCTGAATATGTGTGAGAAATTGCTGTTTGGGTAGGCCAAATTCGAAATTGACCTTATATATATAGGGAGTGTTGGGCTAAAAAATAACCAAAAACGCGTTTCAGGATTAAAAAAGGGGTATCAAATCACGGTCGCGAAGCTGATTCGCAGCCGCGAACCATTTATTTTGCTGAAGCCAGGGTTTGGTTTGCGGACTCGGTCGCGGGCCCGAACAGAGGTCACGGGCGCGAACCGTGACTTAGCTTTTTGGTTAGGTTTCACTGGATTGGTCGTAGATGAGACAATAAGTCGCGGGCGCGACTTTTCGCTCAAACCTCTTCCCTCTTGTTTCATCCTTGGCTCACTCTTGATTCCGGACTTCTTCGAGACTTGTTTTTTGTCCTATATTGCCTGTATTATCCTGAAACGATCTCAAACACATTAAATGGTCCAATAATACAAATATGATCAATACACGGTCAAATATGCATGCAAATGTCATTGAAATGACACTTAATTCGACCTAAAATGCATGCATGAACACGTGTACCGCTAAGCCAAATCAAACCTCCGCCTTAATTTTTTTGTAGAGCATTCACAATTTCCAGAATATTTGCTCGTATTGTATCAAGTAGTTATTTTGCTCGTGTTGTTCTTTCAATATTCTATTGACTTCAATCTAACATATTCAAGTTTCATACTTAATAGTGATGAATTTTGTCCAATAGATTGATATGTTAGCCGTATCAATTTACTAATTAATCATGATTATTCGTTTTAAAATACCATCAAACCTATTTCATGTTAAGCGGCCATGTACTAAGCCGACGATAAATTGTAAAATGTATGTGTGCTTTCTATATGTAATTATTCATTTATCGATAAATGAATCGACTCGATAAATGAATAATTTTCTTCGGTCCCACATTTATTACTTTGTCGAGGTTTAATTGTGATTTAAAATCTACCATCAAACACACATTTTAACTAGTGCGAAGCGTGTGTATTGTGTGTGATGTGAAAAGTATGGTGTGTGAATTGTGTGTATTGTGTACGTGTGAAGTGGGTGTGTATATGTGTTTGTGTGTATATTGTGTGTATTGTGTGTGAAGTGTGTATAGCGTGTGTGTAGTGTGGAAGTGTATGTGTATCATATGAAATTTGAGTATAATTATTAAGATCTTAAAAAATAAGATAAACTAGAGTTAACATAGAGAGTGTTTGGCTAAGCTTATATAAAACATCTTATACGATGTTTTCAAAGCTTATAAGATGTCAAATCTTATTTTAAAATAAGTTGTTGAAGTGTTTGTTTATAATAAGATGATAGAGTTTATAAGATGTTAGTTATGACATTTCTGCAATTAAATAATAAAAAATGCGAGAATTTTGCACTTTTGGTCCCACAGGACACGCACCTGTTTTAAAATGGTCCCAGCCCTAGCACTTTTGACTCCATTGGATTCAAACGTTACAAGTTCAATCCCAAACGTCAATTTTTTGCATAAGTGGTCCCAAAATTTTGGCAAAAGTGGTCCCGAAAATTTTCAGCCATTAGTGTGACGTCATAACTTCAAGATTTTTACAGTTTTGGTCCCACTAGACACACTTTATTGCGTTTTGGTCCCAATTGTTTCACTTTTGACCTCATTAAACTTAAAAAATATTTAAAAACTATAAAATAATTTCAAAAATTAGAAATTAATGTAAAAAAATTAAAAAAAAAATTAATTGTAAAATTTATTTAAAATATCATAAAGTAACTGAAAATATTAAATTTAGAAAAACTAGTTTTCAAAAAATTTAAATTTTTATAAAATTTTAAAAAATGAAAATTATAAGTTGTCTTAAAATTTTAAATGTTTTGAATTAAAAAAAAATCTACTTATTTTATAAAATTAGATTTTCTCAAAAAATTATTTTCTAAATTCTAAATAATTTGGTATGTTTCATAAATTTTTATTTTTGATTCTACTGTGTGTAATATTTAATACTCTACTTGTGTGAAGAATTCCGGCGAGCAGATTAAAAAAATATTTAAAAATCATAAACTTATATAAAAAAATAAAAAATTGAAATATTTTTAAAATTACAAAGATTGAAAAATTGAAATTGTCTTAAAAGGGTTTTAAAGTTTTAAAATTTCTAAATTAAAAAGTCTACTGATTAAATTAGATTTTCTTGAAAAATTATTTTCTGAGTTCTAAATAATCTTTTTATATGTTTCATATGTTACTTTGAATTCTTTTAAGAAAATTCATTAATTTTTTTAAAAAAATACTTCCGACATTTCATAGATACTTTTACATATTTTAAATATTTTTTTTTTTAGATTTCAAAATAATTTACAGATTTATCAACCCTATTTGGATAATCATTTTATAAGTCCGTAAAATGTTATGCATTGTTCTAGAATTTGGAAAATTTATATAACAATAATTCAAATAAAACGGATTATATTTGTGCCCCAGGAGCAATTGATTATTAACGTGCGTATGTCACAAATAAAGCATTTGTAGACAACTTAGTTTTTTTAATTGAATACCCCGTAACATATCGTCAACGTGAGAGTTTTCTCCCTAATCGAAAGATAGATTGATAAATAATTATAAAAAAATAGTTCAAAATCTAAAAAGATTCAGTTAAGATATGTAAAACTATCTATGAAAATGTCGGAAGTAGTTTTAGGAAGAATTAATTTTCTTAAAAGAGTTTAAGGTAATTTATGAAACATACAAAATTATTTAGAATTTAGAAAATAATTTTTAAGAAAATCTAATTTTATAAAATAAGTAGATTTTTTTTTAATTCAAAAAAATTAAAATTTTAAAACAACTTAAACTTTTCATTTTTTAAAATTTAATAAAAAATTCAATATTCGAAAACTATTTTTTCTAAATTTAATATTTTCAGTTACTTTATGATATTTTAAATAAATTTTAGAATTTTTTTTTTTATTTTTACATTAATTTCTGATTTTTTAAATATTTTTTAAGTTTAATGGGGTCAAAAGTGAGAGAGTTGGGACCAAAACGCAACAAAGTGTGTCCAATAGGACCAAAACTGCAAAAATCTTGAAGTTATGACGTCACACTAACGGCTAAAAAAATTTGGGACCACTTTTGCCAAAATTTTGGGACCATTTATGCAAAAAATTGACGTTTGGGACTGAACTTGCAACGTTTGAATCCAACGGGGTCAAATGTACAAGGGCTGGGACCATTTTGAAACAGGTGCGAGTCCTACGCGACCAAAAGTGCAAAATTCTCTAAGAAATGCAGTAGCAAATCAAAATAAGATCTTATTTGATAAATAAGTTGGACCCTCCTTAGTTTTTTAAAAACAGCTTATAAGTTGTTAAGTTTATTTTGAAATAAAATAAGATTTTATTTAAAAATAAGCTCTTTAATATCTTTTGGAGAACTTATAAGCTCAGGCAAACACCTTCTTATTTACTTTAGAATTTATAAGCTCTAAAAGCTTACTTTTCACATCTTATAAGTTGTTTAACATCTTATTTTACTGAACACATTTAAAAACCTTGTAAGCTCTCATATATCTTATAAGATGTCTTGAGAAGCTTAACACCCTCTATATCATTCATTTGTTCATCAAACCCTAGAATAATCCTTTTTCTCAAAATTGTTATTTATTTACTATAATGTCAGAAATGAACAAGAAAGAGGAAAATATATTTAAACAAGGGTCTTGCTATGTGGCCATTGCCTTCCTTTGTTAAAATTACAGTTGTTTTTGTTTTTGTAATTAGCTTTTAAATAAAATTGATATTATGATGAAAGATTATAAAAGAAATTAAATGCTAACTATCATTTTACACCTAAAAATACATAGGATTCTTTTTTTTTTTTCCAACTTTTGACCCTTAATCCATTTTTATGTTAAAATTTAAAATAACGTCTTCACAAAAAAAAATAATATTAATATTTTATAATATATTTCCCAACTTAAAAATAAAATAAACATGTGGGCGGTAATTACTCTTTAACCCTATGCAAGCAAAGTGTATAGCCTAATCCCCTGTTGGTAGGGACAAAAGAAGCACCGAGGGCTCTTTGTGATTAGTACTACCTCATATCATTTATTTCTGTACTAATTCTAAGCTATTTATGTGGGTAAATAGTAAATACCCACTTCCAGATATTTACTTGGGGATTCACATAGTCGTATGAGGATTAAAATAACTATAGTCATTAATCTTCATAGGAGGTATCATAAAATTAAGGGTTCAATGCTAAAATTAATTTGTATTTTGTGAGTTTTCACATTTTCATATCTATTTTTTTTTTTTTTTACCGATTGCTATCTGAAGTTCACGAATTGTACAAATTGTAACCTTTATTAAATTTTCCAGCTAAATATCAAACACATGACAATCACAAACCACAGTGAGAGGATTTTTGTTATTTCTATGATTTGTTGAGACAAATTCACATATCAAACACGTGATAATCATTTTGTTATTGCATTGTAACTAGTACAATTAATGGACTTCAGGTTGCAATGGATAAAAAAACAAAATTTATGTACTAAAGTATAAAACACCTACAAAATACAGAGTGATTATGTACTAAACCCTAAATCAATTCAGTTATGATCCGTTAACGTGCGCTACTACACTATTAACAAAGAATTTATAGCACTCATCATCCGAATTTATCATTTTATAATATTAAAAGATTTAAAATAAGAGAAAAAAACACATCTAATGAAACTGGAAGGGCATTTCTTGACTAGGAATAATCAGATAGCACTAGCTTGAAGAAAAATGATATATTGAAAAAAGAAAATCTTAAATAATGAATATTTGTTATAACAATATTATTAAAGATAATATTTAGTCATTGATTAGTTGTTCAGTATTTTGGTCGAAAATAATATTATAATTTGAGACAACAAAAAATAGGTTTAAATTATACAAATAGTCTTTGCAACAACTAGTTTTGTCTAAAAAATATTTTGTAATAATAAATAGTCATATATAATTATTACTAGAGATAAAATTTATCATCTAAAAATATGGATGTTTTTCTTCTTGTTGTAATGGACGCAAAAGATATTAGGATGTTGTATATATCTGCTGACTTAATTGGATTATAATTAAATTTTGTAAAACAACAAATTATGGTTGGTTAACCTGTCTTTATTGCAGTGGAAATTAAAGAAATACTCCCTCTATTTCATATTAATTGACGTTTTAGAATGTTCTTCTTTTTCATATTAATTGATGTTTTACATATTTTTCACCAATTCTACCAGTTTTCTTCCTGGACGCAATCCTAAAAAAATTCTACTTTTCAATCTATGAGAGATATTTTTATTTGGTCAAATCTTTATCCCCTAAAATATTCCGATAATTATAGCGCCTTCTTCCCTCTCCCTCCTTATTTCACCCTAAATTTTTAGGATTAATATGAGAATGATAAATAATTAAGTGAGGGTATAATGCCTAGTGAAAGCATAGCTTGGATTGACATTGTTAACGGATAGAAATCGAAAAAGGAAAAATAAAAATTTAGGCGATTAATTGGCGGAGACTAGGCAAATAGTTTTGTGACATTTAGTGATAGGATCCTATTTTGATATGGTGAGGTGTTGTGGCTTAATTGGTAGCTTTATAAACGATTGAAGCCGAAGACAGATTTAAATCCATTCATCGCATCTTTATTATTCTTCCATCCAAATATGACTTTATTGCTGGGTTCAAATTTGGAAATCGCCAGAAAAGAAAATTAACTATCCAATAAAACAAAACAAAAACTAAACATGATTGATGTCCGCCCATATTAACTGGTAAGTAAGGCCCAAGTTGCCTAAAGTTACAGGCCGACCCAAATTGTTTATAGTTGGAAGCCCAAGAATTGGCCCAAGTATAGATCTGATAATTGGTTTGTAACGGCAGCACAAGAGAGAGAAAAGATCTGATCCACGATTTCCTCCAAATCACGAAAGCAAGCTTCATGGCCTTAATTGCAGGAATATAGTTAGGGGCCTCAATTGTAGGAATATAGTTAGGGCTGTAATTTGTATGATATAAATAGTAGAATGAGGAAGAGAAGAGGGGTTGGAACTTTTGAAAAAGAAAGCACGCTTGTAAACAATAACAAAGAAAGAAAGAGAAAGAAAAAGGAGCCCGGTTGGGACATTATTTTCCCGTGGACGTAGATCTCCGGATCGAACCACGTAAACCTTGTGTCTTATTGCTTGGTTATTTTCTTGTTTAAATACTTTTCGTAAATATTTCGGTGATAGCGGATTGCGCTTTATCAATTGGCGCCGTCTGTGGAAACGTAGAAACGATTGGATTTTTAGTATTGATATTGCACTTGAAAACATGGTAACTACTCGATTGAATTACTCTCGTCAAGGTGATCAAGTCAATCAAGATCCACCCGTGGATCAAACCTTACCGACAAGGCAATCGATAATACGGGACGCCTCTCACCACCAGGGCAACCAAGATCCGGTTGCAAATCCAGGTGACGGATTTTTACCTCTACCTCCACAAGATGTACAAAACCCTGGTCCTGCGACTGCACAACCACAAGTTAATATCCAGATGACTCCGGAACTACTTCAGGCCTTCTTACAAGAACATGCTCATGTTCTCCAAGATTGGGCTATCAACCGGTTAAACCCTGATGGCCCTGTTGGGCATAACATCAACCCCGTAGTGCGACCACATCGTCAGAATCTGTCCAACCAACAAAACCCAGTACACCATGAGAGACAAGATCGCCGACGAGAACGACCTGGTTCCCCCGAGGACCATGGGAGTTCTAACGGATCGAGACAGCGCAATGACGAACTTGTTGATGTTGATCGTCACCGCCCGCTTAACGCAACTAAGAAAGCTCGATATACCGATCCCTGTACTCCAGATCTTCATGAGTATGAGAGGGTACATCGGAATGCTGAATTGGACAGAATTTTAGGCCTTGACGCCAATGGAGACATTATCACTCCATTTTCCCAAGAAATTCTGGCTACGTCTCTTCCTGAAGGGTTCAAAAGGCCCGCCATACCACCTTATGATGGCACCGGAGACCCAGCCAATTTTCTTGGAGCTTTCAGGCATAACATGCTCAGTAGAGATCACACTGCATCTCTTCACTATTGCAAGATCTTCCCTGAGTACCTCCAGGATGAGGCACGAGTTTGGTTTGACTCTCTTCCTCGCAACAGCATATCCTCTTTCCGGGAACTTGCTGAACACTTCTGGGCACGTTTTGAAGCACGTGCAAAGCCTATGTCCACTTTAGCCGACCTGATGAACGTCGAACAAAAAGAAGGAGAAACCATCTCTCAATTCTTAGAACGTTTCACAACTGAAAGTTTGAAGGTAGGCAATAAGCCAGATGATATCATTGTCACAGCTTTCATGAACGGATTACGGGCCGGACCACTATACACCGAGCTAGTCCGTAATACCCCTGTCACTACCCGAGCTCTTTATCATGTGGTTGGGTGGTTTGCTAAGGCAGACGAGCAGACCCGACGCAAGAGGGAAAAATCTGTTGCCAAGAGGCAATTAGATAAAGGACCATCTGGGTCTAACACCCGTACCAGTGCCTTTAACCGACTGGGCGGAGGTCGATCCAATACTCATCACGATCTACCCCAACTAACACCCTTAAATCGGTCCCGAACCGAAATACACGCCATTCACAAGGCTGATCTAAAGCCTTGTCCTCATATGACAGCCCCGGCTGATAAACGGAACCGTACCAAGTGGTGTGAATACCATTATGACCACGAGCATGATACTGAAGAATGCCGAGAACTCAGCAAAGAAATCGGAGAGTGTATAAAGCAGGGGTATTTCCGTCAATATGTTGCTCAGTCAGACAATAGACTACAGCACCGAGGTGGAAACCAACACCAGAACCGAGCTGGCAATAATAATCGTGGTTTCCAACAAGGTCGGTCACCATGGCCGAATAACCGCTCCGGGAATAACCATTACCCGAGACAAGATCAGGGAAGCAGACGCAATGTTCAACAGCAACAACCTCGCTTATTGCCTGCTCCTCCTCCCCAAGAAGAAGGGACCAATCCCCCAGCTCGCGTTGTTAATAGCGTTATCCATATGATCTATGGTAATCAGCCAGCAGGAGTGTCCCGCAAAGCTCTTATTGCAGAAGCTCGCCGACCTCCTCCCGAGGAACCCCGTCACAAACGTTTCCACAATAATGAGACGGTAAGTTTTACTGAGGACGACCCCGTACCCGAACGCACGCCTCACACCGATGCTATAATCATTGATATGACTGTGGCGAATATTATTATCAAACGGGTGTACGTTGATAATGGTGCAGCTGTAAGTGTTATTTTCTCAGATTGTTTCCAAAAAATGGGCATATCTCGAGATTTGCTTCGGCCTGCTCCAGGACCTTTGCAGACATTCACACAAGGGGAAGTTCGCGCAGAGGGGATTATTAATCTACCAGCCTCGGTAGGTACTCATCCTGCAATCAAAACAGTTTTTGTCGACTTTTATGTGGTGTCATCTCCGTCTCCTTATAATATGATTCTTGGACGGGACTGACTTACTCCTGCCCAAGCCATATGTTCCACATTTCATTTAACGATGAAATGTCCTTCACCCTACGGAACCATAGCCATCCGTGGCGATCAGAAGATGGCTAAGCAGTGTATGCTTGTTGCACTCAAACCACGAACTACACAGACGGTTCAACCGCAGTTTCAAATAGATACCCCCGGGCTTGAATCAATACCAATTCAACCTCTTGGTGAAGAGGTAGTAGAAATCCCTCTTGATCCAAATGTGCCCGAGCGAACTGTTAAAGTCGGTGCTATACATTTACCCCTACTTCACAGTGCCATCGTTCAAGTATTGCGAGAATACTCCAAGGTCTTTGCCTGGTCACCTTTAGACATGCCCGGTGTCTCACCAGATCTGATTACTCACAGGTTGAACATTGACCCCGCAGTTAAACCAGTACAGCAGAAGCGCAGACAATTTGCGCCCGACAGAAAAGCTGCTATTCGCACAGAAGTTGAAGCATTGGTAAAGGCAGATATCCTGTTCGAAGTCCATTATCCGACCTGGTTGGCGAATCCTGTTCTAGTCCTGAAGTTTGATAATACGTGGAGAATGTGCGTAGATTTTACCGATCTGAATAAATATTGTCCGAAGGATTGTTATCCATTACCTTCTATCGACCAGAAGGCTGAAGCCATTACTGGACATCCCGCGCTTTGTTTCTTGGACTTATATAAGGGATACCACCAAATTCACATGGATAAGAATGAGGCGATCAAGACAGCATTTATAACGGACTTCGGAATCTTCGCATACAAAAAGATGCCCTACGGGCTCAAGAATGCCGGAGCCACTTATCAAAGGTTGATAGCCCATGTTTTTCAGAACCAAGTTGGTCGAAATGTGGAGGTCTATGTCGATGATTTAGTCATCAAGAGTCAAACTTTTGATGCATGTGTTCGGGATATTGCTGAAACACTGGAAGTACTTCGACGCCATAATCTTCGCTTAAATCCAGCGAAATGCACCTTCGGGGTCAGTTCAGGCAAGTTTTTAGGGTACATGGTATCTCCTCTGGAACTACAAGCTAACCCCTCTAAAATTAGGGATATCCTCGACCTCAAGACACCCCAGAAAGAAAAAGATGTTCAACGCCTTACTGGACGATTAGCCGCGTTAAACAGGTTCCTATCTAAAGCGGCTGAACGGCAACTTCCCTTCTTTAAGGTGTTACGACAAGTTAAGAAATTCGAGTGGACACCCCAGTGTGAGGAAGCTCTGACGGCTTTAAAGCAGCACATCCGTCAACTTCCCATTATTTCCGCCCCGATTGCTGGAGAACCCCTGTATCTATATTTGTCCACCGCTGATGAAGCCATCAGCGCGGCTCTTGTCCGCGATGACCACGGAACTCAGAAGGTAGTATATTTTGCCAGCCGGGCTTTACAAGGAGCAGAAATCCGATACTCAGTCATCGAAAAGACCATATTGGCATTGGTTATGGCGGCCCGCCGCCTTCGTCCCTACTTTCAGGGACATGTTATTAACGTTCTTACAAACCTACCAATCCGTCAAATCCTGAGTAAGCCCGATCATTCAGGTCGACTTGTCAAATGGGCAATAGAGTTGGGAGAGCACGATATTCAATTTCTTCCTCGTCACGCCATTAAAGGCCAAGCCCTAGCTGATTTTCTAGCCGAAGCTACTTATGAGTATCCGGACTCCAACTCACATCCCGAGCACATTTCCCCTACTGATACCAGTGTTGAAACCGAACGATGGCATGTTCATGTAGACGGTGCTTCTGCCACACGGGAAAGTGGTGCTGGGGTCATCATCAATGGACCTGACAATGTTGAAGTTAAGTCTGTTTTGCGCTTCAACTTTAAAGTCACGAATAATGAAGCCGAATATGAAGCGATTCTTGCGGGTCTTCGTCTTGCAAAGACTTTAGGAGCTGCACATATTCAACTATACACTGATTCCGAGGTGGTTTCCAGTCAGATCAATGGCCTATATATAGCAAAGGAGGAAACCATGAAACGGTATTTGGCTTTAGCTCAAAGTCTCCTACACACATTTGCCTCCGCCCATATTCACAAGATTCCCCGAGAAGAGAACACAAAAGCTGATGCTCTTAACAAACTGGCCTCCGCGGCTCCCTCAAGTATACCTCCTGATGTACTTGTAGAAGAGATGTATCATCAGTCAATCCATGAACAACCTGTCTCGGTAATCACTGATTCCCAAATTACTTGGATGACGCCCATTATCCAATATTTACAGGATGGAACCTTACCCGATGACAAGTTACAAGCCCGACAGGTGATTTTGAAAGCACCAAAATACACTTTACATGATGGAGTTTTGTACAGGCAATCTTATCTTCAGCCCAGTCTCCGGTGCCTTGGCCCGGTTCAGGCTCGTTATATCCTCGAGGAATTACATGAAGGCTCATGCGCAAACCATATAGGTTCCCGGACTCTTGCTAAAAAAACACTTCGATGGGGATATTATTGGCCTACTCTTTTTAATGATGCGCATGAGTTAGTGTCAAAATGCGAGAATTGTCAGCGGCATTCACGGATTAAACACTTACCTCAAACTGAACTGACAGACATCCAGAGTGCATGGCCTTTTATTCAATGGGGCATAGACATTGTGGGCCCTTTCCCTTTAGCTCCAGGTGGTTTTAAATTCTTGGTGGTTGCGGTGGATTACTTTACCAAGTGGGTCGAGGCTGAACCACTCACTACCATTACTGGAAGGAAAATTCTTAATTTTGTCTGGAAGAACATTGTCTGCCGATTTGGCATTCCTAGCACCATTGTTTCTGACAATGGGAAACAGTTCGTGAATGACCCTTTCCGTCTTGGTGCAAGGAGTTACATATTAAACAGGCATTCACTTCGGTGGCCCACCCCCAAGCTAATGGCCAAGTCGAGGTGACAAACCGAACACTTGTTGAAGGCATTAAGAAGCGCCTAGGTGAATCTAAAGGACTTTGGGCTGATGAACTCCCTCAGGTATTATGGGCTTATCGAACTACACCACACTCTGCTACTGGAGAAACTCCTTTTAGCCTAACCTACGGCTCTGAAGCTGTCATCCCAGCAGAAATTGGTGTAGCCAGCCCTAGGGTGCTGAATTTCGATCCAGAACAGAACGAAGATGCTCTCCGTACCAACCTTGACGAAGTAGAATATCGCCGAGAACAAGCTTTTATCAGGCAGGCTAAAAATAAACAGCAGACAGCGAGGTATTATAATGCTCGAGTTCGGAATACACAGTTTAAAGTTGGTGATCTTGTGCTCCGGCGCAATTCCGCCAGTAAGGCCGAGCCTGAAGGCAAGCTCCATGCAGCGTGGGAAGGACCATATCGTGTAGTCACTGCTCATCCCCTTGGGAGTTACCAGCTTGCACGTGTTGATGGTACCCTGGTACCTCGGACTTGGCATGTTACTAATCTTCGAAAGTTTTTCCTCTAAAACACTGTTAGTTTTATTTTGATTTCCTATCTCTTGCATAATTTGTTTTTATTATGATAAGTTTGCTTGATTAATCATGTTATTTTGGTCTGACTATTACTTGTTTGTGATATCGTGGGGACGCCCCGATATCTTTATATTCATGTTTCCGAACACTTATTTTCGATCCGTCGTATATCATACATGTCTCCGGACTCCATTACTCAATTCCTAAAATCGGTTGAAGTTACATATTTAGACCTCAGGGTCCTATTCAAATTCTATCTTACTCGATCAGAGATTACAAGGCGCTATTGATTTGTCTCCGGACTTCAACTCACTTTCTTTACACAACTTCATAATCTATTTAAGTGTCTTTGTCTTTTAAAAAAAAAAAAAAAATGTATATATACAAGTAACATTTTTTTTAACTAGTCATATACAATACAACAGACTAATCACTCTTTCATTACATTAAATTTGGTTGGGAATTAGCTATGCTATTATCTACGGACGTTGTTCGAAGCCCTCTCCGAACCAGTACGCGAAACCGCGCCGCCTTGTTTCTGATCGAGCATGTCCCGTCCTCTGGGATGATTCTTGCGCGTTCCGACGACGCCCTGCTTCGCTTCGGCCACGGACTCCGGTCCCATACCTATGACTTATCGCTTGGGGACCCCGGTCATCTGCAGCGTGTCCGGTTCTTGTCCTTGGCCCTGATATATTAATCCATTCTGCATGGCCCCATTCTAGTGGCGCCAATGGATCCATCACCTCGGGGGTTTTATTTATACCTTCCACGGTTTTTTGACGAGGAGGCTCTAGTGACTTCTGAGGCATCGGGTTTTTTCTCCGTTCTCTTCCCGGAGTGTTCGCCCATTCTACGGCATCCCACTCCTCAGCAGGCATCTCATCAATCTCCTTGGCCAATGCCACAACTGTCGATCCACTGGCCTCCGGCTCCATCGCGTGAGTTCCTTCCGGTTCTTGGGGTACGTTTGATATCACTTCGGGCATGGTATTGGTCTTCCCAACACCTACAGCTTGATCAGCCAATACTATCTTCTCTTGGATATCGGACTTTGTTTTCTTGCCCCGACGCTTTTTCTTGCGGCTGTGTTCTTGTTCTTCTTGCTCTGCAATGTTCAAAGCTTCGTTCCGAGCCTCGACTTTCTTTTGCAGCTCTACCAGAAATCCTAGTACCAGCCGGTCCCTTATGACTTCAGGATCATTGGCATCACCTCGCTCACTCCGCTATTGGACGTCTTCCCGGATTTCGGCTCTCCGGGCTTGAATCTCTTTAATTGATAGTCGTCCGCCGTCCACAAGAAGATGCTCACACTCTTGTTGGTTTATACGGAGTTGTTCCAACTCCAGATCTTTTAACACACACTGCGCTTTGTACTGCCTCATTTGTTGTGCAGATTCTTTCCATGAGCTCTCCGCTTCGACGCATCTCTTCTCTACTAATGATAAATTCCTTGATAACCGGGGGACTTCATGCAACATCAACATATCTCGCTCTTTCTGTAGCCAAACTATTGATGATTGAAGCTGCTTTATTACTTCATATGGGTTTTCAATATTTTCCTGGCAAAGGAGACACCTCGGGTTTTTAGACTTTACTAATACATGTACATTGTTTGGATAAGAAAGTAGCAGCATTTGATATCCATAAAAATATTTCAACATTGTTCATTTCTCCGGAAATACAAAGTTGATCATTACAAAGCAAGAAACTACAACGGAATCCTTTTTACAAGATCATCTATCCTACATTCTGCTCATGAGTTGGGAGGTCACTGACCTCTCCGGGGGTGGGGTTGGTTTCTTTTCCTCCCGCGGCCTCCACAACGTCACTCGCAACCTCCGCTGCCTTGCTAGGGCCTTCGATCATGACGGGGGGTCTAACAACTTCTTTGCGGGGAATAGGAGCTCGGTTCCTTAGCTCCCGTACATAAAAACCGTTGCGGAAGCCCAAGAAGTCCTTATCCTGGTCTTCGTTACACCGTTTTATGATTTCGGGAGTGAGGATTGTGTTCTTCTTCGCTAAGGCCTCGATCAATGGCCACTTCGGAGCTTTCATCAACGCCTCAAAATATGCGCCATCTTCGTTCCCGACTGCATCGTAGTTATACCCGAAGTCCTCATCATAAACATTGACCTCCGGGTATTTATCATATACGGTTTCCAACAGCTCGCTTTTGGTGGCCGTGTCACCTGCAGCACGAACGTGCTCAGAAACTTCAGGAATGTCTCTGTTTGCATCAATTTCTCGGCGAACGTCTCTAGTACAGCTCCCTGGCCCACGATCGCCTTGTTCAGCTCTTCCCGCGTTGCAATTAGGTCGCCTCTCATAACGGCAACCTCGACGGCCTGTTCGCGTAGTCTAGCCGCTTCTCTCTCGGCAAGTACTGCCCTGTCTCGGGCTGCTCTAGCACTTTTTTGAGCCTCCGCGAAGCCAGCTCGTAATTTGGCAACCTCGGCCTCTAGCTCGGTTACTTTGCCTTGGGTAGATTCTTTCTCTAATCTCCCCACTAGCCCGCGGATGGGCTCCAACAGTCTTTCAAGCTCGGCTCCGGCCGCCGATATCTCCACTCCTTGCCCCTGCATTACCTTACTATTATGATGGGCGTGTGCAAAGAATAATAACACTATTTACGATGATACCTCGTGAGCCGGGGTCATATGCGCCTTTTTAGGAGGCGGTGGTGTTGTCGGAGAGGTGATCCTTCTCTTGGTACTTGGTGTCAACCCGGAAAGTGGAATGTTGTCTTCGGGGTTAGCTCCGTGGCTACCTTCCGCTGCTGTTCTTTGTAGCTCCGGGGTTTTCGACCTATCATCTCGTCCCCCGGAGCTGGCTTCTGTACTCTTCCTGGCGGCACTCTTGAACTTACCCACTGCACATGAAAAACCAACATTCAGGGAATTGACAAGATTATCTTATACAACTTGTACAGGAATAAAAGCCCTACCCTCTACTTCTGCCCTGGTTTTCGTTCTCTCCCCCTCAGATATGCTTGGTGTCCTGTCAGAATCAGTCCCGGTTGGGGTATTGCTCTCTTGGGAATCCGAAGTCCCAGCAGCCCATCTGGAATAATACGGGCTCAACCCAGCTTCGTCTAGGACTTCTTCCGGGAATCTGGACTCCAATACACCGGCTTTCTTCAAAACATTAACACCCTTAGGTTCCCCTGCCGGGGCACTATCTACTACCTCTAACATTTTCCACTTGGGCAATACGGCTTTCTGCCTAACATAGATAAACTTCCCTCTCCATCCTTCAATTTTACTCGGATTTTTAACCTTAAACCTCTTTCTTGGCCTGGGGTTAAGGTAATACCAACCTTTATTTTTCCCCATCGTTTTCAATTGAAAGAAATGCCTAAATAAACTAATACTAGGCACTAATCCCCCCTTACTGCACTCCACTAAAAAACCTACCACCTGCCTTACAGCATTAGGTCCTAATTGTCCTAACGCTATCCCATAATAATCCAACAATTTTATTAAAAAATCCCATAGAGGAAACCTCAATCCTACGGCCAGTTGATCTATGTACACGGATATGAATCCTTTGGGAGGACAACAGGTTTTGTCATTATCTTCGGGAATAATGAACTCCAAGTCAAAGGGTAAGAAAAAATTTGGCACCCATCGCCTAATTTGAGTCTCAGTTACGGTGGGTCTTACCCCTGCTACCTCGAATTCCTCTATTTCCTCTTCACACCGGGGAAAACTTACTGCCTCTACTCTTATTTCACTAAGATCACCGCGATGGATTTGTCTACTTTCACTGTTCACAGGAAAGATCACTCGTATAGGAGGTGCTTTACAAGGCACCCCTTCTGTCCTACTTCTCCCACCTTAGATGAAGACGAAGATGAGATAGACATACTTACTTGTTTTCTTTGGTTGATTGTTGAGAGATGTTCTATCGTCACAAGTTGGCACAATGGCGGATTTCTCTAACACACGATTCAGATAAATGTAAAAGAAGAAGGTGAAGGGTTTTTGATTTCCCTCCTTTTCTTATACATTCAGCAACGGTAACGATTCGATGGTTTAAAATCAACGATCCTGATCTTCACGTGCTACACACGCGCCTTGAAATCAGCAATATGCGCCGTTTCACACGCGCTTACTCGAATACCGTGTACAGCTGTTGGTCACGCGCCTCAGTTGTGCTCATCACTCGTGTTGAGGAAGCTTCTCAACCCCGGTTGAAGGACTTCGGCGGTTTTACTTTTTCTCAACCCCGGTTGAATGACCTCGGGGTTTTACTTTTTCTCAACCACGGTTGAATGACCTCGGGGTTTTACTCTCTCTCAACCCTGTGTGAGGAACTTCTGGACTTACTTTTTTCGACTCCGGCACCCCTGGCTTACTTTATCTACTTTACAAAGCCGAATCCTTCTGCTTCGGCTTCTTTGGGGGAGGGGCATCTGGTAAGTAAGGCCCAAGTTGCCTAAAGTTACAGGCCGGCCCAAATTGTTTATAGTTGGAAGCCCAAGAATTGGCCCAAGTATAAATCTGATAATTGGTTTGTAACGGCAGCACAAGAGAGAGAAAAGATCTGACCCACGATTTCCTCCAAATCACGAAAGCAAGCTTCATGGCCTTAATTGCAGGAATATAGTTAGGGGCCTCAATTGTAGGAATATAGTTAGGGCTGTAATTTGTATGATATAAATAGTAGAATGAGGAAGATAAGAGGGGTTGGAACTTTTGAAAAAGAAAGCACGCTTGTAAACAATAACAAAGAAAGAAAGAGAAAGAAAAAGGAGCCCGGTTGGGACATTATTTTCCCGTGGACGTAGATCTCCGGATCGAACCACGTAAACCTTGTGTCTTATTGCTTGGTTATTTTCTTGTTTAAATACTTTTCGTAAATATTTCGGTGATAGCGGATTGCGCTTTATCATTAACCTAAACCCCTTTTGATTTATACACCCAGGCTTCATCAAATTTGGCTTCAGATAGTTTCAAGGCTGTTGTGGGAATTAATCAAACGAATCAAGAACGATCAAGCACAATGAACGAAAACAAGAAACAAAATAACACAAGATATACGTGGTTCGATCTTACGATCTACGTCCACGGAACAACAGAGGTAAACTTTTCCACTAAGAAGATGAAGATTACAATTACACTGATCCACTCAATCTCAAAAATGGAAAAGATTCAGAAAAAAATGAAGAACAAGCAATATGAACCCTAAGTTGCGCCTCACTCTATTTCTCTCTCTAGATTTCAAGAAAGCTCTCAATAACAGAGGGTTAATTCTCTCTCTAGCTGTGGTAAATCATGTATGTTGAAAGCTAGGCTCGAATTATAACAAAACTGCTGAAATCGGAGCTTGAAGAAACTGACTTTGCTTAACTGAAAGACAACAGTTTTAAGCATAACCGTTTTAACTGATTCGGCATGCAAAAACGGCGTCGTTTCACGTCTTCTTCAGCTTAATTATGAAATGCGATTTAACCAACAGTTTTACACCAAAAACCCGATTCTGAGGTTGTTTGAGTGTGTTTAAGTCACTCTAACTCAACAAAGATCTATTTTAATTCTTACACGTTCTGCCTAACCACAATCAAACAAATTACTATATTACTCATCATTACTCTTGGTTAATTATTTATTTCCCAATAATTGTTTGAGTAGATCTCTTGTACACCAGTTGTATGAATTTTAAATTCATGTAACCTTCATCATTACTCTTGGTTAATTATTTATTTCTCAATAATTGTTTGAGTAGGTCTCTTGTACACCAGTTGTATGGATTTTAAATTCATGTAACTTAGGTCATGGCAATTTTTCAAGAAAATATATTAGTGTTTATACTTGAAAAATATTACTTGTTCTTAAAAAAGATATCATGCTAAAAATATATTAACGTTTATGCTTAAAAAATATTATAATACATTTACTTTGAACGAGTACTACCTTTTAGTTAGGGACGTATCCAGAACATATAGTCAAGAGACCTAAAACCAATAAACAACCGACCAACATTAATATACACTTTGATCATAAATATTATTAAATATATTATATTTATCTATATACATATATATAATAAGCCAAGTCATTTGGATTTAGTAAGTTGAAACTTTTCCCGCCCATTTTAATAGTTACTATAAAAAACGTGATTTTGAATTTTAAATTATCCGAAATATTTTTCTGTAATTTAATATTTTGAATATTACGTCAGCGGGAAATTCATTGAAATCAAATCTATACATATATGCCTAACAGAATTCCTTAAACATTTGTTGAGTTTTGAAATTTGAATTTTAAAATAATCCTTATCCGATAGCATAATTGCTTCTATAAATATAGATGTTCTTCAGTAAATGAGAATCACGTTTGTAGCTGGGTATTTCTATTATTTCTTCATTTTGCAATTATTTCAGTTTAGGTTTAGGTCATTCACGTTTGTGGCTGTGAATTGCTATTATTTCTTCATTCCTTGATCATTATGTGTCAACTTTAATAGGCACGTTTGTAGCTGGGTATTTATATTATTTTTTCATTTTGCCATTATTTTATTAGTTCACGTTTGTGGCTGCGAATTACTATTATTTCTTCATTCCTTGATTATTATGTGTCAACTTTAATAGACACTTTACAATGGATGCTCTATAAGGACTACTTGAACATAACGATACGAACAAATCAGCAACACGCATCTGGAGAAAACAACTATGATGATTGCAAAATACAAATTTATCTATCATTATCGTTTTCTACTGTAATATGTAATCGTATAAAATATTATTTATTCAATTTTTGTTATGTGACTTATTTATATTATTTTCAATATATTGATGCTCCAAAAAGACTACTTGAAAATAACCATACGTACAAATCAACAATACTGTATTATTGAATTATATCTTGAGTAGTATTTTTGGATCCCCGTGAATTTGAATTTATTTTCATACAACTACAGTAGGTGTAGGCTTTCCCCAGCGTGTAAGTTTCTAAATTTTATTATGTCACCAATGTATTTGAGTCATCTAATCTTGCATTTATCTTGAACCTCTTCTACGGCAGAAAAATGTTTGGTAGAATTAATTTATCAATCTATTCAAGGTAAGTCATTATCGTTCTTTTTTTCTTTTTTGTCATTTTCTTTAAGGTTTATGCTTATTTTTTCTGGATGATTTGTTTTAACTTTAATTTGTATTAATCCACCATTTTCATTATGCCTTGATTAATTATTTTATTTTTACCGCCCATTAAGTAAGTTACTATTTTCATAAGAGATTTAAAAGTTTGAATTCGTACTTATCCAATTATTTCTGTTACATTTTGAAAGTTTGAAATAATATTGTTCCTATTATGATGGTGTATTTCAAAAGTTTGAATAAAAAAATAATATCGGATCCATTTTTATCTCTCGCATAAATTTGATATATAACGATTATGTTATGATGACTAAAGTAAAAGAACCTATAAAAACACATTACAATTAGAAGTATACAATGTAATTCAAATCCAAATGTCTAAAATGACATCTGTATTCACATCTATATATAGATACATCCGTGTTTTTTCAATCGTCATTTTGTATCTGCAAATGACGATCAAAATAAATCAGCCATAGTGCACTGAAAAAGAAATGCAAGTAAGTTGTAGTATTCAAATTTACCTGCCATCAATCTTTTGTATGGTAATACATTATTTACAACATATTTCTTTAATTATTCAAATTTACAACATGTTTCTTTAATTATTCAAATTTACAACATGTTTATTTAATTATTCAAATTTACAACATGTTTCCATTTGAAGAAGCCTCCATCAGGAAACTGTTCCATATATCTTTGAATTCCACCATATAACTGAAAATAACAACATTCTGCACATCTTAGATTATATGTATCTACTAATACAGTAGATAACTGAGATCTCCTAAAAATTAGGAGATAGTATCTATACACATGAATCTCACTAATATTTGATAGAAAAAGTCTCCTAAATATAAGGAGTCAAAATCCTTTCAATCATATCAATTGATATAACATCAGATTAGTCCTATAAATAATAAGACATTATGGATACTATTTCACATCTCAACACAGTCGCAACAAAAAATATTAAACCTCTATTGTATACATATCAAAAAGACATGGTGCAACATTCATGAAGTAATCTACATCCAATCATCCACGCAGAACCATTAGAATGGTGGTGGGAAAACTCATTATCAAAACAACAATAAGAATGGTGGATAAACACTCACTCGGGAAACGCATCTACTAAGAAGACTGAAAGAGCAAACAAAACTGGAAACGTGCAAAAGGTCAGAAATACTTACATGCAAATTTGTTAAAGAAAAAACAATATGTTTCGTGTTTTTTTTTTTTTTTTTTTTTTTTTTTTTTTTTTTTTGCAAATTAAACCAAATATTCATATCTTGAATAACAATTCATGGTTAGTTTAAGTTGTAATATCAGTGAGTTGTATTTTGCAGTACAAATAGAACTAATTTTGTACTGATGAGAGATTATCCTTTATTCAAAAAATTTATGGAGGAGCATCGGAAAGCTTAAGATCTCAAAATAACAAAAGTACTTGGAACACAGATAACAGGCAGAATTAGATTCAAATCAACTATAGTTTTTTTTGCATTGATCATCAAGTCCAATAAATGGTATCAAAATATAAGCATACAATCATATAATGAATGGACTAGAGATGAAGCTAAATCCCTTTATCTCTTTCACTCTAAAAAATTGAAAATTCTATTCCCAGTTTGAATTTGAACTAATTCTTTTAGTTAATAAGTAAACCGCATTATCATGAATTCATATTACAGTTCTAACTCAATGACATTTTTCAGATTTAAATAAAATCTTTGGAAATCGGAAAATGTGTGATCAAAGTGCAACCTACTTAGTGGTTTAGTTTGTTCTCAACTAACAGTCAGTAGAAACAATAACAAATAATTTTCTGTCAACACTTAATTTAAGACACTTTGGTTTAGTTCAAGAGCAACTATGGTGAATGAAGAGCATACGAAATTCTAAAGACTACTAAGTAAATTTTGACGTACTAATCTCTTAAGAATGGATTTATAAAGTCACTTCTAGATTTTCATGTATTGCATAGTAAACAACATACAACTATACAAGCATATACCAAAAGAAATCAAACAAAATAAATGGGGCCTATTATAGTGTAACAATAACTCTTATTGCAGAAATATGTGGACATGTTTTAAGATGTAAAAACTAAAGAATGAAAGAAAGTTTGATAGCATTGTGGGAGCCATGGGTCTTATTTCTAACCCTTACAAAAAATATTCACACATCTGAGATTATAATCATAATGATGAATCCAACTTCAGCAAAATAATAAATTAAAGGAAGAATGTGATGTAGACTAATGGGGGTGTTTGCATTGCTTTTACTTTTGGAAATGTGATTAAAATTATAGATTCTATAAAAATCATTTATGTAAAAAGTAGGTAGTGTTTGAAAATAAAAAGTGACTTCTAATAAAAGTAGAAGTTGGAGTGTTTGATATAAATCACTTTGTCTTTTAAAAGGTATCATATTGTTTACAGAATTGTCATTGAGCAGAGAAAAACATTAAAATTCTGTTTTTAGCTTTTACATTGAAAGCACTTTTTTTAAAGCTTTGCAAACACTACAAAATAACTTTTCTCAAGCTATAAGCTAAAACTCAATTAGAAAAAACAAATGTAAGGCTTCTAAAAAGTTAGATTTGATATTGACTCCCCTCTATTTTTCTTTCTTTTCTTTTTTCCTTTTTAGATTAAAAAACTACAAATTTTATTTGCGGATAGATAGTCGTCTAATTAGTGATTACTACGCAGAAGATCAAACAACCTGCTACCTAACTCTTTGATCGTCCTAAACCAACAATCAATAATAAAGCAATACTAAAATGGTTTGATGAAACCACATCTTGATGGAATCCAAAACCTCAAGGGCAGTCTTTTCACTATCCAAAACCTTTTAATGATTAATAAATCAAGAGATATATTTAAAGAGATCACCATAGCAACATCATACACATAAAGTTTCTCTCCAGTGGGAATGTGGACCGTCTTCCCACCAACTTCCCCATTCAACACTTATTCACAAGGCAAATGTTAGCAAAACCCCGTCCCGCCATTATTTCATCATTACCCCGCCGACATTCATAGGTTTTGAAATCTCTGTGATTGACACCACGTTCTATGAGAAATTTGGCAGCTGGACTATCGTTTTGAATACAAAAAAAAGAAGGAAACATAACAAAAAAATTATACATTTGTTACTATAAACCTACGAATTCGATGGAGATCTCAAATCGGGGAGATCTGCCTTTTGCATATGCTTAGAAGGACGAAAAAATATGAAAACATCATTCGATCGATGGGTCTGCTATTTGCATGTCACCGATTTATTTTTAATTTTCTGAAAAAAATGTGGGGAGGTGATTAAAAATATTCGAATCGAAACTGGGGGAAAATGTTAAATGGGTTGAGATCAGAATCTGTAGAGAGATAGAGATAAGGTAAATTGTCAAGAACTTGGGACATAACTATTGGGTCGTAGAAACTGTATAGAGAGATAGAGAGTACACTGGAAGAATACGGATGGTCATTACAAAGTTTGATAAAAAAAAAAAAAAAAAAAGCTTTAGAGATGGAAAGAAAGATGACCTTCGATTTGTATAGGGAGAGAAAGAAGGATCTGTAGAGAAACTTAAGAGACATCATCCATCTTAAACATGTTGAGTAAAGCACAGATACTGTATCAAATCATGGGAGAGAGAGAGAGGTTTAATTGGTTCTTCTAGATGGTGCTAAGATTTCTTCAATGAAGCTCAACCATAAAACAAAATTGGGCCTTGAATGTGTAATGAGTGGTCCATTGGGTTTGTAAACATAGAACTATAAAAGAGGCCCAGTTCCTAAAATATTGGCTCAAATAAACGAATATATAATAATCTGCGAGATCGGACCACCAAGCCCAAAACACAGAAATTCTCAATTAAGACACTTAAAACAATTACATTAATTATTTTTATTGAAGTTTATGATCCGTTAAACTCATTTTATATTTATTTAAATTGGGCTTTTGTATTTCACAAAGTTGGGCCTTTTTTAATTTATTTAACTTGGGCTTTTGTATTTCGGGCTTTTTAATAATGATTTGTTCTCCGATTTTGTTTATACTATAAGTTGTTAATGGAATTTTGTATTTTATAAAAATGGAATTTTTTTATTTATTTATTTCACTTGAATTATTATGGTTGATTGACTTGGGCTCCATAAATGATTTAGCAATTTATGGAGCCTATTTAATATTAGGTCCTATCAAATTTGGTCCAAAAAATTCATTTTGGTATATGTCATTTTAAAAATGTAGTGTATATCCATAATCAGATTAAATTATAAATAACTCATATGATGTGATAAAAAACATATTTTTTTAATAATTTGATACGTAGTTTGCTGCTTTTTTATACATGTAGCTAGAATTGTTATATATATGACATTATTGATCTATTTATATATATAATTGAGATATCAGTTTTTGCTCACGGATGTGTGGATCAGATGTGACAACCTCATTTAACCTCCTAGAATATAAGTAAAATAATCAAACTTTACACCGAAACCTAGAATTACCATTTAGTGACTGACATCACAAATGGTATTTTATTTAACTGCTCATTACTGTCTATTTTATTCAACTTGAGCGTTTTAGTAAACTTTTAGAGCAACCAACCGCAGAGGATTGATAATTTTAAGTTGTGGTGTAGACAGTAGATGTAGTAGTAACACTACGAATGTTGTGTATAAGAAGATATTCAAAATTTGTGAATCTATTTTTTTTTTCCTATAATGTTTTAACAAATTGTTAATTTAAATCTTCTATTCACTTCATCGATTTTCCACTTATTAAAATCATGTTAAATAACATCGCAAAAGAAAATAATTTTTTTTTATCAAAAAATTGACCATTTCTTTTTGTTATATATTATCAAATAAAAATATGTTTTTTAATAAAAGTGTATTGTTAATGTTGATTTACTCTTAAAAAAATAAAATAGCCTGTGCATCACACGGGTACATTAACTAGAATATACCATCTGATGCATTAACTAGAATGTACTTTTCGAAAGCCATCATTGTTTTAATACCCAGAATGACTCTAACACCCTCTGATAAAAGATTGTCATTCAAGTTCCAAAGAAGCTAATTTCCTCTCATTGTCTCTTATGCAATGACAATAACCAAGAGTCAAGGTCAGTTACTCTCTCACGTTGAACTTTTTTTTAGGAGACCAGTTTTCAGCCAAGGACAACTTTATGTCGCAGTGTCTAGAGTTACAAATCGTAGAGGTTTGAAAATTTTAAGTTGTGGTGGAGATGGTAAATATAGTAGTAAGACTACTAATGTTGTGTATAAGGAAATATTCTAGAATTTATAGATATTTATTTTACTTCTTTGTATTGTTTTAAGATATCTTTACTTTAAATTTCGTAAGTCTTTGTACATTTTATTGTTTAATATTTTTTTATCTTTTCATTATTGTTTGTAATATATAACATATAAAACATTCTTTAATGATAATGTCGATTTAATTTTAAAAATTAACATAGTTCGTGCATCGCATGGGTGCATTTACTAGTTATTTAAATAAAAATATCAACAATATGACAATATATATGCATCATTAGTTACCTATATATTAAAATTTAAATTATTTTTATTGCTTAATATAAAAATTATCTAAATTTATCATAGTATTTCATAAGTTTGAGGAGGGCTAAAACACTCACATTATTCAAAATAGCGATACAATATACATATTATACATATTTTGGATTAAAAATAGTACAGTGGGGGGTGGAGTGAGGGGGGCTAGGGCCACCCCCAACCCAATGGTAGGTCCCCCATGCTTTCAGTATAAACAATTATACCTTACACAAATTGTACCGTGCACCTGATGTACATGAAATGTTTGCCTAAGTATTTTGGCTTCAATTCTCAATCCACTAGCTTTAAATAGGTAGGCTGCATTCGTTCTCCTCCAACTTAACTTCTTGAAACTAACCAGTTCACAATTTTTACATTAAATTTCATATTTTGGTCACCTACTTAATGTAACTATAACTTAGAACAAGAAATAGTTTGGAACAAAAAAACTTACTTCAACTATAATCTTACAACGTATTAAAGAAAAATGTTACACCGTGGAAATAGACATAACTCTAGAGGAACTGATTCATGATTTGTTTAACTCTCTTTCCGAAGATAGCATTTCCGATTAAAATGAGCTAGAGGATGTAGATATTGGAGACATTCGTTCGGATCCACCAAATAATCCATAAGTTGAAGACTGTCATAGCTCTTTCAACACTCGATCAAATTCATCAGAAGATCGAAACAACAATGGAGAGGCCGAACACGATCCTTCATTAGGTATGACGTACCTGAGTATAGAGAGCTTATTACAACTTATAAAGAATACGAAAAACATAAAGATTTTAGCGTGCGTGGTAAAATAACATGTCGTGAAGCAAGTTCAATGGACTACAAGTACGCATAAATGGTTTGTGATAGGGCCAAACTGTTTATTACTTATAATACTTCCAAAAAAGTTGGCTGCCCCATAAAGTTATATGCAATTAAACAAGATGACTATACATGAGTGGTTTCTAAAGTGGTGTCGGATCATAATCATGACATTGAATGTAACTATTCAATTTTAATGCATGCTTATAGGAGATTATCATTCCACGCGAAGAGGCAATTGGAAGCCACCGAAGCTACATGTATGAGGCCCTGTAAAAATGTGCAATTATGCGAAGTTCAAAGTGCGAGTCCTATAAATTTGGGATGTCATCCTAAAAAATTAGGAAAAACCATAAAAAAATTTCTAGGTTAAGATGTTTAATTTGTTGGACTCTTGACGTGCCTAATTAAATACACTTCTTGGAAAAAACAACCAAAATACATGTGCCCTTGCACTTATTCGCTACTAGGGCAGTGATACATACATAAAGTTAGGTTTGGTTATCAATATCATTGCTTCATGTGGATTCTAAAGGTGCTAAAAGATTTCATGAATAATTGTTTAACGAAGATGATGATCATAATAATAAAATATAGATTCACCCAAAAACAGTTCAGTCGAAGCAACAATGTAAAGGATATTCTAATGAAATTACTATATTAGTACGTTGAAAGGTGTTTTAGTTGCTAAGCTCAATGAAGATCGTATGTATTGTGCCATTGCCAAGAAGTTGGTTGAGCTAGTGGGACAATTTCCAAACTAAAGTGAAGAACATGGCGTTGCAAAAAACCCATCACCTGAGGGTTGTAAGGGAATTGTATGGGAGCTACTATTTCACTGTATTTCTATGTTCTAATCTTTTTTCGTAATATCCATGTCATTTTTAATTAAATTTGAACATAGCATGAAGCATTTTATTGTGTTTTCCCTATATATAACGTAAATTTAATTGAATTGGATATTTTATTGGATTTTTATACTAAACAAAAAATTCAGAGTAATTAAAAGAAAAATTCAATTTTGAAAAGTCAACTAGATTTGCAAAATGAAAAGTGTCGATTATGAGCCTGAACTTTAAGGCCCTAAACCTTAATACAAACAACAGTCTAATCTATAATATATAATCCCACCGTCCCAAGCTAATTGTCCTACCTTGACTTGACACGGAGACTAAGAAAAAGCAGATTTTGTGGAATCTTTGACTTTTTCAAAGGTGGAGATTGAATGTGGAGATTTTGATGATAGAGATTGTGGGAGAATTTGCCATTTATGGGGTAGGATAATTAGCTTGGGACAAACAAATAAGGCAAGTAGGACAATCAGGCCGGGACGGAGGGAGTATAATATATTAAATTGAAGTCGTATATTTAATTGTTTTTATACTTAAAAAAACTTTAATGAGTAATTAAAGTGATAAATTTAACTTTAAAAAGACAATTTAATCTTTAAAATAGCATTTGTTGATATAAGCTGACGTATATGGTGGAAAGGGGGTTGGTTCGGTGTGGGATGGATATCGACCTAGATTGTACATAGTGTGGGGTTGTCAACTGAAAAAGCCGAACATGGATTGTAGGATTGTTTGTGCAGTGAAGCCTATTGGAGGAGATCACCGCTTAGATTGGAGCTGAATTTGTTAAATCTGGCAACATCTGTGGTTGATTGGGTGGTATGAATTTTGCAATTTCTGGATAAGGATCCATACTGCAGATTCAGTGTTCTACTTTGGGTGGCTTGGAGAGCCCGCAATGCGTGTTAGTCTGAGGATAATGAGTTGGATCAGTAGAGATGCTATTTAGCGGCTAAGTGCATGCTGATGGATTCTTAGAAAGTAAACTTATCCCCCTTAGCACACTCAGCACCCCTATCTCACACACGTTGACAGCTGCCGGAAAATGGACTGTTCAACATCAAAAGTTGTTACACAATTGAGCCAAAAATAATCGAATCTCACCAAAGATTGCACTCGACACTCCAAACAATGTGATTTGTGTTGTACAAGCAAGATTTACGTGGTTCGATCAAATGACCTATGACCACGGAGATGATCTGGATGTTCTTATTATCAATCTAAGATACAACAGGTTGATGCATATACAATCACATCATATGCACACACTCATACACAAGAACACTCACCTGCTCTTGATCAAGATTCTAATCTCTATGATGTGTATCCCTCAACCCATCTGATACCGTCAACGGGTGTTCTTCGAGCGAACACTAGCTCCAGAAAAAGAGAGAGGAAGAAGGATTCTTGATTGAAGGGAGAAAAGAACAGAATACAAGAACTCAATAACAATATGCTGAATGAAAAATGTTTGTGCCTTCCTGCTACTACTATATTCTTCCCCTGAGGGTATTCTAGTCTATTTCTTAGTACTGAAAAAGATGGGAAATTAATTACAGCAGTCCTGTTCTGAGCGGCCGTTATACTCTGTTGCCACTACAACCTGATGTACTCTATTGTACGAAATCACCCATCCATACTGGTGCTCTTCTTGTTCTGGAAGGTCGTCGTCTGTCTTCCTTAGCGGATGCTTCTGGGCCTATCTGATCAACTGGGTTTTGGTCTAGAGTGTTGGGCTCCTTTTGGGCTTCTTGAGTGGGCTCAGTGGGAATGGGCTCCGTATCACCCCCCCATTCTTCGAGAATTGCCTTGTCCTCAAGGCAAGTGTTGGGATGGTGACGGTGGAACCAGGCTAAATCTTCCCAAGTTGAGTCTTCCGGAGGAGTGTGGGACCATTGGACGAGGACTTGGGGAATAAGATTGCCATGACGGAGTATGGTGCGGCGGCCGCAGACGGCCAATGGTTCGATTATCGGGAAGTTGTCGAGGGAGTCTTTGGGAAGGTCCGGTGGTTGGGAAGGCCTGTCCCCTCGGAATTGCTTGAGCACGGAGATGTGGAAGACGGGGTGAATGCGGCTGTCGGCGGGAAGTTGAAGGCGATAAGCTACTGTCCCAATACGCTCCAAGATTTGGAAAGGGCCAAAAAAACGTTTGGAGAGTTTCTGAGTGCCGCCTTTAGAGACGGAGATCTGGCGGTGTGGGCGGAGCTTAACCCAAACCCAATCGCCGACTGCGAATTGGGCATCCGTACGGTGCTTGTTTGCTTGTTGGGCCATGCGATGTTGGGCCTGTTGCAGGTGAGCTTTGAGGTCACGAAGGAGGAGTGTGCGTTCCTGGAGAAGATCGTCCAGAGCTTGGAGTTGGGTGGTGGTAGGCTGGTAGGGGGGGATGGTTGGGGGCAAGCGGCCGTATAGGGCCTGGAATGGTGACATACGGATGCTGGAATTGTAGCTGGTGTTATAGCTGAATTCTGCCCATGGGAGGAGGGGAACCCAGTTGGTTGGTTGGTGTTGTGTGAAAGCGCGGAGGTATTGCTCGAGGCTGCGGTTGACGACTTCGGTTTGGCCATCGGTTTGGGGGTGGTAAGCTGTGCTATGCTTGAGTTGTGTGCCACTTAATTCGAACATTTTTTTCCAGAAGTCACTGAGGAAGATTGGGTCTCGGTCTGATACAATGGAGCTCGGGAAACCGTGAAGTTTGACCACAATGTCGGTGAATAATTCGGCTGTTTTGGCTGCTGTAAAGTGGGTAGGTAGGGGGCCGAAGTGGGCTGATTTGGTCAGGCGGTCGACAACGACGAGAATGGCCGAGAATCCTTTGGAGGTGGGTAGGTGGGTGATGAAGTCCATGGTCAATGCGTCCCAAATGGAAGCTGGAATTGGTAGGGGTTGGAGAAGGCCGAGGGGTGGTTGGGTAGAACTCTTGATTTGCTGACAAATGGCACAGTTTTTGACAAACGACTCAACATCCTTACGCATCCCGGGCCAATAGAAGGTCGCTACTAGACGGATCAAGGTGCGATGAATACCTGTATGACCTGCAAAAAGAGAAGAGTGAAATTCTGTTAAGAGTTTATGCCGGAGGGGTGACTGTTGCCCCACGACATACCGTTGACGGTATAAAAGGTAACCATTGCGAACAGAATAATCAGGGGAAAGGAGTGATTTATGGAATTGAGAATGGAGGCGGAGGAGGTCCGGGTCGGATGAATTTTCCGAGAGGAGTTGGGTGAGTAAGTCGGAGTATGGGGAAGAGGAGAGAGGGAAATATGTATTGGTGGGTATGGTGGGGTCAGAATTATGATCGATGCGTGAGAGGGCGTCGGCGACCTTGTTGGCGGGGCCGGGTTTGTATTCGATGGAAAAGTCGAAGCCTAAGAGTTTCCGAACGAAGATTTGTTGTTCTGGTGTATGGATAGATTGGGAAAGGAGATCTTTCAAGCTTCGATGGTCGGTCCGAATAATGAAAGAGCGACCGAGGAGGTAGTGACGCCATTTTTTAACAGCTTCGCTAATGGCGTAGAGTTCTTTGATGTAAGTGGATGCAGCGAGCAGGCGAGGACCGATTTTCTTACTGAAAAAGGCGACCGGATGGGAATCTTGTGTTAGCACGGCACCAATGCCGACATTTGAGGCATCAGATTCCAGAATAAAGGTCTTTGAGAAATCTGGAAGGATCAAGACAGGGACCTCAGTCATGGCCCTTTTGAGGGCGTCGAATGCCGCCATGGACTGGTCATTCCAAGAGAAAGCATCCTTACATAGGAGGTTAGTGAGTGGGGCAGCGATGGAGGAATACCCTTTTACGAAACGGCGATAGTAACCCGTTAACCCGAGGAATCCCCGTAGTTGCTTAGGGGACTTTGGAGTGGGCCAGGATGTCATGGCCTCAATTTTCCTAGGATCGGCTGAAACGGTGCCGTTATGGACAATGTGTCCAAGATAATCGACGGAGGAAGTGGCAAAAATGCACTTGGACAACTTGAGGAATAGGTGGTTGGTTTGTAGGCAGGTAAGGACTTGGGAAAGATGATTAGCGTGGTCGGCAAGGGAAGTACTGTAAATGAGGATGTCGTCGAAGAATACGACCACAAAGCGGCGGAGGAAGGGGTCGAGAATTTGATTCATCATGGATTGGAAAGTGGATGGAGCGTTCGACAGGCCGAATGGCATGACGAGAAATTCGTAATGGCCGTGTATGGAGCGGAAGGCTGTCTTTGGGATATCTTTGGGGTGCATTCGGACTTGGTGAAAACCCGACCGCAGGTCCAGTTTAGAAAAGACTTGAGCATAGACCAGTTCATCGAGAAGTTCTTCAATGGTGGGGATTGGAAACTTGTCTTTTACGGTGGCGGCGTTGAGGGCCCTATAGTCGACACAGAGTCTGTATGTATTGTCCTTTTTTCGGACGAGAAGGACAGGAGAGGAGAAGGGACTTGTACTGGGGCGTATAAGGCCTTGGTCCAGCAAATCTTTGATGATACGTTCCATTTCAGATTTTAGGAATTGGGGGTAGCGGTACGGGCGGACATTGATCGGGGAAGTGTTGGGAAGTAGATGAATGTGGTGCTCGATTTTTCGGTGCGGAGGGAGACCCACAGGGTCACGGAAGATGGAGAGGTGTTTGTGGAGTATGTGGGTGATGGGGGTAGGGGTATCAGGAGGGAAACATGAATGGGAGTCTGGGGGGTGTTGTGTAGGTGGGTCAGTGTGTAGGGGAAAAAGGTGGACGAGGAAGAGTTGATCGATTTCTTCGTTTCGGAACATGGCTTGTAACTGGGAAAAGGTTACTGGTTGTGGAGGGATAGAGGAGTTGGCTTTGAGGATTATGGGCTGCTCTTGCCAGAGGAATTCCATGGTCATGTGCTTATAGTCTTGGGTGATTTTGCCTAGTTGCTGCAACCACTGGACTCCGAGGACAATATCGGGCCCCTGAATTGGGAGGATAAATAAATCCACTGGAAAGGTGTTTCCCTGGATGTGGAGATTGACGCCGGCGCACTGAGATTGACAAGTCAAGAAGTCGCCGTTGCCAATGAACACGCGAAATTTATCTACTGGTGTTATGGGGAGACCGAGCTTGTCGGCGACAGATGGTTGTATGAAGTTGTGCGTGCTGCCACTGTCAATCAGAATGTGGGATGTGTGGTTATGGATTGTGCCAGTGAGGCGGAGCGAGCGAGGAGTGGAGAGTGTGGTGAGGGAGTTTAAGGTAGATATGTCAGCAGTGAGGGATTCATCGATGTCGTCGGAATCTGGAGGGGGGTCGTCGGTTTCGTCGTCAGTGCCGACGAGGATGAGGAATTTGCTGCGGCATTTATGGTTGGGGGTGTATTTTTGGTCGCAGCTGTAGCATAAACCGCGTTCGCGGCGGTCCCGGAGATCTGCCGGAGAGAAACGGCGGATGGGAAGCTGAGGAGTGGGGAGGAGTGGCGGTGGGTTTTGTTTTGGTGTTGAAGGAGATGGAGTAGGGTTTGGGGAAGGGTTTTGGAAGGGGCCTGGAGAGGAGTAAGTGGGCTGGGCTGTTGTGGGGCGTGGGATTTGTGGGTTGGTTGGTTTGGGAAACGGGCTTGAAGGCCCAGAAGAAAAAAAATTGTGTCTGCTGTCCTGGGCTCGGGCTTCGTAAGCCCTTGCGAGAGCGAAGGTCTCGACAAGAGTAGAGGGTTTAGCGAATAGAATTTCGCGACGGATTGGGTTTTTTAGGCCGGCGATGAAAAAGCTTATGAGGAGAGGCTCTGAGATGCCCGTGACCCGATTCATGAGGTCTTCAAATGCAGATTGAAATTCAGCGACGGTTGTTGTTTGAGAGAGTTTGGACAGCTCGCCTTGGGGGTCAGAGAAGAAAGAGGAGCCGAAACGTGTTTTAACACTAGTGAGGAAGTCTTTCCATGTGGAGAGGAGGTCGTTTGCCTTCATCCACTGGAACCATGAAGCTGCTTTGCCTTCCATGTGAAAAGAGACGACTCGGAGTCGGAGGTCGTCAGGTGTCGAGTGAAAGTCGAAGAATTCTTGGATTCGGAAAACCCATCCATCGGGGTCAGAGCCGTCGAATTTGGGCACCTCCATTCTGATGGAGCGGAGTAAGGAAGATGTATCAGTAGAAGATAATAGGGGAGGCGGAGGAGTAGATGAGGAAGTGATTGGAGAGGGATTGAGAATTTGGGAACGGAGGTCGTCGACGCGTGTGTCTAGGGTGGAGAGGTATTGTTGGAAGGAGTTGAATTTGCTGTCTACTTTGGATTCAAGGACCTTTAGAGCAGCGATGATGTCGGATTCAGCCATGGGAGAGGGAGGAAGAGGAAGCAATGAAAGCACCAATTGATACCGTCAACGGGTGTTCTTCGAGCGAACACTAGCTCCAGAAAAAGAGAGAGGAAGAAGGATTCTTGATTGAAGGGAGAAAAGAACAGAATACAAGAACTCAATAACAATATGCTGAATGAAAAATGTTTGTGCCTTCCTGCTACTACTATATTCTTCCCCTGAGGGTATTCTAGTCTATTTCTTAGTACTGAAAAAGATGGGAAATTAATTACAGCAGTCCTGTTCTGAGCGGCCGTTATACTCTGTTGCCACTACAACCTGATGTACTCTATTGTACGAAATCACCCATCCATACTGGTGCTCTTCTTGTTCTGGAAGGTCGTCGTCTGTCTTCCTTAGCGGATGCTTCTGGGCCTATCTGATCAACTGGGTTTTGGTCTAGAGTGTTGGGCTCCTTTTGGGCTTCTTGAGTGGGCTCAGTGGGAATGGGCTCCGTATCACCATCTCTCACTCTTTTCTCTCTCTACTCTAGATAGAATATCTATGAGATATAATAAATCAAATAAGAAGAAGAATGAGAAATGATGGCCAACTCAGAAGAAAACAGAAAAACTGTTTTTCCCTCAGCTGAAAGACAACGGTTCTGGAAACCATTGCATAACTGTTGCAGACGAAAATTATAACTAATTTCCTAACCATTTGTAGTTGTTAACCAAATGAAGCAATTTCCCAGCGTGTTTTGCTGCTTCTAAGAATGCTCCATTTATGCTGAGTGTAATAAGCTAATAAATGCCTCACAAATCTCAACTTAGCTTATGCATAAAATGCAAAGATCCTAAATCACCTCAACTCATGTCCTTACATAGGACATGCCCAAAACAACCTTTTAACATTTAACCACTTGGACTAGGTCCAAGCAATACCTGAATTTATCTGCTGGAATTTCTTCAGTAAGCATATCTGACGCATTTTCTTTTGTGCTGACCTTCACCATCGCAGCATCATCATTCTTCACCACATATCTAACATAGTGAAGCCTTACATTTATATGGTTAGATCTCTCATGGAAGACTTGATGTTTCACCAGGTTAAATTATGCTATTATTCCTTTTAGCCACACAACAACTTTCACTCCCTCTATCATGGCCATGTATTCTGCCTCTGTTGTGGACAATGCCACCACTAATTGGAGCATTGATCTAAAGCTTTTGGCAGCGCCAAACAATGTGAATATGTAGTCTGCCTAAGATCCCCTGGTATCAAGGTTAGCTGCATAGTCAGAATCCATGTAGCCTCTTAAGAACTTAGTATGTTCATCATTCTTCTTGAACACAATCCCATAACCTGCTACACCTTTTAAGTATCTCATCACCCACTTAAGTGCTTCCCAATGCTACTTCTCTGGATTGGCCATGTATCTAATGACAACACTCACAAAATGTGAGATGTTAGGCCTGGTACAAACCATCACATACATTATACTCCCAATAGCATTGGATTAAGGGACCCTGCTCATTTCTCTTACCTCTTCCTCTATCTTTGGTTTATGTAGCTCATACAACTTAAAGTGTTGTGCCAATGGGACTTAAATTGATCTTGACTCATGCATGTTGAACTTCTTTAAGACCTTCTGAATGTAACTCTTCTGCTCGAGACACAGCAAACCATTCTTTTTGTCTCTTAGAATATCCATTCCTTGAATTCTTCTTGCATTACCCATTACTTTCATTTTGAAACCTTTTTATAGATTAACCTTACACTGTTCTATTTCCTTTTGATTTCTACTTGCAATAAGCATATCATCTACATATAACAAAAGAAAGTTTAAGATCTCATCACCAGCCCTTATGAAACATACACAATTTTCATATCTTGACCTTATATAACTAATCTTTTGCATGTAGCTGTGAATTTTTTTGTACCACTATCTTGAACTCTGCTTGAGTCCATACAGTGATTTGTTTAACAAGAAAGCTTTGTTCTCATTTACAGATAACACAAATCCTTCTGGTTGAGTCATAAAAATAGTTTCCTTCAAATCACCATGTAGGAAAGTTGTTTTAATATCTAACCGTTCCAGTTCTAAATCTATTGACCAACCAAAGCGAGAAGAATCCTGATTGAGTAATAATTTACCATAGGGAAGAATATTTCATTGTATTCCATACCTTCCTTCTATGTAAACTCCTTAGCAACCAATCTTGCCTTATATCTTACCCTTTCTTTACCAGAAAATTCCAACTTCCTTTTGAAAATCCATTTGCAGCTCACCAACTTTTGATGAGCAGGTTTGTCAACTAGAATCCAAGTTCCATTCTTCTCCAGAGACTATAACTCTTCCTTCATTGCAATCATTGAGTGATCCTTATCTTTGCTTCTCATGACTTATGTGAAATGCTTTGGTTCATAGAATTCTGTCTCTTTTGCCACATTCATTACATAAGCTATGAGATAATCACTTCCATATATGTTGGAGGGCTTCACAATCCTCTTTTGTCTATCCCTTGCCAGTTTATATACACTGAGATCATCTATAACAACTTGACCATTTCTTATGTCAATTACTTCAGAAGTTTCTAAATTTGAGTCATCACTATCCTCATTGTGCTCCACCTGTCACTATTTCCTGAGCCTTCTTGTCCTTTAATGACATCTGGTCTTCGATCACAAAAAATCACATCCGTACTCACACGTACCTTATTCATTTCAGGTTCAAAACGCCAAAGCCTATATCCTTTGACACCATGCTGATATTCCAACATCACACATTTCAGAGCCCTGGCTTCCAGTTTATCTTGTTTGTGGTGAGCATATGCCATACAACCAAAAGGCCTTAGGTGGGAGTTCTTGGTGCATATCAATACCATTTCTCTTCTAGTGTCTTGAATTCATTTTCTGTTGAGAAACTTGTGTTAATCAGATGAGCTGCAGTGGATGCCACTTCACCCTAAAACCTATTCTGCCTTCCACAGCTCAACAACATGCACCTAACTCTACCAGGAATGGTCCTATTCATCCTTTTAGCCACCTATTCTACTGAGGATTGCAGGGATAGTCCTGTGTCTTTTAACTCCTTTCTGTTTGCAAAATTCTTGAAATTCATAAAATAGAAATTCAAGACCGTTATATGTCCTAAGGCACTTGAGTGTGGTGCCTTTCTCAACCTCCACTCATTTACACCATTCTTGGAATCTTCTGAAAGCATCTGATATGCTTTTCAGAATATAAACCCACAATTTCCTAGAATAATAATCAATTATACTTAAGAAGTATCTACCACCTCCAAGAGTTTCTGTCTTTGATGCCCCCCACAAATCTGAGTGGGCATAGTCGAGTGGGGCCTTTGATGTGTGTTTGCCAATGGGATAGGGATTGTTCTTACTTTTCCCCATGATGCAGTTCTCACATGATTGGTAACTGAACTTTTCCCGATTCTTCAACAGGTTTTGCTTCAAAAGTTCATTCAAACCAGATTCACTAATCCAGATTCACTAATGTGTCCTAGCCTACTGTGCCACATCACTGAACTATCATTTACAGTAGTTCTAACTCCCCAATTAGAGTTTCTGCTATCAGATAATGTAAACCTAATTTTCTTATGACTTTTATTACTAATTTTGTGTTCTTTAAGACATACATGTAACCATTATCTGATTTAAAATCACATCCCTTATTTTATAAAGTTCCAAGACTTATTAGATTTCTTTTAAGTTGTGGGATGTACCCTACATCGTCAATATCTTCACTGAGCCATCACGAACCTTTATCGTTATGTTTCCAATACCTTCCACAGGGCATATCTGATCATTTCCCAACATGCCTGAACCAACCTTTTTTCTTTTAAAGTCATTAAACCAACTGAAGTGTGGACATATATGGAAACTGCATCTAGAATCCAAAATCCATAGTCCATCTATCTTCTCATTTTCCATCTGTGATATTCAATACATCCGCTTCTTCTTCAGCCTTTGCAACATCTATTGTGCTTGTTTTTCATTCTTAGCAGCGTGCTTCCTCTTCCACTCAAAGCAGTTCTTCTTAAGATGTCCAGGTCTTTTACAATGATGGCATCTTCTTGTTTCCTTCTCATCACTTTCCTTTGGCTTGTTATGGAAATGTTTATTTGATTGATCAACAATGGCAAAAGCTTTCTTCTGCTTGAAGAATTTCCCTTTCTTGATGTTCAAGCCTTCTTCAGCAGGATCACCTTTTGTATCCTTTGATTTCTGCATCTCTTTTACTCTAAGAGCTGTCTGAACCTCAACTAGAGTGATCTTTGATTCCCTTCCATATAGCATGACATCCTTCAAATGTTCAAAACTCTTAGGCAAGGCATTACGAATCATGATAGCCTTATCTTCATCTTTAATCTTGGCCTCAATGCTTTCAAGATCATCAAGATGCTTGTTAAAATCATCTAAATGGTCATCCATACCTTTATCTTCTAAGATTTTGAATGAATAGAGCTTATGTTATATATAGCCTATTAACCATCGTTTTTTTTTTTATACTATTCTTCGAGCTTATCCCAAACATCTTGTGCTGTCTTCTCTTTTGCCACCTCCTTGAGGACCTTATCACCAAGAGACAAAATTATTGCTGAATGAGCTTTCTCCATCGATTCTAGTTCCTGAGATTCCTCCATCTTTTTTGGAAAACCTTTCAACCCTTTCAAGGCACGTGCCAAACTCTGCTATAAAAGCAGTGCTTTTATCTTAATTTGCCACAACCCAAAATCATTTCTGCCGGTGAACTTCTTAGTATCAAACTTCATCGCAGCCATGATGAGTTCTTCGGTTCAATCTTCTCTATTTGTATCCCACAGATGGCGCAAATTGTTACACAATTGAGCTAAAAATAATCGAACATCACCAAAGATTGTACTTGACATTCCAAATGATTTATTTTTTGTTTTACAAGAAAGCGTTATGTGGTTTAGTCAAATGGCCTACGTCCACAAAGATGATCTAGATGCTCTTATTATCAATCCAAGATACAACAGGTTGATGCATATACTATTGCCGCATATGCACACACTCATACTTACAAGAACCCTCACTTGCTCTTGATCAAGATTCTAACGTCTATGATGTGTTATCTGACACGTCGGTTTCTAACCTAGTGTTCCGCAAGTGTACGGATGTAGGTGTAGTACTATTGTCAAGGTCGATCCCACAAGGAATAGTTTTAGGTAGTTTGATACCCTAATACTCTAGGAATGTCCTAACTAGATACTAAGTTTTAAAGGTTGATTTTACTAATTAAACTACTCAATTAAATATAACTCCAAACTTAGGAAACACGAAAACTAACAATCAAAGAGAAAAGGTATCCTAGGGCTTCGATTTCAGGATATTATTTCAATGTGGAATATGATTAACCTATTAATTTACCAATTCTAGTGTTTATTAGGCGGCACGACAATAATCTAATCCTTCTCTCGAAGCGATTAAACCGTTGATTAATTAAGCTAATTACCCTCTCGAGTCAATTAAACCTAACAACTCCCAAACGATCTTAAGCCACGGCCTACACAGTCATAGACAACTGCGCTCTATGTTCTAAGTCTGATAACAATTCCCTCCTCTCGAAGCGGAATTGTTAAACTAAATTACTAAATCTAGGTGATCAAGCTAAATTCAGTTTAAGCATAAACATAGAGATAAAACACATAAAGAATGGAATTAATAGATTAAAACATAAATCAAAACATTGTTATAAAAATCCCTACTTTCTAACCCTAGGACACGAATAGCTTAGCTATCCATGCCTAGTAATAATCCAATACAAAATCTTAATAAAAACATTGTAAATAATTAAACTAGAAAAGAATAAATAAACCCGTATGACTCCGTCTCGATGATCTTCGTCTTCTTTGTCCTCCAAGATGGTGTAATGTATGTTCTTGATGATTGACCCCTTTTCCTAGAGCTTGGGGTCCTTTTTATAGAGTTGGGGACGAATCTTGGGGAAGATAGGATCAAAATCCTATCAAAATTAGGAAATTATCGCAGAACAACCCTTCTGACACGGCCGTGTTGGCCTTGCGACGCGGCCGCGTCCGCTTTTCCCGGGCAGATTTTTAGGTCTGACTTCCAAGCCATTTTTGAGGGTCTCCCGGTCGTTTTTGGGATTTGTCTATTTCAGACAAAGTTGTAGCCCTTTGAATCAGCTTTCGAACGCCACCAATTTCACCTCAATCGGAGTTGTAAATCTCAAGATATGGCCAAAATACTAGAGGTGTGTCAAGCTGACAGAAAACTTCACTTTCGGGACACATTCTGACGCGGCCGTGTTGTTTACTGACGCGGCCGTGTTGCATTCCAGTGCGTTTTTACATGTTCTAGGCCACTTTTGACGCGGCCGTGTCCATATTTGACGCGGCCGTGTTGGCCCTTTACTCCTTTAACTCCCTTTTTTCATCCGTTTTAACCATATTTGACTTGTTTCTTCTTCGAACTTCATCCAAATGGAATAAAAATACCTAATTAACTTCAAAACAAGTCGAAACACGTCAAATGACCTAAATATTATTAATATACGTAACTGCCGGTCAAATATGCACGTAAATGATATAAAATATGATCCTAAATCGACCTAAATACATGCATAAGTAACGTGTTATCAAAATCCCCCAAACTTAAACTGTTGTTCGTCCCGAACAACATAACAAAAGACACAAAGAAGACAAGTGATTATGCATTTGTTTAGGGCGACTAGATGATGAATTTAGTTTCAGTCTGATTTTTCTTAAAACAACTAGGCAACACAATTCACTTGAGCATATGCGATAACGCGAAAATCAACTAATCTCGAGACTTTGAACTTTCGAATTATTCAACCCTAACCGGGTAAGTGTTTCACTCATCTCTCAAGTGTTTAGGCTAAAATAATTCACACTCATATTAAATTACATGCAAAGCCTACCATATACTTGCCAATCGTCTAAACTAGACCTCGTACTTGAGATGTGTGACAAAGGATCAAAAAGGTCTTTATTTTGGTTGTAATGTGGGCTTAAGGTAAGGTGGGAGACATTTGGATATAAGTGACTATTTATTGGACTAATCAAGTTACGTCTAACCCGACTACCCCTCAATACAATCACTCAACCTCACTCTTCAAATTTCAACAAATCACCTCACAAAGTGACTTCTTCACCTTTAAAAGTCCGTACAACTTAAGTGCTTTTCAATTCTGCGGGTACCACATTTTTGGGACTACCCGAATGTTCTAAGCAAATTCACAATTTAAGCACTTTATTTTCTAGCCTCTCCTCTACAATACAACTTTTCTTTTCTTTTTTTTTTTTTTTTTTTTCTAGGAGAGGCCATTCTTCGTTTTTCACCTATCACTTTTCTCTTATTTCCTTCATCTTTTGAAAATATCCCTACTTCACATTCCTTCCCACAAATTGTTCACCCAAAATTCCTTCCAATTCTCCTCCCTCTAACTTGATTAATCCAATTAAGGCCAAAAGAGTTAAATCAAAAGGTTTTGGCTGATATTGTTAGGTTATGAATAAATAAAGCTATAAGCCTCAAGTGGGCTAACTAGGGACAATTTTTTTCATTATGGGTCAAAGGCAATTTTCATGGTTCAAAGAAATAGGCTTAAACAAAGAGTTGCCTAAGATCATTTCCTAAATCACGACACATACTTGACACATTCTTAGTAAAGACTCAAGGCAAGTTCTAGAGACTAGTACACATATTCAATCAATTTCACACCGAAAGAAAGTATATTACTCCGAAAATTGGAGTATAATTATGCTCAAATTCTCACAAGGTTAATTTTGATTGAATATTCTCAGTTTAAGCTCAATTTCGTCTCAAAACACCTCTCATGCTCTATTATGTGCCATTTTTTCATCTAAATCATCTCATCATTAATTATTCATCATCCATCTTTCCCTATTATTCTCTTATTATTTTTTTCACTTGTTACCTATTTCCGGGTTTTATTATTCTTATGACTCTAAACTAAAACACTAATAAGACTCTAAACTCTAAACTCCTAAGACTCAACATGGAAACACTATGCAATCAAACTCGGGCTCACAGGCCCAACAACACCGATAAATCAGATAACTGGGCTCACAGACCCGATAACACCAATTGAAACAATGAAAATAAGCACAATGGGCACACGGACCCACAATTAACAGCAAGAATCTCGAACGAAAAAATTAAATCAAAACTAGAAATCTAGCTGCCAAGACGTTCCACGGTCTACCCCCTCCCCCAAACTTGGCTGAATGCCAATGTTTGGAGGAAAAACGTGGTACGCCTTGGTGCTAACTTACAAGTCGTTCGACGATGGCGTTTTTAAACCCCTACGAGCTCCGAAATCGTGCCATTTTTCTCCTACTGAATCTTGGTTCGGCCGTCTCCGCATCACGCTCTGAATTTTCCATTTTTTTCTGTTGACGTACTGACACGGCCGTGTTGAATGTTGTGACACGGCCGTGTTACATTTGAGCCAAACTTGATATTTTTGGGCTGATTTTGACACGGCCGTGTTATAATGCTAACGCGACCGTGTTCTATTTGAACAAAAAAAAAAACGATTTCTGTGGCGTTTTTGACACGGCCGTGTTAAGTAATGTGACACGGCCGTGTTGCATTCCGGTGCATTTTACCTTTTGGAGCGATCTTTTGACACGGCCGTGTCATGTGTGAGACGCGGCCGTGTTACTTTGAGCTGACGTTGACGCGGCCGTGTCATTTTGTGACACGGCCGTGTTGCATTCCAGAAGATTTCTTCCTTTGACGTCAATTTTGACACGGCCGTGTTGAAAAGTGACACGGTCGTGTTACTCTGATTTCCATCTTCATGCGATTTTTCGTCTTTTCGACCCCCGTTTCTTGCAATACTCGTCCATGTTGATTCCTAAAAACATAAGACACTAAAATACAAGTTAAAAACATAAAATTAACGAAATACTAAAAAAACATAAAACATTAAACATCGGGTTGCCTCCCGACAAGCGCTTTGTTTTACGTCTTCAGCCGGACGTCCTTTTCCTATCAACCTTCTTCTAGCCACCCCGAGTTAGAAGTTTTCTAAACACTTAAAGAGCTTTTTGGGGCGCGAGGATTTTCTATAGCAGCTAGGGTAGTGTAAATAATGCTACAATTGTGCCTACCCCTTAGACCCGATTTATGTATGTTGAGTGTGATTATTTCGTTTTGAACCCGAAAAACCAACTCCCCTTTAGGTACATCTATTAGTGCTTGGCTAGTCGCCAAGAAGGGTCTTCCTAAGATAAAAGGGAATTCATCACTCCCTTTCATGTCAACAACTAAGAAATCACTAGGGAATTCAAAATTTAGCACTTTTACCACTACATCCTCTGCTACTCCCAACGGCGTTAATGAAGATCCATCCGCCAATTTGATAGTAGTAAAGGACCGTTTAATTTCCCTTAATCCTAATTGTCTATACTGCTTAAGAGACATCAAATTTATGCTAGACCCTAAGTCACACATGACATTATGAAATTCATGACTACCAATTGAGCAAGAAATAGTAAAACTCCCTGGATCTTTTGCTTTTGTTGCTCTTCTCGGTTTCATGCTTGTGGTTGCGTTCTTTTTGGGCCCACTCGGTGTCTTCTTCGTCATCTCTTTTCCATCCTTCCTCTTCTTGATTTCCTCTTTATCTTGGATTATCTCCTTTAGTGGTTCCTGTTTCACAATAACAACTCTAGATTGCTCTATAGGGTCAAGGTTAGCAAAAAATGAATTTTTAAAACAAAAATCAAAAGACTCATCAAGAATAGGATATGGAATTTTCTTATCTATGATTGTATTGACCTCCTCCTTCTTGATGTTTTTGACTTCCTCGCTCAATTCCTTCGCTTCTTGGTCCTTCATGCTCTCTTCATGCTCTTCTAGCTCCACAATATTGCAGTGCTCCTTTGGATTAACCACTGTATCACTCGGATATTGGCCTTGCTTGTGTTGAGCTCCTACTATCTTTATCAGCTGACTCATGTGTGATGTCAATTCTCCAATGCTAGCTTGCGTCTGCACCAACGTGTTCTCGAGCCTCTTGATATCTGCCCCTTGCCCAGTGATATGCTTGTTTAGCTCCATGAATTTTCCATCCACTTTCTTCTCCAACTGAGCTAACTTTTCATCATACTTTTCGAATTGTGACATCGCGATCTCTTCTTGTGATGGCTTCTTACCGTCATGGATCATGCCGTTTGTAACAGCAAATCCGGGTGGCGGATTGAGTGTATTTTGCGCGTTCCCATATGAAAAGTTCTGATGATTTTGAGGGTACTGATTGTACCGAGGCTGATTGTTCTGGAAGTTGTTGAAGTTTCGTTGATTTACAAATTTTACTTCTTCAACTTCTTCCGGGCCCCCTGGCTGTTGTGCTAACGTCAGATTAGTTAGCAAATTCACCTGGCTCGTCAATGCTGTTACTTGTGCTGTGAGCTTTTCAATTGGCTCATTATTGACGGGCTCGACTTTTTGGACACTGGCTACCCTCTTTGGTATGTTCCTCTCATTCGACCATTGGTAGCTCGTTCTGGCCATCGCGTCCAGGATTGAGAATGCCATCCTCACCGACTTCTCCATCAAACTTCCACCCGCAGCTGCATCCACTTGATTTCTAGTCGGTGCAAGTAGACCATTGTAGAACTTGCATACTTGCTGCTTCTTGGTGAACCCATGTTGAGGGAAACTCCGGATATGATCCCGGAATCGCTCCCAAGCCTCTCCGAATGGCTCTTGGTCCAATTGCTTGAACTGATTGATCTGGTTCTGCAGGTCGAGCATCTTGCTTGGTGGAAAGTACTTCAACAGGAAAGAAGTACTCAAGTCTTCCCAATCTCTGATGTCTTCTAGTGAATTGAACCACTGTAATGCTCTGTCCTTCAGTGAGAAAGGGAACAGTCTCATCTTGACCTGCTCGTGCGGCACATGATTGATCTTGATTGTGTCGGCCAGTCTGCGAAACTTGATCAGATGCGCATTCGGATCCTCCAAAGCACTTCCCCTATACTGGTTTTGCTGCACTATGTTGATTAGTGCAGGCTTCAGCTCGAAATTGTTGGCATTGAGTGGTGGAGGTTGTACTCCTCCCGCCTGCTGATTTGGACTGGGCTTAAAGCAGTCGCTAATAGGCGTGTCATCTTCATCGCCTGCAGCTGGGTCTATCTGAATTGGGCCGTGCTGTTGTGGCAACTGTTGCTGCTGTATAGGTATCTGCTGCTGTATAGTAGTGACGCGATCGTCCAATCGTGCTAAGGCTGTTAGCACTCTATTTAATACTTCATCATTCGGTTGCTGTGGTGGGTTCTCCATCTCAGCTGTGCAGTTTCTTCTCGTTCGGTGTCTGCGAGCTGTCGCTTCAATTTCTGGATCGAAAGGAAGAAGGGTTTCTTTCCCTTTTGATCTGGTGTGCATACGAAGCCTGAAAACACCAAAAACAAGAACTACCGCGTAAAATTAACTCAAAAAATAAAAACGAAAATTAAAATTAAAATTATCAAAAAAAATAAAATCTAGTCTAGTTTCCTCCTATTTTTCAAGATAAAAACTAAGCGCTAAATCCTATTCCCCGGCAACGGCGCCAAAAACTTGACACGTCGGTTTCTAACCTAGTGTTCCGCAAGTGTACGGATGTAGGTGTAGTACTATTGTCAAGGTCGATCCCACAAGGAATAGTTTTAGGTAGTTTGATACCCTAATACTCTAGGAATGTCCTAACTAGATACTAAGTTTTAAAGGTTGATTTTACTAATTAAACTACTCAATTAAATATAACTCCAAACTTAGGAAACACGAAAACTAACAATCAAAGAGAAAAGGTATCCTAGGGCTTCGATTTCAGGATATTATTTCAATGTGGAATATGATTAACCTATTAATTTACCAATTCTAGTGTTTATTAGGCGGCACGACAATAATCTAATCCTTCTCTCGAAGCGATTAAACCGTTGATTAATTAAGCTAATTACCCTCTCGAGTCAATTAAACCTAACAACTCCCAAACGATCTTAAGCCACGGCCTACACAGTCATAGACAACTGCGCTCTATGTTCTAAGTCTGATAACAATTCCCTCCTCTCGAAGCGGAATTGTTAAACTAAATTACTAAATCTAGGTGATCAAGCTAAATTCAGTTTAAGCATAAACATAGAGATAAAACACATAAAGAATGGAATTAATAGATTAAAACATAAATCAAAACATTGTTATAAAAATCCCTACTTTCTAACCCTAGGACACGAATAGCTTAGCTATCCATGCCTAGTAATAATCCAATACAAAATCTTAATAAAAACATTGTAAATAATTAAACTAGAAAAGAATAAATAAACCCGTATGACTCCGTCTCGATGATCTTCGTCTTCTTTGTCCTCCAAGATGGTGTAATGTATGTTCTTGATGATTGACCCCTTTTCCTAGAGCTTGGGGTCCTTTTTATAGAGTTGGGGACGAATCTTGGGGAAGATAGGATCAAAATCCTATCAAAATTAGGAAATTATCGCAGAACAACCCTTCTGACACGGCCGTGTTGGCCTTGCGACGCGGCCGCGTCCGCTTTTCCCGGGCAGATTTTTAGGTCTGACTTCCAAGCCATTTTTGAGGGTCTCCCGGTCGTTTTTGGGATTTGTCTATTTCAGACAAAGTTGTAGCCCTTTGAATCAGCTTTCGAACGCCACTAATTTCACCTCAATCGGAGTTTTAAATCTCAAGATATGGCCAAAATACTAGAGGTGTGTCAAGCTGACAGAAAACTTCACTTTCGGGACACATTCTGACGCGGCCGTGTTGTTTACTGACGCGGCCGTGTTGCATTCCAGTGCGTTTTTACATGTTCTAGGCCACTTTTGACGCGGCCGTGTCCATATTTGACGCGGCCGTGTTGGCCCTTTACTCCTTTAACTCCCTTTTTTCATCCGTTTTAACCATATTTGACTTGTTTCTTCTTCGAACTTTATCCAAATGGAATAAAAATACCTAATTAACTTCAAAACAAGTCGAAACACGTCAAATGACCTAAATATTATTAATATACGTAACTGCCGGTCAAATATGCACGTAAATGATATAAAATATGATCCTAAATCGACCTAAATACATGCATAAGTAACGTGTTATCATTATCCCTCAACCTATCTCTCGCTCTTTTCTCTCTGTACTCTAGATAGAATGTCTATGAGAGGTAATAAATCGAATAAGAAGCAGAATGAGAAATGATGTCCAATTCAGAAGAAAACAGAAAAAATAATCTTTCCCTCAGCTGAAAGATAACGGTTCTGGAAACCGTTGCATAACTGTTGCAGAAGGCAGTTATAACTAATTTCCTAGCCGTTTGCAGCTATCAACCAAATAAAGCAATGTCCCAGTTCATTTTGTTGCTTCCAGACATGCTCCATTCATGTTGAGTGTAATAAGCCAATAAATGACTAACGAAAGTGATGCCTCTGACATAAAGGGATGAGAAGGTTGCAATGCTTAGGGCATGCGTGATAACACGTTACTTATGCATGTATTTAGGTCGATTTAGGATCATATTTAATATCATTTACGTGCATATTTGACCGACATTTATTTATATTAATAATATTTGGGTCATTTGACGTGTTTCGACTTGTTTTGAAGTTAATTAGGTATTTTTATTCCATTTGGATGAAGTTCGAAGAAGAAACAAGTCAAATAGGGTTAACACGGATGAAAAGGGAGTTAAAGGAGTCAAAGGGCCAACACGGCCGCGTCAAATATGGACACGGCCGTGTCAAAAGTGGCCTAGAACATGCAAAAATGCACTGCCAACCAACACGGCCGCGTCAGAATGTGTCCCGAAAGTGAAGTTTTCTGTCAGCTTGACACACCTCTAGTATTTTGGTCATATCTTGAGATTTACAACTTCGATTGCGGTGAAATTGGTAGCGTTAGAAATCTGCTTCAAAGGGCTACAACTTTTCCTGAAATACATAAATCCCAAAAACGACCGGAAGACCCTAAAAAATGGCTTGGAAGTAAGACCTAAAAATCTGCCTGGGAAAAGCGGACGCGGCCGCGTCGCAAGGGCAACACGGCCATGTCAGAAAGGCTTTTTTGCGAGAATTTCCTAATTTTAATAGGATTTTGATCCTATCTTCCCCAAGATTCGTCCCCAACTCTATAAAAAGGACCCCAAGCTCTAGGAATCAGGGAGAAAACATCAAGAACATCAATTATATCATTATTCTACTTAGAAGGAGTCTTGGAGGACAAAGAAGACGAAGATCATCGAGACGGATTTATCCGGGTTTAGTCGTTCTTTCTTAGTTTTATCTTTTTACAATGTTTTTCGTAGAATTTTGTATTGGATTATTGTTAGGCATGAGTAGCTAAGCTATTCGTGTCCTAGGGTTAGAAAGTAGGGATTATTATGACAATGTTTTGATTTATGGTTTAATTTATTAATTCCGTTTTTTACGTGTTTTATCTCTATGTTTGTGCTTAAAACTGAATTTAGCTTGATCACCTAGATTTTGTAATTTAGTTTAGCAATTCCGCTTCGAGAGGAGGGAATCGTTATCAGACTTAGAACATAGAGCGCAGTTGTCTATGACTGTGTAGGCCGTGGCTTAGGATCGTTTGGGAGTTCTTAGATTTAATTGACTCGAGAGGGTAATTAGATTAATCAATCAACGGTTTAATCTCTTCGAGAGAAGGGTTAGATTATTGTCGTGCCGCCTAATAAACACTAGAATTGGTAAATTAATAGGTTAATCATATTCAACATTGAAGTAATATCCTGAAATCGAAGCCCTAGGATACCTATTCTCCTTGATTGTTAGTTCTTTGTGTCCTATGTTTGAAGTCATATTTAATTGAATACTTTAATTAGTAAAATCAATCTTTTACAACTTAGTATCTAGTTAGGACATTCCTAGAGTATTGAGGTATCAAACTACCTAAACTATTCCTTGTGGGATCGACCTTGATAATCGTTACTACACCTACATCCGTACACTTGCGGAACACTAGGTTAGAAATCGACGTGTCAAGTTTTTTGCGCCGTTGCCGGGTAATAGGATTTAGCGTTTAGTTTTTATCTTGGAAAATAGGAGGAAACTAGACTAGATTTTATTTTTTTTCGTAATTTTAATTTTAATTTTCGTTTTTATTTTTGTTTAAATTTTGTGTTACGTGGTAGTTCTTGTTTTTGGTGTTTTTCAGGCGTCACATGCACACCAGATCAAAAGGGAAAGAAACTCTTCTTCCTTTCGATCCAGAAATTAAAGCGACAGCTCGTAGACACCGAACTAGAAGGAATTTCGCGTCTGAGATGGAGAACCCACCACAGCATCCGAATCCGGATGACGCTCTTAATAGAGTACTGACAGCTCTGGCACGCTTGGATGATCGAGTCACGACTATACAGCTGCAGCTACCTACACAAGGGCCACAACAGCACAGACCAATCCAGATAGAACCAGCTGCAGGAGATGAAGATGATACTCCCATCAGTGACTGCCTGAAGCCTAATCCAAATCAGTAGGCAGGAGGAGTACAACCTCCACCACTCAATGCCAACAGTTTCGAGCTAAAGCCTGCACTAATCAACATAATGCAGCAAAACCAGTATGGGGGAAGTGCTTTAGAGGATCCGAATGTACATCTGATCAAGTTTCGCAGACTGGCCGACACAATCAAGATCAATCATGTGCCGCACGAGCAGGTCAAGATGAGACTGTTCCCTTTCTCACTGAAGGACAGAGCACTACAGTGGTTTAATTCGCTGGAAGATATCAGATATTGGGAAGACTTGAGTACTTCTTTTCTGTTGAAGTATTTTCCACCAAGCAAGATGCTCGACCTGCAGAATAAAATCAACCAGTTCAAGCAATTGGACCAAGAGCCATTCGGAGATGCTTGGGAGCGATTCCGGGATCTTATCCGGAGTCGCCCTCAACATGGGTTTACCAAGAAGTAGCAAGTGTGCAAGTTCTATAATGGTCTACTTGCTCCAACTAGAAATCAGGTAGATGCAGCTGCAGGTGGAAGTTTGATGGAGAAGTCAGTGAGGATGACATTCTCAATCCTGGACGCTATGGCCAGAACGAGCTACCAATGGTCGAATGAGAGAAACATGCCAAAGAGGGTAGCAAGTGTCCAAAAAGTCGAGCCCGTCAATAATGAGCCAATTGAAAAGCTCACATCACAGTTAACAGCATTAACGAGCCAGGTAAATTTGCTAACTAATCTGACATTAGCACAACAGCCAGGGGGTCAGGAAGAAGTTGAAGATGTAAATTTTGTGAATCAACGAAACTTCAACAATTTCCAGAACAATCAGCCTCGGTACAATCAGTACCCTCAGAATCAGAATCATCGGGACTTCTCGTATGGTAACTCGCAAAATACACTTAATCCGCCACCCGGATTTGCTGTTACAAATGGTATGATCCATGACGGTAAGAAGCCATCACAAGAAGAGATTGCGCAGTCACAATTTGAAAAGTATGATGAAAAGTTAGCTCAGTTGGAGAAGAAAGTAGATGGGAAATTTATCGAGCTGAATAAGCATATCACTGGGCAAGGGGCATACATCAAGAGGCTCGAGAATACATTGGTTCGGACTCAAGCTAGCATTGGTGAATTGTCATGAAACATGAGCCAATTGATAAAGATAGTAGGAGCTCAACACAAGCAGGGCCAATATCCGAGTGATACAGTGGTTAATCCGAGGGATCACTGTAATGTTGTGAAGCTAGAGGAGCATGAAGAGAGCATGAAGGACCATGAAGTGAAGAAATCAAGCGAGGAAGTAAAAAAACATTGAGAAGGAGGAGGTCAATACAATCATAGATAAGAAAATTTCATCTCCTATTCTTGATGAGTCTTTTGATTTTTGTTTTAAAAATTCATTCTTTGCTAATCTTGATCCTTTAGAGCAATCTAGCGTTGTTGTTGTGAAACAGGAATCATTAAAGGAGAGAATCCAAGATAAAGAGGAAACCAAGAAGAGGAAGGATGGAAAAGAGATGACAAAGAAGAAACCGAGCAGTCCCAAAAAGAAAGCAACCACAAGCATGAAACCAAAAAGAGCAACAAAAGCAAAAGATCCAGAGAGTTTTACTATTTCTTGCTCAATTGGTAGTCATGATTTTCAAAATGTAATGTGTGATTTGGGGTCTAGCAAAAATTTGATGTCTCTTAAGCAGTATAGACAATTAGGATTAAGGGAGATTAAACGATCCTTTACTACTATCCAATTGGCTGATGGATCTTCATTAACGCCATTGGGAGTAGCAGAGGACGTAGTGGTGAGAGTGCTGAATTTTGAATTCCCTAGTGATTTCTTAGTTGTCGACGTGAAAGGGAATGATGAATTTCCTTTTATCTTAGAACGACCTTTCTTGGCAACTAGCCAAGCACTTATAGATGTGCCTAAAGGGGAGTTGATTTTTTTGTTCAAAACGAAACCATCACACTCAAAATACATAAGTCGGGTCCAAGGGGTAGGCATAATTATAGCATTGTCTATACTACCCAAGCTGCTATAAGAAATCCACACGCCCCACATAGCTCATTAATTGCTCATAAATTACCAAACTCGGGGGGGGGGGGGGGGGTTGGAAAATGGTTGATAGGAAAAGGACGTCCGGCTGATGACGTAAAACAAAGCGCTTGTCGGGAGGCAACCCGATGTTTATCGTTTTATTGTTATTTAAATTATTTCGTTAATTTTATGTTTTTACTTGTGTTTTAGTGTTTTACGTTTTTAGGAATCAATATGGACGAATGTTGCAAGAAACGGGGGTCGAAGAGACGGAAAACTCGCGTAACAGAAGAAGAAAATGCAACACGGCCGTGTCACAAGCAGGACACGGCCGTGTTAAAATGTGCCTCAAAAGCATGCTCGAAACTGGGATGCAACACGGCCGCGTCACATGCTGGACGCGGCCGCGTCAAAATGGCTCAAACGCAACACGGCCGTGTCACACAAATAACACAGCCGTGTCAAAAGTGCTCTCTAGACGCGCAGCAGCACTGTAAAGCAACACGGCCGCGTCACATGCTGGACGCGGCCGCGTCAAAATCGGCCCAGAAACACAAATTTGGCTCAAATGTGACACGGCCGTGTCAAACCTTCAACACGGCCGCGTCAGTACCTCAACAGCTTAAAAAAAAAAAAAAGAAAAAAAAAAGGAAAAAGAGCTTGATGCGGAGACGGTCGAAACAGATTCAGTAGGAGGTGATGACATGATTTCGGAGCTAGTAGGGGTTTCAAAACGCCGCCGTCGTTGCAACGATTTGTAAGTTATCACCAAGGCGTACCACGTTTTTTCCTCCAAACATTGGCTTTCAGCCAAGTTTGGGGGAGGGGGTGGACCGTGGGACGTCTTGGCAGCTATATTTATAGTTTTAATTTACCTTGTAGTTGATCGTTCGAGTTTCTTGCTGTTAATTGTGGGTCCGTGTGCCCATTGTGCTGATTTTTATTGTTTCGATTGGTGTTATCGGGTCTGTGAGCCCATTTATCTGATTTATTAGTGTTGTTGGGTCTGTGAGCCCAAATTTGATTACATTTCGTTTCCATGTTGAGTTTTAGGAGTTTAGAGTATTATTAGTATTCTAGTTTTAGAGTCATAAGAAGGATAAAACCCGGAAAAAGGTAACAAGTGAAAAGAAAAATAAAAAGAGAGAACAATAGGGAAAGATGGATGATGAATAGTTAATGATGAGATGATTTTGAGAAGTAGATGAAAAAAATGGCACATAATAGAGCATGAGAGGTGTTTTGAGACGAAATTGAGCTTGAACTTAGAATATTCAATCAAAATTAATTTTGTGAGAATTTGAGCCTAATTATACTCCAATTTTTGGAGTAATATACTTTCTTTCGGTGTGAATTTGATTGAATATATGTACTAGTCTCTAGAACTTGCCTTGAGTCTTTACTGTGAATGTGTCAAGTATATGTTGTGATTTAGGAAATAATCTTAGGCGTTGTTGTTTAAACCTATTTTGAGCCGTAAAAATTACCCTTTGTACCAAAAGTTCACGTTTTGTCCCTAGTTAGCCCACTTGAGCCTTATAGCCTTATTTATTCATAACCTAACAATGTCAGCAGAAACCTTTTGATTTATCTCTTTTGGCCCTAATTGGATTAATCAAGTTAGAGGGAGGAAAATTGGAAGGAATTTTGGGTGAACAATTTGTGGGAAGAAATGAGAAAACTAGTGGATATTCCAAAGATGAAGGGAACAAAAAAAAAAAAAAAAAGGATAGGTGAAAAAACAAGGAAGAATAGCCTCTTCTAATCGGGAAATTAAAAAAAAATAAAAAAAAGTGGAAAAAGAAAAGAAAAAGTTTGTGTTTGTTTAGTACTTTTGAGAAGAGGCTATAAAAATAAAGTGCTTAAATTGTGAATTTGATTAGAACAGTCGGGTAGTCCCATAGATGTGGTACCCACAGAAATGAAAAGCACTTAAGTTGTACGGACTTTTGAAGGTGAAGAAGTCACTTTGCAGGGTGATTTGCTGAGATTTGAAGAGTGAGGCTGAATAATTATATTGAGGGGTAGTCGGGTTAGACGTAACTTGATTAGTTTATGAATAGTCACTTATATCCAAATGTATCCCACCTTACCTTAAGCCCACATTACAACCAAAAGAAAGACCTTTTTGATCATTTGTCACACGTATCAAGTACGAGGTATAGTTTAGACGATTGGCAAGCATATGGTAGGCTTTGCATATAATTCAATATGAGTGAAAATTATTTTAGCCTAAACACTTGAGAGATGAGTGAAACACTTACCCGGTGAGGGTTGAATAATTCAAAAGTTCAAAGTCTCGAGATTAGTTGATTTTCGCTTTATCACATATGCTCAAGTGAATTGTGTTGCCCAGTTGTTTTAAGAAAAATCAGACTGAAACTGAATTCATCGTCTAATCGCCCTAAACAAATGCATAATCACTTGTATTCTTTGTGTCTTTTGTTATGTTGTTCGGGACGAACAACAGTTTAAGTTTGGGGGATTTTGATAACACGTTACTTATGCATGTTTTAGGTCGATTTAGGATCATATTTTATATCATTTACGTGCATATTTGACCGACATTTATTTAAATTAATAATATTTGGGTCATTTGACGTGTTTCGACTTGTTTTGAAGTTAATTAGGTATTTTTATTCCATTTGGATGAAGTTCGAAGAAGAAACAAGTCATATAGGGTTAAAATGAATGAAAAGGGAGTTAAAGGAGTCAAAGGGCCAACACGGCCGCGTCAAATATGGACACGGCCGTGTCAAAAGTGGCCTAGAACATGTAAAAACGCACTGCCAACCAACATGGCCGCGTCAATAAACAACACAGCCGCGTCAGAATGTGTCCCGAAAGTGAAGTTTTCTGTCAGCTTGACTCACCTCTAGTATTTTGGTCATATCTTGAGATTTGCAACTCCGATTAAGGTGAAATTGGTGGCGTTAGAAAGCTGATTCAAAGGGCTACAACTTTGCTCGAAATAGAAAAATCCCAAAAACGACCGGAAGACCCTAAAAAATGGCTTGGAAGTCAGACCTAAAAATCTGCCCGGGAAAAGCGGACGCGGCCGCGTCGCAAGGGCAACACGGCCGTGTCAGAAAGGCTTTTCTGCGAGAATTTCCTAATTTTAATAGGATTTTGATCCTATCTTCCCCAAGATTCGTCCCCAACTCTATAAAAAGGACCCCAAGCTCTAGGAATCAGGGAGAAAACATCAAGAACATCAATTATATCATTATTCTACTTAGAAGGAGTCTTGGAGGACAAAGAAGACGAAGATCATCGAGACGGATTTATCCGGGTTTAGACGTTCTTTCTTAGTTTTATCTTTTTACAATGTTTTTCATAGAATTTTGTATTGGATTATTGCTAGGCATGAGTAGCTAAGCTATTCGTGTCATAGGGTTAGAAAGTAGGGATTATTATGACAATGTTTTGATTTATGGTTTAATTTATTAATTTCGTTCTTTACGTGTTTTATCTCTATGTTTGTGCTTAAAACTGAATTTAGCTTGATCACCTAGATTTAGTAATTTAGTTTAGCAATTTCGCTTCGAGAGGAGGGAATCGTTATCAGACTTAGAACATAGAGCGCAGTTGTCTATGACTGTGTAGGCCGTGGCTTAGGATCGTTTGGGAGTTATTAGGTTTAATTGACTCGAGAGGGTAATTAGCTTAATCAATCAACGGTTTAATCGCTTCGAGAGAAGGGTTAGATTATTGTCGTGCCGCCTAATAAACACTAGAATTGGTAAATTAATAGGTTAATCATATTCAACATTGAAGTAATATCCGGAAATCGAAGCCCTAGGATACCTATTCTCCTTGATTGTTAGTTCTTTGTGTCCTAAATTTGAAGTCATATTTAATTGAGTACTTTAATTAGTAAAATCAATCTTTTACAACTTAGTATGTAGTTAGGACATTCCTAGAGTATTGAGGTATCAAACTATCTAAACTATTCCTTATGGGATCGACCTTGATAATCGTTACTACACCTACATTCGTACACTTGCGGAACACTAGGTTAGAAACCGACGTGTCAATGCGCTACCTTGATGGAGGAGCAACTACAGATGTTGAAGCTGAAGCTTTGGGTTGCTGGAAGGACTTAAGCTTGCAGCTGAAATTGAGTTGAATATCATTGAAGTGGAAACATACAATGCCACATTATTGAATAACCATCTTTAAGTCTTTTTTCCATACTAAATTTATTTCCGTTTATGTCTTCTAATTTCTAAATAACCATCTTAAAGTCTTTTTTCATGGATCAATTATTTCTTGCTCTTTTCAAAACCACAATCTCCGGTATAATCCCCATTATATAAATATATATGTATGTATATATATGTATATGTATACATACAGATTGAAACAATCAAAGTACTTGTCTAACCCAACATAATTTAAAAAAGAAAGATAAGTATGTAGCAAGCAAAAGAAGTAAGGATCAATGATTTTGCATGAAAACATAATTTTTTTAGGTTTTAATGCTTTAATTTCGTCAACCTCAATATCAAGGACCCCATTAAAATTATTAGCAAATCCTCAAATCAATTCATGATTTTTATAGATTTCGACCAAGAAAAGGAACTAAACAAAAAGTCATATTCCATATTTGTATTCTCTCTTAAAAAAGACTAGTATGTAACTATTAATACTTTTAGTTGCCTTGGCTCGATTTTGGTAAACTTCTCCCAAAGTTATGTTTCGATATAAGTTACCTTTCAAATGAATGGTAGTGCTTGTAAAAAATGTGGAAAGAGCCAGGGGCGGACCTATCCTTTTGGTTGGGGTGACCCTGCCTCCCTGACCCCACCTTCCACCTCACTACTTTTATCCATAAAATATGTACATTGTGTATTTAATTTGAAGAATGTGAGTGTTTTGAAAAATTCATAGAATGCAATAAAAGTAATATAAATTTTAATATATATATATACACTTCCTCCGTTCCATATTAATTAACGTTTTAGGATGAAAGGGAAGAATTAAGTATGGTATATTTTAGATATACCCTCGGCTAAATCAAAATATATCTGATAGATTGAAAAGTAGAGATATTTTAGGATCGAGTCCAGGGAGAAAATTGGTAGCATTGGTGAAAAATATGTAAAATGTCAATTAATTGGAAAAGAAAAGAACATCATAAAACGTCAATTAATATGGAACGAAGGGGGTATATAGATAGCATATTATATATTCGACATATTTAGTAATAAATATTGTTGATATTCTATTTAATAATAATATAATATATTTAATATTTATTAAAGCATGTATATTGAAGTTGGTTGGTGGTTCCTTGTTTGTCGGCCTCCTAACCATATGTCTGGGGTCCTGATGCACCTGAATTTTTGGGTGATGCTACAACAGGTTCTCTAGTGCATTGGCAGATTTCCATGTTGAATTTTTTGAAATTACATGTAGTTTCTTCGGCGTCTCATTCAATTCCGCTGGGTACTTCTGAGACAGGTCCTTTGCAGAATAATATGGTGTTGGGTTTTCTTGTTCCGGCGCTGGGTTTTCCTTTCTGAGATAGAAACAAGCTTTGTCGGGGATATCAACTTCATCCATGTCGGCTTCATCAAGGTCTTCGGTACTTCAATTTAGCTCAGTATCTTCACTAGATTCAATCCCTATAGTTAACTTAACATCTGAATATACTGGTCGAGACACTAATTTTATGCCGTAGAACTATGTGGCTGTTGTATCCGGACCCGACCCTCCATTGCTGCCTCGGATTGAGGTTATTTATGTACCCTCCCTCCCCCCGTTGACCATGTCCATAGAGGTAATATAATTTCTATGTTCATCAATTTAGATAAATATAATGCTTGTGTGAAATTTTCGAGCGACACTCTAATTGGTTTAATGATGAATGTGCAAAGGGATAAAACCTGGTCGGATGTGGACTTAACGACTAAAAATTGCATGATTTGTGGAATATTAGGCACCCTTGGCGGTTGACCGTTCTTGGGTTGGGATATTTCAATTTCCAACGTTATGATAATTCTAGCTGAATTGAAGTTTTTGCATGTAGTGTCTGTAATTTGAAACCAGGTACTGCTTTTATCTCGTGGGTGCCGGATTTCAATCCTTATAAGGTTCAATCATTCGTGGCCCTATTGTGTGGGTAAGAATTTATCATTTGGGTCTTGAGTATTAGGACACCCAACTTCTTTTAGGTATTGCCAAGGTTGTAGGGACACCTATGCAGGTAGATGAGAAGATTATGGAGGGTTCTTTCGGACACTATGTCCCGGTTTTGGTAGAGATGGATTTCAGGAAGCCTTTAGAGGAAAGTATGCTAGTTAAAAGACCAGGACACACTTCTTTTGTTTCAGTATTCTATGAGATTCTTCCGGATTTTTGTTCGCACTGCTAAATTATTGGACATTCTCTTGACAATTGCCATCAGAGTAAGCAGACATCCATGGGCAAAGATACCAAACATACTACCACTGGGAATGATACTCAACCCCATTCTCCCTCCCGTGGCCGGTCTAGGCAAAGATAATCACATACATTTCAAGATTATCGGCTAAAGGCCACGGTCTTCTCTCAGGAGTCAACAGGACCCGAGTTATCAATTCCTTCTGTGGAGGTTGTTACCTCATCTGTCCAGCACACTTCTAATACTGCTGCCACTATTCTCGTCTCGTCTCCAATGTGTTCCGACTCTTCTTGATTTGGGGGAGAAGGGCGATCCTGTCTTGCTTAATATGGATCATCCTAATGTCAATGCTACAGACTTGATTTATTTTGTCTCTGCTATGGTCATTTACCAAGCTTCACCAGCATCTACTGCAACCCACATATCGTGTGATGCAGATGGTCACAGCCATACTCCAGATGACAGTCAATTCTCAGTCGGGATTCTTCCTCTTAGTTTTTTTTATATGGTTCGACATAGTCATGCCTTGCCATCGTCTGTTGTGGCTTCTTTCTTCCTGGAGCCGAGAACTGCTCGATCTTCCACCCAGAGCTCTACCATAGGTGCCTCCTTGTCCTCGGTTGCATCTGTGGTTTTCCACATTTATCCTGCTTCTTACATCTCAAACATGCACACTATGAATCTTTTGGCTAATATGCAGTGGGAGGATTTGTCAGATAGTGAGGATACACCGCCTGAGCATGGTGCACACACTGTTTTTAGCTTTCTTTGTGTATGCATTTCTTTAGGGAGAATTCTCTTGTTTATTCAATTCCGAATATCAGTTTTTCTTTTATTGTGTGGCTTATGTTCCATCTGTGTCGGGGATTTATAGTTCTGATTAGTTACTTTTGGTTGATACTTTGATTAATAATGTTCATTTTAGTTTTGGCTTTGTGCATGCTAGTAATTAGTATATTCGTGCACACTGCCCTGCTGACCTCTCCGAAATTTCATAAAACGGGCTTTCTGGTACGGAATGTATCGTCAAATATTCAATAGTATGATTTGCTTACCTTATCATCTCACCCTTTTAGTGTTACTGGTGACTTTAACATTGCTTAACTTACTCATGTCATTTGTAATTAAAATGCCTCAAGATTGGTATTAGACAGTGGAATACAAATATTTACCGTAATGTTTGCAATAAGATGGAGCAAGCTTCAGCAGTCCTTCAGGCGATTCAAGAGTAGATCTATAAGATAGGGTACTCTGAGGCTTTGTTTCAGTGTGAGATTGATGCTTAGATGGAGCTTAATCGGATTACATCTCAACGCCATGCTCTTTGTGTGAGAAGAACCGAGCCTCTTGGCTTCGTAATGGCAATCACAACACAACTTTCTTTCATCAAATGACCCAGGTGGTGAAGCCAAGGTAGAGCATTCACAACATGATTATTGATGGTTGTCTATCGGACAACATTCCAAACATTTAGGACCATGCTATGGCCTATTTCTCCAGTCTTTTTGTTGAATCTCAGCTACCTAAGGGTTCTCCGGACCTTTCTTTTGTTCCTGATCTGTTTCTGCAGAAGATCTATGATAAGTAGAAAAATAGGCAAAACTTTACTTGATTATAATATATTTTTAATGCTTTTTTATCATTTACATATATTCATTTTTCTACTTATTTTATTTTTAGTTCAAAATACTCCAATTGTGTATTCTTGTTTATTTAAGTGATTTTCGAATATTTGGAGTAAACAGGACGATCATGAGCTGATCAATGATATGATGTGAAGTTGGGCCAGAGAAGCAAACATATAGCCCAAATAAAAGAATAAGATGATTGGTCCACTAAAGCATTATTATCATAAGTTTTGTGCTCCATTATATCTTAATTACTCCTAATGCCCATTAAGATGAGAAGACTTGTGACATAAGAATATGAATTTGTTTCCTATTTAAAAAAGAAATCATAATCCTAATTACAAAGCAATACAATGCACCATGTACATATGTATGTGTACACACACACACACACACACTATACGAGAGGTATCAAACGGAGATGGCTTTTGAAATTAATTGAAAAGAGGGAGACGCTGAGAAAGCAAGTTAGTGGAGGAAGGTATGTAGGCCAACGGAAAAGGACGAATATTCAGGAAGGGGGATGCAAGAACCAAAGCGTAGGAAATAGGACGTGATTGAGCATGGAAAGTTATTCATTCATTTTCCCATATCTACTTTAGGATTTTAATTTACTTCATTTCTTTCTTTTCTTTGATATATGTTTTTATTTTATAAAATGATGAATTTAGACATTATGATGTGTACCTAGGTTAGTTTATTTGTAGTTCGAAGGATACATAAACCCTACAACTTGATTGTTTTGGGTTAATTCGATAACATTTCTTAAATCTTTTTCTAAAATTATTTTTGCTATTTGATTTTATTGTTTATGGTGTATGAGTATTTGATTTAAACTAACTACTTAGGTTATTTGTCCATATATCTATTGGCAGCAATATTATTTGCAATATGTAATTGTTGTGAATTAATATCCATTGGTAGCAACTAGTGAACATGTTTATTAGAAATAATATAAATTTGGGTTGATTCAATCGAGCTTGTGAGTTCAATATCCTGTCTGCCTATTCTCCTAATTCTTAATGCGTTTAATGAATTACATCCAAAGAGCTTATCTTAGGTTTGTTCGGTTATATAGATTAATTAAAGAGCTTATTTTTAGTTAATTACACTTTAAGGGACAATTCGGATTAACATCGCTTGGTGTTGGTCTAAAGGTAGAAATTCTAGAACTAGGTTAGAGAAACGTTGCATTACTTCCATAACAAGGGTAGGAGGGATAACAGAATTGAGATCAGAGCTTTAATCTATTATTTAAAATCAATTTGCAATAGTTAGTCTTATTTAATTCTTGTTATTAGATTAGTTAGTTACTAGTTAAATTGCCAACCAAACCCCCTCTTTTATTTATTGTTTCTAAATTAGTACTTAATTATAAATTAATCTAACTACTATATGTAGGATCGACCCTTACTTATCGTTGCTACTAGTTAGTAGAGGTTGAGGAAAGGTAATTAATTTTGCGTGTCTCGGCAGCATGGTCAATTTCTATTGCTCATAACGACATTCTGACTATCATTCCTGTCTGCTATAGAGGCTAGGCAGGCGATTATGGGCCTTGTTGCGGACAGCTCTCCCCAACCTGATTGCTTTGGAGGTTCCTTTTACCATAGTTGCTGGGGTATTATTCGCAGTGAGATATTAGCAGTGGTGCAATATTTTTTCTGCATGGATTTCATCCTTATTGGCCTAAATGCTAATTTTGTCTATTTGATTCAGAAAGTGGATGGTACTGTACCGGTGGAGGATTATCGCCCTATTATCTTGGGAAGTTTTCTTTTCAAGATCTTGGCTTGGTACTGTCATCAGGGATTGCATCTTCTCCTTCCAGTTTAGATTCATCCCAGGTAGGAGCATCCACCATAATATTACTCTGGCTTCTAAATGTATCAATTCTTTGGATAAGCAGCGAGCTAGGGTAACATTACTTTTAAGGTTGACATTAGGAAGGCGTTTAGTACACTGAGATTTTCTTCTCCGGGCTTTCGAGGCGATGGGTTTATCGCGTACTTTTGTTGATCGCATCAGTTCTATCACTCAGTCTACTAGGTATCCATCAAAATTAATAGGTCACCTCACGGGGTGTTAATCAAGGGGACCCACTCTCTCCACTGCTTTTTCATATTGCAGAATAGGTTCTTGCTTGTTTTATCACGAGTTATAGGCGTTTGCCAAAGAAGGTTTATGATGTTCGACCTTTATCTTTTATGCTGATGACATCTTCATTCCGACTGCTGCCCTGGCACCTAGTGTTTGCACTCTAAAGAAGGACATTGAGACTTATGGCCACTTATCAGTCAACTCTTCAGTCCAGCTAAGTTGCATGTTTTTTATAGTAGAACGGCCTCACATTTATTGCAAAGGGTCATCCTTCAGTCGCTTGGTATGTTGGAGGGTTCTCTGACTTCACGCCATTTAGGGGTAGAGGCTCTCCTAAAGCCTTACATTTTCAGTCTCTTACATATTCGATTATTGGTAAGTTTAGTAGATGGATAGGCTCCACTCTGTCTATGGCAGGATGTGTGTGTCTTGTGGACTCATTCATTTCTAGTTCCTTAGTCCATTTTATGATGGTTTTTCGGTAGCCACGCACTTTACTTTCGAAAGTTGAGAGTGCTACGTAGAATTTCATTTGGACGGGAAAAATTGATAAAGTAGTTATTTTCAACATATCCTGGAAGAAGTTTTCTTTATTAGGGATGAAGGTGGTTTGAGATTGCATTCTTTATGTCTAGCGAATAAAGCTTCCCTCATGCGGCTTTACTGGGATGTTCTCATGGGTTCGGATCCGAACATGAGTTTTATTCGTTCATCATTATCCAGTGCTTCTCGGGGTCTTATTCCACGTTTGCTGGAAGGATCCCATCGGATTGTGGGTCTTGTTTTGAGTGTGCATTTTTTGGCTGGATAATTGTCTTGGTTATGTTATTGCTGATATGATTGGAATTTCTCAGCGGGGTCGGGCATATCTCACTCAGATTATTTCGATCTATTTCTTTGATGGGGACAATCAACTGAAATAGGATTTTGCCATTCATCATGCGCCGCTAGAGGCATTGTAGCCTTCATGATATCATGCTTCTGATAACAAAGTATGGGACATCAGTCACAAGGCCAAGTCACATCAGCAACTGCATACGATTTGTTCATTCATCTTACCCGAAGCCATCTTGCGACAGATGGAAATCTGGGCTCCCTTCATTTCGACTTGTTGGTCTATTACTGACAACGAGCTATCCATGGTAGAGTTTCTTCCTGGGACGTCTTACATAGCCGAGGCTTTCTTGGCCCTAGCAGATGTACTTTTTGCAAATGGACAGGGGAGACATTTGATCACCTCTTCTCTGTTTGTACTTTTTCGTTTTCCATTTTTAACACTATTGCCCATATTTTAATGTCACGTTTAATTTTGACTGTGGCTTTCACAAGATTATCATGCAGGCTATAACCTTCCGAGTTGGCACTCAGATGCATGCTCTGTGGAGACTAGAGGTCATCACTATGGCTTGAACTATCTGAGCAACACGTAACAATGTTTTTTTTAGGATCGGGCGCCCACTACTTTCTAAGTCCTTGCCGAAATTATTACCTTTATCAGGAAGGCTGCCAACTTTCGGGTTAGGAATATGATGAAAAGTGTGTAGGAGCTGGTGTTTCTTCGGTCTTTAGGTATTTCACCCATTCCAAGGAAGCTTCTTTCAGTCACTTCGATCTTTTGTATTCCTCCCCCTCCTAGTTTGATTTATGTGTTACACTTCTATGTACCTGCTCGCTGGGGGTATCCTGGCGTCTTAGAGCACGCTGGCTCCGAATGCTTCACATTTTGGATTCCATATAGTTTATGGTCCATAACATTTTTCGGGAAGCCAACCAACCTGCAGATATGCTTTCCACACTCTGCTCCGGTTTTACTTGGTGGCTACCCACTCCTCCTGCAGCGGACACTTGGCCTACAGGGACTTTCGTACGGAGTCTTTTTGTGTTCATTAATTTTTCTCCACCATATTTATGGTGTAGGTCCTTTCCTAAGGAATATTTCTTGGGGTCGTTTGATTTGCCTGCCAAGCTTGGCGATAACTATATGGATGGTATTGTTCATTTTGATGGACACTATCCTCATACTGACCTCTTTACACAACTATTTGGGTTATGTAGCGTTTATCTATCCCTCCCCTATTTTGCCATGGTGGATTTTAACGAGGCTAACGAGCTCTCATCCTCTCTAGGGTAACCGTAGCATGCTTTCCTAAGCATTTGCAATTTTGATCCCTTAGGCGTGGATTCATGTGTTGTATGTCTGACTGCTTAGCCGTTTTAGTAATAGCCTTGATCAACTCTATTTAGTTGCCTTGTTCTCTACTGCTTACCTTTATATGGCTGCATGCCACTCTCTGAGGAACGTATGCCACACTTAGATACCCTTTTTCCGGTGACATTTCTCTTTCTGCTCTCAACCGACTTGTGGTAGCTTTGTACTGATTTGTTTACTTTTGACTTTAGCTTTTTGGCTTGGTTGAGATGCGGTTCTTTCTTAGCTTGGCTACATGTTTGGTTTTTACTAGAGAGTTAGGGAGACTTACTCTCTAACTCACTAATTTATGTTTATATGAATATTTTAGTATTGGATATGCTTTTTTAGTAAAAATATATAAAATGTATTAGACTAAAATTTTTCTGGCCCAACCGACCTAAATTTTCAAGTTTGGGCCAAGCTAACATTCTAGTGGCCCAAATTTTTCTGGCCCAACCGACCTAAATTTTCAAGTTGGCCCGACTGAATTAGGTTGGGCTGGCCCAACCTGACCATTTTGACCGCCCTAGTGAAATGACACATTATACACAACCTACAGAACAACAAAATACGACTTAGAAATAATGTAAAATGAAACACACAAATGGTAAGATAAATTTCTCAGTCTTTTTAAGGCTTTATGAAATACGAACAAATAAATGTTGGGAAAAATCCATTTTTTATCTTGTAACTGATGGTCGGTCCAAAAAAAAAGTCCTGTATGTTAGGATCGAGTCCAATTTGAGGATAAAATTTGCCAAAATTGTAAAATTGGTCAAAATTTACCACGTGCACTGCACGTATTAAAAAAATTTGGACTACGTAACTCAATAAGCCGCAATATATGCACCCTAAAAAAATCAACAAACTCTTCTACGCCCACTCCATATCCGAAGTCCAAGCCCTCACCTTGCTTCTCGACAGATTTCGGGTCACATTCAACAGAAAGGCCTACTTTGTTGTCTTGGGTGCCACATTTTCTCCTTGTGAAGAAGCTTTTGTGGCTGCCCAGGATCCATAGTCCGAGTGTGGTGATCACGGCTGCGGATATCGACCTGAATGTGCAAGAAGACGTTGAAGATGGCAACAGAGGCAAATGTGAGTGGCTCGGCATTTTTTTAATTTCAAATAATGTGGTGTGTTGTTGAAAGAACTTGAAGGCTTTCTATTTGCCAGACCACTGTCAACGGAATTTCCTGTCGTAGAGTCATGGGCAGCTGCAAGAATTCTCGTATAGTAAGAGACCTGTGTGATAGCGCCATACTTTCGCCTTGACTCCTTTTCTGGGCAGGCTCCATTCTGATTGATTCGCGCTTGGTTCGCCCCTTGTTGTGTTGCATTTTGTGTATTGCCTTGAATCTCGTCAGTTTTGGTTCACATCTGTCGTCAAGGTGGGGCTTGATCTGCAAAATTTTGGATTCGATGTTAAGGGACGCGACCGTGTCAGGAGGCCGAATGCTACCGTGTCAGGCATGAACTCGACCGCGGCAAATTGAGTCTGTTTAAGGCGTCGTGGGGCTGGGCTCGGAACGCAGCCGCGTCAGATAGGTTGCTTAGTTTTTAAGCCCATTCCGAGATCAAGCCCAATTTTTGCCTATTTTCTAGTTTTGTCTGTTTGGGGCTTATATATAGCTCTATTATTGACCTAGGGTCATAATGTGAATAATCTGTCTAGTCTGTACTTAGTATTTCTTATACTTAGTATTTCTTATTCTGATAGTCTGTCTGTTCTTCAGTACTCTGAAATACGTGCTCAGTCTGTTAGGAATACTTGATAGTCTGTTTTAGTCTGAATCTATGTCTGAAAGTCTATAATCCGTGAGCATCATCAGTTCCTCTCTTCTAGTCGTGGATGTAGCTAATACATTGTTAGTGAACCTTGTAAGTTTGTGTGTCATTTACTTTATCGTTTTATGTGTTCTTTCTCGCAGTTGTCGTAACATGGTACATTAACAATTTTAGATAAGTCAGCTGTAATTGATCGGAAAGTCCCAAAATTTGTGAACACATGCAGTGCACATGCAAATTCCAGCCAATCAATAATTTCCGGCAAAATTTGTTCTCAAATTGGACTCGATCCTAACACAAAGGACTAAAATTGGACTCAATCATAACATATAAGACTAAAATTGATAATTCAAATATGTACGACTTTTTTGGTACCGGCCCTAAGTTACAGGATCAAAAACAAATTTTTCCCAATAAATGTTAGAGAAGAACTTTCACTATTCTTCTACCATTATTGAAGTATGGGAAAATTGGTACAAATTCCCTTTATGTTTTTCATAATTATAAAATCATCCTGTATGTTTACCACTTTACAAAATTGCCCAGTAATTTAACAAAAATTGATAATAATGCCCCGTCAGTGGCAATTCCCTGTAACCCATCCGGTTATAGGTTGACGTGGCACAAGAAAACTGATTTGGATCCGTTTTTAAACACTTCTTCCACTATAAAATTGTATTAATTTAATTAAAACACAAAAATGTCACATCATCATCTTCCTCCGCCGCTCCACCTGTAACTGCCAAACCCCCCCCCCCCCCCTCTTTCCATTTTCACTCCAACAATTTATTTCCCATTAGTTCATTCTTTCTGTTAACCAAAAAAGAGTTATCCTTCTTTGTGTACTTGGTAACAAGTACACTGGACAACAACTTCTACAAAGGGATGAGCACGAAGATTGTACATAGTGTTTTTGTTGCATCTGTTCTTTTTATGGTGAAAGAGGAGCTTGCAAAGATTTATGATGTGCTCTCCAACAAAACACCCAAAACCCTTGTTAACATTATTAAGTGATTTCATTTCATTAGGATTATTGACACTTACATTTGATTATTGTATACGGTATTTCTCTACTTGTGGATGGTGCAATTTGCGGCCCAGGAACATGATTCTGGTGAGATTTCAATCGCAACAAGCCCACTTCTTTGGTAAAATTTCGAGGGAAGATGATGTTGCTGGTGGAGTGAAAATGGTGGGAGAATGGGGTGGAAGATGATGATAAGGAAAATAGTTAGTTTAATTTAATATAAAAACATTTAGGGTGCCAACTAAGTCATACCAAGACCAAAATCGGTTACACATCAGCAGTAGGGAGCCACGTCAACCTGTAACCGGATGGGTTACAGAGAATTGTCGGTGACAGGGCATTATTACCAATTACCATTTTTTGTTAAATTACTAGACAATTTTATAAAGTGGTATATATACAGGGTGGTTTTATAATTATGAAAAACATAAAGGACATTTTTATCAATATTGAAATATTTTTCTACCATTATCGAGATATTTGTAAGTCCTTTGTCCAGTAACAATCTAGGTCATACTTTTTCTCAAGGTAACTTTCTTTTTAATTCATACAAAAACCTTGCCGAGTCTATTTGCAAGTTTTCTTAATGGACATCCTACATTTGCACTGTGTATGTACACTTTCAAAAGTCTGAGTAGAATTCTATCGAACCTGGCAAACTGGCATTTATTCCACCATCCTACAACATAAGTTATCAGGCTTAAGATAAAACCTTTTTCTATTTAGATGAAGTCTGGCTGGCCTGTTGATGTTAAACAACGATGCCACATCTGGCTGTTGGGGTGGACCGTCTTGGGTTGAGCAATGACTTGAGAAATTGGGAAATACACGTAATGAGTATTGCATGTTCCAACTGTGATGCCACTATACCCACCAAATGCACCATGAACCTGACAAAGCATTACATATATCACTAAGAATTTTTCAATATGGACTAAACGTGTATTAGTTTTTGTTGTGTACACAAGATACGCCGTCTGGAGAAGAATAGAAAGTTAATATAAACTTACGGCATTTTGACTGAGAACAGTGCATAGAATTCCGTCAGATGCATTTGCACAACAAGCACGGATCATATATGTAGGATCAATGTACTTTACGTCTGCTGGTAATCCCATCTCTTTGAAGAACTTCTTAGTCTGTAATAAGTGTATATTAGTGATAATGAATGACTTAAAGCCAAAAGAATCTTGACCAGACAATCAAAGTATTTACAGAAAAGCATCGCGACATAATAAAAGACAAGAAATTATAATGCCAGATGTAGTACATGATATGAACAACTAAAATTATCAAGAAACAAAAGATAGCACAAATAAAGTAAATTCTAGAAGTGTAGGTTTGGCAAAACGTATTTGATATAAAAAATCCTATTCTGTATTTACTGTGAATGAAAAAACTTAAGAGGGAGATGAATGAGAGCGGAGTAGGAATAGGATTATGAAATAGCAAGAAAGTAGCACCCAGAAAAGAGTAATAAAAGCCAAAAAGTGAATAACTTATTGACTGGAAATAATATCATGTATCAGTGCATGAGTCAACCTCTTGTTGTATGTGGGTACCAATATCTCCTAGAATGATATTTCCTGATGCATCTGTAGCATTGGTTTTCTGAAGGAGATCCTACAAACAAATGTCATAAATAAAGTGAGAAATTTCCAACCAACCTTTAAATAGTCCGTCTCCCTAAGTTTACAGCTAGTGTGGTATATTCCAAGTTTAAGTTGATCATTGAATAATCAGAAATTCTCATCCATAAAGTATTCGGAATAAAATCATTGGCAACATAATCTTATCTTCTGGTAGTGAAGTGAAAGGTCTTTTACACCTAATAGTTAGGTCATACTAAATTGGTAGGTTTTTAGTCGATACCAATTTTACCAATTCTTTTATTAAAGATTCTAGGAATCTAAGATTCAAGAGATGAAGTGTTGGAACCAAGAAAAATAATTGGAGCAAGAAGATCACTAACCTAACTCGATTTTACCCTGGAGAACTAAAACGTGAAGAAAAAACATGATTTGACAAACCTGCCCAGCTCCTTCTGCGACACAAACAACGGCAGATCCCTTCGTGTCAAGGAGGTACTTTAGATGGCTTAGTACACCTTGAGGTCCCTGAAGCTTAAATGGTTCCTGATTGATGCAATAAAAATAATGTGTCAAGGCAAATATACTAGCAAATTAAATAATTATGAATCTTGTCGAAAGTAGCAGTACTTCAGGAATCAAGCATATATCAATTTGTCCACTAGCAAGGGATGCATGCATAGCTATAAATCCACTATTACGACCCATCAATTTTACCACACCAATACCACGATAAGCACTGTGTGCCTGCAAGGAAGAGAAAACCATTTTAACTACAGAATACACATCTGAAAGAGGTTCCAGTAACTATAACTTACAATAGGCAAGCTGAGAAAGTAATAAATAAATACTGATTCAAGATACGCTTGGAAAAATAGGAATTTTCAAGGAGGCATACCTCGATGTATGCTGCAGAAATTGCTCTTTGTGCTTCTTCAACAGCAGTATCAAAACCAAATGTCTTATCCATAAGAAGAATATCATTGTCTATGGTTTTTGGAACACATACCACAGCTACCTTAAGACGTCTTCTGCCGCACTGGTATAGCAAACAAGGACTGTATATGATCTTTAAAAAATATAGGATAGAATATAGTGGATCTTTAATGAAAACTAAAATTTATAAATCTAGATAGATGGATTGCAAATAGGCAATGATATTTCCTTCCATTTTAGTTTAATAATACTATATGTGGTGTGACGTAGTCAAAGAGATTTGCTTGATTATCTTCACCCCCACCTCCATCCCTGCCTCTCGAAGGAACTCTACTATGTTGAACTAATAACTTCTTACTGAAAATTCTGATTCGATGACATCAAAAAAAGCAAAAAATATCTAGAAATAACTAAACTTGAATATAGAGGACATTCTTGAAAGACCTCTTCATGTATGCCATTGGCGGCAGTATGCGTTCCATTTCCACCCAACACAAAGAGCATATTGATGCCTCTTCCCTGTCACAGAATTCTTTAATCAAATCAAAACGATCACAGTACCTTGAAAAAAGTTAAGGACAATGAAGCTAGTAACAAGAAGCAAGCATTAGTACGTGCCTCCATACTGTCTACAATTTCACTAACTGTAGGTCCTCCACGCGACACTCCAAGCAAGCTTCCTCCGGAAAGGTGGATTTTTTCAACCACGTTTCTTGACAACTGATCCAAATTGTGATAGTTTACATGGCAAGAAGAAAATAACAAATATGTTTCTAGGAAGTTATCTAAAAACGTGTCTATCATGCCATATCTAAGCTTTTAAGGTTAGATCTACAATCACGAAGATGACTACATAAGAAGGGAAAATTGATAGGAAATTAGGGTGTCAAGAAAATGAAAATTGGGGTAGGTCTCTTGTGCACCGGTTGGACAAAGCTTAGATCCGTGCCATCCGGGTTATGGGCTAAAAGGTGTTAGTATTTAAGCCAAAGGTACTACATGTTCTTGGTAAAGGTAATATGGTGAAAAATGTATCATGATTTATGTTTAAATGTATTACTTGTTTTGGGTAAAGGTGTTGTAATACATTTACTCAAAACAAGTTAGACATTTAAAACATAAATCATGATACCCAACCCGGATTACACCGTGCAATTGGTACACATGAGACTTTGCGTGATCATTGACCAGTGGTGGACAGTGGACATGAGACATAGAGGGTGTTTGGTTAAGCTTATAAGCTCCTTAAAACATCTTATAAGACGTTTAAGAGCTTATAAGTTCTTCAAATGTGTTTGGCAAAAGCTCCCAAAAAATAAGTTCCTCTATTTAATCTTATTTTTTAAGATCTCTACAACACACACATACACACACTTCACACACTACACACATCTCACACACTACACACACTACATACCTAAATTACTTCATTCAATTGCTGACATCCAAACACCTTATTAACTTATAAACTCTTAATAAATTGCATTTTATAAGCTCTTTGAATAACTTATAAAATGTTGGAGTTTATAAGATGTTTGAAATAAGATTAGTATTGATAAAACTGAGAAGGGGAGACAACTGTGAAAATGAATGATACAACTAATCATACATTTTAATAAAGGCCTAAAACCCTTTCTTGGAACTTTTAAGGAGAATTCTCTATTTGAGAAATAATATTATCATTTCCAGGCCACACATATAAAAGTAGATTATAATCACAAATGTCAAATTTAGGTCCAAAATAATATAAATTATGATTAGGAAAAAAGGAATATTTAAATACTAAAATTAACAATCAACCTACAAAATTTGATCAGTTCATACTATCTATTTAAAAATAGGAAAAGTACCCACAGTCATTTCGGCTAAATTTCTATCAGAAAATCCTCGATAGCCAAAAGGGATTCCCACAATCTTTTTCACACCGTATATCTCAAGTGTGATGACTATCTGCAACCAAAATAAAGAACGAGGAAGTTAAGTGTACACTGCCCACTCCTTGGACAACTATCAAGCTCCATGCAGACAGTCGTAGCAACAAGAAGTTTTGAGAGTTAAGAGAAAGAAAATAATTGTTTCTGGTTATAGACGTTGATCTTTATATCTCCGAAGATATTATGAACAGGACAAAACCTGAACCACTGAATGTGCTTTTGAAGTGACCAAACAATACAAATGCACACATAATACTAGTCTTTTTATTGTTAAACTAAAATAGCAGTGAGAGAATATGAAAACCAAAATGCATGTAGCAATGAATCAGTTGTTTTTACCTGTCGTATTACATTGTTTAGACCAGGACAAAGGCCTCCACAAGTCACAATTGCTGCTTTTACTTCTTCTGGTTTAAAATATATTTTTTCTCTAGGACCAGCACGGTGAACCCTAAAATTGAACCGTTTACATATTAAAAGAGTTAAAGCGACAATAAGCAAATGTGGGAAGAAAACAACACAAGAACCAACGAAAGCAGACAAAAATATCAAAATATTTTAGAACCACTAACCTAAATGTAGACACCATGAGGAATTTGTTTTCTTCCTGTATTTAACATTCAGGATGACATAAAAATCCTAGTGTATACAAAGACTTCTAAATGCTTCAATTATTTATTTCACCAACCTTTTCTCATCTCACAGCCATTTCTTTATCTTCTAATTGAAAATTGCTGAAAGCGGGTAGTGCTTAAGGACACTCTGAAGACTATTATAAATTCAAACACAGGGATAAACTTACAAAAAGCTTAAAGTTAGCTTTCTTGAGGTCTTACACGGTACATGGAAATCCTGATTGACAAGTCAGAGATGAAAATTTATATTTGGAACAGATTGCAACTTTATGGCGTAAAACTTTTTAATATCCCAAGCAGGATAATTGGTGCTATTCCCATCATATATGGTCTAAAATTGTGAATATCTCCTATAGTTTCTCAACTAATTTCATTTCTATCTGTAGAACGGGAAGTGTTACCAAGTTTCCATGTCAAATCAAAATGCTAAGAATATTGTAACTCTTAGGACTCTACATGTTTGCAACCTCATTATCGAGTCAGATAAAAAATAGATATTTACCATTGCTCCACCCATGTACAACCTGGATTAATGCACTCAGCACCTGCAGATGTAGGAGACGAATAATCTATTACCTGAAATTGTTCGATAAAGAACTTCTTCAGAGGCAATCATAAACAAAGTACGGTAGAACGAAACCTAGTTATGTTGTCCATGGACATACACTCATATCTTTAATCTACGTCAATCTGAGAAAAACAAACATACGTTATATAAATATTCCATTCTTATCCAATAAGGCTTGAGAGAACACATAGGACTCCAATATTTCCTTGGCAATTCACAAGCTTTCTTTGAATTTCCAGTAGTTTTCAAATGAGCTTACAGGATTCTCTTTGGCAAGCCTTAATTATAAGCTTCAGAATTCCAGTTATAACAGAACTAACGTACAGAGTATAATCATATACTGTTCTGATACCCAAGACAAATCAGAAATCATATTTTAAGGACGATGAAACAACAAATTATAGTTTGAGATATCAAAGGCAAAGTGGAGAGTATACAAAAAGTAGATTAGCAGTGGGTGAAACACGCAAACGCACTGCAGTCAATCAAATAGTGATGAAGCTGATACCGCTCCAGGGATCTGGAGAACAACAAGGTTTTCAACCTTGAACTTACATACAGAAAGTGTATTTGAGATCCAAGAAGAGATTAGCTACTTCTGTCGGGCTATACCATCGTTGACTAGCCCAAATGAGTCTGAAATTATGAATTCATGAGACAAAATTATACGCCATGCAAACAATCTTCTGAAGCAATTGTTACCGTGTTGTTGAGTGTTCTTATGTACCATCCAACATAACCACAAAAGAGAAACTTATAACCTCGTGTACTTAGACCTTCCTAATTATGAATAACTTGTCGCATACTATTTGGGCTTGATAGAACTAGAAAATCAAATAGCAGCGATTAGCCATTGTTACACTGGTTCACAATTTATTTATACAATTAGTTATAGATCTTTATCATATAATTATATAGATTCCAACTAGCGAGTGGCATAGCCATATAATGAATGCTAATTAATTGGCGCGCAGTGCAATAAGGTGAACAGGAACAAAAAGTAACAAGTAGCAACCAACACCTTCAGGAGTACTCTATCATTGTTGTCAAGAAATTCGTGCCATTCCTCATCAGATGGATAGCCTTCCGCAAAATCCGGACTTATTCGAGTCCTGCAACAGAATTTCAACTTAATTGTCTGCTTACTTTAACTCTATATTTTACGTGATTTCAAGACAAACATAAGATGTTCATGTCGACTCTTATATAGAGCAAATGCCAAAGAATCAATGAACTAACAACCACAACATCTATATGAATATGCGTATGATTTATGCAGAGAAACTTGAACACATGGAATCAATAGACCAAAAATATATATATATAACAATGATAATAAATAAAAAAGGAAACGTTTATTCCCCTAATAACCATGCACATGAAAAAATAATATTTTTTATTTGGTAGCAACCTCACCTCATTTTGTGGCCAAATGTGGAAGGGTAAGAAACGGCATCGTGAAGGACATCAGTGATATGCGGAATCCTGAAGCGCGCCTCAAAATCCTTCTGGTACTTGGACTTCCAGTCCAGATCGGTATAATCAATTCTCGCTGCATCTACTCGCACTTTCAACTCGATCTTCTGATGGGAGTTTGCATTATTAAGCAAGCCCGAGGGGAAAAGTTTGTAATCAAAGTAAGCAAGCTTCCGCTGAAATATCAGCACCGATCTGATTGTGGGCGAAACCCCTTCCATAATAGAGTTTGGAAACCAGAATATCAAATTGTGTATAAATATAATGCGAACTATGTCCATATATGAATGTCACAGTGGGTAGTTGAGGCGCGGGAAATTCGGAGGGATGTGGGAGCGGAGAGAAGGGAGCTTTCATTTGTTTATTTTGGGGATACCTGCTTTGGAATGTAGTGACATGTGTCACGTTTTATGTGAAATTGTAAAATATAATGTAGGTAATAAGGTGTGAATGTTGATAAATGAATCATCCGGTGTAAAAATAGATATGTTGAGGATTATTCATGCCCTATCCGAATTGGGACATCCCAAAACAAATATCCTCTTAGCTAACCACTTTCCTTTCTTCTTTTACTTAAGAAAATGTCATTTTATTTATTGGATGTTGAGTGGTGGTTATCATAGAGCAGCTTGATAGATGCACGTATCAAGGGAGATGTGTAGACTGAAAGATATGGACTAGATTATGATATGTGGGCTTTATTAATTAATAAGTCAGACTAATTAATTAATTAAGTGGACATGGATATTAGGCCCATAAACCTAGGGTTATGTGGTACTATATATACATATTCTCTATAGTAGAGAATTAAGGGTTTTTATCAGAAAAAAAATTGGAGGCACTATAGAATTTGATAAGTGATTTCCTAGCGATCACTTATCGAATAATTGTACCGAGGATAGTTCCTGCGGCGGACGATATATACGCGTGGATACCTGAAGTGGTGAATCAATCGCGCAATTCAGTCCGATCAATTACGCAACAAGTAAGTTGTTCCAACTTTAGCGTAATTTATGCTCAACGTTTAATTCAGTTATAAATCACGATTAATATTCTCGATTTATCATTCAACTGCGTACATTAGATGTAGTCGATAATTTCTAACAGTGGTATCAGAGCCTAGGGCTCGATTTATAATTATTTTAACTCAATTATTTGTGGATGAAAATTGATACTCAGTGATGAATTGTTTGAAAATAATTTGCAAATTTTTTAAATATGTTGCACATTATTCTCGAAAATAAAGTTGTAATTTGGATATAATTGACAAAATCAGTAACCTGCTTTCAAGAACTATTTTGTTTTCTTCAAACTGATACATATATATACATTTAATCAAATGTATCTGGTATATGTATTCAATGGGACATCCAATTTTGAAAACTGGTTTTTAGAAATCACTGTTCAAGGCCAAAGAACCACTGCACTGCACGACTGTTGTCCTTCCTGGACGGCGTTGGTCGCGGAGGCGGTGCGTCGGAGGCTGTGTCTGGTGCTGCGTGTCGATCCACGACGGCGGTGCGATCGGAGCTTCGCTGCTGTTGCTGTCGACGACGATGGCGCGTCGGTCGCCCGATGCTATTGCGACGGCGGCGGCGGCTGGACAGCGGCAATGACGGTAGATATCCAGTCAGCTAGGGTTGAGTGAGTCAACTCAGTTTTCACTGAGTCGACTCGGTGTTGGGCCAAGCCTGAAAATTCTGGACCAATTTCGAAAATGGGCTTTTGTTTTGGGCTGGTCTAGATACACCTGGACTTGTGCTGAGTCTTTTGTTTGGGCCAGACAGAAATGGGGCTGCTAAATTTATTTGATAAATTGGACCTATTTAATTAATAAACTGGGCTTGTTTAATAAAATATTGGACTTATTATCAAATGGGCTGGATGTTAATTAAAGATGTTTGGGCTAAAATAACATTAAAAAAAAAAAAAACTTTTGATTTAATTTAATTATTTAAATTAGATTTATTAATTAGATTAATTCAAAATCTCAATTACATATTAATTTGTTAATTAGATTAATGAATCATATTATTATTGTTTTGAAATAATAATAATAATAGACTTATACATTTATGTTAATTTGAAATTAACATTAAAGGTATACTTATATATTAATTTGGAATTAATATATTAATTTAATAGACTAGTACTAATTTATTAATTACTAGATTAATAAATTATAATAGTATTATTATTTTGAAAGGATAATACTAGACTTATATATTTATATTAATTTGGAATTAATAATAAATGTATATTTATTAATTTAGAATTAATAATAATTTTAACCCACATTTAATTGAAGAATAAAATTTTAATTAGATTAATAATTTTATTTGTTGAGCATTAATTTGATATTATGTGATAAGCTATTATTTGATTTTATGTTTATTCAATTTAAATTATAGTAATTTAAGACCGTTTTATGTTTGGGTAGGCGGCGCTCAATACATGTAGTCCGCGACATTATGTATGGGTAGGCGGCGCCCAATATGTGTGGTCCGCATTTCTTATGCCTGGGTAGGCGGCACCCAGTAATTGCGTTTAATTTAATATTAGATATTAAGTTTAACAATTAGTATCAGATATAAAATTCCCACTAAAACCAAGTCTTGTTTAGAAACAAAATGTGTCGTCCATCATAATTGTTTGAGATTCCTAATCTTTTCGACCACGAGTTTTACACCAAAGTGTTTACTCTAAATTGACAAGACTCGGGCTCATTCATAGATGTATGATTGACATCGTGTGATGGAATTGACTTGCTTAAATTATTTTGAGACGCCAAAGCGACCAAAATAATTTGAGGACGCAATATTAATTAGATTAATAAACCAAGAATTGCAAATTGTTGTTGCAATTGGCTTAGAGGCCTACCTAGTGATATTATTGTAGTCATCAGCCAAAGCAGAGACTGCAGTAATATAGACTTGGATCTTGGACCACTAAGATTTATAATTGTTATAAATCCGTATTTTGTGTTTGGGGGCGCAAAATATGTTAAAATTAGTGGGAGCTAATCATTACAATAAACTCTTGTTTTGATTAGTGATACGAATGTGATCTTTGTTTACTTTATTCTAATTTATTTTCCCATTTATTATTTTCTCGTCAGATAAAATGTCGTTTTGGCTTATAAATGTTTCATGGAAACAAACAAGTTGACTGGGTCAAATTTTACGGATTGACTCTGTTGTTTGCGATTGGTGCTAAGGCAAGACGAGATTGAGTATGTCTTGGACAAACCAATCAGTGTCATCCCTGACAAGAATTCTCCTGAGTACGCTACGTTAGACGAAGAAGCTCATAAGAAACATGTTGAGGATGCCACATCGGCTCAATGCTTAATGTTGTCCTCTATGAGTATTGAACTGCATAGGCAACATTGGAGCATGTTCCCTTATGAGATGCTGAAACACTTGGAGAGTCTGTATGCTTCAGAAGCTCAGACCATGGAGTATGAGATACTCAGAAATCTCTTCAAGTGTAAGCTTCATGATGGGAGCCAGGTTTCTGAACATATAGTGAAGATGATCAGATTGATTGAGAGGTTGGAATCGATTGGAACGAAGCTACCCTCAAGTGTCTCAATAAATCTGACCTTGCAGTCATTTCCAAGTTCATTTGAAAACTTCATAGTGAATTTCAACATGAGCAACACGAAGGCGACACTGCCAGAGCTTCACAACATGCTCAAGACCTATGAATCATCTACTTCTAGAGGCAACTCTTTGCTCATAGTGAGATCTTCTGCAAATTCTTCCAAGAACAAGCAGAAGAAAAGCGGGAAAGCATCTAAGTATGCAATCTTGAAGCCTAAGAGTGGAGGGGTTCAAAAGAAGCCGAAAATACCAAAGGATGAGTGTCTGTTCTGCAATGAGAAGGGGCACTGGAAGAGAGACTGTCCGAAATTCAAAGCACACACTGCATTGGATGAGAGCTTAGGTAGTTTGTTTTGTAAGTTGAAAATAGATTAGATTAGATCTTCCTTCGCGATATAAATTAGATTTATATAATTGATATTTTGTTCTTTAGATTTCAAAGAATATTATTTCCATTCGAATATTAGACATTTATGACTTTTTCTTTCTATTTTGCAAACAGTAAATGCTTGTTTCACTTAATGGATTATTTTAAGGAAGTGTCTTTCTTTTGAATGGAATATATATGCTTGAAAGTGAACAAAATATTCTCAATGTACAAGAACAAACGACCTAAGCTAAGTAATACGGATAATAAACCCTACCTGTGGCACTGTAGACTTGGTCATATCAATGAGAAAAGAAAAGCAAGATTGAGAAAGTTAGACTATCTCACATCATTTGATTTCAAATCATATGGTGCTTGCGAATCTTATCTCAAAGGAAAGATGACAAGTTAACTGCTTTCTGGGAAAAAAAGGTTACGTGCCAAGGTTGTGCTCGTTCCAACTTAAGCAATAGGAAATATTCGTACTTCATAACTTTCACTGATGATTTTTCAAGGTATGGATATGTGTATCTCATGAAACACAAATCTTGGGGCCTTCGAGAAATTTAAGGAGTTTAAGTTAGAAGTTGAGAAACAACTTGGGAGAAGTATTAAGACTCTCCGATTAGATCGAGGAGGGGAATACTTAAGCCGAGATTTTCTTGATTACTTGAAATCACATGAAATCCGGTTAGACTGGACACCTCCGGGTACACCACAGATGAATGGAGTATCCAAAAGGAGAAATCGAACTTCATTAGATATGGTTCGATCCATGATGAGTTTCACCAGTCTCCCCTTATTCCTTTGGGGTTATGCCTTACTAACCGCTGTTTATGTTCTGAATAGAGTTCCTCTTAAATCAGTCACGCAAACACCATATAAGTTATGGTGTGGAAGAAGTCGAGTCTTAACCATATGCGGACCTGGGGTTGCCCTGCTTTTGTTATGACGACTGATAAATTGGAGACTAAAAGTGAGAAATGCTATTTTGTGGATATCCTCAGGAAACTAAGGATATGAACTCTACTGCCCTGGAGATCACCAGGTGATAGTTTCCAAGAATGTGGCGTTTCTTGAAGATATTTATATCTCCCAGGAACAAGGTCACAACAAGGTAGATCTTCAAAAGATTCAAGAACCACAAAATAACATAGAGGATGAGGTCTTGTCCAATGAAGTGGACAAGAACTCAGTGGGAGTTTTCGATGATCTATTGGGAGGGGAAATGACTCTTAGAGGGTCACCTCAAGACAATGAGATGCATCAAAACAAGATATTGTATCAAACCCGCAAGATAACATAGAGGATGAGGGCTTGTCCAATGGAGTGGACAAGAACTCAGTGGGAGTTTTGATGATCTATTGGGAGGGGAAACAACTCTTAGAGGGTCACTTCAAGACAATAAGATGCATCAAAGACAAGATATTGTATCAGTCTCACCTCAAGAGAATCATAGTGAAATTCTTGAGAATATTCTAAAATGTTGAAAACCAACTCACGATCAGAATAAACCGAATGAACCAACGCAAAACCAACTCAATAGGCATCAAAGGAATCGTCGTGCACCTGAAAGACTAAATCTATTGGTTGAGAACCAAGATGATGAAGTTAATTCAGAAGACGGCGAATCTAAGACCTATATCGAAGCGGTGTCGGGCACCGTTTCGAAGATGTGGTTGGCTGCCTTAACATCTAAAATGGACTCGATGTACCTCAACTAGTACGGGAACTAGTTGATTTGCCAGTTGGGGCTCGTCCCATAGACTGCAAATGGATTCTTCAAGAAGAAGAGAGATGCAGGTGGCAAGGTACAAACCTACAAGGCTAGGTTGGTGGCAAAGGGTTATAGTCAGCGCAAGAGCATTGACTATGATGAAACCTTTTCGCCAGTCACTAATATCAAGTCCATTAGGATATTACTTGCAATAGCTGCATACTATGACTTTGACATTTGGCAAATGGATGTTAAAAACCGCGTTTCTCAATGGAGAATCGAAGGCACTATGTATATGTCACAGCTTGAAGGTTTTGTATCCAAAGAAAAACCGAATGGAGTATGCAAGTTAAAGAAGTTCATTTGTGGACTCAAGCAAGCATCTAGGAGTTGGAATATTTGTTTTGACAAAGCTATCAAATTGTTTGATTTTGTCAGAAGCAAATAGGATCTATGCGTTTATAGTAAACGTAAGAATGAAATGTTGTCTTCCTTATCATATATGTCGACGATATACTGATAATGGAGAGCAATCATTCAATGTTGCAATCGGTGAAAGAGCAGATTTCAGCAAAATCTCGGTAAGGAATACTGGAGAACTGTCAAGGCTATTCTTAAGTACCTTAGAAGGACTAAAGAATATTTCTTAAAGTCTATGGTGGGCAGCTAGAGTCATCAGTTACTGGGTATACTGATGTTGGCTTCCAACGGACCATGATGACTTCAAGTCTTAGTCTGGATATGTTTTCGTTCTAAATGGTGGTGCAGTGAATCGGAATAGTTCCAAACAGAGTAGAACTGTCGATTCCAGCACTAAAACCGAGTATATTGCTAAATCTAAAGCTGCCAAAAAGGGGTTGTTGCTTTGTTAAAGTTCGTAAAAGAACTAGGTGTCGTTCCAAGTGCCAGCAGTGCAATACCGTTGTATTGTGACAACGGTAAGTGCGGTTGCTCTAGCAAAAGGAACCGAGAGCCACGAACAGAGCATATTCCCAGTAGATATAATCTGATTGGAGAATAATAGTTAGGGAGATGTGAAGTTAGATAGAGTATCCACTGATGATAACTTGGTTAATCCTTCAACCAAACAGTTATGTATAGCAAGGCACAACAAGCACTTTGAGAGCTTGTCACATTGGTAGTTGGCTTTGATTCAGTGGGGGTTTATAGTTTGCATGTCTTAGAAATCTTACGTTTGAGACATTCATTCTCGATCACATTCTATGACATTTTGATTGTCTTTTGAGTTTATGCATTTATTAGAATAATTATTTTGATGGTTTGTTATTATTCTTATAATTGTTCCCTTGAATCATGACTATCACTTATTGTGTGAGACATAAATGATATAGTATGATTCTAAAATTGCCATAACCAATGGTCATCGAGAATGGGATATTGATGACACGTGATAGGTTAGCATGTGGTCTGCATTAGGGGTGAGCACGGTCCGGAGCAGTTCGGAGATATGGAAATCTCCAGAACCGAACCAAACCTCGGAGATATTCGGAGATTTCCAAAATTAAATCTCCAGAACCGCTCCGTTGATCGGTTCAGTTCCTTCCGGAGATCGGTTCTTTTGGTCCGATAATTCGGAGCTGTTCGGAGTTTTTCCTTTAATATTTTTAGCAAAATGCACGAAAGAATTATAGTGTTGTCTTTACAATAATATCATATTGTTAAAGAAAAAGTGTAATTAAACAACTTATAAGTTATATATTAAGACAAGTTTCAAAATCATAACTTATAAAAAATAATTACAGGTTACTGAAGTAGTTATCTCGTCAAAAGAAGAATAGCACTAAATTATAAAGTTATTGGCTATCGATAACCTCTTTGGACATTTACCGATTATTTTTCATTGATAAAGCTCTAGTCGTATACATTGTCAATAAGTAAAGGTAAACTTAATATGACTAACTACAGTAAAATTAAAGTTGACTTCAAGAGAAAAAGGTGTGTGCACGAGAAAGATGGAGAATCAAAGAAGAAGGGAACAAGAAATGAGCCACTACTTGAAATTCAGGCGTAGGATAGTAACTATGTGCAGTGAGTTCAGGTCTAGAATTTTGACCTTTATATGTGAAAATAATTAAATATTAGATATAATAATAAATTTTAGTGATTGGATTAAAGAAATGTAGAATTGAATTATCATAGTAATGTATTTCTTTATATAAACTATAAACATATTCACTGTTCATATATTTATAATTAATAGATATATGTTTATTATGAAAATGATTTATTATAAATATTGTACTCTATTATTAATTACTAAATCTTTTATAAAATACTAAAACAGTAGTTATATCATTGTTAAAATTTACTAAAATTCATAATGGTTCAATATTATAGTATAAAAGAAATTAATTAAATGATATAAAAAAATTCCATAGTTGATTACTTAGAATCGGTTCTACTCGGTTCTATTTCGGTTTTTCGATTTGGATCGGTTCGGATTTACAACAAAAAAATTTGATTTTGTTCGGTTCGGATAAAGTCAAATAGTCAACGGATATTATCGGTTCGGAGTGCTTTCGGTCCGGGGTTCGATGCGGAGCGGATTATCTCCGAGACCCGTGCTCACCCTTAGTCTGCATCACATTCTCAGAGAATGTAGTAGGTCTCATGACTACGAGATATTAGATATCCGTGATGGACACATGGGTACTTTGGAGAGTATTGGTATACCTACTATTAAACCGTTTGTTTTCAGTGTCTACGGTTTATTAGTGTGTGGAGTATGTAATGATCCTTTGACCTGAGGTCAATACTCATTTTGTTTGTTAAGTGATGAACTTTGACCAAGTACAACGCTTGCCTCCCAAAGGAGGATAAGACACGTCTTGTGTTGGGTTCATCATGAGGCAAATGAAAATGGTAGTTGAGCCAAGAATGGGATTCATTCCTCGATTGAAACTCGAGAGAACACTCATATTTCTCTATATTATTTGACAATAAAGTCATTGGCCAATGCAAAAGATATATTCAATTAAAGTAATTGAATATGATCGAATGTGTCATATAATAAAGATGAGAAAAATGATTGAACTATTTGGATAGACACATGGCAGATTCTAGGCTCAATCAGGTGCTTCGTGAATGAAGGGATATTACATAAACTTCATATAAAGGTTTGTTTACTAGATTCACGTAAACGTCCTTCATATATCGAGTTCGCTGCGCAACGCAGTCTAGGAGTTTTGTGCAGACTTTAATTAGATTATCATCGATAATGGGGGCCTGAAAGTTCACACTTTATGTGTATTGTTGTTCCGCTCAAGGGTACAAAGTTGGTGCTTCGAATTATATCTAATGCTAGTCCAAGTGGGAGATTGAAAGATATGGACTAGATTAGGATATGTGGGCTTTATTAATTAATAAGTCAGACTAATTAATTAATTAAGTGGACATGGATATTAGGCCCATAAACCTAGGGTTATATGGTACTATATATACATATTCTCTATAGTAGAGAATTAAGGGTTTTTATCAGAAAAAAAATTGGAGGCACTATAGAATTTGATAAGTGATTTCCTAGCGATCACTTATCGAATAATTGTACCGAGGATAGTTCCTGCGGCGGACGATATATACGCGTGGATACCTGAAGTGGTGAATCAATCGCGCAATTCAGTCCGATCAATTACGCAACAAGTAAGTTGTTCCAACTTTAGCGTAATTTATGCTCAACGTTTAATTCAGTTATAAATCACAATTAATATTCTCGATTTATCATTCCGCTGCGTACATTAGATGTAGTCGAGAATTTCTAACTTCAGGGGAGTCTCAACATAGGCGTGTTGCACTCTTTTTTTCTTCGACCAAGATTTTTTTATTTTTTCCAATGAATTTTGTTACTTGGCAAGGTTTTTAACGAGGCAACATCCATGCACCATTCACCATTTTGATTTGACACAAGGGGAAGTGTTGAAGGAAAAATACATTAATGTCCCTTAGTCATAAATAACTGATTGAGGGGCAAATTAAGTGTTTCATATGTATACATAGACCTAAATTATATACCAATATAAGAGACATCTATTGAGAAATAATATATGCCACTTTTCGCCTATTTATGTTCTTCTGTTCTCTTTCCCTCATCTATATTTTTTTATTTTACTTTTACAAAATATAATATATTTAATATTTATTATTACATATATAATAATATTGGTTATTGATTCTTTGTTTATGGACCCCTAGCCATGTGTTTTGGGTCCGCCCCTACTTGGCTACCTAGTTTGGGGTGGCCTATTGCGATCATTTTGAGGATGGTAACATAAGTGGTGGCAAAGGATGGCGAAAGATGAGCGTTGTTCAATATATACGCGCTCTATAATATATCTAAATAGAGGGGGAGGGGCTTGGTTTGATTTGGTTTGATTTTGGATCTGATCCTTTTTGTTTTCTTTTGTATTTGGTACCTTGAATGAGTTTCCACATCTTTCTTCTTGCTTCATAAGAAATTTCCTGTACACAACTAAAAGGGAGCAGGAATATGGAAATTATTGAGGTAGATTTTCATGGCTCACATAGAGAAAAATGCATGAGAATAAATCTATTTCACCAACCGTAGAATTCTCGAGGCTTCCATAAGAAAACATTTTGAAAAATTGAATAATATAATTATATAAAACCCCAACCTGCGTCTTACGTTGAGCGTTTTGAAATATATTAAAAAGATGAATCTAACATAGAAATGAAAACTAAAGAAAATAATGTAAAATGTTGATTTGTTTGCGAATTTTGAGGTTGAGTTAGGTCAGAAGCCTATATTTTTTGTGTAAGTGTCCTCGAGTCCTTGAGTCAATGTCACTGCTTAGATCAGCATAAGCATACTAAATGTGTTTTATGGAAAGTAAAACTTTTATTAAACTCATTACTCAGTCTATAAATAACGCTCATCTAAATCAATAATATTTACTTTTCTCCGAAATTTCAGTGATGCAACATCAAATGTTTAAAAGAAATAGAATCACAATAGAGTACAATAAAGTTATCAATTAATTTATAAAATAATTTATGCATGATAATATAAATTTGGTGGAGGCGACGAATGAAAGATTGCCACTATCATGGTAATTTCTTTTCCTTTCTTTTTTCTTTTTCCTTTTTTGAGTGAGGAAGGAGAGCGGGTTTGATCCGTGACCTTTACCATAAAGGTGATGCCACCACCAAAGCCTGGACATCAAGGATAATTTCTTGAAAGATATAAATCGCAGATTTTATACGATTCGACGTGTACTTAGTAGAGAGTTACTAGTTATCTTGTGTTGGAGGAAATTGTGGTTTTGGTCCCACAAGATACATAGCAGTTGTATTTTTGTCCCAAAATTTTTATATTTGATCCCACAAATACAAAATCGAGCATATTTAGTCATACCATCACGTTTTTTGTTAACTTTGCTAGTACTTTTAGTCCAAAAGTTTTTGTGTAGTTTTGGTCCCAACAGAATAAGCACTATTAGTCACAAAGTTTTCGTGCAGTTTTGGTCCCAACCAAAACAAGCACTTTTAGTTCCAAGATTTTTTGTATTTTTCGTGCCAAACCAAACAACCATTTTTCCCTCCAGTAATCAATTTTTCGATTGATAGTTGATCGGATTTCTTTGCCTCTCCTTCCATGCTCCTCTTTACATCAACCTGCATTTTCGTCTCCAGACATGGCTGTTAATATCTAAAATATTTGGAGCTTTTGATTTATACATTGCACACTTAGGAATATAATCAAATATACAAATCACCAATATAAAGTAACTGAATCTCACCTCTCAGTATTTGCTTGATATTCGATTTTGCTCCACCAATTCAACCGAGCCACTTAACCAAAAAATCGTATAAAGATAAGTTGATTCTCTATGAGTAAGCTACGAAGATGTAATAGGAAACAAGAATCTTTCTGCTATTTTGCTTCCAACTCTTACAACCAATATTTCAATAATTTAAACACACATATCATGAAAATTATGTGAAGCAGAATAATGCTACAGTACTCCACAACCCTTTTAGTTGATATTATGGATGCAAAATAATGGATTATGAACCTTATATTGAACATATATCCTATACAAATGAGAAATGTCAGCAAGCAAAATTCTTTTTTTATCCCAGTCAAACAGACCATTGGAGCGTAGTTAAAAAAATTAGTGGTTTTCAAATCCATGAACATCGATACAACAAGAGATTCGCTACTCTATGAATTTCATTTAAATGAAATATTCTAATTAGGTTTTGAAAATCTAGAAAAATTGATTATAAGATGTAGGAACTGAAAAGGCCTTCATTATTAGTAATTTGTACTTGTATAATTGCATAAAAAATGGTCTGTAACATCTCATGTATCCACATTCTCAAATCCAGATTCATTTGAATTTTAACCATAAAAATACCTCGTACATGGGATCATCAACGTCTCCTCTATTTTAATCTACTATACTTTCACAAATTAATTTATCTAGATCATGAGGGGTCCACAAATGATACACGGGACAAGACCGCCCTTCATCAAGCCTCACCATGGCTTCCCCTTTCCGCTCCAATGCATCAAACTAACCCGATCCGCATGCAAACCACAACAATTATTCTCTACATTATACCCACCAAGACCATGTTGATTCCACCTATGATCAATCCCTGCTACCTCCCCTCCAAAAACCAACATGAAGGAGGGCAAAGACCCCAACTCATATATCCTCCTCTCCCTCTGTATCTCCATCCATTTCCCAATTTATTTTGTGTGATCTTTCCTTCTCCATCTCTCCAGATCCATCACCACCACCCCTGTGTTGAAGCAACACGCCTTATTCCCTGGGATTAAAAGTGAATCTTTGAGGGCAAAATGCAACTGCCCCGTGTGCTGTGGGATGTGCAATTTTCTTGTATTTATTACGTCATTTAACGGACATGTGTTATGCACGTGACCAAAAACGTTAATGATAAACGTTGTGGGACTGAAAATGCAAAATCTTGGGACTATAATGCTTGTGAAATTTCTCATGAGACTAAATGTGCTCAATTTTGTATTTGTGAAATAGAAAACCTTTTGGACCAAAATGCAACTGCCTTGTGTCATGTAGGACCAAAACCGCAATTTTCTCTCTTGTGGTGAAGTCTCGATAAACATTCAACATATTTTAATTGTCAACCCCTCATAATCCGAATCCAGACCTAGCTATGTTAGAGATCTCGATAAAGTCTCACATAGATTAGATAAACATCGATTAAGTGATATATATAGATTAAATACAAAAATTATTCAATGATTTTATATAAAAAAACAATCGAACCATAACCTTAATTTACACATCGGAGAACCTTCTCGTGGACGATTTGTGGTCTCTCTAATTGCTAAGTTCACATGATGGTCCGGCAACCTTCTCAACATTGTAAGTCTTTCATATAATTTTCATACGTCATGATGTTAAACATTAATATATTAATTAATCTTGAGATCACATCGAATTTTTAATTTCTCAAGATTGATTGCTAAACCTTCACCTTTTAGCATCAAACATGTGAAGATTTTCCTTGTACAGTTTGATTGTGCTTTAAGACAACCCCAAAAAATCTTAATCCCTTCGAAGTAAAGCACTTGAAATGAAATAACATAAAAACCAGATCACAGTTTCATGATCATGATAACCCAAAATCTTCTGGAAATTAATTCATATTTCCGGCAGAGACATTTGGCTGGAAAAAACGGCATTAACTGCCATGAACATCCTTAAAAGTTTCATGTTAATTTTACGCCATCTTCATTATTACAACTAGAGAAACAGGTGATTGGTCGACAATCCCACCAATCCTTATCGTAACATGAATATATAAATTCAGCCCATTAAAGTAACCAAACTAAACTTTTATGAGGAGTTGTGCGTAAAACTGTATATTCCATTACCAGCAAACAACTTCTTGTATGGCACCAACGTGAATCATATCAGGTTTCTTCAAAAGCTGATTAATAAAATTATTTTGCGAGTTCATAGCTTTTCCTGTGTTATGATTTTGCAAATTTACATATTTCTCTTTGTTTTTTCCCTTCTTTTTATTGTCAATTTTATGTTTGTACGTAATCATCATGTTTTTATCTATTATTGTTGATGTTTTTTTCCCTTAGTAAATCGACTTATTTCGATTTCAAATTTACAGTATAAAATAAATAATAAAAAAATGATGGGTGCTAACTAATTTGTTAGGGCCGGGTGAGAGCATTTGGATTGTAGCAAAATGTGTAGTAGTGAAGAGTCTCGGATTCGCGAAGAACTGGAGATGGAAGTAGAAAAAGATTTGGAGGAAGAAATTAAAGATGGGATACATCTTCTAGCCATGAAATTACAGGGGCTGTACCAACATCGGAGAGACAGAAAAGCAGCAGCAATATTATTGTCAGACTCTGTAGACATTAAAATCATGGATGCAGGTGGAAGTGGAACTACTACTACTAATACTACTATTCAGATGAATACAGACACTACTACTCCCAAACAAAGTCGAAACTCATGCGGTCGTCGTCGTACCAAGTTTGATTGGACGCAAACTCTTAGATCAGGATCCAACACTTCCACTATTCAACCAAATGCTCGTCTCCGAGAAATGGGCTGGAAATATTAGCTACCTACTCCCATGTTTCATTTTTCTAAACACTTTGACAACACACTCTATGGATTCTAACTGATTGAAGTGCCGGGAGTTTTCATTTTCTTTAATAAATAAAATCATCTGTTTTTTGAAACTTTTTAGTTGCTAAATCTCATTACAAGTCAAAATTCTGGATTTGGGCCCATCCTTCATTGCTTTTAGGCCTATCCCACTATTCTTGATTTATAGCTCCAGAGCAGCTTGATAATTTATTCCTTTGTTCATCTTCTTACCTTATGATTGGATTAGGGGTGGTTCACCGTACCGAATTGCCCATATCGTTAACGTACCGAAATTTTCGGTACGCCGAAAATCCATACCGTTACCGTACCGAAAATTTCGGTATACCGAAATTCGGCATACCGAAAATTCGGTATGATATCGGTAAATACCGATACCGTACCGAAAATTCGGTATACCGAATTTTGTATCGGTATCGGTATATACCGATCCATACCGTTGATTTTGGTATACCGAAATTTCGGTATACCGAAAATTTACGGTATACCGTTAGGAATTTGATATATCGAAATACCGAACTACCAAAATACCGAAAAAAATTCGGTATACTGATAAATACCGAAAATACCGAACTTTTTTCGGTATTTCGGTATATACCGAAATACCAAAAATTTTAAATTATCATACCGTTACCGTACCGAAAATTTCCGGTAAGGTATCATACCGTACCGAAAATTCGGTATACCGAAAATTTCAGTATTTTCGGTAATTTTTCGATATGGTATGTGCGGTATTTCGGCATTTCGGTATTTTTCCCCACCCCTAGATTGGATTGAGAATAGTTTTCTCGATCAGTTCTTCCTTGTTATATTTTTCTACTTACTCTTTTAAGTTGACATGTTGAAGTCTTAACAGGAGTCTTGGAATGCACTACTCTAGCTAATCAAAGAAGAAATGCCCTATCAAATCTTTGGGTAACAACGCCAAAAATGTGCTCCACAAAAGGCGTAACAGAATTAATGTCAACTAACATATATATATATATATATATATATATTTTGAATCAGAAGCGAAACCATGTTTAGCATATTTTTGGTTTTCCATACTCTGTGTTTAGTGATAAACCCAAACCAAACATAATTAGTTACTTGGATAAAAATATAAATCCAAATTGAAATAAATTCTAGAAAGCTTCAGCTATTTAAATTAATAAATCCAAAATATATAGTATCTAGCTAGTTCTTGGATTGATAAAATTAGGAAGAATATTAAATAATTTGTTTTGGATAATTCCAGTTTGCAAAGTTATATGTATTTGAAAGTGGAATCGCAATGGGCCCACTTCCATCACTATGCGGGCCGAGGGTCTGATCTGATATGCAGACATACAGTTGTTATGCTTGGACCTGGACCACTACGGTATGGACCAATAAGCCCCTGTCACCATTTTTTGTTAATTAGTAGAGTAGTAGTAGTATGTACTTCATCCAAATAATATTAATGTAGGACATGATGAAGCCTGTAATTCATGATTAATCAATCATACACTTGTCATATTCTAATCTTGCTTCCTCTAATTTTATTTTATTATTATATGTACCAATCAGAAATGAACATTTGCTTATTTATTTGTAGGGCAAATTTACAGAATACTGAATTGTTGATTATCCTAATAATCAAATTGAAAGCGTTGAAACATGTGTTTATTTCAGTATCAAATGAAATAGTAATAGACAATTGGTATCATAACAGAAACATTCCAAAGTAGTTTAGTTTGTTTGTTAATGATGTTGATAATGACAAGATCACTATTTTTAGTTTTAATACAAGATGTAGTACTGCCAATTAATTAATAACTAAGCACGTGGACAATATTGTGTGGCATTTAAGCACTTCTATTCTATATATGGCATAATTTAATTATGTGCAGCAAACCAAAAAGGTACATAACATGTGGACTTCAAATGGGTTTTAGTTTTAGGACAAGTACAATATTAGTACTACGGCAAACTTAATTCTTTCCTTAACTAATTTAAATAAATCACCTCTCTATAGGCATATTAATATAATGTGCTCAACTATTTACAACCTTCACGTCCACATTTACATTTCACACTAACATTCTATTTTACATCTCAACATTTCTTCTTTTAATTGTATTTGAAACTGCCCACTACATATATTTATACTATATGTATCTATGAAACAAAAATAAAAATACATTCAAACTAGATTATTTTGTGTAGCGTACATGATTGTTTGATAACTTTTTTTTTTTTTTCTTGAGTAAATATAGGAGCGGATTTAGCTAGGAATTTCTTTAAGGGGAGTAATTTTTTTTCTTTTAATTATATAATAAAGTGTCGGGGTGAAATTTTATATTTTAGAAAGAAACAAAATTTGAAGAATTAATGGGGTAGAACTCTTATAGAAATTTCAAATGATTGATATGTTGGTTCAATTTTTTTGGAAGACAATTCCGGTAACTGGTATATTTATGAAGGACAACAGGGATTCACTGATTTGTCCACAATTCAAAACACTTTCACATACATATTGATGATGTATAAAAAACAATAAGATAATAAATTACAATACTTTTGGTGTTTGTATTTGTATTTTATTATCTTACTTAGGGGACTATATTTTACGGTTAAAAGTATTTATAGGTATAATTAATGGATTTAACAGTCGTATGTAGCTCATAAAACTTTATAATTGTGTTTATTATATTCTAAGTAGGAAAATTGATTTGTAGACCCTTGCAAGGAAATAATGTACCTATTGGGTCTATCCCCCTTTAATATAAAAGCAGGATTATCTTGCTGATGTGTCATCTCAAGAGTGATTATAGCTTTTTATTTTTAATTTTCTTTTCTTTTTTCTCTCTCTTTTTTTTTTCGCTGATATTTGTTTTGTTTTCCTTTTCTTTTTGTAATTCTTTTTCGCTATCAAAACTCCTGTATTTGTCTACATAGTTGAAAAATCGTTTTTCTCTTTTCCAAAACTCCTGTATTTTTTTTTTTTTCAATTTCAAAACTTCTGTATTTATCTACGTAATTAAAAAAATCGTTTTTTTTCTTTTCCAAAACTCCTATATTTATTACAAAATCGTTTTTTTCTTTTTCAAAACTCATGTATTTATTACAATTTCTTGAAAATACAGCATACATCATTATGTATAATATGGGTCACACTTATATGTTCCTTAATGCCATTTTATTTGTTTTGTTTATTGTAGGGCAATTTCATTCAATATATCTATCGCAATTTATAAAGTTACAAATCGAAAATGATTGAAGATTCTTATAATATGACGGAGAGAACAAACACATTAATACTGTTGTGAATGTTAGGTTTCCCGCAATTTATAAATTGTATAGTATCATGCTTTGTTGCTTATTTCACACAATACAAGTATCATGCTTTGTTGCTTATTTCAATTTTAATTACTCCGTCCCGGCTTAACTTTCCTATTTTTACCGGGCACCGAGGTTAAGAAAAAATAGATTTTGTGGAATCTTTGACTTTTCTAAAGGTGAAGATTGAGGGTGGAGATTGTGAGAGAATTTTGCCATTTATAGGCTGAAAAATTAAGTTGGGACAAACAGGAAAGGAAAGTATGAAAGTTAGAGTGGGACGGACGTGGTACTATTTTACTACATAATATATTAATATTCATTATCTTTAAAGAAACGGTTATCCCGTGCATTGCACGGACGGACATCTAGTTCTAATAGAAATAGGTTCATTACAATGGACAAAACCAAAAATTGGGCATACACATTACATATTTTTATGATCGATGTTTCATTTCTTGTTCCAACACAATCATATGCACCATGTATGCAAATGACATTACTGTGACATCATGAATAAACACATACCATATATTAATATAGATAAAATAGAAGCTGAAATACAAATTGGAAAAGATCTCTGCTCTAATTTCATACCTTGAATAATTTATAATTAAACGACATATTATGTGATTCATCTTAGAGGGGGCCGCTTGTGAGATCAGTGCAATCCAGATCATGAAAAAAATGTATTAGTATTTACGTCTAAATGTATTACATGTCTTGGTAAAAGTATCACGCTGAAAATGTACGTTTATGCTTAAGGTATCATTTTTTTTGGGTAAATGTATTATAATACGTTTACCCAGAACAAGTAATATCATTAAGTATAAATCACGATACATACTCCGAATTGTACTGTACAACTACTGCATATGAGATGTTGCTTTCATCTTATCATGTGCATTATACTAATAATTGTCTTTTTAATATTTTTTCCACATTTTTTTTAGTGCTATTCTTATAATTATTCTTAAAAACTCTAATTATCTCATTTACCATATCTATGTAATGTCAAATTCATAAAATGCTTTATTCGATTCTTGTATCTTTCTTTTGTTCACTCTTCGTGACTTATGTCCACCCTCTTTGATGGGTCTCATTTCTCCTCCTCACTACTTTTCATTTTTGAGTATCTACTGCGTTTAGGGGGAAAAGAAAATTTGGTCCTGTAACTTAGGGTCGGTCTAAAAAGAGTCCTGTATATTTTGTATTATCAATGTTTGTCCGGTATGATAAGATTAAGTCCAATTTTAGTTATGTATGTTATGATCGAGTCCAATTTGAGGATAAATTTTGTCAAAAATTGTAAAATTGGCCGAAATTTGTCACTTGCACTGCACGTGTTCATAAATTTTGGGCTATGTTCTCAATCTACCACAATGCACCCCCAATAAATTGATGTACTCTTCAACGCCCACTTCATATCCGAAGTTCAATCCCTCATCCCACTTCTCGACAAATTTCAAGTCACGTTCGGTAGAAAGACTTACATTGTGGTCCCGGGTGACACCTTTTGCCCATGTGAAGAAGACGGTGTGGCTGACCAAAGATCCACAATTTGAGTGTGGTGATCGCGGTTACGGATATTGATCCAAATGTGAAGACGTTGAAGATGGCGACGGAGGCTATTGAGACTGGCTCAATATTTTATTTTATTTTAAATGATGTGGGGTGCTACATCAACAATTTTGGACAAGTCAACATCAATTGATCGTAAAAGTCCCAAAATTTGTGAACATGTCGTACACATGACAAATTCCGGCCAATTTTATAAATTTCAGCAAAATTTGTCCTCAAATTGAATCTAATCCTAGCATACAAGATTAAAATTTGAGCAATTCTAATATATAGGACTAAAATTAATAATTCAAAATATACAAGATTTTTTTTGAACCGAGGCTAAGTTACAAAATCAAAAGAGATTTTCCCCATTAGGTGTATATGTAACGCTGTGGCACATGATTTGTTTTGTTGTACAAAATGGTATGTTTGGATTGGGCGGTATTGATTTGAGGGTTTGTACACAATGATTTAGTGATTTATTAAGTTATAAAGTGGTCCCGTTTAAAAAAGAAAAAAGAGAGCGAGTTATCTAAGAATGTTTTAGTCTAAAGTTTAATGAAACAATAAAATGAGAATAATGATTTAGGGTTGTGATGTGGACCACAATTATGATGTAGATAAGCAGCTTTAGCTGATAAGTTGGCAGGTAAAAGCATTGGGTGCACCACATATTTGAATTTCGAATAACAAAAGGACGAAATCCTAGCATTTTTACAATTTCAATTAAAAGATTTTATTTTAAATGTTAAAAGTTTACCAAGAATACTAGAAAATAAATGATTCAAGATTTAGATATATGTTGTGGAGTTTTGGGAAGACATTAACAAGTGTATGTTGTATAGCAGTAAGAGCCATCTCCATCTGCAGAGCAGTTATGTGTACGTACTTACATGTTTGTATAAATTGGTGCAATTATGTTCCATTTTCACAAGCTCTAGTATGTTTCAGTAGTGCCCACATGTTCCCTTTAGAACATCACACACCCAAAAGTTGGAATATTTTTCTTTAAACCACAAAAGTTGGAATATTTAAAAGCTAGATTGGAGATGCAACAAAGCTTTGGATTCATCGACTTTCTGGAACATATATATATATTTACTGTAGCAAATATATGTATTTTACAGAGAGAGAGAGAGAGTTGTTCCCAATGCAATGCAATGCAGATAGAATACCAGGACTGATGGAGTAGTAGTACAGTAAAAAACAAAGTGGGGAAGAAGACAATAGCTGTAAATAATAAACAAATTATAATAAGGAGAAGCCATGGAAGAACTTCATCTCTTACCTTCCCAATGTGCACACCCTCCTATGGCTATCATAAAACACTTGCTTCATCACCAACCTCATCAATCATATGTTGTGCCAATAATTAATATATATATTTCTAAGTAACATTGCACCAATTCTTCAAATAAACATTGCAACATGAGCTACCTAGCGCATTAAATTAAGTGTGCAAAACTGAAATCTTGAGAACTGGGTCATTACATAACTACTTCTTGGAACAGAATTAAATGCAACCCAAGAAAGAAATCAACAACTTACCCTATAAATAGACAACATAACTACAAACCAGAGCTTTAATTTCAATTAATTAATCAACAACAAGAAGAATAAAAAACACCAAAAAACAAATTGAAAAATAGAACCATACAGAATTTCAAAGTCACAAGTTAAGGTTTTAATTTATGTAGGGTTAAGATGAAAATGCAGTATGAACATCTGGGTTTCTGGCAACAACTCCAATTTGCATCTGTTTAGCTTCAATTAATTAATTGATGCGAGAAACCTTAAACCTATGTATCAGAATTTTGATCAAGAAAGATGAAATTAACTAGAAATCCACTATGAACATCAATTAAAAAGGACATAAATGTCGGAAATTACACAGACAATAAAATGAGGAAAACCCTAGTTTGAAGTTAGGCTGGAAATGAGTAACAAGAATATTGATAACAAATTAATCTCCGCGGAAACAGAACTCTCCATCATGCCTAATTCTTGCTCTCTTTAATGTACTACCAATACCAATACTCAGACAACATATGATACCTACATACAATACTAGATTAATTAACACTCCAACTACTCAAGATTGTTATTTTTTTTTAATAGATAAAACTAGGCAGCTAGCGAAATCATTACATAAATTAATTAAGGGTTTTTGTTGTTATTACATGATCTAGGTTTTCTTACCAAGAGTGTGCTTGTTGTTGTGCATCCAGACTTTAAGAACATGCCTCTTGATACCCAATTCATTACAGAACTGCTGCACCACTTCCTCGTCTTGTCTCTGGAGTCTCCACCCCAGTCTCTCTGCAAAATTCAGCATTTTATCCTTCTGTTCTTGCGTGAATTTTGTTCTGAATCTCTTCTTCCCCCCGCTGCTACTCGGGTTAGAATAGTAATCCTCCATCTCTTCTCGAGACCCACTTCCGCCGCCACCACCGCCGCCGCCGCCGGAGCTCGACGGCAGTGCCAACACCGACGCCCTCTGCGGTGCTGCCACGTGGAGGTACCCGCTCGGGGCACGGTACCCGAAATGCGCGTGTGGGTGGTGGCTTAAGAGCAGCTGCTGCTGAGGATGTTGGTGGAAAGCCAAGAACCCGCCGCCGGACTCGCTCTCCTTCCGGTGGAAGTTGCGGTGGCAATTGCAGGCGGCGCATTTCAGAGATTCAAGACTGCCCTCCTCTCCCGCTGGGATGAACTCGCCGCAGCCGTCTACCGCGTGACCGCCGATGCCCACTGCGTGGTTCTTTAAGCACTCCTTGTACCTCAATTTCCTCAGCGGCGGCGCTGTCTCCACTGGGCTTGCCATTTTCGTCGGCAGCGCCCGAGTTGACTCGTCATAACTCGGCCCCAACCCAACTTCCCCCTCTTGCTCCTCCTCTTGATCCTCAAACTCCATCCTTCTTAATTTATAAATTCAACATCTTAATCATCATCTATCACCTATATATAATGACTAAAAAAAAAAATTGTTGTCTTATGAAAAATACTATATTCGTATATAAATTTGTAACTACTTATTAGTCAAAAGTTTTCTATTATTATTTCTCTTTAAATAAACGTCTGAATTTAACCGTCTCATTTTTTTAGATAAAATGATTAAGGGAATGTCTTAATAATAATGAGTATATATACCTTTATCTTAAATTTAATATGAATATTCATTAATTTAATTTAATGCACTTCAGTGACGAGGAATCAAATTCACTAACTCCACCTTTAGCAGGAGTTAAACTAAAAATAATAATTAATTTGTCATAATAAGGTGACTAATAAAACAGTATTTGTGGGATCGGACCGGTGACCGAACCGGACAAGCCATCGGTTCAAGGTTCGACCGGTTTAACCACCGGTTCAACCGGTCAAAGACAACTTGTTGACTTTTGAATTTCGATAGTTCTTTATGTGTAATACAATCTAATTTGATACTAGAGTTTAACTTGTAAAAAAAAATTCAACTTATATCAATATCAATTAATTCAAAGATACTTCTAACTCTAATTTTTTTAATAACATCCTAGTGCCAAATTTAAAATAAGACGGGAAAAATAAGGGCGAATGAAGATAAAGGTGAAAATCCCGTTTTTTTACTTAAAATAGGCCAAAACACAACTTTATTTTTTAAAAAAAAAATTGAATATAATCCGGTTCGACCGGTTCGGCGGTTGAACCGGTTCGACCGGTTCAGCGGTCGAACCGGTTCTCACCGGTTTTGACCAATTTTCAACGATTTTATGTGATTTCCGATTTTTTAACGCTACCGGACCGGTTCCAGGCCCGGTTCCCGGTTGAACCGGTCGAACCGGCCGGTCCAGTCCGGTCCCACAAACCATGTAATAAAATATACCCGGAATGATAATTGTGACTAATAAAATATACCCGGAATTATATTATCATAATTGATATTTCCTCTGTCCCACAAAAAATAAATTTACTAGTCATTTTTCCTATTAATTAAATCTTAACTATATTTTTATCTTAAACCTCATATACCTCGTTTATTGTTTGAAATATTAATGTGGAGGTACCAAGATATCTATATATATATAAATGACTGACTTTTATGTAATTCTATCTTTTCAGCCTAAATTTTTAGGTCGATGGTAAGTTTTAGTCACTCTTAATAAGTACTCCATTCGTCCCGAATGAACTTGCACAGGGGGGTCGGCGCGCATATTAAGAAAAAATTGTTTTTTGGGATTTTGTTGACTTTTCAAAGGTTGATTCAGGGTGGAGATTGAGAGTGCAGATTTTGAGGGTGGAGATTGTGTTAGAACTTTCCTTTTTAAGGGTGTGCAAGGTCATTTGAGACGGATGAAAACGGAAAGTGTGCAAGTTCATTCGGGACAGAGGAAGTAATAACTTTCTTTTATTCTTTTAAAATGCAAATAACTTTTTTATTTCTTTTTCGTTTTTTATGCATAATAAATCAAATTATTCATCTTTTTAGGATCTTCATTTTGACAGGCATATCACATATATTATAATGAGATATTTTATTTGAAAAAGTCAATTGTTTGGTGGTTAGTTGTTTATCACTACAACAAAAGAGGTGTTTTGTATAACACTTTTTGACACCACAATTATGGTCACTAATGATAAGTTATTTGTGACCACTTGTTGTTGCAAATCTTTCTACAAATTATTTGAGACCATTTTAAAACTACTTTTAGAGCCAACTAGTTATTGCAAAAGATATTTGAGACGCATTTGAGACCACTTTTGCGTCCGAGTTATTGAGACGACAATAGAGTTGTGACAAATACTCATAAGTTGTGACAAATATTCATTATTTGAGACCACTTCACTTAAGTTGTGACAAATACTCATTATTCGAGACCACTTTTTGTGTTCTCAAAAGATCTTTTTCTTGTAGTGTATGTTAAATTTGAGTGTTTATTGTGAATTGGATGCAACTAAAATTTGTAAAATAATTCTCAAATAAAAATATTAATTGAGTATCTTTTTAATAAAAATACAACTAATCAATTTATTGTATTTGACATGAATTTTTAAATATTTCATTATTTAAGTTACGCAGAGACAAAGATCATTGATTAAATAATGAAATTCTACTTTACTAAATCAAAGACAAAAAATATACTCAGTTTATTAAATCATCAAGTCTGCTAATATTATTTTATCATGAGAGTATGGGAACTTTAAGCATATGTATGATTATGTATTAATAATGTTATCGAAACTATTTTTAATTACTTATTTATATTTTTTTAGAATATATATTTTGTTAGAATGACTTTTTTAAGGAAGTGTATTTTTGCACCTGAAATTATGATATTTGTTACACATTGCAATTTTTTTTCCTTATTTACACTAACTAAACCTCAAGTATGTTTCTTACGCTTTGTAACCTAAAAATACTTTGTCACACTAACTAACCTCAAATATGTCTTTTTTACTGTTAACAACCTAAGTAACTTTATTCGCATTAATCGGTTTTTATCTTTAAATAAATAAACTATTTATAAGAAAAATATAATATTTATATAAAAAAGTTACAACATTAATTAAAATATGAAAATATTTTGAAGGACTCACACAGACTATAATTTGTTTTTTTTTTTTAATTATTAAATAACTTTTAGACTTTATTTTATAAAAGTAATGATTTATTGAAAAATAAGTATTTAAGTATATTTGAAACCACCAAATGAAATGTTAGAAGTTGCAAACGAGAATCTAACTTTAAAAAGAAAATTTTAAATATGTATAATTAAAAATAAAAAAAATATTTAGACAAATTAAAAAAAATAAAACAAAAGTAGGAAAGAAAAAAGTGTAAAATTTTACATTAATCTGAAGTATCCAGCCAAATTATTAATGTTTCCTTTATTATATGTTTCATGGTTATTTTTAACTATTTATGGTTAGCATTGAAAATTTATTTTTATAATATATATATATATATATATATATATATAAACTACAAAAAAAACTGTCGAATTTCAATTGAAAAATTCCAACGGCAAAAATCATTGGAATTTTTCGAAAAAATTCCAACGGCAAAAGGTCGTTGAAATAGTTGTTGGAAAAAAATTCCAACGGCAGAAGCCGCTGGAATAGCTGTTGGAAAAAAAATTCCAACGGTAAGAGGCGCCATTGGAATCATTTTTCCATTGGAATTTAATTGTTGGAACAAAAAAATTCCAACAACCACTTTTCCAACGGCATAAAAACGGTTGGAATTGCCGTTGGAATTAAAATTCTAACGGTAATTTACCAAAAACCTTTGGAATATGGTAAATCTCCGTTGGAATTTCAATTCCAACGGTTTTTTTTTTGCCGTTGAAATTTTTTTGTTCCAACAATTAAATTTCAATAGAAAAATAAGTACAACGACAATTCCAATGGAACTTCTTATTGTTGAAATTTTTTTCCAACAACTATTCAAACAGTCTTTTGTCGTTGGAATTTTAAAAAATTCCTATGGTTTTTATGTCGTTGGAATTTTTCCGTTGGAATTTGACAGTTTTATTGCAATGATATATATATGGGGAAGAATTTTGATTTAGTCCCATAACTTTTTAACTTTTCTGATTTAGTCCCATAATTAATTGCTTTTTCGATTTAGTTCCGTAACTTAGTAATTGCTCAATTTAAGGACAAATTTGACCAAGTCGCCGAAAAAAGTACGTGATACCCACGTGCTGGCGTCGAGTATCCACGTGTTTCTGATTATGTGATTTGGATTTGTTTTATATTTTAATTGGCAACTCAGATTTTTTAAATAGAATAAATTTTGAATAAAGGCATTATATTTCATCTCCTTCTTCTTCACATTCACGTTCTTCAAGCTCAAAAATGCAGAAGAGGAACCCTAATCTAACTCATTCCCAAACTCTTCCTAAATTCGCACCTCTCGACATTTATTCGCCCTATCCATTTGGAGGCTGAAGAACCCTAACCGTTCCCCCTAAAATCCGCGGCCTAAAATATGTCACAAGGTAGCAGCAGCTCGAAAAATGGTGTTGTTGGGAATTGTGGTTTGATTGTCGCAGTCAAAACTTCTTGGAAAGAATAGAACATTGGTAGTAGGAACAAGAACAATACAGGGAAAATAAAAAGATTAACGAGTTACCGAAGGTGAGAGGGTGATTATTTTACTTGACTATCTAATTAAAACCACAACTAATCAATTTATTCTATCCGACGTGATAGTTTTCAAGTTTTATTCATTTATTAAGTTGAGAGGAAAATCAATGTATGTATAATTGAACACGTACTTTATTAAATTAAAAGTAAAATTTAATATTTGATTTATAATTAGCTTACTAGATTATTAATTTGTAATTTTTGATTTGTTATATCACATGCCTATTACTTTTTCACATATATATAACTTTACATATGATGATTCATTTGGATATTATTTTTCATTACTTATTTATTAATTAAGCTATTTGTGTACACATATAGGTCAAGAGTGATCATACACACTAAATGTTTGTTTGAGTCAAATATAAGAAACGATCATTTTTGATATTGATATATTTTATTTTCAATATTATTATTTTATCTTAATGCTAAGTTATAATATAGGAGTATATACATATACGTATAAATATCAAGTAAGTTATATTAAATTCATATATAACATGAAAGAAATTTATATTTATGTTTAATTTAAATTTCTAAATACTCCCTCCGTCCCATTCACATTTGCACGTAGGGCTGGATACATATATTAAGAAATAATTATTTTATCTTTTTGGTTGACTTTTTCAAAGGTGGAGATTGATGGTAGAGATTGTAAGAGAAATTTCATTTTTAAGGGTGCGCAAATTGGTGTGCAACGTACCGAAAAGAAAAGTGTGCAAATCTATGTGGGACGGAGGGAGTATTTATTTTATAGGATAAAACGATCACATTTTTAAATATTAGATTATCTCATATCTAGTTTAGTTAAAATAATTATTTTTTAAATAAAATTTCGTGCATCGCACGAGATTAATACTAGTATAAAGTAAAGGTAAACATTAAAAGAAAATTAATGACATACTTAATATAGAAACTTGGGTTAATTTCAGCAACCCCACCAAACTATCCGTGTTTTTACACATAATTTACTGAACTTTTCTGGCACCAATACATACAAACTATATGAGTTTGATAGATAAACCACAAAACTTATTTTTTGGCTAGTTTTCGCCGGAATTCCACATGTGACATGAGCGTGGTAAACTTTTAAGTATTTTTTTTTTTTGTTTGTCCAAACAACATTTTTAGTAAGGTAAAACTGTAAAATTCCCTCACACCTTTCTTTTCCCTAACAATTCATTTGAGTCAACAACGGTTCTCTCCCTAAAATCTAGAACCTCCATTGGTAAAGATGAGCAACTCTTCTACCTACTAAAATATTGTTTGGACACACATAATCTTTAGAAGTTTCCATGCGCAAGTCATGTGCGAAATTTCGGCCGAAAATGGTCAAAAAATAAGTTTAGTGATTTATCTGTCAAACTCGTATAGTTTATGTGTATGCCTAAAAAAGATTTAGTAATTTATATGAAAAATGCTGATTATGGAGTAACTGTAATTATCCCCAAAAACTATTTTATCTTTGTAGAACCAACAAAAAAACTAAATATATCTTCGTAGTACATATGGAGTAAAACTTTATTAATAAGTAATCATAAGTACAATCTAATTGTAAAGTCATTTTGCTTTTTTGAAGAAAATTTATAAAATTAAATAACATACCAAGAAATAAGCAGTGTTGGAAAATTAAAATAAATAAAAATAAAAAGAAGAAAGAAGAAGAAGGAAGAGAGAGAGAAAGAGAGGGGTATGTAATTTTAATTTAGTTTATATAGTTGAGGCTACTAAAATATTGCCATAATTTTAATTTCATTCCTTCCGTGGAAAATGTCAATTTTTGAAGTATTTTATTGTTCCATTAAAGAAGTTAGAGTTTACAAGTCAACATCTTATCTTATTTATTAATTAGTATTATTTTTTTATATTTAACATTCATAAATTAGTTATATATAGTTGAATATATCAACTAAACAAATTAAAGAGATCGTATAAATGATAATTTATTATTCTTATAAATTTTTACATTTATAAAATAGGCTAAAGTTATACTTCCAGCAAAAATAACCCATTTTATGAAACCCCGAAATATCATAACTATAGCTGTCTATTGTAACTATTTATTATTCTTATAAATTTTTACATTTATAAAACCGGCTAAAATTATACCTCTAGCAAAAATAATCCGTTTTATGAAACCCCGAAATATCATAGCTATAGTTGTCCATTGAGGAAAAATTCATTATTAATCCAGTATGTTAGGCCTAGTTCAGTAAAAGTTTTGTATGTTAGAAAATTTCAATTTTAGTCCTGTATGTTCCAAAAGTTGTCCAATTTAAGGACACTAACCATCACCAACGACCAATTTAGCCAGAATTAGACTAATAAATTTAGTGCTTTTGAGTGTTAATGTTTATGTATCAAATATTTGTCCAGATAACATGTCAAATCATTAAATTATTTTAGTAGCTCGGCCAAAAAAGAAAAGAAAAAGGTAACCCCTAATTTTCATATGAGGTGCATTTCATTATATTTTATTTTTTATTTTTCTTTCTTTCTTCATCTTTCTCAAATTTATTAGTGACGTAAGTCGCACATGATTAATTGTGGTCAAATTGGTCATTTCTGATGGTCAGTGTCCTTAAATTGGACAACTTTAAAAACATACAGGACTAAAATTGAAATTTTCTAACATACATGACTTTTACTGGATAAGGCATAACATACTGGACTAAAAATAATTTTTTCCCTTGTCGGTTGTAACTCAATAGTTCCATATGCATATTATTAATACACCAAAGTTACTCAATAAATAAGCATAAACATCTAATAAAAAATGAATATTCGGAATCGAATTACGGATTAAAATGTTAGTCTTTTATTTAGTGGACGTACAAAAAATTAATCTCATATGTAGACAACTCAACAGCTCTAGGAAATTCTGGTCTTACGTTTTATTAAACTAAATATTTATTGAATTGTGAGTATGAATTTTATATTGTATTAAATTCTGGAAATTTTAGTGTAGAGTTACCAGCAGTGGAGAGGCGGATTACCAGGCAGCCTATAGGAAAATTTGAGAAAAGGTGAAGATAAGATATATACTGAATATGGACAAAATATTTCCTTGCCAGTTTAAAAGGATTTCATATGCTTTCTCGTTTTCAGATTCTTGTCCTTTTTGTCTTGGTAAATAAGGGCACAGTTAGTTTTATCGTGCATGTGGAGATTTTTAAGGATTTCTAGGGTTTAAGATTTTCGGGGTTTTTCTAGGTTTTTCGGGGTTTTAGAATTTTTTTAGTGGTTTTCGGATTTTTTAGGGGTTCTTAGTGTTTTAAGGTTTATGATTTTTTCGAGATTTTTTGTGTTTTTTAGGGTTTTAGGGTTATAGGATTTATGGTGCACAATAATACTATCGTACACTTAATGCACCCAAGTCCCACTCTTTTCTCTTATCTATAATGCCGCATTTTAAGTTTTTAATTCTTGTAATTATGAGAAATACCCTTTCTAAAAATTAGTTTTAGAATAATGCTACTTTTGTTTTATAAATTGTTCTTTTAAATTTGAATAAGAGAATTAAGAAAAATATGAAGAATCGATAAATAAGTTATCATCTATATTTTGTATCTCATCCCTATCCTTCAATTTTCTCCCTCTATTCTATATAATACTATTAATGATATGTACGTTATAATTAGAGATTTTAGTGGGAACAACTGAGGGCATCATTAGAGAATAATGAAAATAAATAAATAAATAAAGTTATAAGACCTAAAAGAATAATTAAAATAGATAAATAAATAAGTACCCCGTACCTTGTGTTCTAGAAAAAGGTATGCTGAATTTTAAAGTTTTCATAATCATAAACAGATTCTTACATTTTTGGTAGTTATTTTAAGCTCATGATATCATATGTTATATTGATGTGTTTCATTTTATATTTTTATTTATCCATAATAGGTATGTTGAATGATATCACTAATTAATACGTGTTGTGTATTTAAAATTATGTAACAAAAAATACAACAGATAATGTAATAGAGCATTCGAATTATATTTCAGTAGTCATTAGTCATACATATAATCTCTGAATTTGTTTCTATTTTTCTGATTTCATTTATAATTAATGTTCAGATTTTTTTTTTCTTCTGATTTTACTATTTGTAATATTCAGTATTGAATTTGTCAACTTTATAATTTATTTATTAACGACTCTACAATCACTCTCTGCCTTCTCTCTAGTTTCTCACTCTAAAAACCCTAGCTTACCGTTCCTAACCCTTGCGCTGCTTTTCTATGGCGGCGCCGGCGAGCTTCTCGCTCGCGGCTGCCGTCGATGGAGGGGATTTTCCTCATCTCCCCATCGCGGATCCGGGGGGATCTAAATCTGCTGCTCCAAAAGATTCTAGTTCTTTCTTAGCTGTATCTCAAGCAACGGCGAAGAAGATCGAAGGACGCGCTGTGAAGAAACTCTTTGATGCAGCATCGACTGAAGGATTTTGCAGTACAGGGATCTATAGAGGAGTTCTCATAGTTCAATTCACAGATCAGGAAACAGATGTGTTGGCGATGCAATGCAATTTTCTCAGGGAAGTCCTGTCTTTAAAAATATTAGATCTAACTTGTCGAGGTTTAGTTTTATTGGGTCTGTGTTTATTGGTGCTATAAACATCAAGCATATCATGATAAAATTTAGTAATGAGGATGATTATCAATGTTTTTTGGGCTAAACAGATTGCGCATGTTGGGGGTTTTCCCATGAGAGTGTTTAAGTGGTCAAAAGATTTCAATACTAAAACTGAATCCCCTATTGTGCCTGTCTGGATCTCTTTTCCGGGGTTACCATTACATTTGTTAGATAAAAAAGCTTTATATCGCATTGCTTCCTTAATTGGTAACCCTTTGAGGATTGATGAGGCCACTGTTGACCGATCCCGGCCGAGTGTGGCTAGGGTTTGTGTAGAGCTGGACCTCACTACACCTAGACTAGAAGAAATTTACATTGGGTGTGGGGAGTCTTTGATTACACAGAAAGTGCTATTTGATAAAGTGCCTAATTACTGCTCTAAGTGTAAACACCTTGGTCATATCTCTGTTGAGTGTTTTAATGAAGAGTATAAGAGAAAACTTGCTCCTAAAACTGGGACAGATAAGCAGTCTTTTGTGCAGAAACCCTCTGAAAAGAGGTGGATGCCAAAGGAAGTAGGTCAAAATAACCCCAATGATGTGGACAATCATGATAAAAATGATTTTGGGGTGGGAGTAGACTGTGGTAGCCCTAATCTTTGTAGAGTAGAGGAGACTATTGGCAAAGGCAGTTTACCAATAAGTAACCCTCTGGATAAGGGGAAAGATGTTGCCTCCATCCCCTAAGTAGTTCAACAGCCAAACCAATCTACTTACAGTATTGGAGAATCCTCCAAGTGTAAGGAAGGTCTGGAGAATAATATAACTAAGGGGGGATAAAGAGGAGGAAGCTGAATTTATAAATGATATACTTGTTCATGAAAATTCTTTTTCTAAGCTGTCTTTACAAAAGGATGATGATAGATGTATTTTTGAAAACCAAGATAGTTTGATTGATGAGACTCACTCAGTTGTGCACATGTCCCCATTGCAGGAGATGGTAGAAGATGAGCTGGAAGAGGAAGGGGCAGCCTTCTCATTGGATGAAGGGATGGATACAACTCAGAGGAAAAGCAAAAGTAAGAAAAAATATAGGAAAAGAAAAAAGAAAACAAACCCTCCCCTTGTTATGCAAACAATGAAGGGGGGGAACCTCTCCAAAGGTAATGTTCCTACTTCTCAATGAAAGTTCTCACTTGGAATGTCAGAGGATTAGGGAATAAGAAAACTAGAACTTACCTAAGGAATTTGGTTAAAAAAAAAGTCCTAATATCTGCGTTGTTTTGGAAACAAAAACTTCTGATATTAATCCTTTTTTGGTGCATACTATTAGTTTTAAAAATGTTGTGGCCAACAAAAATGGTAAAATATGGGTTTTGTGGAATGATCCCATTGAAATTGAGGTGTGTTTTTCCTTTGACCAACTAATTGATGTGGTTGTGTATAATCCTATCTTGGACTGTAAATTTTTCTGCTTATTTGTGTATGCTTCATGTTCTAGGATGGTAAGATTGGAATTATTGGATTATCTGTTAACTTGTAACCATAGTCATGACCCATGGTTAGTAAGTGGGGATTTTAACATTATTTTACCTGCTGATGAGAAAAAAAGAGGGGGTGCTTTAAAACTGAAATTCATGGATGACTTTAATAAAGCTTTATGTGATGCTGGTTTAGAGGATGCTGGCTATTCTGGTCTTCCTTACACATGACATGCAAACCATGTGTTTGAAAGATTGGATAGAGCCCTTGTTTCTGTTAAATGGGATGATCTGTTTAATCAGTTTATTGTGAAACACCTTAATAAAGGACCTTCGGATCATTGTCCTATCTTGATGTCTTTTTCTTCTGTTAAATATGTTGCCAAGTCATCTTTTCATTTTTTAAATGCTTGGTTGAGCCATCATACTTTTCTGAAAACTGTTGAGGACTCTTGGGTACTTCTAGTTGAGCAGAAAGGTATGCTTAAGCTCCAACAGAAGCTTTATAGATTGAAACAGTGTCTAAAACTTGGAATAAAGAAATGTTTGGCAATATATTTGATGGGGTGGAACAAGCTAAAAAATCTCTGGTCCAACAAGAGGAAGTGTATTTAAATGATCCTACTGATATTCAATTGAACTCTTTAAAACAAAAACAGGCAGAGCTTATTCATGCTCTTGCTTTGGAAGAGTCTTTTTGGAAACAAAAATCTGCCTGCAAATGGCTTAAGGAAGGAGAAAAGAATTTTGCCTACTTCCATGCTTTAGTTAAAAAGAAACGGTTCACGAACAAAATTAATGAGATAAGGGAGGGTGATTCAACAATTAAAGAATCTGAACAACTTAATAAATCTGTTGTAACCTTCTTTGAGAAAATGTTCACTGCTGAGACTATTGAGCTGAAGCTGATTTTCATATGTTGTGTCATCCTCCTACTCTCAATGAACTGTATGAGACAATTTAGGCCATTGATAAAGATAGTATGGCAGGCCCTGATGGGTTTTCCTCCTATTTTTATCAATGTTGTTGGAAGATTATTAAGGATGATCTTTTAGAAGCTGCTATGGAATTGTTTTTGGGTGTTCCTATGCCCAAAAGCTTCACATGCACTTCAATAGCTCTCATCCCTAAGAAGAATCATCCTACTGTTTGGTCTGAATTTAGGCCCATTAGTCTATGTAGTGTGACTAATAAGATTTTAACTAAACTGGTAAATAGTAGGTTAGCACATCTCCTCCCCAAATTAATCCCATCAGCTCAAAGTGGATTTGTTCCCACTAGGGACATAGCTGACAATATAATTCTGGCCCAAGAGATGGTTCATGAACTGAACAATAAAAGCAAGAATGGTAAGATGATCATGAAGGTTGACTTGCAAAAAGCTTATGATAAAGTTGAATGGAAGGCCTTATATAAGATTCTTCATCTCCTTGGCTTTCCATCTCTTTTTATCACTTACATAACTAATACAGTTAGTAATTCTTGGTTTTCCTTACTGACCAATGGATCACTCACTGGTTTTTTTAAGTCGAGCAGAGGCATTAGACAAGATGACCCCTTAGCTTAAGTCTATTTGCTATCTTCTCTAATACTCTGATTTGTGGGCTTATTGATTTATATACATGCTACCCTGAGCTGAAATTCAGCAAAAGAGGTATGAATATCCCTTCTCTGTCCTTTGCCGATGATACTGTTGTGTTTGCTTCTGCTAGAGTTGCTGGAATTCAGAAATTGCTTCAGTTTCTTAATTATTTTGAAAAGGCCACTAGGCAGAAAGTAAATTATTCTAAAAGTACAGTGATATTTGGAAAGCATGTGTCTAGTTATAATAGGAGGAAAATTCTTGAGTTGTCCAAATTTATTGAAGAAAAACTTCCTTTTAAGTATCTTGGTGTTCCACTGTTTAAAGGAAGAGTGAAAAATTCCTTGTTTCAAGAACTTATTGAGAAAATCAGTAACAAAATGAAGGGGTGGGACAAACTTTTTCTCAATATGGGGTGTAGATTGGAACTGATCAAAAGTGTGCTTAATTCAATTCCCATGTACACTCTTAGAGTTATTGACCCCACCAAGTCTGTCTTGAACATAATCCACAAGATTTTTAACAGTTTTCTATGGGGATCTACTGCTGAACACAAACAAATCCATTGGTCCTCTTGGGAAAAGCTCTATTTTCCCTTAGGAGAAGGTGAATTGGGTGTTAGGAATCTTTTTGATATCAATAGAGCTTTTGCATCTTGTGCTTGGTCGAAATTAAGAACAAATGACTCTTTATGGTGTACTTATTTGCGCAATAAATATCTCAAAAAGACTCACCCTTACAATGCTGATGTAGGTGCTAATCAGTCTCATTTTTGGAAGAGAATTCTTAAGTTGCAGAGCTTTACAGATTGTAATATCTACTGGAGATTGGGTAAGGGCCAACTTTAATTCTGGTTTGATAACTAGTGTTCTTTTTCCCCTTTATGTGCATATGCTGAAATTTTTTATTGTGATGAAAAAGTTTCTGACTTTTGGTTGGAGGGGGAATGGAACATCAGTAAGATGAGTTTATTTTTGCTTATGCATGTGGTAAATGCTATTAAACTGTTGAGCATCAACACATACAGTGATGACATTCCTGTGTGGAAACTTTCTCCTAGTGGTCTCTTCACTTTTCATTAAGCTTGGAATTTGTAGATATCAGTTCAATATCATCAAGTGTTCATGAAATGTAGTAGAGGTTTTGAGGATTCAGGAACCGAATTTAGAATGTGGAGAACCGGGTTAGAAAACTGGGTTTTAGCCGGATCAGTTAGAGAGGTTAAAATGGAAACCGGAGTCAAGGTTGTTATAACTGCTGTTTGCAACAGAATTAAACCGTTGCATGTAAAACCGTTGTGGAAAGCTCGCAGCAGCAGTTTTGAGCAGTTGAAGACAAAATTGGTTACAACTACTTCTACTCCCTAATTCGAGCTCCAGCCTTTATATACATTGTAAACACTTGAAATTGTGAGTTGATTCACGTTTCTTTCCCTCTGAAAACATTACTCAATCAAGAGAATTAGATTGTTAGGGTTCTTATGCTCAATTCGTTCTGTGAATTGGGGTTTCTAGTTTTCTGGATTAATTCTTGTAATTGATTGATTAGTGAAGTGAATTGAGGTGTATAGAACCTCCGTGGATGTAGATCACATTGATCGAACCACGTAAAAATCCCTGAGTTCATCATTTTCTCTTCTTGTTCTTGGTTCGGTTCCTTGTGGCCGATTTCTGTGTTGCTTTTCATTCAATACTGTTTGTGTGTGAGTGAGACTGATTCATAATAAATGGTGCCGTTTGTGGGAAGCCTACTCACGCAACAAGAAGATAGAGATGTCAGGAATGAAGATGGATGTGGAAAAATTCTCAGGGAGGAATGACTTCCATTTGTGGAAGATCAAGAAGAAGGCTATTCTGGTTCAAAACGGGCTGGTTGGTGCACTAAAGCCTAAAAATGAATGGACAGAGACAGAGAAGCCTAAATATGAAGAGGTGGATCAAAAGGCTTTGAGCTTGATCATCTTGTGTCTAGGAGATAAGCCATTGAGGGAGGTTTCAAGATGCTCGACTGCAATAGAGGCTTGGACCAAGCTGGAGGAACTGTATCAGTCCAAGTCTGTATCAAATAAACTGTTTCTTAAACAGAGGTTACTAGCTTTCAAAATGGTGGATGGAAAAGACATTTCTGATGAACTGGATGAGTTTTCTAAACTTCTTGATGAACTGGAAGATCTTGGAGTAACTATGGAGGATGATGACAGAGCTTTAATGGTATTAAATGCTCTACCAAGTTCCATGGAAGGGTTTAAGGACACTTTGATGTTTGGGAGGCAGGATAAACTGAGTTATGACTCAATAATCACTGCTTTGAAGACCAAATGCTTACAGAATCAAGGAGATAAGAAGGTGACTCAAACTGGTGAAGGTTTGAATGTAAATTTCAAGAAAAATTACCAAAAGAAGAAGGGCCAAACCTCAAAGAATCACAAGACTGGCAATACTGCTCCAAAGAAACCTGGAGAATGGACAGAGAACAGGAAATGTTTCAAGTGCAATCAAGTAGGGCATCTAAAGAAAGATTGCCCTCAAAAGGTGAAGAAGAAAGAAAGCCATGGAGGAGAAGCTGCCACTGTTGAACATGGAGAAGACACTCCAGAAGTCTTGAATGTTACTGAATCAAAAATGGAGATGGAATGGGTACTGGATACATGCTGCTCATTTCATATGTGTCCTCACAAAGAATGGTTCCAAAATCTCAAGAAAGAAGATGGAGGGTGTGTACTGCTGGGAAATGACCAATCCTGCAGGGTTCAAGGTACTGGATCAGTAAACATCAATATGTTTGATGGTGTCACCAGGCAAATTACAAATGTAAGGTATGTGCCTGGACTTAAAAGAAATTTGATCTCCCTAGGATCTCTAATTGCTACTAGGTGTGAGTTTAAGTCTATTGATGGCCAATTACACATAACCAAAGGAAACAAACTGGTAATCAAGGGAAGACAACACAATGGATTGTTTATTTTAATATGAAAACCACTGGTTGGGAGTGTGGGGAATATTCTGGCAAATGATGAACTAACCCTATGGCATAAAAGATTGGGACACATTGGTGAAAGAGGACTGAAAGAACTATCCAGAAGAGGGATAATTGGAGAGTTTGGGAATCAGACACTTGAGTTCTGTGACAAATGTGCATTGGGCAAATCACAGAAACTGCCTTATGCCAAAGGGATTCACATCACTCAAGAACCTCTAGATTATGTTCACTCTGATATCTGGGGACCATCCAGGACTGAAACACATGGAGGAGGAAAATATTTCATGTCTGTAATTGATGATTTCAGTAGGAAAGTATGGGTGTTCATCTTAAGAAACAAGAGTGATGCCTTCTCCAGATTCAAGACATGGTTGCTTCAAATCGAAACATTGAAAGGAAAGAAACTCAAGCATTTAAGAACTGATAATGGCCTAGAATATCTATCTACTGAGTTCACAACCTTCTGTAATGAAAGGGGAATTACCAGACACAGAACAGTCCCCATGAATCCACAATAGAATGGTGTGGCAGAAAGATTCAACAGAACTGTTCCGGAAAGAGTAAGCTGTATGCTACTTGATGCTGGATTGCCAAAGGTGCTTTGGGGAGAAACAATAAACACAAAATGTTATCTAATAAATAGATCTCCTACATCACTTCAAAACACCAAAAGAAGTATGGAATGGAAGAATTCCAGATTACTCAGGATTAAAGGTGTTTGGATGCTTAGCATATGCTCATATGAAATCAGATAAACTTGATCCTAGAGCTTACAGGTGTGTGTTTCTGGGATATCCAGAGGGAATCAAGGGGTACAGGTTATGGTGCATGGAATCTGGGAATCAGAAGTTGATGATCAGCAGAGATGTGAAGTTTAATGAGTCCATTATGGGATATCATTTCTCTGGGAATCTAGGGAATCATGATGAAGGCTCTGAAACAGAAAGGATATCAGTTCAGGTGGAGACTCAGGAGGAGCATGACAGACAGAGAGGTGAAAACATGGCTGATCATCTTAGTAGTAGTTCCTCAGAAGAAAAAGACACAACACACAGAAATCCAAACCTGAGAGAGTACAGCATTGCCAGAGATAGACCAAGGAGACAAATACAGAAATCAGACTTTTATGGACAAGCTGGTAGTGTACATTATGCACTTAGTGTTGCTGAAGACATATAAAATCATGAACCACAAAATTTCAAAGAAGCAGTCAGTGGTGATGAAAGTGAACACTGGATCGGTGCAATGGTGGAAGAAATGGAGTCTTTGGAGAGAAATGACACCTGGAAACTGGTGAATAAACCAAAGGGACAAAAGCTGGTAACCTCCAAATGGATTTACAAGAAGAAGGTTGAAGCTGGGATCTCAGACAAGATAAGGTATAAGGCAAGGCTGGTAGCAAGGGGCTTTACTCAGAGAGAAGGCATTGAATTCAATGAAGTCTTCTCTCCTGTAGTAAAGCACTGTTCAATCAGACTACTTTTTTCAATAGTAACACAAGAGGACATGGAGTTACAGCAGCTGGATATGAAAACAACTTTTTACATGGAGACTTGGTTGAGAACATTTATATGAAGCAGCCTGAGGGATTTGTGGTTCCAGGAAATGAAGAAAAAGTATGTTTCCTCAAAAATTCATTATATGGATTGAAGCAAAGCCCAAGGCAGTGGAATAAGAAGTTCAATGAGTTTATGTTAAAATCTGGTTTTGTCAGAAGCTTGTATGACAGTTGTGTTTATTTTGATAAAAGTTTAAGTGCTGATCCTGTATACCTGTTGTTATATGTGGATGACATGCTCATTGCAAGCAAGAGCTCACATAAAATACATCAGCTTAAGAAGAAATTGAGTTTTGAATTTGATATGAAGGACTTGGGAGAGGCTAAGAAGATTCTGGGAATGAGCATAATCAGAGACAGAGCTGCTGGATGTTTATGGTTGTCTCAGAAGCATTATCTTCAGAAAGTGGTGGAGAGGTTTCAAATGCATGAGGCCAAGACACTGAGTATTCCAGTAAGTCAACAACTCAGATTATCAAAGGAGCAGAGTCCTAAGACAGCAGAAGAAGAGACATACATGAGAAGTGTGCCTTATGCTAGTGGAGTTGGGAGTCTGAAGTATGGGATGATATGCAGCAGACCAGACTTAGCATACTGTGTGTCCTTAGTCAGCAGATATATGTCAAATCCAGGAAAGGCTCATTGGGAGGCTTTGAAGCAGGTGTTGAGGTATTTAAAGGGAACAGCAAGTCTGGGGTTGATGTTTCAGAAGCAAGAAAAATTGGCTATTCCTTTGGAAGGTTTTGCAGATGCTGATTTTGCTGTAAATGTTGATACCAGAAAGTCAATCACAGGTTATGTTTTCACATTATATGGTACTGTAGTTAGCTGGAGGAGTGTACAACAATCAGTGGTGGCTTTATCCACTACAGAAGCTGAATACATGGCTTTGACAGAGGCAATCAAGGAAGTTGTGTGGTTAAAAGGCATTCTGAAGGATTTGGGGATCAAGCAGGACTGTGTTACTATATATTGTGACAATCAGAGTGCATTACATCTAGTGAAACATCAAGCTTTTCATGAGAGATCTAAACACATAGATGTCAGATTGCATTTTGCAAGAGATGTGATTGATACAGGGTTTGTGGAGGTTAGGAAGGTCCATACAAGTGACAATGCTGCTGATTTTCTAACCAAAGCAGTGCCTGGGAGTAAGATGGTTCATTGCTCAAGTCTAATTGGGCTTGGACGGTGTGATTAAATGTTGGAGAACAAGGCAGGTTGAGGTGATGAAATACACTTGATTTCATTGAGGTGGAGATTTGTAGATATCAGTTCAATATCATCAAGTGTTCATGAAATGTAGTAGAGGTTTTGAGGATTCAGGAACCGGATTTAGAATGTGGAGAACCGGGTTAGAAAATCGGGTTTTAGCCGGATCAGTTAGAGAGGTTAAAATGGAAACCAGAGTCAAGGTTGTTATAACTGCTGTTTGCAACAGAATTAAACCGTTGCATGTAAAACCGTTGTGGAAAGCTCGCAGCAGCAATTTTGAGCAGTTGAAGACAAAATTGGTTACAACTACTTCTACTCCCTGATTCGAGCTCTAGCCTTTATATACATTGTAAACACTTGAAGTTGCGAGTTGATTCACATTTCTTCCCCTCTGGAAATATTACTCAATCAAGAGAATTAGATTGCTAGGGTTCTTATGCTCAATTCGTTCTGTGAATTCGGGTTTCTAGTTTTCTGGATTAATTCTTGTAATTGATTGATTAGTGAAGTGAATTGAGGTGTATAGAACCTCCGTGGATGTAGATCACATTGATCGAACCACGTAAAAATCCCTGAGTTCATCATTTTCTCTTCCTGTTCTTGGTTCGGCTCCTTGTGGCCGATTTCTGTGTTGGTTTCATTCATACTGTTTGTGTGTTGTTTGTGTGTGAGTGAGACTGATTCATAACAGAATTCCCTGAGACCAGCCAAACTCTAAACAGCTAGGCAGTCGATGATATGGGTCAAAACTATGCCAAAAACTCAATATATTTTTCTTTGGAGATTAGTCAAAAAATTTCTTGCTATTGATGACAATCTCAAAATTAATGGTTTTAAGGCCGTCTCTTGGTGTCATTTCTATCATTCTGCCAGTGAAGAGACTAACCACCTTTTTGTACAATGTGATATTGCTTCGCAAGTCTGGAATTATTTTGCTCATCTTTTTGTCTTGCAAATTCCCATTGATAGATCCTTACCCCAGCTTCTAGCTCTCTGTTTTTCCAAAGAGCAGAATAAAGAGGACAGCTGTCATACCATTCCTTTAATCATATGCTGGTCTCTTTGGTGTGCTAGAAATCTGTCTAAATTTCAGGATCAAATGCCAAATGCTTCTCGAATCCAAAGACAAGTGATAGATAAGCTCAGGCTTATGTCTGTAGCAAATCTGTTGCCTTTTGGCTTCTGGAGGCTATTGGTATTTGGCCGAAATTTAGGGGATTCCGGTGATGATTCGAAACACTAGAAAACTAATTTTTGAAAAATGAAAAACCCCAAATGATGATTTTTTCAAAGCAAATACTGATGGGGCTTGTAAAGGTGGAACTGGACTTTCCGGTGCTGGAGGTGTCATTCGGGACTCCAAGGCTTCTCTAGTTGCTTCATTTTGTGAATTTCTGGGAAACTCTAACACAATTTTGGCAGAATTGCATGCTGTTGTACTAGTTTTGAGGCTTTACGATAAAAAAAGAAATGACAAAACTTTGGCTTGAAATTGACTCACTGGCCTTATACTCAATGTTGAGTAAAAAAAGATATAGGTCATTGGTCCTATCAAGCTCTATTTGCAGATTTCTGGAAACTTTCACAGGGGATGGAGGTGAAAATTTCGCATATATACCGAGAGGGCAACATTGCTGCGGATCATCTTATCAATTTAGTAGTAAAAAGAAGGTCGAGTGAAGAGAGCAATTCCATTGAAGAGTGTCCTAGCCTTGAAGGATTTTTGTATATAGATGTTATGAGATTGCCTAATTTTAGATTCCCTAAGTAGTTTGTAATTCCTATTTTTGAGTTGTAAATTTTCTCTTGAGCTGTTATTACATAGGTTAGGGATCACGCCTCAATCCTTACATCATTGATGGATTTTGCCAAAAAAAAAAAAAAAAAAAAAATTCATAGTTTATTTTGTTATTTTCACAATTTACTTTTAATTTTCCCAGTATGTATGCGTTTTTGTAATATTCTTAATTTAATAACTTATTTTCATTTTTGATCCTTATTTTTTTATGTTGTTTTATGATTTCTTGATTTATTGTTAATTTTCATAAATTATTTGTAATTTTTATTTTCATATTATTTGTAAATTTCAGAATAAGTTTTTCTATGAATAATTTTCAGGGTTCATTTGTAATTTATGAATATATTTCTAACTTGTGAACTCGTCTCTATTTTTTTCTTTTCTTATTTTTCTTTATTTTCGAATTTCAATGTACCTAACAATAATTTCTTTTTCTTATTTTATCATTTATTTTTTAATGATTATTTTTTAATATTTTTAATGTACTATTGGTATAATTATTTAAGCCAAAGTAGCAATAAAAATATATTTTATGCTATATATATATATATATAAACAGCAGGGGGTGATTTTTTTGCCAATACACTACTTCTTAATTAGGGAAAATAATTTTTTTTGCAGTAATAATCTTTGTTGAATTAATTAATATATAAATTTATATAATAATAATAATATTTGATTTTTCTGCCAAAATTACTTTCTAATTCAAGATTTTTTGGTAATAATAATATTTGTTTAATCAATTATGAATAGAATATGTAGAGGTGGAAAAATCGCTTTGACCCGGCCGAAATTCTTTGCAGTTTGAGCCATAAGAATTTGACCCTGAATTATATAATTAAGCCTGACAGACCCGACCGATTGGCTAATCGCCCTAGGGACCGTATACCGGTCATACCAAATATAGTGTATAGGAGGGTGAGCTAGGCTTAGCTCTCATTTTTTTGTCCGATGAAATTTTGTGCAGGTTTGACCCAACCTGACACATGATATTGGCACATGGGTTCGGGTTGGACTGGGCTGTCCGTATTGCCACCTCTAAGGATATATAATCGAAATATAAAAAGTCACAGTAGTTAATATATAAAGAACGAAGTTAGCCCCAAAATAGTAGAGGTTGATTTCCCCCAAAGTTATTTTCTAATTCATGTAAACATTTTTATTGGCAATAATAATATTTATTTAATCAACTATGAGTAGAATATGTAGATGTGGCAAAATCGGTTCAACTCATCTAATATTCTATGTAGGCTAGGCCATAAGAATCTGAGCCCAAAGTATAATTGAGCCTGACCGATGGACTAAACGGGCAGCAGGGCCGTTCCGACTAAAGTGTATGGGAGGGTGGCTTGTGCTTAACTCTTATTTTTCTTTACCATATGAAATTTTGGGCTAGCACAACCCGACCCGACACATAGAATTGGCACATAAATTTGGGCTGGACTGGACCGTCTAAATTACCACCTTTATGGATGTGTAACATAAAATAAAAAGTCAATGTTATTAATGAAAGAAATATACAATTAACAATCATAGATTTTCTAAACCTCTAATGCACTAATTATAGGTGGCAGAAAGTTTTATAGACAACTTTGAAACCACAGCAAATAACATGTATTTAATATTATTTAAAAAAATGAATATTGAAAATGTTGTCATGGTAATTCTGATTCTAAAAAATATTTTTCCTTTTACTTAGGGGATTAACAATGATCCTTACGATATTAGGTGCAAATAGTCGAGTGATACAGGTAACAATCGACTCTTTAGATTCTTACATCATAAAACATTAAATTTATTTTCCCTATTTCTTCTTTTAATTATTCTTTTTTGTCTTTTTTGTTAATCTATATATCATATTATTTTTCTTGAAACCTAATTTTTATATGTCATCTATATTTTCTCATACCTTTATGAGTCATTGATAAAGTACCAAGGCAAAGCACACTTAAAATTATTTCTTTTATTTTTTAGGGGCCGGGGCTGCACTCACTAAGTTTTAGTCCAATCAAATTTCGGACCAGCCTGGTCCGACATATGGTCGTGAACTGACCTCGATCTAAGGCTTACTACAAAAGAAATATTTATATATATATATATATATAAATTATATTTAATCTTGAATAATAAAATACATAACTTTATACATTTGTACGTAATAAAATATATTATATTTTATATGTCCATGCGATGCACTGAAGCATTACTAGAAGTAGATAAAAGGCAAACCAGGTAAAATATTCAAAATTACGTTACAAAGTCAAAAACTTAGAGAACATATTTTATTTAAATCGTCCTGTTTTAAGGAAAAAAAAGCCACCTAATATATTAATGATCAGTTTTATAAATAATGGTTATCGATAAAGATTGATTTGAATAATGTCAATAAACTGCTTTGTAGATTTGCAACTCTCTGCTGATGAGATTAATTTTTTTTGTATTAATTGAGATTGAGAAAATGTTACGCAACCTCGACAAAAGCTCAACCAATTACGAGCTAATGCCAACCGCAAGGCTAGATGCGACTAGTCTGCAGGTGAACAACTTGATAGCTAGAGAAATGAGCTATAATAGAGATAATTTGCTAAGAGAGCTGCAAAACGTGCTACCAAATTTGACTGGTGAACAATGGAGTGTTTATGACAAGATTATGAATTTCGTTGATTCGGGCAAAGGTGGAGTAATTGTTGTTTACGATTGCGGCAGTACTAGCAATATTTATTTGTGGAAAACTCTTTCCGCATCGATAAGGTTGAGGGGGAAGATTGTATTAAGCATTGCTTCAAGTGGCATTGCATCCCTTTTATTTCCTAGTGGAAGAACTGCATATTCTCGGTTTGCTATACCGATTCGTGTTAAAGAGAACACTACCTGCAATTTCTATTAAGGAATAGAAGTTGCTGAGTTAATACTCAAATGCAAACTGATAATTTGGGTTGAAGCTCCTATGATGTGTATATGCTGCTTTGAAGCACTTGACAAGTCATCGAAGGACGTCATGCAGTTAACAGATCCATTGAACAAAATTGCTCCCTTTGGTGGAAAGACTGACTAAGAATATGAGACTTCTAGGCCGAGCATCTAATAATGAGGATGAAGAGCTGAAACGATTCTCCTCTTGGGTTGCAAGCATAGGTGATGGGACAATTGGCAGGGCACATCACAGATGATCAGATATTGAAATACCAGATGATCTTTTGTTGAAGTATCATGATGAACCAATTGAGGATATTGTACAAAGCACATACCCAGATTTCTGCAATATATTGGATGAGGATACATATTTGCAGGAACAAGATATGTTGTGCGAAACTCTTGTTGTAGTGAGCACTATAAATAATCACATGATCGAAAAAAGTGCAAATAATGAAAGAATATATTACAGCTCCGATAGTACTTGCATGTTCGACTCAAATGGAGATATGATGGGTGAAGTGGACATACCAGAATTCTTAAACAAACTAAGATGTTCTGGAACTCTACATCAAAAGTTGACTTTGAAAGTTGGTACGCCCGTCATGCTCTTAAGGAACATCGATCCTTCGATCAATCTTTGTAATGGTACAAGATTAGTCATTATAAAACTTGTTTTTCACGTTCTCCAAGAAAATTATTTGATAGGAAGCAATGTCTGTCATTTGGTATTAATACCAAGAATGTCATTGACACTATCCGACCCAACATTGTCTTTCAAGTTCCAACGTAGGCAATTTCCTCTAATTATGTCATATGCCATGACAATTCATAAAAATCAAGGCCAATCTTTGTCTTATGTTGAATTGTTTCTAAGAAAGCCCGTATTTAGTCATGTTCAACTCTACGTTGCAGTTTCACGCGTCACGAATCACTGAGTACTCAAGATATTGATTTTTGATAGTGAAAATAAAAGTTGCAACAATACATCAAATGATGTGTACAAAGAGGTGTTTAGGAATGTACAAATATTTTACATTTGTTTAAATAAAAAATCTTGCATCATTATGCAAGGTCTTTTTGTACTAATAACCCTTATATTAACGTATTTATATATTTTGTTCAATCACTTTCTTTTACATATTTTGACAACAGATATATTACATAAAGAGCTTAAATTGAAATCCATCACAACTAATTATATATAACCATATTTATTAAAAATCTTATAACGGTGCATCACATGAGTGATTTATTAGTTACTAGTAGTATGCCAAAGCGGGAAAAATATTTAAAATTACATTACAAATTTATAAATAAATAAAAAAATCCTTAGGTATGTTAGTTAAATGGAACATTCTTAAAAAATTTACCTAATAGTGAGGAGCCAGACCTATGTCATAGATGTGGAAAAGAAGAAAAAAAGGGCTTCAAACAAATGAGCTTTCGTTGACCAGGTCATGACGTGCTCATTTATTTGAATAAATGAGCAAATCTTGAGTTCTCTTTATAAAGGGGCAGAGCTTGAACGTGATTGACTCGTTCAATAATAGCTCGAACAAGCTTACCCAAAACGTAAATAATAATTATAATAATAATAATAATAATAATAATAATAATAATAATAATAATAATAATAATAATAATAATAATAATAATAATAATAATAATAACAACAACAATAATAATAACGATAACAATAACAATAATAACGGACAACAACAACAACAACAACAACAACAACAACAACAACAACAAAAAATAATAATAACAATAACAACAACAACAACAACAACAACAACAACAACAACATCAAAACAACAATATTCATAGTACACACCTTATAATATTCTTATATTACCTCTCATCTAATGAACATTTGGTTAAATTTTCATATTTGTATGGGGAATTAGGAAAATGAGTGTTTATTTGATGTTCGTGAACAAAGTAATTAGTTGTTCACGAACATATTTTTGAACAAAATCAAACACTCTCAAGCATAACTCGAGTTCGCTCGAGTTTGATTAAAAATAATGAGAAACACGGCCACCTACAGTCTCTTATATTCTACATTCATTTGTAGCCCTAAACAAACCAAATATTGTAAATTGATAAGTTATATTATAATGAGTTTATATAACAATTAAGTGTAGGAATAGGCTAGGCTAGACTTTACATTGGATAGCCTAAGTCTGGTTTACAAACGTCAAGTTCAAGCTTGACCGATTTTTCAGAAAAAGGTTTTTTAATACGCAAAGCCTACCATTATTATAAACATGGCATGGGCTTTAAATGCCTACTAACGGCCTACAATTAATATATATTTATAAATATGTATGTTAACTATTACATTTTTTAAATAAAAAAATTCATTAAATCAAGCTGGAATCGGGTAACACTGATCGAAACCCCATAGTGTATAATCCTAAGAACACGACTTAGCAAAAGATTCAAGATTATGCGCTACATAGTTTTCTTGATGGCTATTCTAGAATAATTTACATGCAACAATGGATGCAGCTATCTATAGAATATCATAAAGAACAGGTAAACATGTCACAAAGCAATCCGAGCTGCCTAGGTGAACTTGTCTTAAAAACCCCATCAAAACGATTAAGTTTTGAAAGGGTTTTCCTATCTCGCAAGAGAATGGGAAAATACAGAGGTAGTAATAAATCGATCCAGGGGAGGACTTCCGTGTGAATTATCCGAGTCATAGGTCTATAAGTTAAGCTAATTGGAAATTGAAGATTGATTAAAACTAAAATCGCAATAAAAGATAAAGAAGGCAAATGATGGAAAATGTCTCCTGAAACTTAGTTTCACCCAAGTGTTTAAGGTCAATGTTTTAGTAACAATTTTCAAGATGAAACAAAGTTCAACTTGGTTGAAATACTATCCAACTAGCGCCCTAATTAGGCAATACTTCTAAAATATGGTTGAGGTGATGTATTTCCCTAGGATTGTTGAGTAATCAAGGTTCTATGTAGACTACCTACACGAATAATCAATCCTAATTCAACCCTGAGGCCTAGGATTCTAGTTATGTGAGACTAGAATAAGATAGCCTGATTTCACCTACACTAAAGACCGGCGTAGGGGTCCAAAATTTACACACGCTACTAAACTTGATTTTGTCTATCCCAACCCACATCCCCTAGACACTGCTCCCCCTCTCGGTTGAGCTTCTCCTCCATGGGTCTCCCTACTACCAATTGGGTCTTGATTAACCTAACTTTCTGGAATTAATTTCCTACCCCACCATTCTAAGACATAGTAATTAATTCCTAAACTCAATTAAGATCTAGTCGGCAAGTCTCAAAAGAGTAGCCATCCCAAACCTAGGGAGCCAACTATCATCTCCCAATTGCACAACCAATAGAAATAATTCTAAGCCACTGAAAGCCAAGCGACCTAATGCAAGCTTGTGAACTTAGTCTTGATTTCGATTGGAAATTACTACAAATTAACTAAACTCTAACCCTAGGTTACAGACCTATATCAAATCAACAACCAAACATCAATCCCCGAAGCTCGAGCTACTCTTTTGCTTCGGGAAATAATAAAAACTACTCACAATTTATCATAAAAATTCCAGCAATTAACATCATTAAGCAATAATCACAAATAAATAGAAATAGAGAAAAAAAAAAGGGATAAGAAATGATTAGTGATGATAATAATCGGAAAATCTTAAGTGAATCTTCAAGGTTGTCACGCCCTTGGAGTATTCTTACAGTTTTCCACCAAGAGAAGAACCCTAAGGAAATGTTGAAAATCTCCTAAGAGAAGTTTAGAAAGTGAAAAATGAAGTTCAAGTTCTGAAATGGGGTGAGGGAGGGGTATTTATAAACTCCCAACCCTCACCATGTTTTGAACCCTAAACCATGAACCCCTTAATAAGGGCATAATAGTAAAATTATAAATAAGAATGCAAGGGGTCATAAGATGTTGACTCAAGCCCCTCATATGCGCTCGACTCGATGTTCTCGCAAAATCTAGGAAATATCCCTGCATAATTCGCTCTTGGTCAGAACATAAAAGTTGTAGATCTTCAACTCGCTATCATGTAGCATCTTGAATCGCTCAAATCCGAGTTCACGTGAGAAATTGACAGCTGAAATACAGAGGACATGCATTGCAAATGGGTAAAACCGGCCAACCGCCGGTACCGGCTCCTGCGGTGATGTTCTTCACCCGTTGCATGCTCGTCGGGTGCGCAAAGTGTTCATGTCGTTTCTTCCTTCTCCATATTGGACTAGTTCCTCTCGTCTTCTCAACCTAACCCCTTCACGACTTTTGTTTGCTCCTCAAGAAATTTGAGTCGGGATTCGGTGGAGTCCAATTTGTGCCCATTTAGGCCTCGATTTGTTGTCCAGAATGGGGAAGTGCGTGCATTCGATCTTCTGTTCTGTTCGTCACTGTTTGGAGTCCTTTCCACCTATTTTCTTGGCTCGACTCCTTCACGACTTCTGTTCGTGACTTGACGAACTTCGAGTCGAGCCTGAAGTGGGCCCTAGAGGGAGCTTGTTTGGGCCTCAATATGTAGTTCAGGGAGAGGAAATGGGTGCAATCAACCTTCTTGATATCTGGATTTTCCTAACCTTCAAAATACAACTCAAAACATCCGAAAGTGCATTAATCATATCCAAAAGGAAAATTAATTCGTAAATGCAACAAAAAGGAAAAATCATACTCAGACATGATGATTACTCACAATTCTCAATAAAAAATGGATGTGAAATATGCAAGAAAATGATAATTTTCACGTTCATCACTAGGGATGCAAGTATTGTCAAGCTCAAATCATCGACTACTTGGAAATCAAGAATATTAAATTGCTGAACCAGAAATAAAGCCTCATAGAGGGACAAGAATTCACTAAGCTTTGGATCAACGATATCGTGAAACATCCTAGTTATCACGCGATAAAAAGTTCCATCTTCATTTTGCAAAAAAACTCCAGCATAGCTAATATTCCGATGGTTGGAAATCGCCCCCTAAAAAACCTAGCTTGTGATTATGCGCCACACATGCAAGGGTCACGAGGGACTAATGTTCATTCTCCAGTTGGTATAGAGCATCTCTATAATCACTAAGCAAACTAAAACAATAGCTAATAATAAGAAGAGGATCCATCCAAGCACCAGTAGTTAAAGCAAAGTTCCAATTATACCAGATATTTTTAGCGATGCAGAAGCATACTTGGTTATATTACTATTACCTCAAAGAAGAAAATCCTTGAACCAAAAGTCCATGCTAGGTTGCGAAAAAACATAATGGTACACGTGATCGTACACGCACTTTAGGTTAATTTAAGTGCCATTTTAGTTATAATTGTGTGCATATTCACGTGTATTTTGGACATTTATTTCTTATTAAGCAGATTAACACATTTAATTCGTTTCTATGTCAAAATAGGTACAATTAGACAAAAAACGAGCATTAGAGGTCGCAAAGTTGACGGATCGAACGAAGTAAACAGAGGACAAGGCTGAAGGAGTACCTCGGCCGAGACAAACCCAGATCTCAGTTGAGGAATTTTCCAGGGGATTTGGGAAGAAAAATAGAGTTCAAGGCCTCAGCCGAGACGCGTACTGATCTCGGCCGAGGCAACCCTCCAGGGGAAAAATGAAGGATTTCAAGGCCTCGACCGAGACGAGCACTGATCTTGGCCGAGGTGATCCCTGAACCCTAAACACAAAAAATCCCCTCTTTATTGCCTCGGCCGAGACGAGACCTCGGCCGAGGCCAGCCTTCAAGGAGAAACCCTACTTTCTTCATCTCGGCCGAGGCGACTTGTGTCTCGGCCGAGATCTGACCCCCTATTTTAAATTACAAATGCGTTTTTGGCTTAAAATCCAACTAGCAACTTCCCCCCTATATATATAATCTCTCATTCTAATTCTAACCTATCTTGGGCCATTTTATCATCCATTTCAAGCCCCATTCTACTAAGAAGAAGGATTGGGCAAGAGGATTATAGATCATCTTCTCCAATCACCATTTTTTGATTCTTTTATCTTAATATTATGTTTCTTTTTGTAATTTAATTAATTTTCTGCTTGTAATAGTTAATATGGGTGAGTAGCACCCTAATTTCTACCCTTGATCGAATGTGGAACTTCGAGTCGACATTATTTATGTGATTATTACGGTTGATGTTACCTTTTTAATTGTGTATTCAAGTGTTTTATACTATTTGTTGTTATTGACTTATATTTATGAGTTGAATTTAGGATTGATCACCCTTTAAGAAGCTTATAAATGTATTGCTAGAAACCGGGATCACTATGCGTAATTGTAGGGTCTTCGATTCATGTGTAGCGAACAATGATTAATTCATTGGTGATAGTATAAAGTTTGACCTCTAAAATCGAGCTTGAAAGTTTTATGTCTTATCTATCTCGTTGTCTTGGTGCTTCTATCATTTGGTTATCGAGCCCGAGAGAGCTTGTTCGAAGGTTGGAATAAATCAAATAGGGTTAGTCGAAGAGCTTGTCTTGGCTAGCTAGGATTAAGAGACAACAAGGCTATTAGAGCTTGTTAATAGTCTTGAGATAGGGACTTAAATTGCAATTGATTGGGAATCAACAATAGTCACGTAAAATAATTAGACCGAAGGGAAACGAGATCAAGGATGGATCCTTTTATATATCTGAAAAACCGACTTGCCCTTAGATTACTTGTTATTGAAATCTTAGTATTAATTACTTTTTAGTTTATTTGTTGGTTTTTTTTATTGTTAGTAGTCGATTAGTTGGTAATCACAAATCCCCCCCCCCCACAAGCTTTATTGCTTTGCTTATTTGTTTCTAATCCTATTTCAAATTCCTAGTTGCTTGAGTACTCAAAACGATACTATTCCTCCGCTCCCTGTGGATTCGACCCGACTTGCCACTCTACTTAGTAGAGTTGAGACATAACAACTATAATAGACCATCAGCTTGTGAAATACATGATGAGGTGGGACACGTAAAGAATAAGTGGGGCCCTGAGCAAAGCGGACAAACCATGGAGATGGACAAATGCCTTCGATAAATTATCACACGTCTGAAGAGAATTCGTACAACAATTTCAAAGGAAATGGAGGACACGATTCAAAGGATGAAGAGTCCAAAGACAATGCCAAATCAGGTGGGTGCCTGCACTCAAGCTAGAATGTGAAGGATTATTAAAAATTCTGGTAATAGAATCCAATTAAATTGATACTCAAACTTTATCAAAAAAAATTCTTGTCTGGTGGTAATGCCAAATCCAGCGATTAGCTAAAAGATGATTTCTCAATGGGAGAGCCAAGATGGCAAAGGCATTCATAGGGGAAGCGATCGATCGGATAAGGGCCTCATCTCAACGATCTTTGATCTAGTCAATAAGGCTGCACACACGGATGTCCGAAGGTAGTTGGACTAGAGGAGAGCCAATCGCAAACGATGGGGGGTTTCGGCACCTAGGGGTTATGCCTAATCTGGGTTTGCTTCCTTGAGTATATGAGACATATACTCTCCAATAGAATGACCGAACGACCCTCCAAGATGCTCCTTCAGGTGAAGCTAGGCCGGCTGCCTAGAGTTGATTCCAGGAATGAGGAGGACGGGTGATATTTTGCTTTAAAAATCTGAGCTAGAAGTGATGAAGGCTCCGTCAAGAGGTGCCATGCTTGTTCACTAGCATGGTGATCTAAAAAGCTTTAAGGTTGCGAAATCCCAAGCCACCTTATAGCTTGCTCCTGCTCATTTCGGTCCAAGAGATCCACCTAGTCTTGAGAGAACCTTCAACATGCCCCCACCAAAAGGAACAAAGCAATGTTTCAAGATCTGGAAGAACATAATTGGGTATACGGAAGGAAACCATAGCTTTAATGCGGATATTAGAAACATCTCATATTTATTCCTCTCCACAATGAATGGCATCCTAAGATATTTAGCATGTGTATCGACTCTTGGTATACCTAAATAGCACAAATGTCTATGTTCGTTTGTAGATCGGTATTTGGGCTGATAAAAACACTAAATTTATCCCAGTTGATATTGGCCCGAAATAGACTCGTATAGCTAGATGGAAAATATTATGTGCTCCACCTCATTAACAAAAGCTGCTCCAAAAGAGCAATGTATCATCCGAAAATAATAAATAAGACATAGATGTAGCTGACATAGTTGGAGGTATTACAAAATGCATGAAAAAAATTCGGCACAGAAAATGAATAAGGCAACAAGGGATCACTTTTCCGGATACCTCTGTAAGCAGTGGCATGCCGAAACGCATGCCATTAAGTAAGAAGTTGAACTTAATTGAAGATATATGTTAATATAGAAATTTTGCTAACATTATGACATTAATTGAAAAATACCTTTTGGAGTTTATTTTGGTTGGCAAGTTTTATTGGTTGGAGAAACTAAAGGAAGACTGATATGAAGAATCTTCAAGAAGATCATACGAAAAATTTCTTCCATCATGAGGAGCAAGCATATCCCTAAACTCAAGGAGAAGCAAGTCAAACTTACCATCTCAACCTATGAGCGTCAAAGGTAAATGGAATGGTGATTAAAATCATGAGAAGACTAGAGGAACTTCAGACATTATGTAGAGATACGCAACAATGATGTTATGTATCGAGTCTTTCTTTTGTATCGAGTCTTTCTTTTAAGAGCTGTAAGACGTACTATTTTTATTCATCCTGTCTACAAACATCAACTAGTTGTTAGGAAATAATTCAGATGATTTGTGTCAAACAAGTACAGGAGAGCTTGTAAGTACATTAAGAGGAATTCTTTGCACAAAGTCCGGATGAGGGACCAGAAGGCCAGGCAAGTCATTAGGGGGAGTGCGTATAATGTTGGCTATTTAGGAGGGAGTCCTAAAAGTCTTGGAAGTCCAAACTATATTTGTGCACAACACTTCACTAATAAAAGGTTGAGAGAAAGAGCGATTCTTCCTCGAATTTTTCTATTGAATCCGTTTAATTTTATTGTTTCTTTAATGTTCTTATTTCTTAAGTACTCACTATTTTTTTTTACTTATTGTTATTTGTTCGGTCGTACTGTATAAGAAGATTGTACACGAGCACAATAACTAATATTTCAATTGGCACCAAAACAAGTTCCAACTAGGTAGACAAGGGAGCTGTGGTGGCATCCATTGACCATACCTCGCTGCATCCCCCGTTTTTTGGACGGGACAAATTACTCATACCGAAAATCCATGATGATGGTCTATCTTCGTTCAAAAATATGATGGCACATTGTTGAAAAAGGATAGGAGTGGCCGGAAGTGGAAGATAAAGAAAAGAAAAATGGTTCCACAACCGGTGGAGTTGTTTAGTGATAAGGACAAACATGAAGAAGAGACAAAATACACTGCCTTATACGCCCTACTTGCCTCAGTTGATCAAATGCGTCATAAAATGATTGTTAAGTGTACCACTGCAGCGGAAGTATGGAAGATACTACAAAGTCAGTTTGAGGATAATGCTTCTGTCAAAACCTCGAAACTTCAAAGATTTTCTCTTAAATTTGACAACATTCACATGAATAGGGATGAAAACATTGATTTCTTCTACACTCGCTTCTTCTGACATCGTGAACGAGTGCTACATTCTTGGTGAAATAATCGCCGAAGATAGGCAGATTTTGAAGATCATGAGAACTCGACCAATGTGCTTTTGTGTGAAAATCATGGTACTAGAGTCCTTCATGAAAGTAAAAGATATGATGTTGGTTGATCTTATGGGAGAGCTCTGGACATTCCAGATCAACAAAGGCTATGACACGATCAGGGCCAAAGGGATTGCCTTGAAAGCTGAAGTATCTTAAAAGTCAGAAGGAGAATCTAAGGATCTGGATGCAGGAGGCTTCATAGATACAATGACCTTTTGGCCAAGAACTATGGATAAATGGTGAAGAAGTTCAACACCTCCAAGGGACTAGGCAAGAACTTTGTAGGAAATGCCAATAAGAATAGATCTAGTGGCAAAAACCTGACCACGAAACCAATAGGGAACAGGAAAGAGAATGACCAATGCCGAGAATGTAAAGGGTTTGGACATTATCAAGCTAAATGCCCAAATTTCTTGAGAAAGAACAAGGCATACAAAGCCACGAGGAATGATTCTGAATCAAACGAAGAGACTCAACCTGAAGAAGCTACCCAACACACAAGTAATCTTGATCTTTGCAGCTCAATGAGAGATTACACATGTCTAATGGCCCATGTTCAAACCTCCAAGGAATAACCCATGAAGATTAAAGGAAATGATGCTGATTCTGAAGATTCCTCTGATGAATCATGTCCTACAACAGAACAACTACAGACCATGTATGAAGAAGTGTCTTCAAGGGAAAATAAGGCAGCCAGGATCATAAATCTCTTGAAGCAAGAGTAAAACTCTATGAAGTGAGAGAAGATACAAGAAATTCCACCCAGGCTCAAGATATGTCCTCAGTGAGGACAACCTTGTTGAAGAACGAGCTGAAAAAATAGCTCAATAGGTAAACGGTTCGAAAGACATTGCAATAAGTTCTTTAAAATGTGAGTTTTTCAGTTTTCAACAGGTTAATGAGAACAAAGAAAAAGAGATTCAAATGCTCAAAAATGACCTCTCCAGATTCATGTGGGAAATCAGAGAACAACCACTAGATAATCCCTCACAGAACACAAGAAGGTGGTCCATACGTCAATCTTCCAGTAAGACAAGCAAAGGTAAAGGGGGTAAGAATTATTGGTGAGTCTTTTGATCCAAGAATTAGAACTAATATACACAAGCGTTCTAATCATGTTCGAACAGCGCTGCAATATGAGCAATCAAATCTTGATGTTCATTCTGACCAACAACATTCAGTTCCAAAAATGTTCGTTCGACAGGAGAACTTTAGATTTGTTCCTACTTGCCACTATTATAGTGTAAAAGGTCATATTCGTCCTAACTGCAATAGGATGTGGTATGACCTTCACAATGGCAAGGTCACTCTTAGGGACATATATAAAGTTCAGCCTAGAGAAAGTCAAAATCAAACTCCTAAAATGAAGATTGATCTAAGAAATAATAAGCAACCCAATGGGTTAGAAAAGAAGGGAATAAACATTCTACCTCCCTCATTTCATCAAAGTCAAACTTCAAAGGAAAATGGTTTTTTAACAGTTGATGCTCACGACACATGACCGGTGTAATAACAAACCTATTGAATATGTCTCTTGTGGATGAAAAATTTGTTACCTTTGGGTATGGAGTCAGAAATAAGTGGTTGGAATGGGGATCTTCAATGTGAGAGGAATGTCGAGTCTAGAAGAAGTATTGCTTGTTGAGAATTTAACAGCTAATCTCATTAGCATTAGTCAGCTATGTGATCAAGGATTGAATGTTAAATTCACACGAGATAAGTGTCGTGTCTTTGATGAAAGCAAAAATGTATTCTTACTGGTACTAGGTCAATAGACTATTGTTATATATTGGATCATGAAAACAATTGTGATTTTAGTGTCTTAAGTGAAACTGAAATCTGGCACGAAAAACTTGGACACATTAACTATGACCATCTTGTCAATTTATCTAACTCACAGGCGGTTCATGACTGCCTAAGTTGAACAAATAAGGTTCATGGGGGTGTGCGGACCATGTCAGTATGGAAAATAGAAACACACTCCTCATAAGGCCTTGCATGATGTTCATAACAAACATGTACTTGAACTCCTTCACATGGACCTAATGGGTCCTGTACAGGTCGAAAGCATCAGTCATAAGAAATTTATTTTTGTGTGTGTAGATGACTTTTCACAATATACATGGGTTTACTTCATTAATGAAAAACAAAAACTTTTCAAGTTTTTAAAACCTTGTGTATAAAATTGGAAAATGAGAAGAAGTGTGGAATCACTAAAATCATATATGATCACGGTCGTAAGTTTGAAATTTCATCTTTTAGTGACTTATGTGCCTCTAGAGGAATTACTCACGAATTTTCAACACCCCCAATAAAATGGGGTCATTGAGTGAAAGAACATGACCCTGCAAGAAATGGCTAGGGTTATCCTAGCATCAAAAGTGATGTCTCAAGGATGGTGGGCAGAAGCTGTAAATACAGCTTGCTACCGAGTCAATCGGATGTATCTAAGATATGGGCATCACCCCATATGAAGTCCGGAAAGGTAAGTCACCTAACTTGAGTCATCTCCACGTCTTTGAGTGTAAATTCTATATCTATAGAATAGAGAACCCCTCGGTAAGTTTGATTCCAAAAGCGATTTGGGCTTTTCTCTTGGTTATTCTAACAACAACCAAGCTTATAGGGTATATAATCTCTGAACTCAAAGAGTCATGGAATGTGTCATCATTGTTTTTTATGACCACTCCAGATCTATAGATGATCACGAAGTTTTGGAAATAATTAAAAAAAAGTGAATTCAATGGAAGTTCTTCCTCCTGAGGAACTGGATACTGAAAAGGTTGTGGAAACAATTCAAAAAGAAGTGAGTTCCACGGAAGTTCTTCCACCAGCCAAGATTCAGAAAGACCATCCAAGTGACCTGATAATAGGTGAGTTGAATGAAGGTATGAAAACAAGAGGTAACCCGAATCCTGATTATAAAAAAATGATAGGGTACTCTTATTTTTCATGTTATTCCTCCATTATTGAACCCTGTAATGTTAAATAAGCGCTAAGTAATGAATGTTAGATTAAAGCCATGTAAGAAGAGTTAGAGCAATTTGAGAGAAATGATGTTTGGCAACTTCTTCCTAGGCCTAAAACTCCTAATGTTATAGGAACCAAATGGATTTTTCGAAACAAAACTGAAGAATTTGGGCATCACTAGGAATAAGGCTGGGCTTTTTGCCCAAGGATACACTCAAGTAAAGGGCATCGATTTTGAAGAAACTTTTGCCCCCGTTGCACGGCTAGAGTCTATTAAAATGTTACTTTCCATTGCTTGCACTAAAACCTTCATCTTTTATTAGATGGACATTGAAGGTGCTTCCTTAAATGGTTTTCTAAAAGAAGTTCCTTTGTTGAGCAACCTAAAAGGTTTGAAGACCCATTTTCTCCAGGATATGTGTACAAACTTAAGAGGGCTTTGTACGGACTCAAACAGGCTCCTCGAACTAGTTATAAGAGACTTACTGAGTTTCTTCTTGACTGAGGCAACAAACATGGTGTATTTGACAAAACTCTCTTTATACAGTGTATGAACAAAGACATTATCATAGCTCAGAGCTACATTGATGATATTGTCTTTGGATCTACATCCAAACCTAAGGTTAATGAGTTTGTTCAAAACATGTTCAGAGCATTTGAAATGAGCATGGTTGGGGAGCTTTCTTATTTCTTAGGGTTGCAGGTCAAGCAAAGTAAGACTGTGATCTTTTTCCATCAGATAAAATATGCAAAAAAATCTGGTTAAGAAATTTGGCCTTGAAAGTGCGAAATCTCCTAATACCCCTATGGATACCAACTTTAAGTTGTCTACATACATCACCAGAACTTCTGTTGATCCTACTCTTTATAGGAGCATGATAGGAAGTTTACTATACCTAACTACTAGCCATCCTGACATTTATTTTAATGTTGGTATATGTGCCAGGTACCAAGAAAATGCAAAGGAATCGCACTTGAAAGCAGTCAAGTGTATCATAAAATACGTGGGAAGAACATCCAACTTTGGCATCTATTATTCTCATGATGCCAACCCTAGTTTGGCAGGATATTGTGATGCAGATTTGGTTAGAGACATTGATATTCATGCTACTCCTGAGGTTCCTTCGCAGGTTGAACCCGGATTCGTTCTTGGCCAGCTCGAACAATTTCTCCGCCAACAAATCGCAATGTTTGAAAACATGGCTAAGTCTGCCCTTTCCTATAAGTCCTACTATCAAAAGATTCTGAGGGATTTTACTACGCCTTTGCATTCAAGGTCGCAAATGGGGGAGAAGACTGTTGGTGTAGAAGTTGCTGAAGAAGAAGTTGCTGCAGAGGATGAAGAGGATGTCGCTGCTGATACATATGACGATTATGCTGATGATGTCTCAACTTACAGTGTTGATGAGGCTGCAGCTGATAGTTTAAGCTTTTAAAGCTTGCACAGGTTCTTAATATGCTTTTTGGTCTTGCCTGCTTGAACAGTTGCTACAATCTTTTATTTACAGTGTTTTGTGTTTTGATGCTTGTGATAGTTTGAAGTACTGGGTGTATTTCCCTGACTTGAGATTTATTTTTTGGGTTAACTGTTGATTTAAGTTATAGTATATCTTTGTGGTTATTCGTAATTTGTAGGAACTAGGTCACTAAAATTTGTGTTGTATGGCAATCAACAGTATTTTTCGAACTTGAATGCCTATGGGGAGATTGTTAATATAGATATTTTGCTAATAGTATGGCCTTTGAAAAATACTTTTTGGAGTTTATTTTGGTTGGCAGGTTTTATTGCTTGGAGAAACTAAAGGAAGATTGATATGAAAAATCTTCAAAAAGACCATGCAATCAAATTCCTTCCACCATGAGGAGCAAAGATATCCCTAAGGTCAAGGAGAAGCAAGTCAAACTTACCATCTAAACCCATGAGCATAAAAGGCAAATGGAATGATGATTGAAATCATGAGAAGCCTAGAGAGAATTCAGACACTATAAAGAAATACTCAACAATGATGTTATGTATCGAGTCTTTCTTCTGCATTAAGTCTTCGGTCAATTAAAAGATGTAAGTCGTACTATTGGTGTTCATCCTTTCTAGGAACATCAACTAGTTGTTAATATTGAAAACATAATTATAAAACTGACTTGATATTGTTAGTTGTTTTCAGCTTATTTATAAAGATGGGTTAGCTGGGAGTTTTAACTCCTTGAGCTTAACTTTCTAACTAACTCGTTAACCTCTTTTACTAATTATAGTTTAAACCAGACCTAACTATGACTTACTAACAACTCGCTTACTAATGTTAATATAATCCAATACACCCCTTTCAAACCTAACTAATCATTAGTGAGTTTGATTAGCTTATAGTTTGAAAGTGAAGGACTGGAAATTATTTGAAGTTAGAAGACTTTGCCAGCACTTGATTGGCACACTTGAGTAGCACACTTGACAACACTTGTTTAGCACACTTGAATAGCAGCACTTGTTTAGCACACTTGAATAGCTGGAAACATTCAACCCCAGAAATTGACTTTTCCTGAGTCTTGTCAGTTGCTTCACACCATAGCTTTAAGCTCCATTCCTGGATGATCAGTTAGGCACAATCTTGAGCATTTTTGCTCACATCTCAATCCTGATAAGGGCTTTGTGAATACATCAACTATTTGATCTTCTGTGGCAAGATGTCTAACTTTCACCAGTCTCTGATGCACTTTTTCCCTAATGAAATGAACATCAATTTCAATGTGTTTAGTTTTGTTATGAAAAAAAGGGTTGCACGCTAATGAAAGGGCTCCCATGTTATCACATCATACTATTAATGGTGTGGTAATATTGTAACCAAGCTCTTGGAAAACTGATTTTAACCATATAAGATCAGTGGTTGCTGTTGCTAGAGCTGTGTACTCTGATTCAGTGCTGCTTCTAGCAACAACAAACTATTTTCTAGAGCTCTAGGTTAGAAGATTTGGTCCTAGATAAACATAGGAACACCCTGTGGATTCCTATTATCAATTGACCCTGCCCAATTTGAATAAAAAAGCATTGTAGAGTGCAATATGTCACTGGTTTGAATGTTAAACCTTCCTTAATGTATCTGAGAACCCTTTTTCAAGCATTCTAGTGATTAATAGTAGGTGTTTTTAAAAATTGAGATAATTTATTCACAATGTAAGACAAGTCAGGCCTTGTCATGGTCAAATATTTTAATGAGCCAACCAAACTTCTATATAAAGATGGTGATACAAATAACTCACTATCATTCAAAAATAGTTTCTGTTTAGAGCAATAAGGAGTATTACTAGGCTTGCCATTCAACATATCTATGTCTTTCAACAAATCAATGACATATTTGTGTCGATTTAATACTAAACAATCATATGTTCTATGTACTTCAAAGCCAAGAAAATATTGCACCTCACCTGGAGACTTTAAACCAAATTGTGTGTCAAGTGCATTTTTTACCTATTGAATGTGTTGATTATCATCACCTGCGACTAAAATATCGTCAACATACACTAATAACATCAGTAGCTTATTTTCTTTCTTCTAGGAAAACAAAGAATTATCATAAATAGATGCTACAAAACCAAGAGATAATAAGAATTTTTTAAGTGTGTCAGTCCAAGACCTAGGTTCTTGTTTTGGACCATAAAGTGATTTTACCAATTTACAAACATGATCTGGTTTATGTGAATCAATGAAACCCTCAGGTTATGACATGTAAACCGTCTCAGATAGAGTACCATGCAAAAATTCATTATTCATGTCTGTTTGCCTAATACTCCATCCTTTTGTAACATCAAGAGAAAACATAGTTCTGATAGTAATAGGTTTAACTACAGGACTATAAGTCTCAAAATAATCAATTCCAGGTACTTGCTGAAAACCTTTTGCAACTAATTGTGCTTTATATCTCTCCACTGATCCATCAGCCTTTTGTTTTACCCCTAAACATCCATTTATTCTGAACTACTTTCATATCTGAAGTCCTAGATACTAATATCCAAGTCTTATTTCTATGTAATGCTTGAAACTCGGCTTCTATGGCTTCTTTCCACTCTACACTATGTAGTACATGTGCAACAGACAGTGGTTCTAGAGGATTTACCTGTAGCAAATAAACCTTTGGCCTGAACACACCTGACTTGGATCTTTTAACCATATGGTGATTGTTAGCTTGAGCAGTTGATTGAGCCTGCATTAGTAGATTTTCAAAGCCAGAGACCTGTGAATGATTAGAAGATACATAAAGATTATCAAATTGGAGATTAGTGTTAACATTAACCGGTGGAATAAGATCAGTACACACAGGATTAGCAGAGCTGTTATTATGAACCAACTCATCCTGAGATCTCATGTTATGTACAGAGGCCTGATGATCTGAATCAGGAGGAGCGGGACGTATAGGCTCAAAAATAGGCAAGACAAGTAGATAAGACTTATGAGAATGAGAAGAAAATTTTACACTCTTATCAACAAACAATTGTTCATAAGGATATTCATTCTCATTCAAAGTGAGAGTTCTGCAAATAAATATTCTGCTTGCCTCGTCTAAACATCTATAACCTTTATGGAATATGCTATACCCAAGGAACAAACATTTTGAAGATCGAAACATTATCTTGTGTTTATTATAAGACCTTATATATGGATAACAAGCACACCCAAACGCTTTTATAATGTTATAGTCTGGTTTTTTATTAAACAATTTAGTAAATGAAGTGTCATTTGCAAGAGCAGGAGTTGTCAATCTATTAATAAAAAACACAACAGTAACAAAAGCATCCTGCCATAACTTCATAGGAAGCTTTGCTTGAGCAAGAAAAGCTAGCCTAGTTTCAACTATGCACTGATGCTTCCTCTCAATTCTACCATTGTGCGCATGAGTGTAAGGACAAGGATGTCTAATCTTAACACCTTGCTCACTTAAGAGAGATAAAGCAGATCTAAATTACCAAACAAAACCAGCTTGAAAAGATTGTATCTTAGCATTAAACTGCCTTTCAACAATTAGTGAAAACTACTTAATGATACTCACAACTTGGCTTTTATTGTGCAAGGGAAAAATCCAAGCATATCTACTATAGTCATCCATGAAACTCACATAATATTTAAACCCTTCCACAGAAGCCGTGGCAGCAGGATCCCAAACATCAAATAGAATTAATTGAAAAAGAGTTGTTGTTTTAACTTCAATTGTAGGAAAGGAAATGCTATGTAACTTACCAAGTTGAAAAGAAGCACAAAAATGAGGATTCTTAGTAGAAACAGTTTTGGCTAATACACCAAAGCATGGGTGTCCTAATCGATGATGCCACAAATCTAACTCAGTATTCTGAACTAAATAAACATTTGCAATAAAATTGGAATTTTTAACAATAGTAAACAACTCAGATGCATTACAATTCTTAGAAACATTACAATAAGAAAATGTGTTTCTAGAATGTGATATTACAGCAGTAGATAGTCTTGAACTTCCAGCAAAAACATGAGATAGATCAAGCTTGTAGAAGCCTGTGTGTGCTTTTGTCCTTTACAAAACAAACATCACGGTGAAATCCAACATACACATGATTATCAGCAGTAAATTTTGAAATACTCAATAAATTTTTAGTTATATCAGGCACGCACAATATATGCTGAAGAATTACTTGCTTATCAGAATCAGTTGAACTTGGAATAAAGGTAGTACCAATATGAGAAATATTAATTTTAGAACCATAACCAACTGCTAAAGTGTCATTGCCCCTGTAAACATTCTGCTGAGCATTCAAATTTTAAGAATCAGCTGTCACATGATTGGTGGCACCGCTATCTATGTACCAATTCATCTCAGAAGCCCTGTCTTGAGACCTATCTTCAAAAACTTGAAATTGCCCTTCTTCTGGACTCTGAGACAGCACAGACTTCTTAGAACTGGTGACCAAATGAGCTTGAGCAGAACTCAAGTTGATACCAGGATAAGACTGATAAAATCTTTTGTAACATTTTGAGGCAATATGATTGTTCTTGCCATGTATCTGACAACCTACTCTATTCTTATTTGAAATACCTCTGCCCCTGCCTTGAGGAGGCCCCTTCTGACCATTCCAGTTGTTTTAGAATCCACCTCTTTTGGCATTGTTAACCACAACCACATTTCATGAGTTTAGAGTGCATACTGCACTTCTTGAAGACTCAAAGAATCAGTAGGAAGAGAAATATTTAGAATAATCGACTCAAATTCAGGACCTAAGCCTGCAACCACATGCATGACTAACTCATCCTCAGTAATACGTTGCCCAGACGCATGGAAACCATCAGAAATTCCTCTCGTCTTAAGAACATACTCATCAACACTCATCTCACCCTTTTTCAAGGTTTTTAACAAGGAACGAAGACGCATAGCCCTAGCTTTCGATTGCGCTTGAAATAGAGACTTAAGAATAGACCAAACCTCGCATACATGTTCACAGCAATGAACATAACCCATCATTGATTCTGAAATCGATTAAAGAAGCATCTAACAAGTAATTGATCACGACACTCCTATAACTCAAAATCAATATTGAGAAGGCGCGCATCATCAGTATTGAGAAGAGGCAAGGTTGTTGACGAACCAAAAATTAGAATCAACTCCAAGAAATTGAGATGGAGCCACAACCAAGCCACTAAAAAATCCACCAAAGCCATGTGCGTGAACTGTTGACAGGATATGGACTTTCCAATAGGAATATTGTCTGATCTAACTTCAGAGTTGAATTGAACGAAATTGGATCGAAGAAAATGAAGATTTTGAGAATCGCGAATCAAATCATAGAAGAAAGAGACAAAAAGAATGATTCAAGAGCTGAATCAGTTAGGAGTTCTTGACCCTCTTGATACCATATTGATAATTCTTATAAAACTGACTTGATATTGTTAGTTGTTTTCAACTTATTTATACAGGTTAGCTGGGAATTTTAACTCCTTGAGCTTAACTTTCTAACCAACTCTCTAACCTCTTTAACTAACTATAGTTTAAACCAAACCTAACTATCATTTACTAACAACTCACTTGCTAATATTAATATAATCTAATAGTTAAGGCATAATTCGGGAGATTGCTGTCAAACAAGTTCGGGAGAGCTTCTAATTGCAGTAAGAGGGATTCTCTACACAAAGTCCTATTGGGGGACAAAAGGTTAGGCAAGTCATTAGGAGGAGTGCATATATTGTTGGCTATTTAGGATGGAGTCTTAAAAGTCTTGTAAGTCCAAACTATATTTGTGCTCATCACTTCACTAATAAAAGGCCCGAGAGGAAGAGGAATTCTTCCTCGAATTTTTCTATCGAATCCATTTAATATATTATTTCTTGAATATTCTTACTTCTTAAGAACTCACTACTTTTGTTACTTATTTTTCACATGAGCATAAGTTCTAATACAATATACAAGTAAAAATAAAATAAAAATAAAAGGCGATAGGAGAGTTCATGGCTTGCATAATTAAGTAAAAAAAATCCCTGCAACCCAGTCAACAAACTCTTCCAACCAATGCTCTTATTTTTCATATAATGGTGCATCTCTTAGGCAATCGAGATGTTATTTGTAATTAGATGGCCTAGAATAGAGGTTGATTGAGATTTTGAAATAATATGAGGGAGACATAGATGAATTCAATTAGCAAGGACTTTAGATGCTAATTTATATACCACATTATAGAACTGATAGGCCTGAACTAAGTAATCAACTCAGGCTTATTAACTATGGGGATAAGCACAATGAAAATTGAATTCATAGAATTAGCAAGTGAATTATACGTAAGAAGGAGGAGCAAAATTAATAAGATCCTGATCAATTATATACCGAAATTATTTTAATGGGACTCATGTCGTCGAGATGGGAGATGCATCTCGTTATGTGTCTTTACAACCTCATTCGCTGAAAATAGTCAAAGGAGGTTCGCCTGCATCTCAAATGGTATCTCCAAATATGAGAGGCTAATTTATTAATTTTATGTTTTTCGAAGCGCTCAAAGTCGTGTTCATCTTTAAGGGAATGAATATGGTTGATTTCTCTCCGAATGCTCGCATGTTCATGGAAAAAGGATATAATGTGGTTCCCGTTTCTATACTTGTGTTGCTTCACTAGTTGCTTCTACACTAAGGTTTCTTATCAAGGAGGACCTCTAGATAGGTTTCAATGAAAGCAATCTGATTCTTTACATCAATCGATTGTGATTAGTCCCGATTGTAAATGACTCAAGCAAGCCTTGAGCTCATTAATCTCCTACTTGATAGCTGAAACGTCATGATATCCCTAGTGCATAAGACCAACCACACAATTATCAAGCTTTACCAAGATCAAATCAAAATCAAAGTTCCAAGCTGATTTAATGATATCGACACAATCTGATTTCTTTGAACTAAAAGGCTTTGAAATGGGTGAACACATAGAAATAAAAGAGTGATAGGTTGCGGAAAAAATGGAGTATTGAATGATTAAAGAAGATGGTGGTGAGATAGCGGGCAGAAGAGTCGAAAGATGGTGTCATGCTAAATTGAGACAACCCTATCAAGGCGTTCTCTTTGGGTGAACGGATGTACTAACGCTCTTTGTCAAGTGAACTTGCTCCCTTGATAACCAAGGTTTGAGAGCCTGCAATAAACAAGGTTATCTTAAAAAGCATTCATTTACCATTGGGTTCAGGTAGCAGACCCATGAGAAGTGTCAGGCTCCCCATAGATACCAGTAAAATAGCAAGGACCATAGCCAAGGTTCACAATGACATCAATATATAGGTTTGAAATGGATGAAAATGTAACATACACATTTTTTTTTCCAAAGAAGGGCAAGTTCCCAAGAGAGCCCGGAATATGGAATAGAGACTCCTAAGTAATTCCGTCGATTCTTTAAATTATCAATTGCAGTTGAACAACTCTTCATTTGCAAGGAGAAAAAGAAATAGGGTACTTTGCTTGCTCCAATTCGTGCAAATTCCTAAACTTATGGGGGGTTATAGAGCCCCTTACAGTTTCAACTTATGAGATTCATTAGAGATGGCGGGTTGGTTCACCTCGCCAAGCACCGCCACCGATGATACAACTTGTTGGAGTGCATAAAAAAAATTAACGCATTTTTGGAATTATGAGAGATAGATTTTGGTTTTCAGTTAGGGGAATCGTCAGGTGAAGGAATGTGTTCATCACAGAGTTTGCATTTTGGGTTTGGAGGAGGAGCTTTAGAGATCAGATTGCATTTTGGAAGTCGAGATTGAGTTCTCTTAGATTTCCAGGCAATTTCGCAAGCCACAGAGATAAGAGTGATTGAAACCTGTACAAGGACGAGTTTGATGGGTTGGCGAGAGGGTTATGATTATCGGGAGTGGGGTTCTGAGTAGATGCGGCAGGAGTATATCAGGGAGGATTGTGATGTGTATTATTGTGGAGAGGTTGAGCATGAGCGGCAGAAGAGCAGGGAGCATGTGCTGGGAAAGATGATCAATTGAAAGGCAAGTTATATCTACGCATCCATACCTATGCAACATAGGTTATAACTTGAAATAACATATACGCAGGATTCCAACGAGAAAGTTGAAGTGTACCAGGCTTTAGCTGCAGCACCCTGTTGGAGAAAACCACATCGCGATCCTCAGCACATCTAAACTTAAAATTATATCTACCTAGTCCCAATTGAGTGATTTTCCAAGTATTTTGTAACTTCCAAATATTCTGCAACTTATTCTTCAATTCCATTATAGGCCATGGTTTTGTCTCACTTAGTGTATATATTTGACCAGAAAGTGTTCTAGATAAAAAACACAGTTGGTGCTGATACTTGTTGTTATCTGCCTTCGCAGAAAACATATCACCCTTCTTGAATGGCTCACAAAGCCTAAAGGTCAGTGTAGAAGAACCTCATCTGAGGTAGTAACCAAGGAGCCAGGTTCGGGAGGTAGAACCACATGATCCTGCACCATCGTATGAAAGCTAGATCAACTGAATCACGTTCAAAACTCTCGACAGGGAGTGAAGCAGGTAAAGAACCGAATTAGAGGGGCGGCGAGTTGCGCAAAACCACTGGCATCGAGTTCGAAGCCTGACCAGCCACTTGTATAGAAGGCAACTGGGTCAGAGGGACATCATCTTGGGGATTGCTAGCAGGAAACTAATGTTGTTCTGGGAGAGTAATGTCAGTAGACGATGCAAAAGAACCCGACACCGTGTGAGCCTTCGAAAGGTTAGGTGGAAAAAATTATGGCACAAAGAAAGATGTTGATATTGGGTATGACCGTAAGAAGGTCAATAGAAGAGTGTGCTAGTTAAAAGTAGTCAAGCATGTCGTAGCGACATCTGCGAATGCCCGCACAACAGCCTGATCCAAAGTCAGACCAGACAACTCTAGCACCATTGACGAAGAGGAAGATTGTGGATCTCGCAACATGCCTGAATCATGGGATCTAGATGCTCTAATAGTGACCAAGGAACTTGATAAAGATTTTAGGCTTGAAGCGAACCCCAAATCGGAGAGCATGAGTCCGTCATGAGCACCGCCAAGTGCGGCATTGGTTGATACCCAGACCAGAAGTCTGAAATCCTCTACGTTAGTTGAGGCAAAGGAGGAACCAGGGGATGGGTTATCGGCTATAGATATATCGCAGCGAGAGAAGACCACTGTGGAGAACATGAGCCCATCGTAAGTGCCGCCAAGTGCAGCGTTGGTTGATACCTTGACGTAATGTTTGAGACCCTCTGCGTCAGTAAGGAAAACAAGGAACCATGGGATGGATTTTCGGTTATGGATATGTCATAGCGGTAGAAGACCACTACATTTGAAGTCGGCAAAGAAGATGCCCGATACAATCCTTGATCACAATTTTGCGTTATCACAAGAATCTGAAGTGGAAAGCATGTAGATACGAACGGAATAGATGGATGAATCCTCAACCTCTGACTTAGAAACCAACGAACTTTGGTATAGAAACCTCAGCCCGGTGCCAGTATGCAAAACAAGAACCTTGAAATAATGAAGACCCTACAAACGGAATGGAAAGTCATTTGATAAGTCAATGGTGAACACCATGGAAATAATTTCTTATAAGTTCGAACAGTTCAAAAGAACTAGAGAGAGAAAAAACTCACAAAAATATTATTGATGCATGGTGTGTTAGTTTCGAAAATAAAGGAGCCTATTTATAGGCTGAGAACTACAGATCTTCTCCTAGCAGGATCAAGAAAGATCTCATAAATCTAAACTAATAAGGTAACTAACAAAACTTGGTATCCAAGTTTTCTAAAATACTAATTAATATGATAGTAATATAATAATATTAATTACTGAATTAATATTCAGCCTTCTAGAAACTCCAGCAAATTAACAGGCCTTGGATCAACAAGTCCTTCATCTCCGATGGGCCTCCTAATTGTCTCTTGAGACCAAACTTCTTGAATTAGTCAATTGAGTACTTTTTTTTCTTTTTTATGAAACAAGTTCTTCTCTCACACAAACAATAAACAAACAGCAAAGAATGAAAAGCAACAAGAAATTCGGCCACAAGAAACCGAACAGCGAACAGGAATAGAAAATGATGAACACAGGGATTTTACGTGGTTCGATCAGTGTGATCTACATCCACGGAGGTTCAATACACCTCAATTCACTCCACTTATCAATGAATTACAAGAATTAATCCAAAAAACTAGAAACCCCAATTCACAGACCGAATTGAGCTTAAGAACCCTAGCTATCTAATTCTCTTGATTGAGTAATGTTTACAGAGGGAAAGAAACGTGAATCAACTTGCATCTTCAAGTGGTTTCAATGTATATAAAGGACGGAGCTCGAATTAGAGAGTAGAAGTAGTTGTAACCAATTTTGTCTTCAACTGCACAAAACTGTTTCAGTGGGCTTTCCACAACGGTTTTACATGCAACGGTTTTAATCCGTTGCAAACGATAGTTATAACCACCTTGACTCCAGTTTCCATTTTAACCTCTTTAACTGATCCGGCTAAAATCCGGTTCTCTAACTCAGTTCTTCACATTCTAAACCCGGTTCTGGACTCCTCAAATCCTCTACTACAATCCATGATCACTTGATGATATTGAACTGATGTCTACAAATCTCCACCTCAATGAAATCAAGTGTATTTCATCACCTCATCCTGCCTTGTCTTCCAAGTTTTAATCACACCGTTCAAGCCCAATCAGGCTTGAGCAATGAACCATCTTACTCCTAGGAACTGCCTTGGTTAGAAAATCAGCTGCATTGTCCATGGTATGGACCTTCTTCACCTCTACAGACCCTGCTTCAATCACATCCTCTGCAAAGTGAAGTCTAACATCATTATGCTTAGACCCCTCATGAAAAGCTTGGTGTTTCACCAAGTGAAGTGCACTCTGGTTGTCACATTGAATGGTGACACAACCTTGTCTGATCCCCAAGTCTTTGAGGATTCCCTTGAGCTACAAAGCTTCCTTGATTGCCTCAGTTAAGGCAATGTATTCTGCCTCAGTTGTTGACAAGGCAACCACAGGTTGCTGCACACTTATCCAGCTTATAGCTGTCCCATACAAGGTAAAGATATAGCCTGTAACAGATTTCCTTGTATCCAGGTTCCCAGCAAAATCTGCATCAGCAAACCCAACAAGAGGTACAACATTTGCTTCTTGCTTCTCAAACTTCAGACCTAAACTGACTGAGCCTTTCAAATATCTCAAGACCTGTTTTAATGCTTCCCAATGAGCCTCTCCTGGATTTGACATGTACCTGCTTACCAAAGAAACACTGTAGGCCAAATCTGTCCTGCTGCATATCATTCCATACATCAAGCTACTAACACCACTGGCATATGGAACATACTTCATGTGAATTGCTTCTTCTTCTGTCTTTGGACATTGTTCTTTGGATAGCTTGGTTTGTTGGCTAACTAGAATACTTACTGGCCTGGACTCATGCATGTGAAATCTCTCCACAACCTTCTGCAAATACTGCTTCTGTGAGAGCCAAAGTATTCCAGACTTCCTTCTTCTAATGATATCCATCCCCAGGATCTTCCTTGCTTCTCCAAGATCCTTCATGTCAAATTCTGAGCTCAATCTTCCCTTTAACTGTTGTATTTTGTCCATGCTCTTACTGGTAATGAGCATGTCATCCACATACAATAACAGAAACACTTGTTCAAGCCTTGGACCTTTATCAAAGTATACACAGCTATCATACAGGCTTCTTATGAAACCTGCATTGATCATGAACTCATTGAACTTCTTGTTCCACTGCCTTAGACTTTGCTTCAAATCATAAAGTGATTTCCTGAGAAAACAGACCTTCTCTTCATTTCCTGGAATCACAAGGCCCTCAGGTTGCTTCATGTATATTCTCTTAATGAGATCACTGATAGGGATGACCCGGTTACTTCGGGCCGGGTTAATCCTGAGCCCACTTACCAGCTCAGCGAACACGCCAGCAAGCGCGAAGGCCCAGGCCCAACAGGCCCAGCAACACGCATTCGGTTTAGCGAATCAAATCTGTTCCGTGAATCAAGGCCCATGATCTTTTCCCAACTGCCATGCAGATTTGGTGGGCAAGATTATAGAGATTTAGTTAGGGTTTGGGTTTAGTAGTATAAATAGATGAAAAGAACTCTGAATTAGGGTTCGCACTTTGCTTTCTATAATACGCACTGTAAACTCAACATTCGAGTAAAAGAAACACCTCGGCGATTGCCGTTTTCTCCCCGTGGACGTAGATCTCCGGATCGAACCACGTAAATTCTGTGTTTTTACATTCTGTTCTTGTTGATTACTGTTCGATTGGGTGGTTACCGGATTGCGCTTTATCAAATTGGCGCCGTCTGTGGGAACGACAAGGTAGTATTTTGTAATATCATTGCCTTTCGAAATCATGGTGACAACTCGTCAGAATCAATCTCGCCAAGGAGATCAACCTAACCAAGACCCACCCGTGGATCAAGTTTTGCCGCCGAGGCACTTGCCGGCGGGGAGTACGTCCAATCATCAGGGTAATCAAAACCCTCCACCCCCTCAAGATCAGCAAGACCCTAATATTGCTGCTGCTCAACCACCGGTGAACGTTCAAATCACCCCAGAACTGCTCCAAGATTTCTTACAAGAGCATGCACATGTTCTTCAAGATTGGGCAATTAATCGCCTACGCCCAGCGGAGCCTGCCGCAGGACCTGTTAGCCACGATGATAATCCTGTGGTGCCTCCACCCCGCCTGCGCGGCCAACGGGAACCGGGGTACCGCGGGCGTCAGGATCGACGACGGGAACGACCTAGTTCTTCCGAGGACCTTGGGAGTTCAAATGGATCACGACCTCGCAATGAGGAACCAACTGATGTGGATCGCCGTCGTCCACTTAATGCGGCTAAAAGAGTGCGCTACGCTGATTCTCATGCTCAGGATCTCCAAGAGTATGAGCGAGTTCAACGCAACATTGAACTGGATAGAATCCTGGGCCTTGATGCCAATGGAGAGATCATCACGCCGTTCTCCTCAGAAATCATGGCCATCACCCTTCCCGAAGGGTTCAAACGGCCAGCTATACCACCTTACAATGGCACTGGAGATCCGGCCAATTTTCTTGGCGCTTTTAGGCACAACATGCTTAGTCATGATAACATCACATCCCTTCAGTACTGCAGGATTTTCCCGGAGTACTTACAGGATGAAGCTCGGGTCTGGTTTGATTCTCTCCCGCGAGACAGCATATCCTCTTTCAGAGAACTCGCCGAGCACTTTTGGGCGCGGTTCGAAGCCCGGGCGAAGCCCATGGCCACTCTGGCCGACGTCATGAATATGGAGCAACGGGACGGTGAAACCGTTACCCAATTTCTGGACCGTTTCACAGCGGTAAGCCTCAAGGTGGGAAATTGCCCCGACGATGTGGCCATCAACGCCTTTATGAATGGACTCCGCCCTGGAGCACTCTACACCGAGTTAGCTCGGAACACCCCGGTCACAACTCGAGCACTGTTCAAAACAGTGTGCAAATTTGCTAAGGCCGAGGAGCAGACTCGGCAGAAGCGTGAGAAGCACGCAATCAAGCGACAGGCCGACAAAGCACAAACTAGGCCTAGTACGCGAACTAGCGCATTTTCACGCTTGACACCGGGGCGTTCAGAATCCCGAAGTGCAATTCCGCAATTGACTCCACTGACGAAGTCACGGGCTGAAATTCATTCACTCCACAAAAACGATTTCCGACCTTGTCCGCGGATGACAGCGCCTCCTGAAAAGAGGAACCGTGGAAAGTGGTGCGCGTACCACCGAGATCACGGACATGAGACAGAGGAGTGCCGAGAACTCGGCAAGGAGATTGAGGAATGCCTCAAGAAAGGGTTTTTGCGGCAATACGTTGCGCGAACCGGAGACCAACCTCGGGCAAACCACAATGGGGGCTCGTCTCATCACCGCGGAGGTTACCATGATCGAGATACTCAACAAAATCGGCCACATTGGCAGAATAACCGGCAGGGGCCCAATAACTACGCACGACAAGATTCTGGCAATCGCCAGCCGCCACGTCTCCCACTTCCGCCTCCTCCTCCGGGAGGACCCGGGGACAACGCACCCCCTCACGTGATAAACGTGATATATGGAGCCCTACCCACCGGGGCTTCACGACATGCCTTAAAGGCAGAGGCTCGACGTCCTCCTCCCGAGGAGCCACGTCACAAACGCCTCCATCAGTCCGAGACTGTCAGCTTCACGGATAGGGATCCGGTTCCAGAGATAACACCCCACACTGACGCTATTGTCATCGACATGACTGTAGCTAATATAACAGTACGGCGGGTCTTCGTGGACAATGGTGCTGCAGTAAGCATTATATTTGCGGACTGTTTCGAGAGGATGGGGATCTCCCGAGATCAACTTCGACCGGCCCCCGGGCCACTACAGACTTTCACTCAGGGTGAAGTCCGGCCGGAAGGTATCATCACTCTCCCAGCGTCTTTGGGGACTTATCCGAAGATAAAAACTATCTTCGTGGACTTTTATGTGGTGAATTCTCCATCACCATATAACATGATATTGGGCCGAGACTGGCTCACCCCGGCAAAGGCCATATGCTCCACGTATCACCTCGCGCTCAAGTTTCCTACTTCGCATGGTGAGGTGGCTATCCGCGGAAGTCAAAGGGTCTCAAAGGAGTGTATGTACGTAGCACTAAAAAAGACTGCTAAGGTCCCTCCCAAACAGCAGCTTCAGGTAACATCACAGGTTCTAGAACCTCGGGACCGTACCCCATTGGGGGATGCCACTGCTCAAATCCCGCTAGATCCGTCTAAGCCGGAGCAGACAGTAACAGTAGGGGCCGTGGACGTGCCATGGCTACATCAGGCCATTATTCAGACCCTGCGAGAATATTCCGATGTTTTCGCATGGTCTCCTCTGGACATGCCCGGGGTCTCTCCCGAGGTGATTACCCACAAGCTGAACATCGATCCTAGTGTCAAGCCAATCCAACAGAAGCAGAGGAAATTCGCTCCGGAGCGAAATGAAGCCATTCGAGTTGAGGTGAAACAACTCCTAGATGCGGACATCTTGTTCGAGGTATTCTACCCCTCCTGGTTGTCCAATCCAGTAATGGTAACAAAAAGCAGTGGGGCATGGTGGATGTGTGTTGATTTTTCCGATCTCAATAAGCACTGTCCGAAGGACTGCTATCCTCTGCCCTCCATCGATCAAAAGGCCGAAGCCATTACGGGGTACGTGGCACTTTGTTTCTTAGATCTGTACAAAGGCTATCATCAGATCTTTATGGATCCACAAGATGCTATCAAAACGGCGTTTATCACTGCCTTTGGGTGCTACGCTTTCAAGAAACTGCCCTTCGGGCTCAAGAATGCTGGAGCCACCTAGCAGCGTCTAATGGACTTTGTCTTCCACGACCAGATAGGTCGCAATGTTGAGGTTTACGTCGATGACTTGGTCATCAAAAGCTCCTCCCATCCTTCATGTGTGCAGGATATCGCCGAAACATTGCGCACCCTGCGACGCTATAACTTGCGACTCAATCCGGCAAAATGCACCTTCGGTGTTGGCTCTGGGAAGTTCCTCGGATACATGGTTTCACAAAACGGCTTGCAAGCCAATCCAGCTAAACTCCGTGATGTATTAGATTTGCAGCCCCCAAAAACATTCAGGGAAGTTCAACGCCTTACAGGTGGCCTAGCGGCCTTAAACAGATTCTTATCGAAGGCAGCGGAGCGCCAGCTCCCATTTTTCAAGATCCTGAGGCAAGCGAAGTCCTTTGAGTGGACTCCAGAGTGTACCGAGGCTTTTGAAGCCTTGAAACGTCATATACAGCAGCTGCCTACTTTGTCAGTTCCTCTCCCCGGAGAGCCGCTGTACTTATATCTGGCATCCGCCGAAGAAGCTGTCAGCGCCGCTCTTGTGCGCGAAGTGGAGGGGGTTCAACATCCCGTATATTTTGCAAGCCGGGTGCTCCATGGGGCCGAGACGCGATATTCCGAACTTGAAAAAACCGCTTTGGCCCTTGTTATGGCAGCTCGGCGTCTTCGGCCATACTTCCAGGGACGTGAAATACGAGTCCTGACCAATCACCCTATACGCCAGATCCTTGTGAAACCCGAGGTGTCCGGGCGCCTCGCCAAGTGGGCAATTGAGTTAGGTGAGTATGATATTCAGTTCCTCCCCCGCCGAGCAATTAAAGGTCAAGCACTTGCCGACTTCCTAGCCGAAACCCCGACAGACAATCATGAGTCCCCCGCAGACAATGATACAACGCACCGCGTCACACTCACTCCTTCACCACGGATGTGGCAACTATTTGTGGATGGAGCATCCACAGTCCGAGGAAGTGGTGCCGGGCTGCTTCTCATCGACCCCGAGGAGGTCGAGGTCAAATATGTCATCCGATTCAAATTTAAGGTGACTAACAATGTAGCGGAATACGAGGCAGTCCTCGCCGGGCTCCGGCTCGCTCAATCTTTAGGTGTTCGTCACTTAGAGCTCTTCACGGACTCCGAGATCGTGTCTAAGCAAATTCAGGGGACTTATGTCGCCAAAGAAGAAACAATGGTCAGGTATCGCGCTCTAGCACTCAAATTCATATCAACTTTTGATACAGTTATTTTCCGGAAAATCCCGCGTGCTCAAAATTCCAGGGCAGACACACTCAGCAAGTTGGCCTCCGCGGTCCAAACTAATATATCTCCGGATATCAAGGTTGAAGACCTCTCCCATCCAGCAATTCATGAGGCTATAGTTTCGGTACTGACCGACAGTGATCCGAACTGGATGACTCCGATCATTCAGTATCTCCAAGATGGGATTCTGCCCACTGACAAGCTACGAGCTCGGCAAGTTGTGCTCAAAGCCCCCAAATACTCCCTTCATAATGGAGTTCTATATCGACAATCGTACCTACAACCGAATCTTCGGTGCCTCGCCCCTGCCGAGGCCATTCAAGTTCTACGGGAGGTTCATGAAGGGGCCTGTGCAAGCCATATCGGTTCCCGGACTTTAGCAAAAAAAGTTCTCCGTTGGGGATACTATTGGCCTACCCTATTCAACGATGCTCACGACTTAGTGACTAGATGCAGCAAGTGTCAGCTACACTCCAGGGTGAAGCATTTGCCACAGACCGAGCTCACCGGAATCCAAGGTGCATGGCCGTTCATCCAATGGGGCATTGATATTGTTGGGCCTTTCCCTGTCGCTCCGGGAGGGTTGAAATTCCTGGTCGTCGCCGTAGACTACTTCACTAAGTGGGTCGAGGCCGAACCACTTACGGCTATCACCGGACAGAACATTTTAAAGTTTGTGTGGCGCAATATTGTTTGTCGCTTCGGCATCCCGAGCACTATCATCTCGGACAACGGTAAACAGTTTGCCAACGATCCATTCCGCCCATGGTGTGAAGAACTCCACATCAAACAGATTTTCACTTCGGTGGCTCACCCTCAAGCAAACGGGCAGGTTGAGGTCACCAACCGGACCCTTCTCACGGGAATAAAAAAGCGCCTGGATAATGCCAAAGGTCTCTGGGCTGAGAACCTTCCACAAGTCTTATGGGCTATTCGTACAACGCCGCACACCTCCACCGGGGAGACTCCTTACAGCCTTACTTACGGCTCCGAAGCCGTTATCCCCGCTGAGATCAGTGTGCCAAGTCCTCGCCTCCTCACATTAGTTCCGGATGATAATGACGAGGCTCTTCGCGCAAATCTGGATGAGCTCGAGAATCGCCGAGAACAATCGTTCATTCAGCAGGCTAAGTACAAACAGCGAGCTGCTCAGTATTACAACCTCCGGGTTCGAGGTACACAGTTCAATGTCGGGGACTTAGTCCTTCGGCTCAACTCGGCCAGCAAAGCTGCCCCTGAGGGCAAACTACATGCTTCTTGGGAAGGCCCTTACGAGTCGTTGCTGTACGTGACTCTGGATCCTATCAGCTTGAACATATCAACGGGACCCCGATCCCCCGAAGTTGGCACGTCACAAATTTGAGGCGATTCTATCTGTGAAGGCCACATCGCAAGTACTATCTTTCCTTTAATTCCCTTTATAGTTGTTATTTCACTTTGTACTTTTGAGTTAGCTCCGGCATTTATCATTGAATAAAATTTCTTGCTTGCGTAACTTACTGTGTTAATTCTTTACGTTACGGGGACGCCCTAACACTATCGTACTATTATTATTAGTCTCCGGACAATCAAACCTCTCTCTCTCGGTCCGTCCGAGGAGGTTTGCAATTTAGTCCCCGGACTCACATCACTTTCTCGTCTGTTTAACCGGAGAAACGCTTACTCCCGCCTGATCCGTCCGGGGAGGAATTTCACTCCCGCCTGATCCGTCCGGGGAGATAGGATTTATCCAAACCGTGTTCCCGAACACCTACTTAAAACAGTTAACAAATTTTCTATCACGTTCCCGAACACCCGATTAAAGTAATTTGTAACAAGTTATCTTCGTTACTCCAGTTTGTACACGTTACAACAGTTTTATTATCAACTTCTGAATATTCAAATCAAATGGTTTTTTACATAAGACTCCAACAGGAAAAAAAAAAAAAAAAACAACAACAAGGCAACAAACCAAAGCTACTGTCTATGGCCCCCGAGCCAATATTGCGCGCTCCGGTGCTGGGACCCGCTCCTCGGTCTGTGTTGGGTCCTCCGGGATCTTGAAGATCCTTGACCTCGGGCTCCGGCTCTGTTACCCTCTCGGGCTCTGGCTCGGTCATCCCTTTGAGGTTCCCTTCGCCGAGGACTTTCTCTAGGCGCTGGCCTAGGAGCTTCATCTCTGGTCCGCTCTCGGCTGGTTTGTTGTGACGCGGACCTCGGGGTTTGAGCCCATTGCTCAGGGTCCCATTCCTCCGGGACCATCACCTCAATCTCTTGAGCCAGCTCATCGACTACCTCTTCGGCAATCGTCACGGGCTCCTCTTCAGTTATAGTCACCGGAGCTGGCTCTCGGATGACTATGCCTTTGCTCTGCTCAGAGGGCTTCTTCTTGCCTTTGGTCTTCTTTTCCTTCCGAGGAGCTTTTTGCGTACTTCGGTCCTGGCTTGTGCTCGCAATGAACTCTTTAGCAGAGGGCCTCCGCCTGATTCGGCCCCTTCAGCCCTTCATACATACTGAGCAGCAGTTCCAGGACTTCTCTTTTCCTCACGAGTTCCGCGGACTCTACCGAGCTCCTCGACATCAATGCCGCAATGTCACTCTGGATTTCAACAGTCCGCTCTTCTACTTCTTCAAAAGTTAGAAGCCCAAAGTCGGATAGAATCCGCTCATACTCCTTATGATGAACGCGGACGCGGCTCATCTCGGCGGCTGTGGTTCGATACTGCATCTCGAAGTCTTTGGCTCTTTCATTGGCCTCAACCACCTTCCTCTCCGCCGAGGCTATCTGCTTCTTCAACTTAGGCACCACGTGCATCTCCAAACGATTCTTCTCTCCGCGGAACCACTCGAGTGATCCCATTAACTTCTTTATTGTCTTGTGCAGCTCCGCGGTGTTCTAGACAGATGATAAGAGTCAACCAGAACGATTACTCTCAAACATATTAGAGTTGAATACAGTTCGGCAACAAACATAATGGATCGCGTAAATAAACAGATGACGAGAGTCCAAGAAGAAGGAATTGTATTTCAAATTGCAAGAGTACAATTGTTCAATTACATCATCCCTAACATTTCTACAAATTTACAAGTTTAAATTTGTGGGGATCTACTGACCTCCCGCTCAATTGCCTCAGTCTCTTCGGGCAACTCTTCTCGCTGGCCCTCAGACACTTCAGCGTTTCCCTCTTCGGCTGCTACGACGGCCTCGGCTTCAGCAGGGCCTTCGACTTCCATTGGTGGGAGGGGCTCGGTGTTTTGGGGGGCTGGGACCAGTTCACCCCTGCAGAAGGCCAGGAATTCAGCGTCCTGGTCCACTTCGCAGCTCGCAACTTCTGCGGCAGTTAGGAGCTGTCTCTTCTCCCCGAGCGCGTTCACCAAGGGCCACTCCGGCAGTTCCGCTAGAGAGGCGTAATAGGCCTTTTCCACCTCGGCCGCTGCCTCAGGGTCATACCCGAATTCTGGACGAGTAATGTCCACCTCCGGGTACGCCTCCTTTACCTCCTCCAGCACCATGGCTCGGGTGGCTTTATCCCCTATTGCCACGAACTTCGTCTGAAAGTCGAGGAAGGTCGTGGTCTTGAACAGCTTATCAGCGAAGGCCCTCAGCAAAGCCCCCTGCCCTCCAATCACGGCTGCTTCCCTCGCCTCCATCTCCGCCCGCAGCTGCATCAGCTCACCTCGGAGGCCATGATTTTCCGTCTCCACACGGCGCAAACGCGCGATTTCGGACTCCACCAAGGCAGCCCTCTTGCGTGCCTGGGTCAAGTCATACGCCAGTTTGTCATTTCGCGCGCGAAGATCCCGCGCCGTCGCGGCTAGCCCTTCCTTGGCTTCTACTTCGCTCTTCAGGCCGACCTCTATAATCCCTTTGGCCAGCCGAAGAATCTTCTCGGCATCCGTGCTGTCAAACCCCAGCATACTGGGGATCGCCTGCTCTCCCTGGATAAGTTAAACACAACGCGGCACATGGATTAGACCTCGGTTATACACCTCGCGTAAGTTCACGTAATGAGCAGCGTTTTTGAGTGTTACCTGCGAGCTCTCCCCCGTCCGGGGCCTCTTGGATGGGGCCTGTGGCGTCCCAGTAGGCTCCGGCCTCTTCTTTGACAACGCCGGAGACCCCGCCGGCGTCACTCTTTCCTCCGACCCCGTCGACGGACGCGCACCGGTTGGTATCTTCCCCCGGGAAGATACTTCCGCGGCTTTCCCCTTCTTCTTGGCCGCTTCAGTCTTGGCGGGGCTCCCCGATGCCGGTTGCTTTCCGAAGCGTCCCACTGCATATATATCAATGGTTAATTCTGCGCAAAACAGTAAACTTAAATAACAGGACACAAGAACTCCTACCCTATTCGGCATCTCCGTTTCCTGAATAATATGGGCTAAGCCCAGCCTTCTCCAGTTCCTCCTCGGAACAAAGGGTTTGGAAAGTCCCCACTTGTCGGAACGTGTGCTTCACCTCGGCCCCCGGGCTCTCCACGGGGGCAGTATCCAGCACCTCGTCACTCCTCCACTTCGGAAGAGCTATCTTATTCCTAACAAAGATGAACTTCTCTTTCCAACCCTCTACTTTGCTCGGGTTTTGGACCTTAAACCCTCCTCGGGCGCGGGGACTAAAAGAATACCACCCCTTAGACTTCCCGAAGTTCTTCAGCTGGTAGAAAAACCTAAAAAGCTCTACAGTTGGCTCTATTCCGGCCTGCTTACTAACTACAGTGAATCCTACCAACTGCCTCACCGCGTTCGGCGCTAACTGGCAGAGGGCAATGCCGTAGTATCTTAACAACTCTACGACTATGCCCCACAGCGGCAATCTCAATCCTACTCTAAGGGGGTCAATATATACGGTCATAAACCCCTGCGGTGGGCAACAGGCCCTATCCTCGGGGGCAGGAATTATGTAATCAAGGTCGAAAGGAAGATAAAATGATGGGAGTTCCCTCTCAAGTTGCCCCCGCGACATCCGTAACCCTATGGAGGATACCTCAAGATCCACCGCCGGGCATTCATAAAACGATACCATCATGGTATTACACTCTAAACCATCGACTCTGTCTATGGTTCTAATCACATCCTTCTCCGGAATGATATATGATAGGGGGGGATATCTAACGGTTTATCCGAACCTCCTACTATTTTGATCGAGGCCGAAGATGGGGCAGAAGATGAAGAAGATGAAGAGGATGACATACTTACTTGATTTGAATTCGAAAGGATGGATTTGAGAAATTTTTGATCTCTGATGAATCACAAACGCAAAGTTCCTCTTTTTCCCGCTTTCTATAACAGATGAATCACAATGGAGAAGATGAAAAGTTACTGTGCAGTTATTCCTAATATAAATGCAAAAAACCGACGGCTCTGATGCAGCCTATTCAAATACAGTGATGGAGATTCATGCGTGCTCTTCACGCGCTTTACAATTACCGAGGCGCGTGGGGAACAGCTGTCTTGGAACTCGCAGAGCGTGTCACTTCACGTCTCTCTCTCTCATTATGGCGCCGCCAATCACATCAGCCTCACCCTTCTTCAAGAAGATTCAAGATACACTCCGGTGTACTTTCCACCTCGGCCATACTACCACACTCCGGTGCCCCTACCATTTCGGCCAAACTACTCACTCCGGTGTACCTTCCACCTCGGCCAGACTGTAATATACTTACAACGCGTTTTTCGCTTCTGGGAAATTCGATATCTCATTATAGGTCCCAAACACCTCGGCCCAACTCGGTACTGCGTCCATTGACTGCTCCGCAAAGTCCCAGGGACGCGGACACACTCCGTCACGCATAAACACTTCGGCCTGCCAGTGACCCCGGTCTTCTTGCTTACAGTTCCACCCCGGTGACAACCGAAGCTCCTACCTCGCTTCGGCTGGGGGGGGGGGGGCATCTGATAGGGATGACCCGGTTACTTCGGGCCGGGTTAATCCTGAGCCCACTTACCAGCTCAGCGAACACGCCAGCAAGCGCGAAGGCCTAGGCCCAACAGGCCCAGCAACACGCATTCGGTTCAGCGAATCAAATCTGTTCCGTGAATCAAGGCCCATGATCTTTTCCCAACTGCCATGCAGATTTGGTGGGCAAGATTATAGGGATTTAGTTAGGGTTTGGGTTTAGTAGTATAAATAGATGAAAAGAACTCTGAATTAGGGTTCGCACTTTGCTTTCTATAATACGCACTGTAAACTCAACATTCGAGTAAAAGAAACACCTCGGCGATTGCCGTTTTCTCCCCGTGGACGTAGATCTCCGGATCGAACCACGTAAATTCTGTGTTTTTACATTCTGTTCTTGTTGATTACTATTCGATTGGGTGGTTACCGGATTGCGCATTATCAATCACCATGCAGGAATGCTGTCTTAACATCTAACTGCTGTAGTTCCATGTCTTCTTGTGTAACTTTTGATAAAAGTAGTCTGATAGAGCAATGCTTCACAACAGGAGAAAATACCTCATCATAATCAATGCCTTCCCTTTGTGTAAAGCCCCTTGCCACAAGTCTTGCCTTGTATCTGATTCTATCAGCCTTTCCAGCCTCCACCTTCTTCTTGTAGATCTACTTTGAGCTGACTAACTTCTGCCCCTTTGGTTTGTCTACAAGTTTCCAGGTTTGGTTTCTCTCCAGGGATTCCATTTCTTCCATCATGGCCCCTATCCAATGTTCACTTTCACTGCAATTGATTGCTTCCTTGAAACTGCTTGGCTCTTGAAACTCAAGGTCTTTAGCTACACTTAATGCCATAGTAAACACTGCCAGCTTGTCCATAGAAATCAGGTCTGTGGATTTGCCTCCTTGGTCTATCTCTACCAATACTATAAGTTCTGAGATTTGAAATCTCAGGTTGGTCTTCATCCTCTTCTGATGAACTGTCATTACCTGGTTGAGTTTGAACATTGTTCTCTAGTGATTTCTCTTCATCAGTAGGCTCCATCTGAATGGAAATTCTTTCAGATTCTATAGCACCATCAGCCTCTTCTTGACTTCCAGTAGAGTTGTATCCCATCACAGCCTCATTGAATCTCACATCTCTACTTATCAAGAGTTTCTGGTTTCCTTGTTCCAAGCACCATAACCTGTAGCCATTGATACCCTCAGGGTATCCTAAGAATACACACCTCTGTGCCCTTGCATCAAGCTTGTCTTGCCTGATGTAAGCATAAGCCAAACAACCAAACACTCTCAAGTCATCATAGTTTGGTAGCTTTCCACTCCAAACCTCTTCTGGAGTCTTAAATCCTAGAGTTGATGATGGTGATCTATTTATCAAATAACATGTTGTGTTCATTGTTTCTCCCCAGAAAGATTTGGGTAATCCAGCATCAATCAGCATACATCTAACTCTCTCAAGCACAGTCCTGTTAAACGTTTTAGCAACACCATTTTGTTGAGGGTTCATTGGGACAGTTCTGTGCCTTATGATGCCCTTATCTTCACAAAACATTGTGAACTCAGTAGATAGATATTCCAAGCCATTATCAGTCCTAAGATGTTTCAACTTCTTCCCTCTTAGATTCTCCACCTGGCTCAACTGTGTTTTAAACTTAAGGAATGCATCACTCTTGTTCCTTCAGACATATACCCATATTTTTCTACTGTAATCATCAATGATGGACAAGAAATACCTTCCTCCTCCAAGTGGTTCTTGAGTAGAATGAACCCCTTTAGCATAAGGCAGCTTCTTTGCCTTTCCTTAAGCACATTTGTCACTGAACTCAAGTGTTTGATTCCCTATTTCACCAATTATACCCCTCTTGGACAGCTCCTTCAACCCTCTCTCTCCAATATGACCCAGCCTTTTATGCCACTTCATGAAATCGTCTCTACTTATCACATATTCAACACAACCTATCATAGGAGAACCAATCAAGATAAACAGGCCATTGTGTTGCCTTCCCTTGATTACCAGCTTGTTGTGTTCAGCGATATGAAGATACCCATCTGTGCTGTTAAACTGACACTCACTTGCCACAAGAGAGCCAAGAGATAGGAGATTTCTCTTAAGACCAGGAACATACCTCACTTTTGAAATGGTTCTGATGACTCCATCATACATCTTGATCTGAATTGATCCTGGGCCTTCAACTCTGCATGAGTGGTCATTTCCCAGTAGCACACATCCACCATCTTCTTTCTTTAAGTCTTTGAACCAAGATTCATTTGGGCACATGTGGAATGAACAACCTGTATCAAGAACCCATTCCTTTTCCATCTTTGTATCTGTGATGTTTAGAACTTCAGGAGCATCATCTTGATGTTCAGTCACAGCCACTTCTGCCCTTTGATTGTCCTGCTTCTTCTTCTTTTGTGGACAATCCTTCTTCAAGTGTCCAGTTTGCTTGCACTTGAAGCACTTTCTATTCTCAACCCAGTCTCCAGTCTTCTTTGAATTCTGAGTTCCAGCCTTGTTATCCTTGGATCCCTGGGACTTCTTCTTTTGATTGTTCTTCTTGAACTTTATGTTCAAGCCTTCTCCAGCCTGTGTAGAACCCTTATCTCCCTGAGTTTGAAAACACTTTGTCTTCAAAGCTGAGAGTATAGACTCATAACTGACCTTTCCATCCCTCCCAAACATCAATGCATCCTTGAAGCTTTCCGTGGACTTTGGAAGAACATTCAACACCATCAAAGCCTTGTCATCATCCTCCAAGTTCACACCCAAGTCTTCTAGTTCTTCAATTATCTTGACAAATTCATCAAGTTGATCAGAAATGGCCTTATCATTAGTAATCTTAAAAGACATCAATTTCTGCTTCAGAAACAATTTATTTGATATTGACTTGGATTGATAAAGTTCTTCCAATTTTCCCCATGCCTCTACTGCATTCTTGCACCTTGATACCTCCCTCAAAGGTTTATCACCCAAACATAGAAATATCAGGCTCAGAGCCTTCTTATCCACTTCTGAGAACTTTGGTTTCTCAGCATCAGACCATTGATCACCGGGGAGGAGTGCAGAATCTAAACCATTTCGAACCAACACTGCATTCATCTTGATTTCCCAAAGTGAGAAGTCATTCTTACCTGAAAACTTCTCCACATCCATCTTAACTCCAGCCATTCTCCTTAACTCTTTGTGTGTGTGAGCAAGTTTCCCACAGACGGCGCTACTTGTTATGAAACAAGTTCTTCTCACACACAAACAATAGACAAACAACAAAGAATGAAAAACAACAAGAAATTCGGCCACAAGAAACCGAACAACGAACAGGAATAGAAAATGATGAACACAGGGATTTAACGTGGTTCGATCAGTGTGATCTATATCCATGGAGGTTCAATACACCTCAATTCACTCCACTTATCAATCAATTACAAGAATTAATCCAGAAAAATAGAAACCCCAATTCACAAACCGAATTGAGCTTAAGAACCCTAGCTATCTAATTCTCTTGATTGAGTAATGTTTACAGAGGGAAAGAAATGTGAATCAACTCGCATCTTCAAGTGGTTTCAATGTATATAAAGGACGGAGCTCGAATCAGAGAGTAGAAGTAGGTGTAACCAATTTTGTCTTCAACTGCACAAAACTGTTTCAGTGGGCTTTCCACAACAGTTTTACATGCAACGGTTTTAATCCGTTGCAAACGACAGATATAACCAGCTTGACTCCGGTTTCCATTTTAACCTCTTTAATATATCCGGTTCTCTAACCCGGTTCTTCACATTCTAAACCCGGTTCTGGATTCCTCAAATCCTCTACTACAATCCATGATCACTTGATGATGTTGAACTGATGTCTACACTCTTAGCTCGTGCTCTTGTAACTGGTCCAATTGGAACTTGAACGGGATCTTGTGGATCCGTATCGTGATTTGGATCATTCCCCTCCTCTTGAATAGGATTTGTCACCTACATCAAAAGGACTTAAATCAGTAATATTAAAAGTAGCACTCACTATATACTCACCTGACAAGTCCAACTTGTAAGCATTATCATTAATGCGCTCCAAGACTTGAAAATAACCATCTCCTCATGGAAGAAATTCGGACATTCTTTGAGCTGGAAATCTCTTTTTTCGCACATGCAACCAAACTCAATCTCCGGGTGCAAAAACCAACTTATACCTCCCTTTGTTAGTTTTTTAGCGTGTTTTTCGGTTTTATGCTCAATATTCATCTTTTCTTTCTCATGGATCAACTTGACAAAATCAGCTTTCTTTTTTCCATCTAAATTCACATTCTCACTCACAGGTAAAGGCGTTAAATTCAATGTAGTTAAAGGATTAAAACCATAAAAAAATTTAAATGGTGAGTACTTAGTAGCAGAATGAACATTTTGATTATAAGCAAACTCGACATGCGGCAAATATTCTTCCCAACTTTTGATGTTCTTTTTAATGATTGCCCTTAACAAAGCAGACAAAGTTCTATTTACCACTTCAGTTTGAACAACAATTTATGGATGAAAAGCAGTAGAAAACAAAAGTTTAGTACCTAACTTACACCACAAAGTCTTCAAAAAATAGCTTAAGAACATAACATCTCTATCAGAAACAATTGTTCTAGGCGCGCCATGCAAATTTAACAACTTCACGAAAGAACGAATCAGAAACATGTGAAGCATCATTAGTTTTATGACATGGAATAAAATGTGCCATTTTAGAAAACCTATCAACAACAACAAAGATAGAATCATTCCCACTCTTACTCCTTGGCAGTCCCATCACAAAATCTGTGGAAATATCTATCCAAGGTGTACTAGGAATAGGTAAAGGGGTGTAAAACCCATTGGGCTTGCCTACATGTAACCCATCAACCACAAATTCTTTCAACATCACGTTTCATGTGCGGCCAATAAAAGTGTTCTTGTCAAACAACTAAAGTCTTAGCAACTCCAAAATGCCCCATAAATACCTACCATGAGATTCAAGCATTAAAGATTCTCTCAAAGAACAATTAGGCACACATAACTTGATATTCGTCACCAAAATCATTATCATCAGCATATAAATCCTTAATAAGTTCAAAACCATTTGCATCAAGAGTAGAAAATAATGCATAGCTTCGAGAAAGTGCATCAGCAACAACATTATCTTTACCTTGCTTGTAACAAATGACGTATGGAAACGTCTTAATGAACTCTATCCAACGTGCATGCCTCCCGTTAAGCTTATTTTGCCCCTTCAAGTACTTAAATGACTCATGGTTAGTATGAATCACAAACTCTTTAGGCCATAAATAGTGTTGCCATGTTTCTAAAGCTCGAACCAATGCATACAAATCCTTGTCATACGTTGGATAACTCAAGGTTGCTCTATTTAGCTTCTCGCTGAAATAGTCTATCGGTCGTCCTTCTTCCATAAGAACAACACCAATACCAACACATGACACATCACACTCAATTTCGAATGATTTACCAAAGTTAGGTAAAGATAACAAGGGGGCTTTTATACGCTTCTCTTTAAGAGTTTGAAAATCGTTTCTTGTTCCTCCCCCAACTAAACCCAATTTTCTTCTTGACCACTTCAGTAAGCAGTACAACAATGCTACTAAAGTGTGGCACAAACCTCCGATAAAAAATTGCAAGCCCATGGAAGCTTCTTACTTCACTCACGTGTGTAGGACTTAGCCACTCCTTTATTGCACGGATTTTATCCTCATCATCTGTATACGCTGCGACTTACAACAAATTCCAAGACATTCAAGCTTATTTGTGCAAAAGGTACACTTCTTCACATTAGCAAACAACTTTTCTTTCCTATGCACATCCAAAACAGATTTCAAATACACTACATGTTCATCCAAGTTTTTGCTATAAATTAGAATATCATCAAAGTAAACAACAAACATCTGCCTATATATGCATGCAAAACATATTCATAAGTTGCATAAAGGTACTAGGAGCATTAGTTAAACCAAAAGATATAACTAACCATTTATACAATGTTTCGTTTTAAAAGCAGTTTTTCACTCATCTCCCTTCTTTCATTCTAATTTGATGATAACCAATTTTTAAATCAATTTTAGAAAGCACACGAGAAACATGAAACTCATCTAACATATCATCTAAACGAGGTAAAAATGGCGATACTGTACATTGATATTATTGATGGCTCGACAATCAACACACATTCTCCATGTTTTATCCTTCTTGGGAACAAGTAGAACCGGAACAACACATGGACTCATGCTCTCCCTCACATGACCCTTTTCCATCAGCTCCGTCACTTGACATTGCAATTTCTTTGCTCCTCGGGATTGCTCCTATAAGCTGGTCGGCTTGGAATTTTTTCTCCAAGAATGAAATCAATTTGATGTTCAATCCCACGAATTGGAGGTAAACCATGTGGTGTTTCCTCGGGAAATAAATCTTCATAATCCTACAAAAGAGAAACAACAGAACTAGGCAAAGAAGAATCAAGTTTGTTAGTGTTCAACAATGCCTCTTTGTACAAAAGTACAATCATTGTCTATTTTGAAAGTAAAGCTTGCTTGATCTCACTTTCACTTGCATAGAAATTGTTTTATGCTCTCTCTATCTTTCCCTAATTGTCCGATTATTTCTAACTTTTTCCCTCGGTCTCACTCTATCTTTTACTCTCACTGGCTGAATTTTTTGTCTTTTTTATCAGCCTCTCTCTTTTTATGTTCAGTCTCCTTTTGCAACTTCACTTGATCTTCATATACTTGTTGCGGGGTCAATGATGCAAGAGTGATTGTCCGTCGATTGAGTACAAAAGAATACTAGTTTGTAAATTTATCATTATTTGTACGCCTATAAAATTGACATAACGTCCTAACAAGATATGGCCAGCTTGCTTTGGTACTACGTCGCAGAATACTTCACCTTCGTACTTGCCAATTCGAAAAGCCACCACCACCTGGTTGTTCACCCTTATTTCATTAATATCATTCAACCATTACAATTTGTACGACTTAGGGTGGTTCAAAACGGGAAGTCCCAACTTCTCTACCATGACTATGATTGCAACATTAGTATAACTACCAACATCGATAATCATACTACATACCTTATCTTTGATGTAGCACCTTGTGTGAACGATGTCTCTCGCTGCTCCTTCAACTCCTCTCGTTTGCAAGATCAACTCTCTCCTTGCGACTGAAGTAATGGCCTCGGGTGCCCCATATTCTTCCTAAAAAAATTCCTCCGACTCAGGCATATCCTCGTCAGTCTCTTTATTATCAGTCTCAACTTCACCATTATCTTTCAACACCATTACCCTCTTATTTGGACATTGGCGAGATACATGCCCTCTTTCTTGGCACCTGAAACACTTAATATCATGATTTTGAGAATCAGAAGATTCAAAATTACCTTGATAAACAGGTGTACTTGAACCTTGGTTTGGTTTTCTAGAGAATGTATTTGGATGAGGGTTACCCCTTCTCTTGATTTGGTTCTCTATTTTTGTTTCCATATGCACCATATCCTCCAATTCTACGTATTGATGAAAATCCACATCATTATGAATTTCACGATTTAAACTAGCCAAGAACCTCACCACAATAGCTTCTCCATATTCCTCTACATTAGCTCTTATCATGGCTACTTCCATCTCCTTAAAGTACTCTTCAACACTTCGATTTCCTTGCCTTAGATTTCCCAACTTATTATACAACTCTCGATAATAGTAACTTGGAAAAAATGTCCTCCTCATCACTCTTTTCAAGTCCTCCCAAGTTTTAATGGGTGGCTCACGATTTCTTCGCCTATTGGACACCAACTGATCCCACCAAAAAATTGCAAAACCTGAAAATTCAATTGCTGCCAATTTGACTTTCTTAAGCTCGGAGTATTATGGCAGTCAAATACCAACTCCACATTTTTCTCCCACTAAAGATATAATTTAGGATCATTCTTCACTTTAAACGAGGGAATATTCACCTTAATGTTTCTCAAATTCTTGTCTTCATGATACATTCCTCCTTCACGCCATCTATTACTAGCAATAGAAACTCGATCATCAGCATCGTCTCCGTCAAACACATCATAATCATTATGCTCAATCCTTCGAGAAACTCTCTCCCCTATCCACATGAGGAACATCTCGAGGTGGTTCTCTCTGATCCTAGAATATACTTTCTCCATCACTACTTTTAACATCTTGCTCACCTCTTTTGTTAATGCTTGCATGATCAATTTTGTGTCACCCAACATTTCTGAAATAGCTTTATCAGATATATTTGTCAAATGTCTGCTAAGGAGATTAGTAGAAATAAACCTTCACAACACTCCCTTACGTGTTTCATTCGATGATTGAGTTACTCAACACTCGTGTTTCACTTAATTAATAGCTTTTTCAGCAACCCTCTAATATGCTCACAACTCTCTTGCCTTTTCCACTAACAAATACTCTCTCAAGCCCTTTTGAACAAAATAACACTAAGAAAGTCACCAAAAACTAAGACTATGCGATTATCCTTCCAAAGTGGAATTTTGGCGTCAAAGTTTAAACGAAAAAAGGACATTGGGGTGATTTGATTTTCGAATTCGTAGGAACCACATGATCATGGTAAGATCATAAAGTTTTCTTACAGAAATTTTTTCAGATATTTTCTGGACTTCTGCTTCGGGTTTATGTAAGCCTAGAGAATTAGAATTTTTGAAAGATAGAAGAAAATAAAAAGCTGGTAGAGAACCTAGGCTCTGGTGCCAACTGATATGATCCTCGATCAAAATTTAGCGTTGTCACGAGAATTTAAAGCAAAACACATGTACATACGAACGTAACAGATGGATAAATCCTTAATCCCTAATTCAGGAACCCATGAACTTTGGTGTAGAAACCTCAACATGATGCTAGCATGCGAAAGAAGAACATAGAATAACGAAGATGCCATAAATAGAAGGGAAAGTCGTTTGATAAGTCAATAGTTAACGCCATAGAAAGATCTCAGAAATCTAAACTAAAACTAGAGATCTTCTCATAACAGGATCATGAAAGATCTCAGAAATTTAAACTAATTAGGTAACGAACTAAACTTGATCTCCAAGTTTTAAAAAATACTCATTAATATAATACTAATATAATAATATTAATTATTTAATTAATATTCAGCCTTCTTGAAACTCAAGCAAATTAACAGGCCTTAGATCAGCAGGTCCTTCATCTCCGATGGGCCTCGATTGTCTCTTGAGCCCAAACTTCTTGAATTAGTCTATTGAGTACTTATTTAAACCTCTTAGCTCGTGCTCTTGTAACTAGTCCGTTTGGAACTTGAACGGGATCTTGTGGATTCGTATCTAGATTTGCATCAATGCCAAAGACACATAGACCTTTCAGAGGCATGGCGGTGCCGCCAGGTGAAAAATCCTAACATGAGCGAGAGAAGCAACCACGGGAATTAGCGTAAAGATTGAGATAAATTTGATCCTTGGAATTAGTCACAGGATCTTGAGAAGACAACTAATTTACCATCAATTCAGTGTAGGTTTTCATCGTCCAGAGAAAGAGAGAGATGAGAGCCAATAGTTGCCTTAAAAAAAGAAAAGAAAATAAAAATGAACAAGGAGTAGCAAAAAACGTAGCCTCCCTAACTCTCTAGGAAAAAAAAACATGTGGCAATCTAACAAATAACCGCATCTCAAACGAGCTAAAAGCTAAAGTCACAAGTAACCAAATCAGTATAAAACTAGACCAAGACACAAGGGAGCTAAAAGAGTAATGTAACCGGAAAAAGCGCATCAAAGTGTGTCACTTGAACATCATAGAGAGGCATGCATCCACCATAAAAAGTCAAGCAGTAGAGAGCAAGGTAATTAAGTGGCGCTACCAAGTGTGTTGCTAAAATGGCTAAGCAGTCAGGCGTACAACACATGAATTCACGCTTAAGGGACCGAAGTCCCAAATGATTCGCAAAGCATGTTGAGCTCATCCCGAAGAGGGAGAGAGTCACTTGTCTTCGTCAAAACCCACCATTGGCAAAACCCTGCAGGAAAAAACCATTAGTGTAGAAAAGAGTACCAACAAAAAGTGCCAAGTGCACACCCTCAAATCCCATGACCCCATCAACTTCTTCGTTAGTTCGTCAACCTGAACATACACCATAAAAACGAGGGAGGAATAGGTAAATAAGTCAAATGCACAACCCAAAGAGTTATGCAGTGAGGTCAGTGTGTGGATCGTATGACCCCATCAAATTTGCCATCGCCTTTCTGGGCCGTCTGATCAAACTCTTAAGGATCACATACCTTCACCATAAAATATGGGAGGGATTATTGAAGAGAAAAGAAAAATAAGAAAATATTAATGAGCATGAGAAAAATCCATATAGAAATCCCTATAGGCTATGGTAGCCACCGTAAGAGGAGGGGGTTTCCACCAAGTAAAACTAAAGCAGAGCTTGGCATGCATGTCCGCAAGTTAGTTAGCTTCTAGAAAAAATGTGAGAGACCATACACTGTATGGAATCCAAAATGTGAAGCACACAGAGTCAGCATGCTCTAAGACGCCAAGGCAACCCAGTGAGCAGGTGCCAAAAAGTTGAACCAGGTCATATTATATCTCTAGAACTTTTCTTACATCTATTTTAATTTTTCTTGTGCATGTAAGTGTGAGGTGATGTTCAATATCATCAAGTGAGCTATACTTTGTAAAATGGAGTGTTGGGAATGTGGAACCGGAATCAGGAAGTGAAGAACCGGAGGAATGAACCGGGTTTTAGCATCAAGAAGACAAGCTGTTCAGAATAAACCGGGTTCGAGGCAGTTGAAGATAACCGTCGTTTGTGACGGAGCAGTTGCAGAATTGTGACGAAGAAAACTGTCACATTTGTCCGGTAGCTGAGCTCAACTTCTTTCAGTTAGAACTTTCTGTACAGTTGCATTCGAGCTTCAATCCTTATATCATTGTAAAGCTCTCATTGAGGAGAAGATCACTACGTTGAGCAATTTCCCGGTTTCTTAGATTAGAGAGAGTATTTTTAGATTGAGCGTTCGTGCCCTAATTTCTCAACAGAATTGGGCATTTCATTTCTTGAGTGTATTCTCTGTAATTGGTTGAATTTCTTAGTGGATTGGGGTGTGTCTTGCCTCCGTGGATGTAGTTCATCTTGAACGAACCACGTTAAATTGGTGTTTGATCCATTTCTATTTCCTGTTCTGCGCAAGTTCAGTTCGGTTACAACTCTGGCCGAATTGTGTGTTTAAATTCAGATTGTTTTTCTTCGTACATTTCCAGATTCTTAGGAGTTGTGTGTTTCTGAGTTGTTCTTCACTAACAAGTGGCGCCGTCTGTGGGAAATCAACTCTCACAGCTTGAAGAAGGGAAGGAATGGCTGGTATGAAGATGGACTTTGAGAAGTTTACAGGAAGAAATGATTTCACACTGTGGAAGATCAAGATGAATGCAGTATTGGTTCACAATGGCCTTGATCTTGCATTGATACCTCTGGATTCGTGGGAAGAAAGTGAGAAACCCAAGTTTGCATCAGTGGATAAGAAGGCCCTCAGTCTTATCTTTCTGTGTTTGGGTGATAAACCGTTGAGAGAGGTCTCAAGATGCAAGAGTTCCTCAGAAGCATGGAAGAAATTGGAAGATCTGTATCAATCTAAGTCAGTTTCCAACAAGCTGTTCTTGAAGCAGAAGATGTTGGCCTTCAAGATCACTGAAGATAAGGTAATTTCTGATCAACTTGATGAGTTCATTAAGATGGTTGAAGAATTGGAAGACCTGGATGTGAAATTGGAGGAGGATGACAAAGCATTGATGGTGTTAAATATTCTTCCAAAATCCATGGAAAGCTTTAAGGATGCCTTGATGTATGGGAGAGATGAGCAGCTATCTTATGATGGAATAGTAAAGGCTCTGAGGTCTAAATGTTTCCAGACTCAAGGTGATAAAGGCATGGTGAAATCTGGAGAAGGTTTGAATGTTACATTCAAGAAACCTTGGCAAGGCAAGAAGGGACAGAATGCTAAGGATCCCAAGGCAGGAGACTCTAATCCAAAGAAGGGAAATAAATGGGTTGAGAAGAGGAAATGCTTCAAGTGCAAGCAGCCTGGTCACTTGAAGAAGGATTGTCCTAAGAGAAACAAGAAAGGTGGAAATCAAGGGGCAGAAGCTGCTGCCATTGACCATCAAGAAGATCCTCCAGAGGTATTAAATGTTACTGAATCAAGAATGGTAAAGGAATGGGTCTTGGACACAGGCTGCTCCTTTCATATGTGTCCACACCAGTCATGGTTTGATGAACTGAAGAGAGAAGATGGTGGAAATGTTCTCCTGGGAAATGACCAATCATGCAAGGTCAAAGGAGTTGGATCAGTGAGCATAAGGATGTTTGATGGTGTGGTCAGAGTCATCTCAAATGTAAGATATGTTCCTGGCCTTAAAAGAAATCCTCTATCTCTTGGTTCTTTGGTAACTAGTGGGTGTCAGTTTAGCTCAGTAGATGGCTTCTTGCATATCACTAAACATGGAAAAATGGTGATTAAAGGTAGACAGCATAATGGGTTGTTTATCTTGATTGGTTCACCTGTTGTTGGGAGTGTAGATATGGTCTTGAGCAATTCTGAGCTTGTCAAATGGCACAAGAGGCTTGGACACATAGGAGAGAAAGGGTTGAAGGAACTGTCAAGAAGTGGAGTAATTGGAAACATGGGAAATCAAGAACTGGAGTTCTGTGATCAGTGTGCTTTGGGCAAATCCAAGAAGCTGCCCTATGGAAAGGGTGTTCACACAACTCAAGAGCCATTAGATTATGTTCACTCTGACATATGGGGTCCTGCAAGGACAGAGACTCATGGTGGTGCAAGGTATTTCATGTCCTTGATTGATGATTACAGTAGAAAGGGGTGGATCATGTTGATGAAGAATAAGAGTGATGCTTTTCATAACTTGAAAACATGGTTGATTCAACTGGAAAATGTCAAAGGGAAGAAGCTGAAGCACCTTAGGACTGATAATGGACTGGAATACCTCTCTACTGAGTTCACAAACTTCTGTGAAGAAAGAGGAATCAAGAGACACAGGACTGTTCCAATGAATCCTCAACAGAATGGAGTTGCTGAGAGGCTTAATAGGACTCTTCTTGAAAGAGTTAGGTGTATGCTATTGGATGCTGGGTTGCCAAAGGTATTTTGGGGTGAAACCATTGCTACAGCATGTTATCTCATTAACAGGTCACCCTCATCAGTGATTGGGTTCAAAACACCTGAGGAGGTGTGGAGTGGACAGAAACCAAGCTATGAAGGGTTAAGGGTGTTTGGTTGTCTTGCTTTTGCCCATGTCAAGCAGGACAAGTTAGATGCAAGAGCTCTAAGATTTGGATATCCAGATGGAATAAAGGGCTATAGATTGTGGTGTCTAGAGAAGGGAAATCAGAAGATAATCACAAGTAGAGATGTAAAGTTTAATGAGAATGTGATGGCTTATACTTCTACAGGCTCTAAGGAAGAATTTGATGGTGCTAAAGAGACAGAAGAGATATCAATTCAGGTGGAGCATCCTACTGAAGATGATCACACACCTCAACCACAAGAAAATCTACAAGATAGTGATTCATCATCTGAAGAAGAGGAACAAACTGGACCTTCACAAAATGTTAGAGAATACAGCAATGGAAGGGATAGGCCTAGAAGAACAATCAACAGACCTGATTTCTATGGTCAAGCAGGGAGTGTTTACTATGCCTTAAGTGTTGCTGAAGACCTGGAATCACAAGAGCCTAGTAGTTTTAAAGAAGCACTAGACTGTGAAGAAGGTGAACACTGGATTCAGGCAATGATTGAAGAGATAGAGTCCCTAGAAAAGAATGAGACCTGGATATTGGTGGATAAACCAAGAGGTCAGAAACTTGTAAGCTCTAAATGGATATACAAGAAGAAACTAGAGACTGCAGGATCCAAACAGGTGAGGTTTAAAGCAAGACTGGTGGCTAGGGGCTTTACACAAAGAGAATGAATTGATTTTAATGAAGTTTTCTCTCCAGTAGTAAAGCATTGCTCAATCAGGTTGCTTTTATCAAAGGTTACTCAAGAGGACATGGAATTACAACAACTGGATGTAAAGACAGCATTCTTACATGGAGAACTCAATGAGAAGATATATATGAAACAGCCAGAAGGCTTTGTTGTTCCTGAACAAGAAGACAAAGTTTGTTTGCTGAAGAAGTCACTATATGGACTCAAACAAAGTCCAAGACAATGGAATAAGAGGTTCAATGACTTCATGATCAGTGTTGGCTTTGTAAGAAGTCTTTATGATAGTTGTGTTTACTTCAACAAGGGTTCAAAGCAAGATAAAGTCTTCCTTCTATTGTATGTGGATGATATGCTAATTGCCAGCAGGAACAAGAAGAGAGTACAATGGTTGAAGGACAGACTTAACACTGAATTTGACATGAAAGATCTGGGAGAGGCCAAGAAGATTTTGGGCATGAACATTTTAAGGAACAGAGAAGCTGGAGTGCTTTGGTTATCTCAGAGGCAATATCTACAGAAGGTGTTGGAGAGGTTTCATATGCATGAAGCCAAACCTCTCTCCACTCCAGTTAATCTACAGAAGAAACTCTCCAAAGAACAATGCCCAAAGACTGAAGAGGAAATCATACATATGAGCAATATCCCTTATGCAAGTGGAGTTGGAAGCCTTATGTATGGAATGATTTGTAGTAGGCCTGACTTGGCCTATGCTGTGTCTTTAGTAAGCCGGTTCATGTCAAACCCAGGAGTAGAGCATTGGGAAGCTTTGAAACATGTGATGAGGTATTTGAAGAGTTCAGTGAACTTGTCACTGAAGTTTGAGAAGAAAGTGGATGGAAGCACTGTTGCATTGGAGGGATTTGCTGATTCTGATTTTGCAGCAAACGTAGACACAAGGAAATCTATTTCTGGATTTGTGTTTACCTTATATGGGACAGCCATCAGCTGGAGAAGTGCACAACAGTCAGTTGTAGCACTATCAACAACAGAAGCAGAATATATCTCTCTCACTGAAGTAATCAAAGAAGCAATCTGGCTTAAAGGGATTCTGAGAGATTTGGACATCAAGCAAAAGTGTGTGGCAATTTACTGTGATAATCAAAGTGCTTTACACCTTGTGAAACACCAAGCATTTCATGAAAGGTCAAAACACATTGATGTTAAGTTGCATTTTGCTAGAGACATCATTGATTCTGGTTCTGTGGAAGTGAAGAAGGTACACACATTGCATAATCCTGCTGATTTTCTTACTAAGGGTGTGCCTGGGAACATAGTGGAGCATTGCTCGAGCCTGCTGCAGCTTGAGCAATGTCATGAAGAGCATTAGCAAAGACAAGGCAGTGATGAGGCAGGAAGAGGCACACTTGATTCATTGAGGTGGAGATTTGTGAGGTGATGTTCAATATCATCAAGTGAGCTATACTTTGTAAAATGGAGTGTTGGGAATGTGGAACCGGAATCAGGAAGTGAAGAACCGGAGGAATGAACCGGGTTTTAGCATCAAGAAGACAAGCTGTTCAGAATAAATCGGGTTCGAGGCAGTTGAAGATGACCGTCGTTTGTGACGGAGCAGTTGCAGAATTGTGACGAAGAAAACCGTCACATTTGTCCGGTAGCTGAGCTCAACTTCTTTCAGTTAGAACTTTCTGTACAGTTGCATTCGAGCTTCAATCCTTATATCATTGTAAATCTCTCATTGAGGAGAAGATCACTACGTTGAGCAATTTCCCGGTTTCTTAGATTAGAGAGAGTATTTTTAGATTGAGCGTTCGTGCCCTAATTTCTCAACAGAATTGGGCATTTCATTTCTTGAGTGTATTCTCTGTAATTGGTTGAATTTCTTAGTGGATTGGGGTGTGTCTTGCCTCCGTGGATGTAGTTCATCTTGAACGAACCACGTTAAATTGGTGTTTGATCCATTTCTATTTCCTGTTCTGCGCAAGTTCAGTTCGGTTACAACTCTGGCCGAATTGTGTGTTTGAATTCAGATTGTTTTTCTTCGTACATTTCCAGATTCTTAGGAGTTGTGTATTTCTGAGTTGGTCTTCACTAACAGTAAGCTTGGAAAATGATCTTAGGCATTCTTTGTATAAAAATCAAGCCTATTGTAGCCAAATTTTCCTTACCAAAAGTAATATTTTTCTAGAGTTAGTCATTTTGAGCCTTAAATTTTTCTTGATAGCTTTAATTTAAACTCACAACCTATTTTAGTCTTTCTACTAATACTTGGACTATTTGAGTAGAGGAGAGATGGAAATAAAAGTGAGCAAAGAGAGGCAATGGGTGATTAGAGATAGATTATGTGACTTGGGAAAGTTTTGACATTTCTTTTCATTTGGAAGGATTAGAATATAGACTATATAATTTTGGTTGCCTTAAAAAACTATATTACTTTGCATGTAGGGGGTATAAACCAGTACACATATGACTCCTACACTATAGTTTTCAACCTAAGAAAAAACTCTGAAGGCAACCAATAGAGTCTAGTGAGGGTTGTTTACATATTAGCAAAATGGTTAGCAAAATTTGCTAACAAGATAAGTCCTAAAATTTGGGTAGTGTAGTATACAAGGGATTAAGAAAGCTATAAATACTTAGCTTTTCTGAGAGATGTATAGTGAAAAGATGTGGGTGTGTTGAGAATAGTTGAGAGTGACCAACTCAATTAGTCCAAGACAAGTCACTATATCCATGTATTTATCCCATCAACCACCATTCATCAGAAGGAGAGATCTTGTATCTCTCCCACTTCAAGCCTTTAAGCTCAACCTGGAATGGAAGTACTCCTACGTGTAATTATTTTCCATATTCTCTCAGCTTGTCTCCATTGGAACCTTCGACATTGTTGTACTTGCCTTCACTTAGTAGGTACTCGAAGTATCAGAGAATATAAGCCATCCTCCAATGATCAATTTTCTCTTCAGTAGAATTTCTCTTTGTTGGAATTTGTTAAGTACGAAGATCATCTAGCTCCTCATTTGTGCAATCATGTAGCAGCCAATATTCGTACTTAGAGAGGATTGATATGTTGGGAGGGGCATCCTGCTTTCTTTCACTTGAGGTGGTAGGCTGCTTTCTTTGAACAAGTGGATCATGAACTATCCCAGTAGCAAGATAGATCTCGTGGAGTTCAGCTTCTTCCTTTTCAAGGATATGTCGCACCCTTGCTTCTGACTCCTGAAAAGATCTCTCAAAATATTATTGTTCGCGATTTTTACATTGTTGTTCCTCGCGTTGGTTTCCTGTTCTTGTCTTCTTTGTCCAGCAATGAACCGCTCTTGTTGTTCCCATTGTTGTTGCTTAGCAAGCCTTTCCCTTGCCTCCTTTTCCCCCTTCTTGACATCATCAATATTGATCCCAGTATATACTTCCAGTATCCCCTGGATATTAACCAATATTATTCTCTCATCTGCCTTCTCTTATTGTAGTAGGGAGAATTCCTCCTTCAAGGACTCAAAATTGTCCTTTTGGTCTTTGAGCCTATCCTTCAATTTGGATGCGAGGCCAATAACTTGTCCAGTAACGTATTGCATTTTCTGACAAGTTCCTTCATCTACTGCCTTTCAGCTCGTGCTTCATTCACGAACTGCAATTTTAGGTCTCACGTGATATTGCTTCACAAACAGATCTAAGAGCTTTGAGTACCCTACAAGCGTCATTGCTCATTGTTCTTTGCAACTGCTGTACCGAGAATTCGGTTGCTGATAGAGTGCAATCAAATTTTTCTAGCACTTCTTGCATAGCAGCACTATTTGGTATATTTAACTCCACATGGGATTGCCTAATTTCCACTAGAGTTTCGTTGTCACGATCAAGAGACTTCTCCACCCGTCTCTTCTGTCTTTTGGCTGTTGCATGTGTTATATCAGAAAGGTGCCTGGCCGCTTCTGTAAGTGGAACTCTTCAAGAGATGATGGTTCATTACTCCCTCAAATATCTAAGTCATCATCAGAATTGCCAGTTGGGGTTGCTGGAGTTGGAGCTGGTGGTCTCCTTATTTCTTCTACATGTGATCTTCCAATCGCAGCTTATTTTGTTGCTTCATGAGATTGTCCAGTAGGCACACCATCAGTAGTGGCCTTATCGTGTTGCTGTCTGAATTTAGTTAGCTGCAATTCCCCCTCAACTGGTCCTACGTGCTGGTCAGTACCTTGAGAGGCAACTCAACTTCTACTCCAGCATCTAATTTATCTTGAGTCTCTTCTTCACTTGTAGGGTTTGCATCTATAAAAATTGCATCAGCTGACTCCTTTGACAAACCTTGTTCAGTATCTGATAAAGTGCAATCCGGTAACCCACGGAACTCTAAGTAAAATACGATTCACAATGCTCCCAAACGCAAGAAAAGTAAAGGACACAAGATATACGTGGTTCGATCCGGAGACCTACGTACACGGGCGCAAACAATCACCTGCCGAGGTGTTTTTCACTATCTTCCTTTCAATCTTACACGTTGTAGTTTTGGAGTACAAAGTACGAACCCTAAATCTGAGTACAATTCTACTATTTGTACTACTCAATTCAAAACCCTAACTAAATCTCTACAATTGCGTCCACCAAATCTGCATGGGAGTTGGAAGGAGATCGTGGGGATCTCACTTTCCAAATATGCCGCGACTGGGCTGCGCCAGGCTCGTGCACGCTTCTAAGCCGGCTTGGTTCTGGGCTGTGCCCGGTTGCTTGACCCGCCCCGAAGTTACTAGGCCATACCTATCAGATGCCCCCCCACCAGCCGGAGCGAGGTAGGATCTTCGGTTATAAGTAGGGCAGGGTGTAATAGGTGCCATTGTTGAGCGATTAATGACGTAGCGAGCAAGGAGGGATGCTATCTTTGTCGAACTGAAGTATCCCTGGGGTCAGGGGGTCGACCGGAGCCGAGATGATGCATCCCCGGAGTGAAGGAATCTGCGAGGACCAAACTTGACCGAACTGAAGTACCCCGAGGTCATGGGGTCGACCGGAGCCGAACTTGAGTATCCCCGAGGTCAGGGGGTTGACCGGAGCCGAGCTGGAGTACCCCCGGGGTCGTAAGGTTAAGTGAGATCGAACTAGAATATGCCCGAGGTAAAGGGAACACCGGAGTGAGACCCAAACTTCCTGGGGAAGATTGAGGTTGATGTGATTGGCGGCGCCATCATTAGGAAAAGGGATGTGAAGTGATGCGTTTGAGAATTCCAGGAAGCGTGTCTCCCACGCGCCATGGTAATTGTAATGCACGTGACGTCCACGCGCGAATCTGAGACACGAATTTTGAAAAGGCCAGATCTTAGCCGTTGATGCAGGAGGATATATAGAGAAGGCCTGCACAGTAAACTTCATTATTCTCATTCGCGGGAAAAAAAGAGATTCATCTGTGCCATTTGTGAGCCATCTCAAATCAAAACCACGTAAGTATGTCTTCCTCGTCGTCTTCATCTTCAATTAGGGAGGTAGGAACTGATAAAACCCCGTTAGATGTACCACCCCTGCGTTATATCATTCCAGAAAGAAGAGTGATTAGGATGGTATATAGGGCAGACGGCATGGAATCCGGCACCCGGGCAGTAGGGTTTAGTGAGTGTTTGGAGGAGGATTTTGAGGTGGCCGTGGAGGCACTGCGGATGACGCGGGTGCAAATAGAAGCCCTGATTCCAACCTTTTACTTCCCTTTTAACTTAGAATACATAGTGCCAGAGCCTAGTGACCGAGCTTGCTGCCCGCCGAGGGGCTTCATAAGTGTGTATATAGACCATCTGAGAATAGGAATCAGATTCCCCCTGTGGGACTTCGTAGTGCAGTTGCTGAGGTATTATAACATTGCCCTGAGTCAATTAGCACCCAATGTCGTGAGCCAGGTTGTCGGATTTACAGTGGTATGTAAGAATGCCGGGGTGGAACCAAATGTTGATTTATTTAGGTTTTTCTTCCAACTGAAGGCCTTCAGGAAATCGAAGGGATGGTACTCCTTTAGCCCCAGGGCCCTAGGTGGGTTTAAGGTGCAAAACCCGAGTAAGGTGGAGGGTTGGAAGGAGAAATTTATTTATGTGAAGACAGGTGTGATCCTCCCGAGGTGGAGGAGGGAGGAGGTATAAGATAATGCCCCGGTCGTAGAGCTAGAGCCGGAGGTTGTAAGTCAATTCCGGACTGTAGGTACGTTCAAGACCCTCTGCACCGAGGAGGAGCTGGAGGAGGTAGGGTTAAGCCCGTATTACTCGGGCGGAGCAGAGAGGGATCCCACCCGGGGGCAGGAGTCGGCAGCCGGGGCAGCCGAGGAGGGTAGGAACTTTAAATTTGTGTAATTAACTGCAACTTGCACAGGATTAACCACAAATTTCTTTTGCAGTGGGACACTTCAGAAAGGAGACTTCGGGAAGCCCTGCGGTGCCCGAGGCGTCACAGAAGAAGGGAACTGCAACTGAAGTGGCACCTAGTAGTGGAGCGTCGCCGAGTCCAAGGCCGTCAGCAGGGACGGAAGAAGATGTGGTGGTCGCGGGGGCGACCCCGAGGTCGAAGAGGAGGTCAGAGCCATCTGTGAGTCCCCCGGGAGCGGCCAAAAGACTACGTACAGAGTTGATCCCCGAGGTAAAGCATTTGTAACCATTGCTGGAGTGAAAAACTTCAAGGGGCAAGGGCGCACAAACGTGCTGCGTCTGGAGGGGCCCGATGCCGAGGAGCTTCTACGTCTGGCTCAGGGGATCATGGACCTCGGCCGAAGGAGTGAGAGAGAGGCCAAAGAAGAGCTAGCCGAAGCGGTGAGGGAGCTGCGTTCCCGGAATGATAGGTTAACTCACGACCTGTCCGAGGTGTGTAAGAGAGCTTCCTTGGTGGAGAATGAGGTGGCGCGGCTGCGCGAGGTGGAGGCAGAAGCCGGGGTGCTCCGCGGCGAAGTGGCGGAACTGCGGACGGAGATGAAAGCCAAGGAGGCGGCCGTAGTGGATGGCTAGGGGGCCGTGCTAAAGACATTTGTAGAGAAACTATTGCAAACCAGCACATTTCTCGACTATCAGACAAGCTTCGTCGCGGTCGGGGACACGGCCACACGATTAGTGTTGCTGGAGAAAGTCAAGGAAATCTATCCGAATGTGGATGTCTATCGTCCAGAGTTCGGATATGATTTCAACGCCGTGGGCACCATGGAGGAGGCGTATTACAACACACTGGGTCGTGTCCCGGAGTGGCCCTTGGTGAAGGCTCTGGCGGAGCAGAAGACTATTCTGAGTGCCGAGGAGATCGCTGCCTGCGATGTGGATCAAGACGAAGAGTTCTTGGCCTTTCGCTGGGGTGAATTCATCTCGGAGCCCAGAGACAAGGATCCACCTCCGCGCATGGAGATCACCGCGGAGGCAGCGGGAGGTGACGCGGGGGTGATCTAAGAACTGCCGGAGGGAGAGCACGAGGTTGAGGTGGAGATGCCGGAGGCAGCGGAAGGAGACGAACAGGGGGAGGTCAGTCGTTCCCCGCAATTTTGATGAACTGCACATATAATAAATGATAGGAAAAACTTGTATTTCTAATGTAATGACTGCAGACGATGTATACACTTGTCTTTTTTGAATATGAAGTCGATTATTGTCAAAATTGCTGAGTTACTGATTTGTCGTTGGTTTGAGAATATCATACGAGTACTGATTGTGTGCTGCAAACAAGAGAATGTCGAGGAGCTGCATAATGTAATAAAGAAACTCATGCAGTCTTTAGATTGGTTCCGCGGGGAAAAGGATACTGACGGAGTACGGCCTGCTAACTTTTGAGGAGGTCGAGGAGCGAATAACCGAGATTCAGGAGAAAATTTCGGCGCTGATGGCGGTGGGTCACACAGACTCCTCCGAGCTTTTGAGAAAGCGGGAAGTACTGGAATTACTCCTGAATATGTACGAGGGACTGAGAGGTCGCGGCAGGTGGCATCGTACTGCAGAAGAATATATTGCAAGCTCCAGCCGGGGCCAGGAGACCGCGAAAGCTCCGTGGAGGAGTAAAAAGGGGACGGCAGGCAAAGTCAAAGAGATCATAATCCAAGAGCTGACCCCAGTGGCCATTGAGGAGGAGGCCCCAGTAGCTGTTGTGGAGGAGGAGGTTGAGAAGCTAGCCGAGGAGATCGAAGTAATGGACCCCGCGGAATGGGATCCCGCGGAATGGGCTAACACTCCGAGACTAGCGCCTCAACTGAGTCCTCGGGGCAGAGTGAGGAGCGACATTCCAAGGCCAGTGCCAAGAGTAAGTCCTCGGCGTAGAGGAGGTCAAAGCAGGGGAAGAACCGGAGCTCAAAGCCGAGGAGCCTCCAGATCCCGGAGGACATGAAGAAGCTCCCAGGACGGGTCCCAACGCCAGAGCGTGGAGTATTGGCTCGGAGGCCGAAGATAATGCTTAGTTGTTGTAATAACGCATGCATATATGTAAAGAACTCTTTTTGGGAAGCAAAATGTTAGACAAATCAACTTCTAATCACATAACACAAAGAAACTGGAACGAGTTCGAAAATGAAACTTCTGAAAAATACACAACTGTTCGGCCAGAGTTGTGGCCGAAGTGAGCTTCGCGCAGAACTGAAAATAAATGAATCACACAATCAATTTTACGTGGTTCGTTCAAGATGAACTACATCCATGGAGGCAAGGCACACCTCAATCCACTAAGATATCCAATCAATTACAGAAATTACACTCAGAAATGAATATGCCCAATTCTGGAACAAATTAGGGCAGAAAACTATCACTCTCAAATTCTCTCTGTAATCTATGAAAACTGGAAATTGCTCGACGTAGTGTTGTTCTCCTTGAAGAGAGCTTTCCAATGATATAGGTCTTGCAGCTCGAATGTAACTGATCAAGAAGTTCTAACTGAATGAAAGAGACTGCTGCTACCGGACAAATGTGACGGTTTATTCCGTCACAAAACTGTAACAAACTCGTCACAACTGACGGTTATCCCCCAACAACCTTGAACCCGGTTTATTCTGCACTGATTGTCTTCTTCATGCTAAAACCCGGTTCATCCACCCGGTTCTCCACATCCTGATCCCGGTTCAACATTCTAGACACATCCTATTTCAAAATATAGCTCACTTGATGAGATTGAACACTTCCTCACAAATCTCCACCTCAATAAATCAAGTATGCCTCATCCTGCCTCTTCACTGCTTATCTGTTACTGCTCTTCATGACACTGCTCAAGCTGCAGCAAGCTCGAGCAATGCTCCACTTTGTTTCCAGGTACACCCTTTGTAAGAAAATCAGCAGGATTATGCAAAGTATGCACCTTCTTCACCTCCACAGACCCAGAATCTATGACATCTCTAGCAAAATGTAACCTCACATCAATGTGTTTTGATCTTTCATGAAATGCTTGGTGTTTCACAAGATGTAAAGCACTTTGATTATCACAGTAGATTACCACACACTTCTGCTTGATGTCCAAGTCTCTCAACACCCCTTTCAACCAGATTGATTCTTTGATAGCTTCAGTTAGAGATATATATTCTGCTTCTGTAGTTGATAGTGCCACAACAGATTGTTGTGCACTCCTCCAGCTGATGGCTGTCCCATATAAGGTAAACACAAATCCAGAAATTGACTTCCTTGTGTCCACATTTGCTGCAAAATCAGAATCAGCAAACCCCTCCAATGCAACAGTACTTCCATCTGCTTTCTTCTCAAATTTCAGTGACATGTTCACTGATCCTTTTAGATACCTCATCACATGTTTCAAAGCTTCCCAGTGTTCAACTCCTGGATTTGACATGAACCTGCTTACTAAAGATACAGCATATGCCAAATCAGGCCTGCTACAGATCATTCCATACATAAGACTTCCAACTCCACTTGCATATGGAATATTGCTCATCTGTATGATCTCCTCTTCAGTATTTGGGCATTGTTCTTTGGAAAGTTTCTTCTGTAGATTAACTGGAGTGGAGAGAGGTTTGGCTTCATGCATATGAAACCTCTCCAATACTTTCTGTAGATATTGTCTCTGAGATAACCAAAGCACTCCAGCTTCTCTATTTCTTAGAATGTTCATTCCCAATATCTTCTTAGCTTCTCCCAGGTCCTTCATGTCAAACTCAGCATTAAGTCTGTCCTTCAACCATTGTATTCTCTCCTTGTTTCTGCTGGCAATTAGCATGTCATCCACATACAATAGAAGAAAAACTTTATCTTGCTTTGAAACTTTGTTGAAGTAAACACAACTGTCATAAAGGCTTCTTACAAAGCCAGCACTGATCATGAAGTTATTGAATCTCTTGTTCCACTGTCTAGGGCTTTGTTTAAGTCCATATAGTGACTTCTTCAGTAGACATACTTTGTCTTCTTTCCCAGGAACAACAAAGCCTTCTGGCTGTTTCATATATATTTCCTCATTGAGTTCTCCATGTAAGAAAGCTGTCTTTACATCCAGTTGTTGTAGTTCCATGTTCTCTTGTGTGACTTTTGATAAAAGCAACCTGATTGAGCACTGCTTTACTACAGGAGAGAAGACCTCATTGTAATCAATTCCTTCTCTTTGTGTAAAGCTCCTGGCTACCAACCTTGCTTGTTTGGACCCTGCAGTTTCTAGTTTCTTCTTGTATATCCACTTGGAGCTTACAAGTTTCTGACCTTTTGGTTTTTCCACCAATATCCAGGTTTTATTCTTTTCCAGAGACTCCATTTCTTCAGTCATTGCCTGTATCCAGTGTTCACCTCCTCACAATCTAGTGCCTCTTGAAAACTACTAGGCTCTTGTGATTCCAGGTCTTCAGCAACACTTAGGGCATAATAGACACTCCCTGCTTGGCCATAGAAATCAGGCCTGTTGATTTTTCTTCTAGGCCTATCTCTTCCAATGCTGTATTCCCTGATATTTTGTGCAGGTCCAATTTGTGCTTCTTCTTCAGATGATGAGTCACTGTCTTGTTCATCTGCTTGTGGTTGAGGTGTGTGATTATCTTCTGCAGGTTGCTCCACCTGAATTGATATCTCCTCTGTCTCTTTAGCAGCATCAAATTCTTCCTTAGAGCCTGTAGAAGTATAAGCCATCACATTCTCATTAAACTTCACATCTCTACTTGTGATTATCTTCTGATTTCCTTGTTCTAGGCATCACAATCTGTAACCCTTAATCCCATCCAGATATCCAAGAAATACACATCTGAGAGCCCTTGCATCTAATTTGTCTTGCTTGATGTGGGCATAAGCAAGACACCCAAACACCCTTAATCCTTCATAACTTGGTTTCTGTCCACTCCACACCTCTTCAGGTGTTTTGAACCCAATCACTGATGAGGGTGATCTGTTAATAAGATAGCATGCTGTAGCAATGGTTTCTCCCCAAAACACCTTTGGCAACCCAGCATCCAACAGCATACACCTCACTCTTTCAAGGAGAGTCCTGTTAAACCTTTCTGCAACTCCATTCTGTTGAGGATTCATGGGCACAGTCCTGTGTCTCTTGATTCCTCTTTCTTCACAGAAGTTTGTAAACTCTGTAGAGAGGTACTCCAGTCCATTATCAGTCCTCAGATGCTTCAGCTTCTTCCCTTTGACATTTTCCAGTTGGATCAACCATGTTTTGAACTTATGAAAGGCATCACTCTTGTTCTTCAGCAACATGATACATACCTTTCTGCTGTAATCATCGATCAAGGACATGAAATATCTGGCACCACCATGGGATTCTGTTCTTGCAGGGCCCCATATGTCAGAGTGAACATAATCTAATGGTTCTTGAGTTGTATGAACTCCCTTTCCATAGGGCAACTTCTTGGATTTGCCCAGAGCACACTGATCACAAAACTCCAGTTCTTGATTTCCCAGATTTCCAATTACTCCACTCCTTGCCAATTCCTTCAGTCCTTTTTATCCTATGTGTCCAAGTCTCTTGTGCCATTTAGCAATCTCAGAATTGTTCAAGACCACATCTACACTTCCAACAATAGGTGAACCAATCAGGATAAATAGTCCATTATGCTGTCTTCCTTTTATCACCATTTTTCCATGTTTTGTGATATGCAAGAATCCCTCTACTGAGCTAAACTGACATCCACTGGTTACCAATGAGCTAAGAGATAGAAGATTCCTTTTGAGGCCAGGAACATACCTAACATTTGAGATGATTCTGATCACCCCATCAAACATTCTTATGCTCACTGATCCAACCCCTTTGACCTTGCATGATTGGTCATTTCCCAGGAGAACATTTCCACCATCTTCTTTCTTCAGTTCATTAAACCATGACTGATGAGGACACATATGAAAAGAACACCCTGTGTCCAGGACCCATTCCTTCACCATTCTTGAATCAGTAACATTTAATACTTCTGGAGGGTCTTGTTGATGATCAATGGCAGCAGCTTCTGCCCCTTGATTTCCAGCTTTCTTATTCCTCTTTTCAACCCAGTCATTCCCCTTCTTAGGATTTGAATCCCCTGACTTTGGATCCTTAGCATTCTGACCCTTCTTGCCTTGCCACGGTTTCTTGAATTTGACATTCAAGCCTTCTCCTGATTGCACCATGCCTTTGTCTCCTTGAGTCTGAAAGCATTTTGACCTCAGAGCCTTCACTATTCCATCATAGGACAGCTGCTCATCTCTTCCATACATCAAGGCATCCTTAAAGCTTTCCATGGATTTTGGAAGAATGTTTAACACCATCAATGCCTTGTCATCTTCCTCCAGTTTCACATCCAGATCTTCCAATTCTTCAATCATCTTAATGAACTCATCAAGTTGATCAGAAATTACCTTGTCTTCTGTGATTTTGAAGGCCAACATCTTCTGCTTCAGGAACAGTTTGTTGGATACTGACTTGGATTGATACAGTTCTTCCAATCTTCTCCATGCTTCTAAGGAACTCCTGCATCTTGAAACCTCCCTCAACGGTTTATCACCCAAGCACAAGAAGATAAGACTTAGGGCCTTCTTATCCACTGATGCAAACTTAGGTTTCTCAGTTTCTTCCCATGACTCCAGAGGTATCAATGCAAGATCAAGGCCATTGTGAACCAATACTGCGTTCATCTTGATCTTCCACAATGTGAAATCATTCCTTCCAGTAAACTTCTCAAAATCCATCTTCATACCAGCCATTCCTTCTCTTCTTCAAACTGTGCAAGTTGATTCCCACAGACGGCGCCACTTGTTAGACAAATCAACTTCTAATCACACAACACAAAGAAACTGGAACGAGTTCGAAAATGAAACTTCTAAAAAATACACAACTGTTCGGCCAGAGTTGTGGCCGAAGTGAGCTTCGCGCATAACTGAAAATAAATGAATCACACAATCAATTTTACGTGGATGTAGTTCATCTTGAACGAACCACGTAAAATTGATTGTGTGATTCATTTATTTTCAGTTCTGCGCGAAGCTCACTTCGGCCACAACTCTGGCCGAACAGTTGTGTATTTTTCAGAAGTTTCATTTTCGAACTCGTTCCAGTTTCTTTGTGTTGTGTGATTAGAAGTTGATTTGTCTAACACAAAATGGCGAAAATATTTTAATATGTTTGACAAGTATGTTAAATAAGAGTAGTTAATGTTTGATCATGAGGCAATTGCTTTAAATGATTTTTGACATGTCATTACGAAAATAAGGAGTAATTAGTACGCGGGAGTACTATATGTAAATAAGGCCTGGTAGAGAAACAAGGCAGAAAATCTCCCCGGACGGATCGGGCGGGAGTTAATGATCTCTCCGGACGGATCAGGCGAGATTGAATGACCTCTCCGGTTAAACGGACGAGAGGGAATATAGGTCCGGGGACTAAATGCTGATCTCTCCGGACGAATCAGGCGAGATTGAATGACCTTTTCGGTTAAACGGACGAGAGGGAATATAGGTCCGGGGATTAAACGTTGATCTCTCCAGATGGATCAGGCGAGTGATCAGTGCGTTCGAAGACAGATAATAATGAGTCTAGGCTAGGGCGTTCCGCAGCGTAGAAGAAAGTACAACAATATACGTAAAGTGAAAACTTTATTCAAAGTAATTGTCGGAACAATTGAAAAATACAAAGAGACTCATAAAAGAAAACGTTATAGTACGGAAACGAAATCATGTATAGAGAAGGTAAAGGTAGAAAAGAGACTTGGCAATCGATAATCATAGATAAAAATGCTGTAGATTAGTAACATGCCATGTTCGGGGAATCGGCGTACCATCTAGATGTGCTAATTGATAGCAGCCGGAGGCATGCGCGGCAATGATGCGGTAAGGCCCTTCCCAGGCGGCATGCAGTTTACCCTCGGGGGCAGCTTTGCTGGCAGAGTTTAATCGGAGTACTAGGTCTCCGATTTTAAATTGAGTACCCTTAACCTGGAGGTTGTGATACTGAGCTGCGCGTTGCTTACATTTAGCTTGTTGAATGAAAGATTGATTGCGGCGGTGCTCGAGCTCATCCAAGTTAGCACGGAGTGCATCGTCGTTAGGCTCGGGATCTAGAGTAACGAGGCGGGGACTAGGTACCCATACCTCAGCAGGGATGACAGCCTCAGAGCCATAGGTGAGGTTGTATGGGGTTTCTCCGGTTGATGTGTGCAGCGTGGTACGATAGGCCAGAAGAACCTGCGGAAGATTCTCGGCCCAGAGACTTTTAGCTTGATCTAAGCACTTCTTTAAACCAGTAAGCAGGGTGCAGTTGGTGACTTCGACCTGACCATTGTCTTGAGGATGAGCGACCGAGGTGAAAATTTGTTTGATGTGCAACTTTTCGCACCAGGACCGGAAGGGGTCATTGGCGAACTGTTTGCCATTGTCAGAGGTAATGGCTCTCGGGATGCCGAAGCGGCATATGATGTTTCACCAAACAAACTTCAAGATGTTCTGACCGGTGATAGCAGTGAGGGGCTCGGCTTCAACCCATTTGGTGAAGTAATCCACTGCAACCACAAGAAATTTTGAGCCTCCCGGAGCGACTGGAAACGGGCCCACAATGTCGATTCCCTACTGGATAAATGGCCAAGCACTTTGTATGCCAGTGAGCTCGGTTTGCGGTAAATGCTTCACTCGGGAGTGTCGCTAACACTTGTCACACTTTGTCACTAAATTATGGGCATCATTAAATAACGTGGGCCAGTAGTATCCCCATCGAAGGACTTTCTTGGCCAATGTCCGCGAGCCAATATGGCTGGCACAGGCCCCCCTCGTGAAATTCGCGAAGAATATAGGCAGCCTGGACTAGACCAAGGCAGCAAAGACTCGGCTGTAAGTATGACTGTCGGTACAGGATTCCGTCGTGGAGTGCATACTTCGGTGCCTTAAGAATTATCCGTCGAGCGAGTAATTTATCATCCGGCAGTGTACCATCCCTAAGATAATGGATGATTGGAGTCATCTAATTGGGACTGCTCTCAGTTAATACAGAAATCGTTGCCTCATGTATGGAAGGGTGGATAGCATCTTCGACGATTATATCCGGAGACATGTTGGTCTGGACCGCGGAGGCTATTTTGCTAAGAGCATCAGCTTGAACATTTTCTTTGCGAGGCACCTGCTGGATATCTACCGAAGCAAAAGTTGACAAAATCTTAAGTGTCAAAGCGAGATACCTTTTCAACGTATCATCCTTGGCTGCATAAGCGCCTTTAATTTGACTAGAGATCACCTCGGAGTCCGTAAAAAGCTGGATATGCAAAGCTGCAAAGGATTGGGCGAGCCGAAGCCCAGCAAGAACTGCCTCATATTATGCTTCATTGTTGGTGACCTTGAACTTAAATCGCAAGACATACTTGGTTTCAACACCATCGGGACTAATGAGAAGGACCCCAGCGCCACTACCTCGGGCCGCAGAGCCTCCATCCACATACAATTGCCACTTACCGGCTTCAGCTTCGGGATTGGAGTGATTAGGAGTAGTGTCATATGCAGGCGAACCGGGGTCAGGGAATGGTGCTTCTACCAAAAAATCCGCAAGGGCTTGGCCTTTGATGGCCCGGCAAGGTAGAAATTGAATATTATATTCCCCTAGTTCGATGGCCCACTTAGCCAAACGTCCTGAGACATCGGGCTTAACAAGGATTTGACGGATAGGGTGATTAGTGAGAACCCTGATGTCACGTCCTTTGAAATAGGGCCGCAGGCGGCGGGCAGCCATGACGAGGGCCAACACTGTTTTCTCTACCACAGAATACCGGGTCTCTGCCCCTTGAAGTGCCCCTTCACAAAATACACGGGTTGCTGACTCCCACGATCCTCGCGGACGAGGGCCGCGCTAATTGCTTCCTCAGCAGATGCTAAATACACATAAAGGGGCTCTACGGGGACATGAGCGGACATAGTTGGCAACTGCTGAATGTGTTGCTTTAAAGCCTCGAAGGCTTCAGTGCACTGCGGAGTCCACTCAAATTTCTTTGCCTGACGCAAAATTTTGAAGAATGGGAGCTGACGCTCCGCGGCCTTAGACAAAAAGTGATTCAAGGCCACGAGACCACCGGTGATACGGTGGACATCCTTCGCCATCTTCAGCGGCTGAAGATCCAATACATCTCTGATTTTGGCTGGGTTTGCCTGGAGACCATGCTGCGAGACCAAGTATCCTAGAAATTTACCTGAGCCAACGCCAAAGGTACACTTGGCCGGATTGAGGCGTAGATTATAGCGTCGTAATGCGCTTAGCGTCTCGGCAATGTCCTTTATACATGTGGTGGGGGAGGAACTTTTAATAACAAGATCGTCAACATATACCTCAACATTTCGATCGATTTGATCTCGGAAGACGTGTTCCATAAGGCGTTGGTATGTGGCTCCCGCATTCTTGAGCCCGAAGGGCATTTTTTTGAAGGCAAAACACCCGAAGTCAGTGATAAAGTTAGTGATAAAGACCACGCAAAAACTTCAGAATATTCGCGTAAGGTCTGGATGATGGCATTATGTAGCAATGGGGTGTCTACAGCGCTGACTGTAATAGTCTGCTCCGGTTTAGCCGAGTCAAGCGGCACCTTAACAGTATCGTCCCCGAGTGATGCAGACGAATCCGAGGTAGGAGCCGAGGTGGCTACTTGAAACTGTGGCTTGGGAGGGACCTTCGTTGCCTACCTAAGTGCTACATACATGCACTCTTTAGAGACCCGTTGATTTCCACGGATGGACACCTCGCCATGGGGTGTAGGAAACTTTAGTGTGAGGTGGTATGTGGAACAAACGGCCTTCGCCGGGGTGGGCCAATCACGGCCCAAAATCATGTTGTATGGAGATGGAGAGTTTACCACATAAAAATCAACGAAGATGGTTTTTATTGCTGGATAAGTACCAAGTGAAGCGGGAAGGTTGATGATTCCTTCAAGTTGGATCTCGCTCTGAGTGAAGGTCTGTAAAGGCCCGGGGGCCGGTTGGAGTTGTTCCCGAGGTATGCCCATTTTTTGGAAACAATCAGCGAATATGACACTGACTGCGGCCCCGTTGTTAACGAAGACTCGCTTGATTGTAACACTGGCCCCGGCCATATTGACTACGATGACGTCAGTGTGTGGGGTGAGCTCGGGAACAGGATCTTCTTTTGTGAAACTTACAGTTTCAGATTTGTGGAGGCGTTTGTGGCGTGGCTCCTCGGGAGGAGGCTTGCGCGCTTCCGCCTTCAGGGCACTTTGGGAAGTCCCAGTTGGAATGGCCCCATAGATCACATTTATAACATGAGTGGGCGGATTGTCTCCAAGACCTCCATGAGGAGGTGGTTGCGGCAGCAACTGGGGTTGTTGACGGCTTCCCTGGTCTTGCCGAGCATAGTTATTGTACCCCGACCTGTTATTCTGCCACTGAGGCCTATTTTGTCGTGGACCTCGGTCGTTGTAGCCTCCGCGGCTTTGTTGTGAGCCTCCATTTTGGTTTGACCGAGACCTGTCCTCGGTCCGTGCTACATATTGCTGTAAGAAACCCCTCTTCAAACAATCTTTAATTTCTTTTCCAAGTTCGTGACACTCTTCGGTTTCATGCCCATGATCATGGTGGTACGCACACCACTTGTCACGATTACGTTTCTCTGCCGGAGCAGTCATCCGTGGGCACGGTCGCAGATCATTCTTGTGAACATAAAGGATTTTTGTCCTTGATTTTGTAAGCGGAGTGAGCTGAGGGATATCTCCGCGAGGTTCCAAACATCTTCTGCTTAGGCGAGTGAAGGCACTAGGCTGGGTACTGGTCCCGGCTTGTGTTTTATCCGATTGTCGTTTGATGGCATGTTTCTCGCGTTTGCGGCGGGTTTGTTCTTCAGTCTTGGCGAAGCTGCATACAATGCTTTAAAGAGCCCGGGTTGTAGTAGGAGAGTTTCGGACAAGCTCGGTGTAAAGCGGCCTGGGGCGAAGGCCATTCATAAAGGCATTGATGATAACATCATCAGACCGACTACCAACTTTAAGGCTTTCTGCGGTAAAGCAAAAGAGAAATTGGGTAACAGTCTCCCCATCTTGCTGTTCCGGATTCATGAGATCGGCCAAGGTGGCCATGGGTTTTGCTCGTGTATGAAAACGCGCCCAAAACTGCTCGACGAGATCCCGAAAAGAGGTAACACTGCCCCCAGGATAAAGAATCGAACCAAAGTCTAGCTTTGTCTTGGAGATACTCAGGAAACACCTTACACAAGTGGTGAGGTGTACAATTACGGTTGAACATAGCATACTTGAAGGCGTTTAGAAAATTACTTAGATCTCCGGTGTCGTTGTAGACGGACACGGGGGGAAGCTTGAACCCCTCGGGGAGTGGGGTAGCAAGAATCTCCTCGGAGAACGGGGTAATGATCTCCCCGTCAGCATCGAGACCCAACACCTTGTCAAGCTCCGCAACAAATTGGGCTTGTTCTTGTTCCAGAGGATCCAGCACACGGGATTTATCTAAGTGAGGACGCTTTGGTGCGTCTACAGGTCTGCGGCGATCCACGCCTTCGTGGGTGTAACGGGGTCTCGACCCATTAGAGCTGCGGTTATCCGCTGGAGAGGCTGACCACTGTCGACGACGATCATGCCTCGCTCGATGAGGTGGATCTTCATCCAATTCACGTGATAAATCGGGGGGCGGATTTCTCACAGCCTGGTCGACGCCATTGTTGGCGCGCTCACCGGAGTGGGCGCCGATTATTCCATTCTTGGAATAGAGCGGCATGCTCTCGAAGAAATGCTTGTTGCACCTGCGACAACTCGGGGGCAGGTGGTGGATTAACTTGCGTCGGATCATTGACAGGAGGGAGATTTTGCATGTTAACGTGCCCCGGGGGCGGATCTTGATTCTGTTGACGGGGTGGAGGATTCTGATCCACAGGAGGATTGCGACGGGACCGGGTACGATTAGCAGATCGACGAGTATTCACCATAGCGGTTGTGACGACGCTGAAGTATACTAGGGTTTTCTTTCGAATCGTTCCCACAGACGGCGCCAATTGATAAAGTGCAATCCGGTAACCCACGGAACTCTAAGTAAAATACGATTCACAATGCTCCCAAACGCAAGAAAATTAAAGGACACAAGATATACGTGGTTCGATCCGGAGACCTACGTCACGGGCGCAAACAATCACCTGCCGAGGTATTTTTCACTATCTTCCTTTCAATCTTACACGTTGTAAATTTGGAGTACAAAGTGTGAACCCTAAATCTGAGTACAATTCTACTATTTATACTACTCAATTCAAAACCCTAACTAAATCCCTACAATTGCAGCCACCAAATCTGCATGGGAGTTGGAAGGAGATCGTGGAGATCTCACTTTCCAAATATGCCGCGACTGGGCTGCGCCAGGCTCGTGCGCGCTTCAGGGCCGGCTTGATTCTGGGCTGTGCCCGGTTGCTCCGGGGCGGGTCAACCCGACCCGAAATTACTGGGTCATACCTATCAGTATCCATTGGTTGAGCCACTACATCGTTTGTTGGTCCTGCATTTGTACAGGTAGCATCTGCTTGCATCGTTTACAGGGATTTGTCCATCCCTCAATATACTCACCCTACTATCTATATTAACTTTTTCAGTTCAATACACTTTTTACAATTTTCAATATGCATCCTACATTATTATATTCTTAAACTAAAATATATTTTACTATTCAAATGGATGTTCAATTCGTGGATGTGCCCTAACAGATGTGGCACATGTCATTACATTCCAAACCAAGTATCCTAAAGTGTTACTAAAAAGAAAAAAAAAAAAATGATCCATATTAATGAAGGCTACTACAGCTAAGGTACGCATGAATGATAAATGTGATTCCTCTAGAGAGACATAGCCCTAACTTTAATCCATGTTCAAACATAACCTATAGTATTTTTGTGCGTGATTTCAAAAAGCAGAGAATTCCGGGTAAAAGAAAACTAGATTGTGACAACACGAGAAACAAAGTGTGGGTGGGCCCAACCTCTAACATACTTGTTCGCCCCCCAACCAGTATCAACGCACTTGGTCCCATGAAACCCACCAACGATACAGCCCCCTACACCCCCACCAAAATAAAAGGACTTATATAGTTGCTACATACATGTCTCCTATTTTGTATTTGTCTCTTTATATATACTCCTTCCAACTCCTCATTTCATTACAGCTATGCGTTGACAAGACATCAACCAAAATGCTGAATATGCTGCATCATTTGCCAAATCTTGTTCATCATCATCGAATTTACCTCTTTCTATTTTTCTCAATGTAGAGGATTTCAAAGGATCAATACTCACAGCTTTATTACATAATCTCTTGATGGCCGGAAGGGACGGCTGGGCAATCAACTTTTTTTATTTTTTCAGGAGAGGAATTGAGCCTCTTCAATATAACATGGCCCCTTACTTTTATCACTGAGGGCTCATTTGCTTTATTAGTTGGGATTGATAGGATAGATATGATACACCAAGATGCTACTATTCACTCATATTAATAATGATATTTGATTTGGCGCATGGATGTTTAAGGATGTCTTGATAGATAGGACGATATCACTAAAATAGATGGGAATGGGGTATTATTTATTTGCCGAAATTGGTGTGATTAATAGTAGCAGATTTGTTGGGGAAAAATGGATTTGGACCGGGCTTTAGACAATTAAACCAAACATAGATTTAATAAAGACAAATAGTCTAATCTCAAATAATCACGTGAACCAAACAAACCCTAAGAATATAGATCTCAAATAATAATGTTCTTGTATAATAAACGGGAAAAAAAAGGTTAAAATTGAAGTTATTCTTAACATCATCTCCTCTTTATTAACAAGAAGATACACACGCATACACACTTACACACAACCACCTAAGGCTATTTCTAACCCCCGCAGCACCAATTTGGTGCAAATTTACATCATTAACAACACTTATAAAAATTTGCTGTAGACAGAAAATCATCTCCAGTCATTCGGCACCAATTTGGTGCACCAAAGAAATATTCTAAAAAATATGTTCTTTTATTACTCTTTATTTTGTTAAATATCTATACTTTAATTAATTGAAATATATTAAATTGGTTAATTAAAAATAAATGAAAGATAATTAAATTTGATATCAATTTATGTTCTATTGTAACTTAACAGGAAAAAAGAAGTTGAATAATTTAAATACAAAATATTTGTTTACTGTACTTTGTATTATAAATGAAGTTTTTTCATGAATCTACTTTATTTTTTGTTATTATTTGAATGTATCGAATTATTTATATTAATAAAAAAATTAATATAATAAAAAATTATACTTATAAAATCATTTATAAAAATACCCCCTAAAAAAATGATATCTATTTTTATTAAAAGTATAGTTATGTAATTACATAAATAAATTAATAATAAAATAAAGAAAAACCAAGGGAAATAAAAGAAGTTAAACTAAAATATATAAAAAAAGAAAAAATATAGCATCTGTGAATAATTGGGCAGCAACTTTGCCAACTGTTGCAATTAAGAAAAATGGTGCAGGATTAGGGGGACCATTGGAGATGGTTTTCAATAGTATTTGGCAAGGAAGGAATTGATGTAGTATTAGAGATGACCTGAGAATTAAAAGGGCTTGATAGATCACTATATGGCAGTTTTGTTACTTGTGGTGGTTTAGAGTGAAGAGTAGATTTCGCCTCTCGAGGAACAAACTAATAGTCTAGGAGCCTTGCAAATTGAAAGCAAAATCAAGGTTTTATTGTTCTTTGATCTTATTGTCTTTAAATAGTAGCCGGCCAATATTCATTACACTGTTTGTTTTTCGAATTTATTGGATGTTTTCTTATTTTTCAGATTTGTTGTACACATTGACATGTGAGTTATGGGGACATAATTATAGGTTATTCTTCCGTAGTACCGGTACCACTGAAGACAATATTAGGTATATATATAAGTCAATAGGATCATCCTAATTAAATACTAGTTCTTCTTCTTCTTCTTCATTCTCATTTAATAGCCACCTCATTATTAGGTGTTGAAACTTTTGTTTATTCATTGTTATTGTTGTTAATAATTATAGTTGATTCCATTGAATGGGCATAAATTATTTCGTCTTCGCCCATCCGCAGGTTGACGAGGTGATAAATCGACATGGCTCTAAATTATCTTTTCTTGCTGAGTTTATTATTATTATTATTATTATTATTATTATTATTATTATTATTATTATTATTATTATTATTATTATTATTATTATTATTATTATTATTATTATTATTATTATTATTATTATTATTATTATTATTATTATTATTATTATTATTATTATTATTATTATTATTATTATTATTATTATTATTATTATTATTATTATTATTATTATACTTTTGTTAATTAGTCATTGGAAATGTTTTTGTGAGGTGGTGTTCAATCTCATCAAGTGAGCTATACTTTGTAGTATGGTGTGTTGGGAATGTGGAACCGGGGTCAGGAAGTGAAGAACCGGAGGTTTGAACCGGGTTTGAGCATCAAGAAGTCAAGCTGTTCAGAGTGAGTCGGGTTCGTGGCAGTTGAGAGTAACCATCATTTGTGACGGATTAGTTTCAGAGTTTGTGACGAAGAAAACCGTCGTTTTTGTCCGGTAGCTGAGCTCAACTTGATTCAGTTAGAACTTTCTGTACGGTTACATTCGAGCTCCAATTCTTATATCATTGTAAAGCTCTCATCAAGGAGAAGATCACTACGTCGAGCAATTTCCTTATTTCTTAGATTAGAGAGAGTATTTTGAGATTGAACGTTTCTGCCCTAATTTGTAACCAGAAATGGGCATTTCGTTTATTGGGTGTATTCTCTGTAATTGATTGAATTTCTTAGTGGATTGGGTTGTGTCTTGCCTCCGTGGATGTAGTTCATCTTGAACGAACCACGTAAAAGCTGTGTGTGATTCAATTTTAGTTCCTGTGTTGCGCAAGTTCAATTCGACCATAACTTTGGCCGAACTGAGTGTGTGTTTTTCAGATTGATCTTTGTGCGAATTCCAGATTCTGTTTAGTTGTGTGTTTAGGAGTTGAGTTCACTAACAAGTGGCGCCGTCTGTGGGAATCAACTCTCACAGCTTGAAGAAGAGAAGGAATGGCTGGTATGAAGATGGATTTTGAGAAGTTTACAGGAAGGAATGATTTCACACTGTGGAAGATCAAGATGAATGCAGTATTGGTTCATAATGGCCTTGATCTTGCATTGATACCTCTGGATTCGTGGGAAGAAAATGAGAAACCCAAGTTTGCATCAGTGGATAAGAAGGCCCTCAGTCTTATCTTTCTGTGTTTGGGTGATAAACCTTTGAGAGAGGTCTCAAGATGCAAGAGTTCCTCAGAAGCATGGAGGAGATTGGAAGATCTGTATCAATCTAAGTCAGTTTCCAACAAACTGTTCTTGAAGCAGAAGATGTTGGCCTTCAAGATCACTGAAGATAAGGTAATTTCTGATCAGCTTGATGACTTCATTAAGATGGTTGAAGAATTGGAAGACCTGGGTGTGAAATTGGAGGAGGATGACAAAGCATTGATGGTGTTAAACATCCTTCCAAAATCCATGGAAAGCTTTAAGGATGCCTTGATGTATGGGAGAGATGAGCAACTATCTTATGATGGGATAGTGAAGGCTCTGAGGTCTAAATGTTTCCAGACTCAAGGTGATAAAGTCATGATGCAATCTGGAGAAGGTTTGAATGTCAAATTCAAGAAACCTTGGCAAGGCAAGAAGGGACAGAATGCTAAGGATCCAAAGGCAGGATACTCTAATCCTAAGAAGGGGAATGAATGGGTTGAGAAGAGGAAATGCTTCAAGTGCAAGCAGCCTGGTCACCTGAAGAAGGACTGTCCTAAGAGAAATAAGAAAGGTGGAAATCAAGGGGCGGAATCTGCTGCCATTGATCATCAAGAAGATCCTCCAGAGGTATTAAATGTTACTGAATCAAGAATGGTAAAGGAATGGGTCTTGGACACAGGCTGCTCCTTTCATATGTGTCCAAACCAGTCATGGTTTGATGAACTGAAAAGAGAAGATGGTGGAAATGTTCTCCTGGGAATTGACCAATCATGTAAGGTCAAAGGAGTTGGATCAGTGAGCATAAGGATGTTTGATGGTGTGGTCAGAGTCATCTCAAATGTAGGATATGTTCCTGGCCTTAAAAGAAATCTTCTATCTCTTGGTTCTTTAGTAACTAGTGGGTGTCAGTTTAGCTCAGTAGATGGCTTCTTGCATATCACAAAACATGGAAAAATGGTGATAAAAGGTAGACAGCATAATGGGTTGTTTATCTTGATTGGTTCACCTGTTGTTGGGAGTGTAGATATGGTCTCGAGCAGTTCTGAGCTTGTTAAATGGCACAAGAGACTTGGACACATAGGAGAGAAAGGGTTGAAGGAACTGTCAAGAAGTGGAGTAATTGGAAATATGGGAAATCAAGATCTGGAGTTCTGTGATCAGTGTGCTTTGGGCAAATCCAAGAAGCTGCCCTATGGAAAGGGTGTTCACACAACTCAAGAGCCATTAGATTATGTTCACTCTGACATATGGGGTCCTGCAAGGACAGAGTCTCATGGTGGTGCAAGGTATTTCATGTCCTTAATTGATGATTACAGCAGAAAGGTGTGGATCATGTTGATGAAGAATAAGAGTGATGCTTTTCATAAGTTCAAAACATGGTTGATTCAACTGGAAAATGTCAAAGGGAAGAAGCTGAAGCACCTTAGGACTGATAATGGACTGGAATATCTCTCTATTGAGTTTACAAACTTCTGTGAAGAAAGAGGAATCAAGAGACACAGGATTGTACCAATGAATCCTCAACAGAATGGAGTTGCTAAGAGGTTTAATAGGACTCTCCTTGAAAGAGTTAGGTGTATGCTGTTGGATGCTGGGTTGCCAAAGGTATTTTGGGGAGAAACCATTGCTACAGCATGTTATCTCATTAACAGGTCACCCTCATCAGTGATTGGGTTCAAAACACCTGAAGAGGTGTGGAGTGGACAGAAACCAAGTTATGAAGGGTTAAGGGTGTTTGGGTGTCTTTTGCCCATGTCAAGCAAGACAAGTTAGATGCAAGAGCTCTAAGATGTGTATTTCTTGGATATCCGGATGGAATAAAGGGCTACAGATTGTGGTGCTTAGAGAAGGGAAATCAGAAGATAATCACAAGTAGAGATGTAAAGTTTAATGAGAATGTGATGGCTTACACTTCTACAGGCTCTAAGGAAGAATTTGATGGTGCTAAAGAGACAAGAGAGATATCAATTCAGGTGGAGCATCCTGCTGAAGATAATCACACACCTCAACCACAAGAAAATCTACAAGATAGGGATTCATCATCTGAAGAAAAAGAACAAACTGGACCTTCAAAAAATGTCAGAGAATACAGCATTGGAAGGGACAGGCCTAGAAGAACAATCAACAGACCTAATTTCTATGGTCAAGCAGGGAGTGTTTACTATGCCTTGAGTGTTGCTGAAGACCTGGAATCACAAGAGCCTAGTAGTTTTAAAGAAGCACTAGACTGTGAAGAAGGTGAACACTGGATACAGGCAATGATTGAAGAGATGGAGTCACTGGAAAAGAATCAGACCTGGATATTGGTGGATAAACCAAGAGGTCAGAAACTTGTAAGCTCTAAATGGATATACAAGAAGAAACTAGAGACAGCAGGATCCAAACAGGTGAGGTTTAAAGCAAGATTGGTGGCTAGGGGCTTTACACAAAGAGAAGGAATTGATTTTAATGAAGTTTTCTCTCCAGTGGTAAAGCATTGTTCAATCAGGTTGCTTTTATCAAAAGTTACACAAGAGGACATGGAATTACAACAACTGGATGTAAAGACAGCATTCTTACATGGAGAACTCAATGAGAAGATATATATGAAACAGCCAGAAGGCTTTGTTGTTCCTGAACAAGAAGACAAAGTTTGTTTGGTGAAGAAGTCACTATATGGACTCAAACAAAGTCCAAGACAGTGGAATAAGAGGTTCAATGACTTCATGATCAGTGTTGGCTTTGTAAGAAGTCTTTATGATAGTTGTGTTTACTTCAACAAAGGTTCAAAGCAAGATAAAGTCTTCCTTCTATTGTATGTGGATGATATACTAATTGCAAGCAGGAAGAGGGTACAATGGTTGAAGGATAAACTTAACACTGAATTTGACATGAAAGATCTGGGAGAGGCCAAGAAGATTTTGGGCATGAACATTCTAAGAAACAGAGAAGCTGGAGTGCTTTGGTTATCTCAGAGGCAATATCTACAGAAGGTGTTGGAGAGGTTTCATATGCATGAAGCCAAACCTCTCTCCACTCCAGTTAATCTACAGAAGAAACTTTCCAAAGAACAATGCCCAAAGACTGAAGAGGAAATCATACATATGAGCAATATCCCTTATGCAAGTGGAGTTGGAAGTCTTATGTATGGAATGATTTGTAGCAGGCCTGACTTGGCCTATGCTGTGTCTTTAGTAAGCAGGTTCATGTCAAATCCAGGAGTTGAGCATTGGGAAGCTTTGAAACATGTGATGAGGTATTTGAAAGGATCAGTGAACTTGTCACTGAAGTTTGAAAAGAGAGTGGATGGAAGTACTGTTGCATTGGAGGGGTTTGCTGATTCTGATTTTGCAGCAAACATAGACACAAGGAAGTCTATTTCTGGATTTGTGTTTACCTTATTTGGAACAGCCATCAGCTGGAGAAGTGTACAACAATCAGTTGTAGCACTGTCAACAACAGAAGCAGAATATATTTCCTTAACTAAAGCTATCAAAGAAGCAATCTGGCTGAAAGGGATTTTGAGAGATTTGGATATCAAGCAGAAGTGTGTGGCAATCTACTGTGATAATCAAAGTGCTCTACACCTTGTGAAACACCAAGCATTTCATGAAAGGTCAAAACACATTGATGTTAGGTTGCATTTTGCTAGAGATATCATTGATTCTGGTTCTGTGGAGGTGAAGACGGTACACACATTGCATAACCCTGCTGATTTTCTTACTAAGGGTGTACCTGGGAACAAAGTGGAGCATTGTTCGAGCTTGCTGCAGCTTGAGCAATGTCATGAAGAGCAGTAGCAGAAAGGCAGTGATGAGGCAAGAAGAGGCACACTTGATTCATTGAGGTGGAGATTTGTGAGGTGGTGTTCAATCTCATCAAGTGAGCTATACTTTGTAGTATGGTGTGTTGGGAATGTGGAACTGGGGTCAGGAAGTGAAGAACCGGAGGTTTGAACCGGGTTTGAGCATCAAGAAGTCAAGCTGTTCAGAGTGAGCCGGGTTCGTGGCAGTTGAGAATAACCGTCATTTGTGACGGATTAGTTTCAGGGTTTGTGACGAAGAAAACCGTCGTTTTTGTCCGGTAGCTGAGCTCAACTTGATTCAGTTAGAACTTTCTGTACGGTTACATTCGAGCTCCAATTCTTATATCATTGTAAAGCTCTCATCAAGGAGAAGATCACTACATCGAGCAATTTCCTTATTTCTTAGATTAGAGAGAGTATTTTGAGATTGAACGTTTCTGCCCTAATTTGTAACCAGAATTGGGCATTTCGTTTATTGGGTGTATTCTCTGTAATTGATTGAATTTGTTAGTGGATTGGGGTGTGTCTTGCCTCCGTGGATGTAGTTCATCTTGAACGAACCACGTAAAAGCTGTGTGTGATTCAATTTTAGTTCCTGTGTTGCGCAAGTTCAATTCGACCATAACTTTGGCCGAACTGAGTGTGTGTTTTTCAGATTGATCTTTGTGCGAATTCCAGATTCTGTTTAGTTGTGTGTTTAGGAGTTGAGTTCACTAACATTTTTAAATTATTTTTAGGAGTTTTAGATACACTAATAATGTTGTGGTGTTGAAATAGGAGATTCAACTTTCCATCTCTCTAATTCTTCAACGGTGTCGTCTCTAGAATTGGTTGGAAATGTGGCAAGAGACAATAAAAAGAATAGCATTATCCCAAAGGCATGTTTGGCTAGCTGTGAGAAATGATGAAGCTAGAGGTTGGAAAGCTTCTAGCTGGAGTCATCATTGCACTTCAATGTGGTTCTTCTATCGAAGAAGTCCTAGGCGGATGAGAAGGCCCTAAATCCCCGTCCAAGGCGGTGAAATCTCCTAAGAAGTGATGATGTTATAATTCAACTGGTGTTGTTTTGTGTATGTAACTTTGAATTGAGGCTTTAAGAGGAATTGTTTTAGACTAAAGTGTTTTTTTCTAAAAGACAGTGAGGGTAATTAATGAAGATTTGAATTTTTTTATTGGAATTAGATATTGTTATATTATAACACTATTATAGAATACGACATCTATGCCTTTTAATAAATTACTTTTTCTTTTGAAAACGATCCAATGGTTAGGGAAAAAATGAGGATGATGGCAAACGGAAACAAAAAATAAAACTGAGGTTTGTGGCAAATGTAGTATCCTTAAAACAAGTTTGTGCGCTCTCACGTGCTAAGAGACTCGTGGACGTCTATTTTCCAAGATACAACGGTCAAGTAAAGAAGAAACTCTAGCACTGAGTTTGTACTAACTGACAAACTGAATTAGTACTCGATTTGTATCACAAACAAAATTGCAGGCCCAAAGAGGAATCAACTGGTCAATAACGAAGGACAGATAATAGAAGGATGCTAGAATATATTATGTTGCATCAATTTCGAAGGGGTACCAAATGAGCTGAAAGAGCCACATAAAAAGGCTCTTCGAGGACCCATGTTCTGAGCATGAATCCTGCAATAATGTCAATTAACAACTAAAATTTAATGCCTTCAAGGCTTCAAAAAGATGGAGAAAGTGAGAAGACAACATTTAGAAATTTGAAGAGGCGTGTAGAAAAGGAAGGAAAAAAAATAGCAAAAATTAGTTCACGTGGCTGCCCTTCGACCAGATCGACATTCGTGTCGTAGGTATGCCCCTTGTCTAACTAACCCCTAACCTGCGTCGATATATGTAGCGAAGTATGCAGTGCTAGAGGATCACACGCAGGCCGCGCTCACACACAAGTCCCTTGGTCCGAGGCTTGAATTCGGTCCTTGATTTGCATCCTCCCTGCGCCTGGGTGCACGAGAGAGAGCCTCTTTGCTATTCAGTCATACAATCACTAGAAGGCAATTTATATTTATATTTGCCAATTTCTTTTCACTCTTCCAATGTGGGATAAACACCATAAACTTATTTCAAACTTCCAACTTTGTACTTCAATTTCTCATTCACCCAAACTCTAATTTGGGCAAATAATATACCATCTCGAACCTCTTTTGGAGGAGAGCACAATACCGGATTAAGATTTCACATTCCATTATCGGGAACCAAAAACTTGCCAAACCGGACTGCCCCCAAAAGGCATTTAAATGACATTTTAAATGCAATTTTTACCAATTATCTATTTCTACTATAAGAAAGATAGTCCTCTAGAAAATTATCTTAAATAATAAATATTAGTCGTCCGAATAACTCGGTCATACTTAATATAATTTGAGACAAAAATTAATATTGTCTCAAATACGTATCAAGTATTCCTATAACTAGTTGTCTCTAAAAAGAGCCTAGAAATGGTTTGATGAACATTTTGTGATAGGAAAAATCACAAAAGTTGCCCATTATTTTGGGGTGACTTTCTTGCCCAGCCTGTTTGGGCTGCGCAATTCATACCAAACATGTAGCAATCTTTTTTCAATTTGTGCTCATCTTTTGCCCAAAAACACAAAAATGCACGTATAATGTCACGTGCATGAATTTTGGATGACAACACTTATGTAGTATCCTACGTGTACTCCAGCTCGTACAAATTAATCGTCGAAGTTTTGAAAATTAAAAATTAATAGGCAACTTTTGCCAATACTTTAAAGAAATTGGAAGAAGTTATTATTATTATTATTATTATTATTATTATTATCATCATCATCATCATCATTATTTGTAACAATTTAAAGGTAAAATAGGAATTTAGTGTGGTGTTTTAAGAAAATGGGAGCAATTAAATTATTTATATATGGTGTCTTTAGTAAAAATGATGTACTTAGAATATTTTGTGGTGACATTAGTTGTCTCCAAAGATATACTCTGAGTCTCATTTTTTAAGACCATCTTCAATGTGGCATCAAATTGCCACACAACAGCAAATTGCTGCCTCCCTCCCTCTCCAATGGGCTGCCTAATGATGTAGCAGTTGCCTAATATGAACAGTAGAGCAACAAAGTTGATGCCTTAATTTCACCAAATGCTATTTTTCTGTTGTTATAACTAATTTTATTCCATTTAATTATTATTTTATTTTTATAATTATATAATTATACTTTTAAAAAAGATAAATATCAATTACTTTTCTAGAGCTTCTTTTGATAAATAATTTCATAAGTATATTTTTTTATAATAAATTTATTTTTCTATTAATATAAATAAATTCATACCATATTTAATTAGGTTTCATATATTTCAAATAGACTAATTTAAATATATTTCAATTAATTAAAATATAAACACCTACAAAATAAAGAATAATAAAAAATATTTTTAGAATATTCCTTTTGTGCACCAAATTGGTGCTTTAGTATTGGAGGTGGCCTAAGGGATTAATTTATCCTCCTTTCCTATAAGACCATGTTTTCCTAGTGTAGCAGAACATAAATGATTTTATCTATATGTGTATTTTGCGGTCCGAGCACATTACCTCGCTACCACATGAATCTCCTATAAACATTTTTATGTTGCAACCAAATACAAGTATCTAAGTTGCTTCAACTAATGAAGTGTGGTGCAAATATTATCTAAGCCCGAACTCAATAAAAAGTACTTCAAATTTATTACTACCTCATTCACAAAATAAACATCCTTTTAAAAAGGTTTACACAAATTAAAATACCTCATATAATTATACGCGTTGTTATTTAACTTTATATAAGCCTTATTGTGCACTTAGGGGTTTTTAGGGTTTAGGGTTTTTTAGGGGCTTTTAGGGTTAAGAATTTAGGGGGGTTTTTTTTTTAGGATTTAGGGTTAGGGTTTATGGTTTAGGTTTTTCGGGGGGGTTTTGGATTTTTAGGGGGTTTTAGGGTTTTAGGGTTTTTTCAGATTTTTTAGGATTTTAGGATTTAGGGTACACAATAACACTATTGTGCACTTGATGCACCCATATCCAACTCTTATATATAATACATATTATATCGCATTTGTATGCTTGTTCCTTTTCCATCTTCTTGAGAATCTTTTTCATAACCTGGATCTGCAACACCATTTAGTGCTGCATTTTTTACTATTGATGGTATTATTGTCAGTGGTGGAAATAAGGGAAACACAAGTAGGCACTACAAGAAAAAAGGTGTTTGCCGCTACACATTTTTGCAACTACAAGAGTGGTTACTAAAAATAACCTTTTGGTAACTATTACTACCTCTGTCCCGCCCTAATTGTCCTACTTGCCTTATTTTTTTTGTCCCAAACTAATTGTCCTACCCCATAAATGGAAAATTCTCCCACAATCTCCACCATCAAAATCTCCACATTCAATTTCACCTTTGAAAAAGTCAAAGATTCCACAAAATCTGTTTTTTCTTAGTCTCCGTGCCAGGCCAAGGTAGGACAATTAGCTTGGGACGGAGGGAGTAGTAGTTATGTAAAAATCTTATACAATTTCAACAAAAAAAAGTGCTACTATATGACAAACTCTTTTGCAACTACTTGTAGTTACAAATACATTAATAACTACAAAGTGGTTGCCAAAAACCTTTTTGCATCTCAGTATAAGTGGCTACCTTATTGTAACCACATGTAGACATGTAGTTACTAAAAATATTTTTGTGACCGCTCTACCTTTTTTTGTAACTACATTTTGTAGTTGCGAAAAGTCTTAATTCTAGTAGTAAGAGCTCAGTGCGACCCCAAAATTATTTACTATTTTTTCTATATATTTACTATAAATATATACTACTGAATATATATATATATATGTATATATGTACGTATACATGTAAATATGTGGGTATTTTATAGAAAAAGGTTGGAATACATTAAAGTTTGGGGGTATAACTATAGTAAAAATGTGTCTTCTTTAAAAAACAATTGTCACATATATACAATTATATTCGTGTGTCCCCCTCCCCACCCACAAAGTTTAATTTCTAGGTCCGTCATTAATTAATGTAGATAATTAATTTATTATATGTCAATTTCGAAAGGTTAAGTGAATTAATCTATTGAAAACCTAAAAAGATTAATAGGAACAAATACTGAGTTATAGTCAATTTTGCAAATACACGAGATGAGGTTGCAACAACAACACTCAGTTGGAGTTAGTAATGTCAACCTTGCAACTAGAATGGGTGGATACAATGGAAACAATAGAGGTGGTTCAAAAGCTCCTAACAGGGGTGGTTATGACAAAGGTAGAGATCCTAATAATTTAAGAGGAGGCAATAACAGCAACAGGGGGTTTTAGAAGAGGTTTTAGGAACAACTCCAAGATGATTTGTCAGCTGCGTGGCAGGCCCAAAGAATGACATTAATCGTGTTGAGCATCATACTACTGTTCCTTTTAAGTCAGATAGTAGTAACTCAAGTGGCGATTTTCCTCTTGTGATACACAATCAATCAAAATAGCCTATAAATGAGCAGCATAAGGTAAATGCTAATGTTCAGAACAACCATTCTATGGTTACTAAAGTTAAGAGAGGGATTTTTAAGCATAGAGTTTTCTCTACTGTTGTCAATGATGATAATACTGAACTTAGCAATGTGTCATATGCTCTAGCTTATCCAAAGTGGAAATGGCAACTAGTTCCATATAGGATAATATGAACTTGGTCACTAATAAGTGGGTTTCCATGATAAAATACAAGCCAAATGATGTTAGGTTTGAGAACACTTAGAACACACAAACAACAAATTCAAACCAGAAACGAATGAAAAACATATTGAAAAACGACCACTAGAAACCGAACACAAAAACAGGAAACAAAATGAAGAACACAAGCTTTTACGTGGTTCGATCAATGTGATCTACATCCACGGAGGCTCTATACACCTCAATTCACTCAACTAAACAATCAATTACAAGAAACAACCCAGAAAACTAGAAGCCCCAATTCACAATCCGAATTGAGCTCAAGAACCCTAGCTCTCTAATTCTAATGATTGAATAGTGTTTTCAGAGGGAAAATTACGTGTGTCAACTCGTCTTTACATGTTGAACAAATGTATATAACAAGCTAAGCTCGAATCAAGAAACTCTGGGAGCTGGAATCAAAATCAATTGCAACTGTTTTTTTTCAAACTGCTACGAGTCTTCCACAACGGTTTTTCATGCAACAGTCCAAAACCGTTGCGGATTTCTGTTATAACTGCTGCCAACCCGGTTCACCAAATAACTTCCAAATCTGAACTGAACTTATCCCGGTTCTCCGGCCCGGTTCTTCCCAACCCAAACTCGGTTCCTGACCCTACTCAACCTCTACTATACTTCATGTTCACTTGAAGAAATTGAATTGACACCTACAAATCTCCACCTCAATGAATTCAAGTGCATTTCATCACCTCTTACCGTCTTCTCTTCTTCCAGGATTATACACACTGTTCAAGCCTTATCAGGCTTGAGCAATGTACCATTTTACTTCTAGGAACTGCCTTAGTCAAAAATCTGCCGCATTATCCAAAGTATGCACTTTCCTGACTTCAACAGATCCAGCTTCAATGATATCCCTTGAAAAATGAAGTCTAACATCAATGTGCTTAGACCTCTCATGAAACGCTTGATGCTTCACTAAATGAAGAGCACTCTGATTGTCACACTGAATAGTAACACATCCTTGTCTTATTCCCAAGTCCTTGAGAATTCCTTTAAGCCATAAAGCTTCTTTGATTGCCTCAGTTAATGCAATGAACTCTGCTTCTGTTGTTGACAATGCAACCACTGACTATTGCACACTCTTCCAACTCACAGTTGTACCATACACAGTAAAAACATACCCTGTAATGGATTTTCTAGTATCCAGATTCCCTGCAAAGTCTGCATCAACATATCCTACCAAAGGTGTGGTATTTGCTTCTTGTCTCTGGAATTTCAATCCCATACTGACAGACCCCTTCAGATATCTTAACACCTGTTTTAAGGCTTCCCAATGTGATTCCCCAGGATTTGACATATATCTGCTTACAAGAGACACACTATAGGCCAAGTCTGGCCTGCTACATATCATTTCATACATTAAACTGCCAACCCCACTGGCATATGGAACATTCTTCATGTGAATCTCCTCAGCTGCAGTCTTTGGGCACTGATCCTTGGATAGCTTTGTCTGTAGATTTACTGGAACACTTACTGGTCTGGATTCATGCATGTGGAATCTCTCCACAACCTTCTCCAGATACTGCTTCTGTGATAGCCATAATGTTCCAGTCTCTCTCCTTCTAATGATATCCATTCCTAGAATCTTCCTGGCTTCCCCTAGATCCTTCATGTCAAATTCTGAATTCAACTTTCCTTTCAGCTGTGGTATCTTGTCACTGCTCTTGCTGGCTAAGAGCATGTCATCCACATATAACAACAGGAACACCTGTTCAGCTCTTGAACCTCTGTTAAAGTATACGCAGCTGTCATATAAGCTTCTAATGAACCCTGCACCCATCATGAACTCATTGAACTTCTTATTCCACTGCCTGGGACTTTATTTCAACCCATAGAGTGACTTCCTGAGAAAACAGACCTTCTCTTCAGTTCCAGGAATCACAAAGCCCTCAGGTTGCTTCATGTAAATCTTTTCAACCAGATCTCCATGCAGGAATGTTGTCTTGACATCTAGCTGCTGTAATTCCAAGTCTTCTTGAGTGACCTTTGATAGAAGTAACCTGATAGAGCAATGCTTCACTACTGGAGAAAATACTTCATTGTAATCAATGCCCTCCCTTTGAGTGAAGCCTCTAGCAACCAACCTTGCCTTGTACCTGATCTTATCAGCTTTTCCAGCCTCCATCTTTTTCTTGAAAATCCATTTTGAGCCAACTAGTTTCTGCCCTTTTGGTTTGTCTACAAGCTTCCAGGTTTGGTTTCTCTCTAAGGATTCCATTTCCTCCATCATGGCTCCTATCCAGTATTCACTCTCACTGCAACTCACTGCTTCCTTGAAACTACTAGGCTCTTGAAACTCCAAGTCTTCTGCTACACCCAGTGCATAAAATACACTGCCAGCTAATCCATAGAAGTCAGGTTTTTGAATTTGTCTTCTTGGCCTATCTCTTCCTATGCTATAGGTTCTGAGATTTGCCATCTCAGTTTGACCTTCTTCCTCTTCTGATGAACTGTCATCTTCTTGCTGAGCTTGTGTATTCTCATCTGGTGGTCTCTGCTCATTATTAGGCTCCACCTGAACAGAAATTCTTTCAGGTTCCACAGCTCCATCAGCTTCCTCTTGGCTCCCAGTAGAGTTGTATCCCATTACATCTTCATTGAACTTTACATCTCTGCTTATAAGAAGCTTCTGGTTTCCCTGTTCTAAGCACCATAACCTGTAGCCTTTTATGCCCTCAGGATATCCCAGAAATACACATCTTTGTGCTCTTGCATCAAGTTTATCTTGCCTAATGTGAGCATAGGCTAAACAACCAAATACTCTTAAGTCATGGTAGTTTGGTGTCTTTCCACTCCACACTTCTTCTGGAGTTTTAAATCCTAGAGTTGATGATGGTGACCTGTTGATCAAATAACATGCAGTATTCATTGTCTCTTCCCAGAAGGATTTAGGTAACCCAGCATCAATCAACATACATCTAACTCTTTCCAGCACAGTTCTGTTAAATCTTTCAGCAACTCCATTCTGTTGGGGGTTTAGAGGGACAGTTATGTGCCTTGTGATGCCCTTTTCTTCACAGAACTCTGTGAATTCAGTGGACAGATATTCTAGGCCATTATCTGTCCTAAGATGTTTTAGTTTCTTCCCTCTTAGGTTCTCCACCTGATTCAACCATGTTTTAAACTTGAGAAATGCATCACCCTTGTTTCTCAAAACATACACCCAGGTTTTTCTGCTATAATCATCAATGATGGACATGAAATACCTTCCCCCTCCATGTGTTTCTGTTCTTGAAGGCCCCCAAATATCAGAGTGTACATAATCCAGGGGTTCTTGAGTGGAATGACTCCCTTTGGCATAAGGCAGTTTCTTTGCCTTTCCCATAGCACACTTGTCACAGAAATCCAGTGTTCTATTCCCCATTTCACCAATGATACCCTTCTTGGATAACTTCTTCAACCCTTTCTCTCCAATATGACCCAGTCTTCTATGCCACTTCATAACATCTTCTTTGCTTATCACAGATTCAGCACATCCTATCACAGGTGATCCAATCAAAATAAATAGGCCATTGTGTTGCCTTCCTTTGACTACCTGCTTATTGTGTTTGGTGATGTGAAGATAACCATCTAGGGAATTGAACTGACAATCATTTGCCACTAAAGAGCCAAGGGATAAAAGATTTCTTTTCAATCCAGGGACATACCTCACTTGAGAAATAGTTCTGATGACTCCATCATGCATTTTAATTTGAATTGATCCTGTGCCTTTGACTCTGCAGGAGTGATCATTTCCTAGCAGTACACATCCTCCATCTTCTTTCTTTAGATCCTTGAACCATGATTCATTTAGGCACATGTGGAATGTGCATCCAGTATCCAGTACCCATTCCTTTTCCATTTTGGTGTCTGTTATGTTTAAGACTTCTGGGATGTCTTCTTGATGCTCTGTCATTGCCACCTCTGCCCTCTGAGTCTCCTGCTTCTTCTTCTTTTGTGGACAGTCCTTCTTCAAGTGTCATGTTTGCTTACATTTGAAACACTTCCTGGTTTCAACCCAGTCACCTTGTTTCTTTACATTTTGAGTTCCAGATTTATTGTCTTTAACTCCCAGGAACGTCTTCTTCTGGAAGTTCTTTTTGAACTTAATGTTCAAGCCCTCTCCACCTTGTGTAGAACCCTTCTCTCCCTGATTCTGAAAGCACTTGGTCTTCAATGCTGACAACATGGATCATAACTGATTTTCCCATCTCTTCCAAACATCAGAGCATCTTTGACGCTTTCCATGGATTTTGGAAGAACATTTAACACCATCAGGGCCTTATCATCATCCTCCAAATTCACCCCCAAATCTTCCAGCTCTTCAATCATCTTGACAAACTCATCAAGTTGATCAGAAATACCTTTATCATCAGAGATTTTGAAAGACATTAGTTTCTGTTTCAGAAACAATTTGTTTGATATAGACTTTGATTGATACAGTTCCTCCAATTTTCCCCATGCCTCTACTGCATTTTTGCACCGCGAAACCTCCCTCAAAGGTTTATCTACTAGGCATAAGAATATCAAACTCAGAGCCTTCTTATCCAATTCTAGAAACTTGGATTTCTCAGCATCAGGCCATTGATCAACAGAAAGAAGGGCAGAGTCTAAACCATTTTGAATCAGCACCGCTTTCATTTTGATCTTCCAGAGTGAGAAGTCATTCTTTCCAGAGAACTTCTCCACATCCATCTTTACTCCAGTCATTCTTCTTCTTCTTCGAGTTTGTGTGTATGTTTCCCACAGACGGCGCCACTTGTTAGGTTTGAGAACTAACAAGTGGGTTTCCATGATAAAATACAAGTCAAATGATGTTAGGTTTGAGAACACTTAGAACACACAAACAACAAATTCAAACCAGAAACGAATGAAAAACAGATTGAAAAACGACCACTAGAAACCGAACGCAAAAACAGGAAACAAAATGAAGAACACAAGCTTTTACGTGGTTCGATCAATGTGATCTACATCCACAGAGGCTCTATACACCTCAATTCACTCAACTAAACAATCAATTACAAGAAACAACCCAGAAAACTAGAAGCCCCAATTCACAATCCGAATTGAGCTCAAGAACCCTAGCTCTCTAATTCTAATGATTGAATAGTGTTTTCAGAGGGAAAATTACGTGTATCAACTCGTCTTTACATGTTGAACAAATGTATATAACAAGCTAAGCTCGAATCAAGAAACTCTGGGAGCTGGAATCAAAATCAGTTGCAACTATTTTTTTTCAAACTGCTACGAGTCTTCCACAACGGTTTTCATGCAACAGTCCAAAACCGTTGCGGATTTCTGTTATAACTGCTACCAACCCGGTTCACCAAATAACTTCCAAATCTGAACTGAACTTATCCTGGTTCTCCGGCCCGGTTCTTCCCAACCCAAACCCGGTTCCTGACCCTACTCAACCTCTACTACACTTCATGTTCACTTGAAGAAATTGAATTGACACCTACAAATGAAGAAGTTGATGGGTACAAAATAAGGCTTGTGGAAAGAGGGTTTCAATAAACTGTAGGAGTATATTGCTTTACCACTTACAGCCCTGTCATAAAACCAACTACCATAAGAATGATCATGCCTCTTGCAGTGTCCAAAAGCTAGCCCCATCAACAGGTGGATATCAATAATGGATTCCTCAAAGATGAGTTGAAAGAGAAGGTATATATGGTTCAACCAGAGGTGTATGCGTCTCAAACTAATCCTAATTATGTTTACGAACTTAAGAAGTCTTCATATGGTCTCAAACAAGCCCCAAAGGCTTGGTATGAGAAATTAGGAGAGTTTCTCACTAAAACTGCTTTTAAGAAGTCTATTGCAGATTCCTCATTATTCTTCAAGAATCAAGGTAACAAAGTTATGTTTTTATTGGCCTATGTAAATGATATTCTTGTTACTGGAAATCAATCAAAAGAGGTTCACAATGCTATTGCTTTACTTGGCAAATAATTCTCACTCAAAAATCTTGGTGAAGTAAACTATTTAGAAGTGCAAAGAATCAAAGAAAGCATGTTTTTGAAATAAACAAAATATATTTGATATGCTAAAAGAGGTTGATATGATTCATTCCAAACTTGTTTTGGCTCCTAGTTGCACAAATATCAAACAACATGTTAATGACAGTCCATCTTTTGATCAACCCACTTGGTATAAAAAAGTTGTTAGTTCTTTGCAATATCTTCAACTCACTAGACCTGAAATAGCTTTCTCTGTCAACAAGCTTAGTCAGTTCTTGCAAGCTCCAACTGTTAATCAGTGGAAAACTTGCAAGAGAGTGCTAAGATATTTGAGTGAATCTCTAAATCGTGTGCTATTGTTGAAACCTGCCACTAAATTTACTGTGCATGGATTTCCTGATGCAGATTAGGCAAGTTGCCCTGATGATAGGAAGAGTACAGGTGGTTTTTTCTTATTCAGAGGAAGCAATCCAATGGTGTGGAGCTCAAAGAAGCAAAGTTTTGTTGCAAGAAGTAGCACTGAAGTTGAGTACAAGTCCCTTGCATTGGTAACTTCTGAAATCATGTGGGTTCATAATCTCCTACAAAAATTGGCATTGCCTCTATCAAACCAATGGTGTTGTGGTTAGACAATGTAGGGGCTATATCTCTTGCCAGCAACTCTACCATGCATTCTAGGACCAATCACATTGAGTTAGACATCAACTTCATCCGAGAGAAGGTCAAAGCCAAAGAAGTCCAAGTGTGTTATGTCCCTGCGGAGTCTCAAAGAACAGACATCCTAAAAATAATATATTTGTAAGATGTTTTCAATTATTAAGCCAAAATCTCTATTGTGATTTTTAACCAACTGTCACATGCTTTCAAGATGAATGGAGCTGGGCTTTTCTAGTGAGTTCATTTTGAATGGAAGCGTGTTAGTGAATATTGTTTCAAAGCATTAAATGATGTATTAGTTGTTAGTTATTAAAATGTTAGCTTAGGCAGTTAGATTAGCAATTAGCTAATGACTTCACATGCACATGCTTTGCATGTGCTAAGTTGTTAGTGATCACTATAACTAGACATGTAAACACTTTGTAATTCTCATCTTTGATATGGAGTTTTGTTTGTATAAAATCCTTATTAGTTTCTTGGTGGGTTCCTCCTTTGCAAGTGGTAAATTTCTGCTGAAGATGATAGACAAAGATGGTCGATCTCGATAACGTGATTTGTTGATAGGGTCTCAGATTTAGGAAATGTTATGGGAGTAGTTGTCACGTTATTTAAGTCATAGATATTTAACATGGTGGTGAAAGAGGGATAAAGGGAGAGGGGAAAGAGAGAGAGGCGAGACAGAGGCATCTGGTGGCCGATTTCTGGCTACTAATATAAAGAGGTAAGGAGGAAAAAGAACCAGTATCGAGGAAGAAGAAGAAGAAATTACCCTATTTCTATAGGGTATTTTAGCCATTATGCATGTCTGTTTTGTCCAAAATTTTCATATGGTGTGGAGAGAAATTTGTGTGGTGTAAATAGAAATCCCCTTTTTAAAAGTGGTAAAATTATTGGTTAGGTTCATATTTATGTGATAGATACAGAGTATTTTTATCAATCTTCCCTATATACATATTAGATCCAATTGGGAAAAACATGATAATTGTGTTAGGATCTACAATTAAATCCAATGCATTACTCGACCTTAAATTTCTTGCCCTTAGACAATTTTTTTGTTTTAATGAGAATAATGTAGCATTTGAAATGAAACAGATGAATAATAAGAATATATTTATATGAATTAACATACTTTTTATTTTCCTTTTCTCTCCATGTAGTAGTAAATCCTGCTATTACACACATACAAGGACAGCTCAACATTTTTAGTGTCCCTAGGTAAATTAATTAAGTGAGGCTTTTGATTTGAATAAGTAAATAATATTAATTAGTTATAATTTCTTTGTAAAAATTTTAAACACAATTCAAGTTTAGTTAGTAAAAAAATTTCAATAGATAAAATTTCTAAACTTGATTAAAAAAAAAAAAAAGAATAAAATGTTTCAATCATTAGAGAACTGAAAAATCAAAAGAAGACTTGAGGAGGAAGTAATAATGTGGTGGTCGTGAAATGTTTGATTATAATTAAAATAAGATCATTGGTACTTATTATTTACAGTACATACATTTTTACAACGATATTATAGTATTGAACATAATTAAAATTTAATCCTGTTTTTTTTTTTTTTTTGAGAAAACTGTGATCCATTATCAGTAGGTTTAGATGCAATCATAGTTTTATGAACTTATTTTAACTTTTAATTCCAAAATAAATTGAATATTTTCTAAATTGAATAATATATATACATATAAATACATTATGTGTATATGTAAATTTAGGGGCCTCCATCAATGGCCCAAGGCCTAAGGCGAAGCCTTGATCGCTTACCCATTTGAACCACCCATAGTTACATACTTTTCATCTTGTAACACATTTTGTTCCAATATTTTATTTATAACATTTTAATTATATCCTGTAATAAACTGATGTCTAACGTACTCTTAACTTTGTGAAAACCCACAAATCTAGCCACTTTTGTAATAAACATATTAATTTTGTCAACTTCGTAAAAACATATTAATTATAGCCACTTTTTTCTTTTTGCACCCCCAACCCACCCACCAACAAGAACCGCCCTACCAGCCAGTAACGAGGCCCCCAACCCACCTGCCCCACCTTTACTTTTTACATTCCCCATGCACACACCACCCACCCCACCATCCCCCCAACCCACCCATCCCACACTTACTTTCTACACTCCCCATGCATATACCACCCACCCCACCGCTGATACCATTTCTGCAACATCGTTAAAGAAGATGCATTTTCTCAACCTCTCTCTTTCTTTAACCATTTTTTACTCTCTCTCTCTCTCTCTCTCTCTCTCTCTCTCTCTCTCTCTCTCTCCTCCTTCCCTGGAAATTCATCATGTCCAATTTTTTCCCATTGGTGTTCACTGCTCCAGCTTGAAGCTCATCACTTAGATTAATTTGTTATTTAATTCGTGATAGATTGTTACTATTAAAGCAACCTTTGGTAGTTCAATGTTATCCAAGCAAGAAAAAACATGGCACAATGGTTGGTGGCCCCATGTTCCAATTCAGGACATCTGGAGAAGATGAACAATATAAATAGATGGTTATAACCAAAGGCACGTGGTCATATTGTTGGCACGACCCTTTAATTCTAACACGAAGCATACAACCGGTGTGATTGATATTACAGGATGGGTGATTCCCCACGATGAAAGCTATATCTATATACATACATAAGGAATAGTAATTTTATCTAGCTAACAATGCATCAAGCGTAGTTCGGCATTTGATTTCATTTATTGCAGGAATTATCCACACTATATATTTTACGGACTAGATATCTAAATTAAAGTACATCATACTGAATCTTATCACACTACATGGTGTGCCTAAAGATGTTTGTGAGCATGCCAGACAAATTAGGTGCTAACTAAGCAAAGGCACGCAAATGGTGTAAGGGATGCAGTTACGACTACATAACAGAGTAATACAAACCATACTACCATCCATTTCGAACCAAAGGAAAAACTACTAAATATCTCTTTCAAAAAATAATATATATATATATATATATATATATATATATATATATATATATAACCCGCGCACACCCGTATGGTAATCAAGTCATGCACAATACCTTTAATTCAACATCATGAAATCATCTTCTCCATACTCCCAAAGGCCACGCTACCGAAGCCTGAGGATAACATAACAAGCCAAGATGACAAGAGCCATATTCAATATATTCACACCCAATCTGTCTTTATTCTTCTACAATGATTTCAACTAGTTCATTAGCGCAACATTTTGTGACTCCAACTCAAGGACGGTACATTCTATCTCCGTGTGAATAATATCAAAACTATTAGAACCATTACTAGTCATCATCACAGTTGTTATACTCTTCGCGGCTCTCTGTTCCAACAGCTTAGTTTGTTCGTTTAGCCTCTCAATTTCCGCTCTATCTTCATCAAGCCTCCTCAGTAGCCCCTGGATGATTCCCCTCCCCCTCACACAGTGGTGGATCAATTCACCCAAAAGATTTGCAGTCGCATTCGTTCTCAGTAGTTCCACTAATGGGTTAGTTAGGATATCCTTGTAACTTAATGAGCTAATGATTTAGCAATTATGAATTAGAAAAAGATCATCGTCCTTATCCAGTGATTGACACACCAGTAGAATTAGTGTCCTACATTATCTCTCTTCCATGAGGTTGCTACAGGTGAGACTAGGCCAATGGCACAACACCTCCAGGGGACTGCTTCCACTAGATTTAGACATCTTCTTAGTGCTTTGGGGGGTGGGGCAGGAGGGTTATAGGATTATTTCACATTTACAAGAGTAGCACAAGGGTTTTGGGTGAGCAACTGCAATATTATTCTAGAACTTGTTTACTTATTAGAAAAATAATGATGAGAATCCAAAACAAGCTCTCTTAACCCAAATTCGAAGAAAATATAAAATATTTATTTCCGCCAGCATGTCAACTTTACTGAATTGGTACAAGCACGATGCACATTTCTAGGCTCGGGTGATAAATAGCTCCAACTTTTGTAGATAGTAGAACTAAACTACATGGCTTCATGTCAACGGTCTTGATTCATTTTCTATCTTTTAGTGTGCCTGGCATTTTAATCAAATTGGTGCACGAACATTGTAGATTCACATGCAGAAAAGTGCGTGTGCAGGATTAGCTATTCTATTATACAATAATGACAACTTAGCTCCGATGCAACCTAATAGTTATGCAGTCGGGATAGGTTAACCGTAATTATAATACATGTTAAAGTGTTATTTTCTACCAAATTACGACTGCTCACATTCATAATTTTGCTTCATAAGGAAGTACTCCGAAGTGCTCACTCCATAAGAGTCACTCAAAAATATATTCCTATTTTTACTCATAATATGCACAATTTTCCTGAGCGTGGTTCCTCCCCTCATCCGATACAATAGAGGGACTGGTACATTGGGTCAGAGTGGACGAAAGAAATGGGCGATTGCCTTGTCAATTTATTTCACGGTCAGATGATGAAAGGCAATTGGATCCCCGGAGATGATGCACACAACAGCATGGCGCTAGTATATGTTTGTTGGTGCTTACATGATTGTCTTGGCTTCATGCCTTGGTTTTCATATCTTAAAGTTTACGATCGTGTTAAGTGGTTTTATGAGAGGTATAGAGTCCTGAAAGCCATTCTGAATGCCCCCGGCATTGATTACGATGTGATGGCAAATCAAGTGCGCATGGAACCTGAGTTGTAGCTGTAACTGATTGAGAAACATGAAGACCTTTTTCATTCATACAGGGACAACGGCGAACCGTAGAAGGACCAGTTAGAGTATATTTTCAAGTTGACCTCAGAGGCTGATCGGGACGCTAGCAATTCCAACGTGCCTCCATCCATGTCCAGCCCTTCAAGCTCCCCGGGTTCACCGTCATCTGACCCCACCCCAGCAGTTGAACTATGTTATCAAAGGCCTTTATCCTTGACCCCACTATTTATCAGAAACAAGTATGCTGTCTCCCTACTAGGACTTGTTCGGTGTTTAACTTCTTTTAAAATTAATGTTATGGTCTTTTTATCTTTTTTCTTAGCGTCTTTTTTCCTCCTATCCCATTACGTGTAATCGACTGAATCTACTATATCAGTATGGTTTAGTATTTAATTTACTTTCAGTTTCTTATATGTTTCTCGTGTATGCGTTATCTTATTTATGTTTGGATTTCGTAAGGTTGTGCCACATTGCAACATGACCATACTAGCTGATGTATGCCCTTGTTTGCTTAGAAGAAATTAATGTAGAAGCTCCATAAAAAACCTGACTTAAACTCCCGTTATAGAGTAGTGAGGATTCATATTTTCGTCTGCATGGCATCGTTTTGACTCGTTGCAGGCATACTGCATATCTTCTAGGCACAACCTCTTTCATATGCCGACGTTCAAATGTATTTAATTTGTGTCGGTTAGTTCGAATAATTTTTTATCGGTCAACCATAGTAGGGCCCAGTTTAGGCTACCTACAATTAAATGCACCAATTACAGGTTAGGGGTTGGGATAGCTTCAGTTGGTCTATGTAATGGGAAAAGGCAGGCTTTGTGATTATCAAAGGCTGATATGTATGTTCAGGTTGTGGCACGAACATTGATTTTCACATGGAGAACAGTTAGTGCTTGGGACTTCTTATTCAAATATACACTCAATACAACCCAGCAGCGATGTGACTTAACTTTTACTTGCTTTGGAAATCACACCCCCAAATATAATACTCACATTGCTACATTGCGTATACAAAATTATGACCGCCCTCGTTTATACAACTCTTTCATAAATAAGTGCTCTCCCTATAGTGTTAGCCGAAACCTAATTCCTTTTCCTATATAATAACACGCCTGATTCTCCCAATTCCGGCTCTTCTCCTCTTTTGACCCAAGATATGGAGTGGTACGCCGAGTTTGATTGGACGAAATGTATAGATGATTATCTTATGATCTTGTTGTAGGGTCGGAGGATGCAAGGCAACTGGATCTTGGTGATGAGGGCACAATGCTAGGGAGCTAGTCTACGTTCACGGCTACTTGAGGGATCGCATTCAGCTACAAATAGTGGTTTTCATACCTCATTATTTACGATTGCGTTAAGTGGTGTGAGGAGAGGTACAGATTCTTGAATGCCATTCTGAATACCTCAGACATCGAGCAAATCAAGTGCCAATGGAACGCGAAATGTGGCTAGAGCTACTTAAGAAGCATGGAGGCCTTGTCCGTACATATGGGACTGTGGCAAACCCAGGAATGATCAGTTTAACTACATTTCCGAGCTGATTCCAAACTCCAACGGGCACCCTAGCTCTCTGGATTCCCCTGTCATCTGACCCCACACACCAGTATCTATAATAAGTATCGGAAGCCCTTGATTTTTTACCATCTACTTAGTTGAAACAAGTCAGATGTACTGTTAGTGAAGAACAACTCAGAAACACACAACTCCTGTGAGGAAGTGTTCAATCTCATCAAGTGAGCTATATTTTGAAATAGGATGTGTCTAGAATGTGGAACCGGGATCATGAAGTGAAGAACCGGGTGGTTAGACCGGGTTTTAGCGTGTAGAAGTGAGTCTGTGCAGAATAAACCGGGTTCAGGGTTGTTGGAGGATAACCGTCAGTTGTGACGGGTTTGTTACAGTTTTGTGACGGAATAAACCGTCACATTTGTCCGGTAGCAGCAGTCGTCTTCAATCAGTTAGAACTTCTTGGTCAGTTACATTCGAGCTACAAGACCTATATCATTGGAAAGCTCTCTTCAAGGAGCACAACACTACGTCGAGCAATTTCCAGTTTTCATAGATTACAGAGAGAATTTGAGAGTGATAGTTTTCTGCCCTAATTTGTTCCAGAATTGGGCATATTCATTTCTGAGTGTAATTTCTGTAATTGATTGGATATCTTAGTGGATTGAGGTGTGCCTTGCCTCCGTGGATGTAGTTCATCTTGAACGAACCACGTAAAATCGATTGTGTGATTCATTTATTTTCAGTTCTGCGCGAAGCTCACTTCGGCCACAACTCTGGCCGAACAGTTGTGTATTTCTCAGAAGTTTCATTTTCGAACTCGTTCCAGTTTCTTAGTGTTGTGTGATTAGAAGTTGATTTGTCTAACAACTCCTAAGAATCTGGAAATGTACGAAGAAAAACAATCTGAATTCAAACACACAATTCGGCCAGAGTTGTGACCGAACTGGACTTGCGCAGAACAGGAACTAAAATTGAATCACACACAGCTTTTACGTGGTTCGTTCAAGATGAACTACATCCACGGAGGCAAGACACACCCCAATCCACTAAGAAATCCAATCAATTACAGAGAATACACTCAAAAAATGAAATGCCCAATTCTGTTGACAAATTAGGGCAGAAATGCTCAATTCTAAAATACTCTCTCTAATCTAAAGAACAAGGAAATTGCTCGACGTAGTGATCTTCTCCTTGATGAGAGCTTTTCAATGATATAAGAATTGGAGCTCGAATGTAACCATACAGAAAGTTCTAACTGAATCAAGTTGAGCTCAGCTACCGGACAAAAACGACGGTTTTCTTCGTCACAAACTTTGAAACTAACCCGTCACAAATGACGGTTATTCTCAACTGCCACGAACCCGACTCATTCTGAACAGCTTGACTTCTTGATGCTCAAACCCGGTTCAAACCTCCGGTTCTTCACTTCCTGACCCCGGTTCCACATACCCAACACACCATACTACAAAGTATAGCTCACTTGATGAGATTGAACACCACCTCACATGTACGTATTCCCCGCCTTGGTTTTGGGTCCTTAACTACTTGTTGTAACGTTAGTTCTGTTAAGTTTTATATTCCCCCCATTGTAGTCCTACTCAATCGATCCATTCCGTTGTACTTAAACCATTCATGATTTAGATTAAGTTTAGTGTCCCTTGTGTTACTTGTGCATGTTTTGCCTTGTGTGTGCCAAGTTGATCGTGCCTAAGGAGATGATCGTGCAGTCGTCAATAATTAAATCATTGTCCTATATAAAAACAAGGCTAACTCTTATAGAAAGTACTAAAATGACGTGCAGATAACGCAACACATAGCTTAAAATAATCAAACTAAACTAATTGCACATCAATTAAAGTCGTCATCCCTGTCGAGGTCGTCAAAGTTCTCATCATCCTCGCCATCTATCCATTTTGCATCCTCGTTGGTGTCTTGGTCGCATCTTGAATTCCCGTAATCATCATCAGATTCTGATGCAGATGGGGTCCCTTTGATTCTCCCAAATATGTATTGTAGTTGCTCCTAGTTAGGCTCTACTTTGCAGTAATATGCCGCTGCGGGGCATTGCTGTGTAATACAATTACGGTGGGGTTTATTCAGTTGCACAATATAAACAACAAACTTTATATTGAATATATTCAATCACTTGCCTCGCTTAGTCTCCGCCAAGTAGTGTTTGATGCAACCACTTTATTTGTTCGTGGATAATACTGGATGAATTGATGGTCCTTAACCCATTTGAAGACGTTATATACTGCCTGAGTTTCGCGACCTTTACGGACATCCTTGTCATGGGCCACTCTTGGCTGATTTTGATAGCAACATAAAAAATAGCGTACTCCAGAGCCTCTTCGTTGCAATTTTTCGGACTGTAATCTAATCTCACGCACATTCCAGAAATTGAGTCTATAAGTGACACATTCATAGCTTACGTCCAACCATCAGTGAAGAAATGTTCCCTCTGCGGCCTCCATAACCCAGACAATATTGAAGGCATGATGATATGTGTTGTATGAGAGTACCGATATATGCTATTAGGTGATGAGTATGCCAGCGAGGCACACTGACTAAACCCTAAAGGCATGAAATGCCTACTTGATATCCTATATACATTGAACCATGTCGCAGCTTATCTTCGACCTTTACCCGCTGCTTTTTTCTAAAAAATTTGATTTGCATCCCTCAAAATCATTCTAGTTTTTTATTTGTTATTGTATTACTTTCTTTACTTATCTAAATTTAACTATTAAATTTTTTTATATTTTTTTAGGATTTTTAGGTGTGGTTTCTTTTACCTGAATTAAATGAGTACTGGACCTACCAACATCGTATCACAGAAAATAACAAAAGAAAAAACATTGTGCTCTGTTATACATGCGTACATAGATCAAACCATACAAATTTGAACTGCCCAAAAAATTATGGAGGGAAATGGCTACGTATGCATAGCATCCCATAATAATATACCAAAAGAAAACAAACGCAAAGTGAAACCTAACTCTTCATAGCTAAAATACCCACCTGACTCGACTCATGCACCTGTCATTGATCCCGTGTACCTTTTGCATGACGACGTTAATGAAGATAGTCCGTCTACCTTTCCTAATATATCTTGAAGGTTCCTCCAGGCTGGGTCCCCACGGTGCTTATATGCAGTTGCAAACACCTCTGCCTTCGTGCATTTTCATAATTTTGGCATGAGTATTGCATTTTGATGTAAGTCGTATTGTAAATGTCCGAAAAGAAAAAAATAAAAAATAAACTTTAACATTTTAGACTTTCTTGTATTAATTACTGGTGGATCAAAATTATCTTACCTCGCGAATTATCCTCCAAACATCTTCGGTTGCATAGAGTTCATTTTTACGGTGGTCGTAGCTGACTCCATTGTGGCTTTTAAGCCACTTGAACACCTCGTACATGTGCCTTAGTTTTTTAGTCTCTTATGCTATCTTATATAACGACCACCAATGGTCCGTGAATCTAGAAACACTATTGCATCCATTTTTTATTGCTTTCCCCCATCAATAATCGAGATGACAGTTCTTGTCCTCACATGTGTCTTCGAGCACCACAATCGGCGCATTGTTCGTGGGCTATGTCCATCCCTCCATGTAAAAGAACTCCTCTTGTGGCCACTAGCTACATGTCGTCATTTTTGCAAAACTTGTGCTAATGTATGTTTTAGAGTACTTAGGTTTGGTACTTGCCAAGTACCATAACTAAACTCTCATATAGTATAGAGTGTCAGTCATTCCATAGGCATGAATTTCATCAGACTCAGTAAATTTGAATGGTCATCTGTAGTAAATCCTTGGTTGCCTACATACGGAAGTTGTTGACATGATCTTGCAGTACAAGCGTGCCTCAGCGGCCATAAATTGAGTGGCACAAAATATAGTCAGATCTTGATAAACGACATTTGACCTTAACTCTTCGATTACATGAAACCAAAGTTACTCCACGTGACTACCCCTCCCCCTCCTCCACCCCCCCCCCCCCCCCACCGCCCAATTTTGCAGTTTCTAAAGTTGCATGATATTTGGCTTATCGTTTGTTTCATCCCATCATGACTTGCAGCCATGAATAGTTACTGATCAAGCAGTAAGAAAAATCTTCCAGTAACAAATGTCGTTCGGTTTCCCTTGCAGTTTAGGATTTAGCCAGTGATTAGCGTGAGTGTATATCGGATTATAATCATTTTTTTCGTTCAGTATTATATGTTTTTTATTAAAGCCATCTTTTTAATATTCCCATTATTTTTTATAGGTTATTTTTCTCCAAAATACTTTTCGTTATTGTAAGTTCTGCCCCATATTGTTTAAATTTGTGTATATACATTAAATTTTTCATTTACTATTTGATTCACTTAATACCAACAAAAAAAAATGAGACATTAATTAAAAAGATAACAATGCAGCTGACATGAATGACACACCAGTTCTACCGGTCCCAAGTACATATTTCCCACATCTGGCATACGGGATAAAAGTAATAAAAGGAAAACCTTAGTTAAGAAGATAATTTTAAAAAATAAACAAGAAATAAGGGGTGTTAGATAGCACTTCAAGCAGTACACGAGAGTTTTCGTACACAAGTTTTCAAAGGTGGAAACTGTATTGACCTTCGATTCTAGTACCCTTCAGTGGTTTGATCGTCACCATTCAGACTTCCATCTTCTTATCCATTATATGCTCTGAATCTTCATCATCGGTGTCCGAGGTAACTGCAGATGACGAAGGGTCTACACGTCCAAAAATTTCTTGAAATTTCTTCCTGTCCCGCTCGGCTTCATGATAGTAGGCACCTGCAAAAAGATCAATCTATATAACGCTATTAATTTAGTTTTGGTGCCATGCGATAAGTCCACACAGAAAGACCTTCCTTCACTTGAAGAGCCAATCATACCTCGCACATGCGCTCCCATGTAGATTTCGATGTGATAAGCACGTTGGACCGGGGAAGTAGTGAACCCTAGGTGCCCTTTCACCCACTTGAAAACCTTGTACCTCTGCCTCAACCTGTTCACCTTGGTCTATATCTTGATGAATGTCCAGCACTGTCAAATGTCCGCCAATACGTCTAGTTGGATGTTCTCTAGAGCTTCGATGTAGCAATCCTTGAGTACACAGCACCTTCTTACGCATGTCCCGACAATTAAGTCAATGAAAGCTCAATCAAATAGCCCCGGAAGCATGGTGGCTTCAATGTGTGTCTCGTGGTGGTGGGTTAGGTTTTTCCTGGGTTGGAATATTATTTTTAGGGTTTTTTTCTTTTTACCACTATCTCTTTCTTTCTCTCTTGCAGGTTGGGAGTCACGAATAGTCGGTGCATGCTAGCTCTTGTTCCATGTCTTTAAGTAGGCCTTCGACCAATTTGTCCCTATTCCACAATAAATCAAAGCAAGACACTTGGGTGGTTGTTATGATAATAGACCATTTTTATTTACATGCATCCCCTTAACTAGTACAAAAAATGGTTGGGCTACCTTAAGGGAACAAACCCAGTTGTATTATGTATTGCATGCACGACATGGAGATCATTTCCAACTAGGGAATGCTACAAATTAAAAACTTTCATAATAAAAATGAGAAAGGAAAAAAACAAAGGATAGAACCACCCGTTGCTCTCCATATGAACTGTCTCGTGCCCATAAGCTAGTTGTGCGTTTCTCATACTATTTTCTTGGCACCATATGCTTTCTCGCTGGCACAATTTCTTTCGAATTAGTGCTTATTAAGAATGGGAGAATTCAATGTTTTCTTGTTGGAATTACCCATTCCAAGACGACTCAAGTTGGTATGTATCGCCTTTGCGTGCCATATCTACATATGGGATCATCGTTTGATTGTTTCTCTTTCTCAATTTCAGATGTATAAACATCCTAACAAATGGAGAACAACATTATGAGACTTGGAACGTCGATGCATATTAGCTAACGTTTATTGACATTCCTCAATCGTATTAGAAAAACCAACAAAGTTGCATTGTTCTCTCCGCACGTACACTTGCTTCTCTTATGCAAATATGCATATACTATTAAAAAAATAAGAAAAAAAAGAGGAAAATCACATGAAGCTAATAATAAAAAATAAAGTAATCCCAATATATAAAAAAAAAAAAAAAAAAAAAAAAAAAAAAAAACACTCAATACCAATAAGCGCAGTTGTGTTCTGCAAGTCCCCAGTATAATGCCCTAGTCCATGATCTCTATGTAAAGGGATATAAGAAGGTTATCGCCAAAGTCCAGCCCGTCCTCGCTGTTGTTTATTATTTAGGACATGCATTATCCCGACTTCCTCACTTTTAGTCTTCTACCTCGGGCTTCTTGTTCAGATTGAATTAACTCATGCTATGACTTGTCCAACCCTGAGTATCTTCATCTGATCCTGAGTGTGTTCCACTATTGTGAAGGACGTCCAATGTTTGTTTCGCATTTCGCCTTTCCTCATCTCTTGTAACGTAATTGAGAATGTCTGACTATTCAATTTCGTCGCCACTGGGGTCGACATTTTTTTTCCGATCCTCCAGTTGTCTTTTTCTTCGGCCCCGAGCACTTGTTCGTCTTGTGTTCCTCCTCCCTACATAACGTACATTTGTGCTTCTTCTTAACTTTTGCTGGAGAGGAATTATGTTCGGTCCAACTCACACTTTGACTACCTTGACTCAGTTGGGTGACGACGGAGCAGTTAGGCACGTTGTACCCCGATTCTCCGAACCTGCTACAAGTTCTTTTACTGCGATCGCTCATTTTATCTGTTTCTTCAGCAGGTTAGGTGCACGACTGGTCTTGGGCTTACCTACCTATCTGTGCAGGGCAATCAGGCGATTTCACTTTGATCTTCCGCACGTCGTCATTAACAACCCAATCGTTCGGACACGGTATTGGAATCACCTCTCCGACGTCCTATTTCTGAAGCGTCGACATCTTATGTAACCTGCCATGTAGTTCATATTGTTTTCACGTGCAAAACTGAAAGCAATAGTATAAACAAGTTAACGTCGTTCATTAGGCATATGATTTATGGTGGCACAATGGTAGTGCATACAATTACCCTATGCACGCAACCACATGTGCACATGGTACAAGGTCAATTTGGAACTCTTGGCATAAGCACGTCTTCGCACACAGGTATACGATGAACAACTTCGGGGGGTTCAACTTTGTACTTGGTCCCTATTAGATTTTTTACAGTTAAGCTGCAACCATATGTCACCTTGGTTGCAAGCTTCCTTGATACGACCTCTGTTACTGCGTTATCCCGTGATGCATACAATTGATGGCGTTCACTAAACCAATCTTTGATGACACTTCTAATGCACTCGAGCAAAGAGCGTAGCAGTAGTTCCGAACCCAGCTAACTTGCTTGTTCCATGAGTCAATAAAGTTGTATCATTTTACTGGACAAATAACACGTACCCACTTGGCCACTCCATGTTTAAGCAATTTTTTATGTGCCCTGTGTTCCGAAATGATCCTGATCTGTTCGAGACATTCGTCATGTTCTTGGCGACTGTACGTGTACGCGGTTTTATAAAACAAAGTCATAATATGCTTTCTGTGTGTAGCAATTATACCTTTGAGGTGGTAGTAACAGAGTGCATGCGCGGTTCCAGGAAATACACTTTCTATACAACTTAAGATGCTTTGGTGCTTATTCGACACAATCAACAGACCCTCGGGGTGTCCAATACATCGCTTCAACTGAGTCAGAAACCCCCCCCCCCCCCCAAAGCATTATTGTCCTCCACATGCTCGATTAAGTATGCAATACGCCACAATTGTCTTTTCTTGTCTTTCGATAAAGCAACGAATACTATACCTATGTAGCGGCCCTTGAGTTGCGTCCCATCTATGAGAATAACCGGCCGGTTATATTTTAAAAATCCATTGATACGAGATCATAGTGCGAAGAAGTAATTTTCAAAACGGCCCTAGTTGTCTTTGGAATTTGCAGTTATCGTACCTGGATTCATAGCTTATAACATTGCTAAGTAACTTAGAATCTTTTGAAAAGACCCCTCGTATTCACCGTAAACCATTTCGTGCGCCAGATGCCAGGCATGAAGAACTATTTGGTACTCCACTTCAAATTTGTGATCTACCTTCATCTCCTTCTTCATCCACCTCGCACTAAGTGTGTTCCCTTCTATTAGTTTTGGAGCGTATAGAGCTGCAATTGTCCTGGCTAACAACCCCGGTGTTTGTGTGATCATATTCACAGTCATGACCCGTCAGGCACATAACACGCTAATAACCATTTTTGTCAAGCGCATCCATCGGAAAGAAGCATTTGTCGAACTTGAAGGTGATGTAATATCATGTTGTGCTAGATCTTTTGGTCCTGAACTCAGCTTTAATCGCAATATGATACAACCCTAAGGCACACATCAAATTGCCTTTAGTGTTAAAGGTCTTTCCTTTTGCTATATTGGAGTCGACCTGACGTACAACTTGGGATTTATGACTCGCTCCATCATTCCGATGGAATTCAGCACCCGGTATGATCTACCTGGAATGTGCCTGACTAGAGGGGGAACATACACTGCAACCTATGGCAGAGGACAGGACTTACGAATGTAACGACTTAGACATCCGTTTCTAGCCCTCTGACCCAATTAAGATATTTGAGGCGGGTCATATCTCGTTCCTGGGCATTCAAATTCTCTTCTTCCATGTCCTCATCTTCTTCTTGCAAGGATTGCTACTCATCCAATCGGGTTTCAGTGAAACTTGTAGGATCTCTAGGCGTGGGAGCCACATTAGTCATACTGTCGAAATTGTGGTAGTTTGGTTCTCGAGTGTTTGTTGTGTAATACAAAGCCGACGGCGATGATGGGACATGGTCATGTAAATTTTCCTCGATCATAGTCCGGTCGAATGACTAGTATAATGTGGGTGGGATGTGAGCTGAGCTTAAGTCTATATGGTCCACTTGGTAGAAGCTACTGCGTTGGAGTGTAACTGATGACACCACACGGGAGCTGTGTGAGTATATGTGAGCCTGTTGATTCTCGGGAGACGGTGGGGTATGTAGGAGCGCAGTAGGAAATGCAAGCTCAGAATCATAGTCCATATGGACATTTCCGTCACTCACGCTTGGTCAAACATATGTCCTACTGCTCTATGGGCGTTCTCGAACAATTACGTAAATGTAAGGCGTGTTTGGGATGAGCATATAACTTTTGCCACATCATAGTCGGCGAAAAGCCTCATTTTCATCTTCATGGCGAAGTCAATGTCAGCAAGCCCATACAAAACTTATTCAAACTCGGCAAGATCTGCTTGAACAATTTCATAGACAATCTCTACCAATTGTGCTTTAGAGGTTTGATCACCACGTAATTGAAAGTACTCCTCATCCCCACCAACGTACATCGAGCCCTCTTATTACCCACTATGTACCACCACCGCCAATCACCCATTCATATCTGAATTCACAACTAGAATAGATTGTAGAAAGCCACTGATGCAAAACAAGTGAAACAGATATATCAATTATTAAAATTATAAACAAACAAACAAAAACACACTAATAGGTAAAGGTTTTTCTTCATAAAAACCCCAAAATCAGAGAACAAATCCCCCGTCATCACTACTTGCCGTTTTCACTACCAAATTACATAGATATGTAATAGCTACGGTATGTGGTCGATATTGCATAACAGTCAATATCATACTCATAAACAGTTAAAAGTTTTATTTGATTCGTTAATACTTCAAGAGTATCACATACCCGACCAATTACAAATAAGTCTTTAAGAGCCAAGCTCACAATGGAAATTTGAATTTCGGTATATTATCAGTTAGGGATAATTACAAAATGGCCGCCGAACTATTAGCACTTTTTCACTTCGGCATATAAACTATTAACATTGACTAAACCGCCGCCAACCTATTTGAATATTACTACTCGAAAGCTGTCGGCCAGAATACCGCCCAAATTTTGTCCCAAAAGGTGGTTTTGCAAAACCGGGTGTGCAATGAATTTGGGCGGTATTATGGCCGGCAGCTTTCGAGTAGTAATATTTAAATAGGTTGGCGGCGGTTTAGCCAACGTTAATAGTTTATATGCCGAAGTGAAAAAGTGCTAATAGTTCGGCGACCATTTTGTAATTATCCCTATCAGTTATACGAGAAGTATTAAAAATACAAATAACGCATCAAAAGTGTTGATTTAGTGTATTCAGCCCGCTAATTATAATGTGCAGAATGAAATTATATGATATACGACCTAAAGAATGGAGATCTCCTAAGCCACTGTCCCAAGATCAACCTATACCTATAATGCCCACTAGGAAATTTGCCAAAATTCAACTCAAATACTTCAAAGTTCAGATTGAATTAGTTGGGCAAGATTAGGCCCGCTTGAATGGGGGACTAGAATCCCTTACCTAATTACGGAATTGTAGAGTAAAGTTGCAGGAAGTTGTGTCGGATTACAATGACGGCACTGATCGAATGCCCGGCAGCAAGGGAGTTGTCGCCCAACCTAGTTGTGCTCTGTCTTTAGCTATGATGCAGATATGTGGGTATGATTTATCTTTTATGTTGGAGAGGGGAGGTTGGAGGTATACATTAATGGAAAAAAAGTAGCTGAGCTAAGAGGTGATGTCGTTAATACGCTTTTAATTAGGGAAACTCCAAGTGTGCCACATTAATCAATAACACCCCCTCCCCCAACTCACCCACCCATATCCCTTACTAGATAAAGGTGAATTTTTGCATTGAGACCGAAAACCTGGAACGATAGCATGAGTTCATTAATACGATTAATACGCTAAGCTGAGAGATTGTAGTGAAGCAATGTACAGAAACGACACACCGTGTTATACGCACGATAATGATCTCGTGTAGTGATGGTATTAGTTGTAGTGGCACGAAGAGTTTGCAAAAAACTTAGATTATGAGTTATAGAAATTTCAAATAACCCCATAAACATATGCTACTTAGTGAAGCCCGACACCCAGTTCACTACGAATACGGTAAGTGGTCAATTCGCAGTAGCCATAGTAGAGTTCAAAAATACATCTAGCACACTTGCATTGAAGTATGCATTCACGCACAAAATTCAAAACGAAGTAGGTTGTCAAACTCGCGATTTTAGGTAGAATCGGTGGATTGTCTGTTAAATCGGTTGTAAAATGGAATCATAAAATCGCAAGATTTTACAATCTATACAAAATAACCATATATATAAAAATTATTCTATGTACATATTAACTACAGTAAGTTCTAAATTGATATCCCATATATAAATTCACATATTATATACACAATTAATGAAAAAGAAAAAAATATATACAACTACGGAGAAATGTTTAAGGCATCATGGTTCATATATAAATTTTAGTAAGGCATTCCTAAATTATAATCATGAGTACTAATTTAAAGAGAAAATTAAAAAATAACTTTAATGAAATTAAGTACTACATAAAAAAAAAAAAGATATACTTTTATGATGCTTAGATTTTAATGTAGAACTTGATAGTTAGAAAGAAAAAAATGATTTTCAGCAAAATTGGCTCTGTTTTTGTATAATTTGCTCTAGAAGTTTTTAGATCCCAATTTAAATTGGTATAAATTCTACAATTTGTATTATATATTTTTTTTAATTAGGTAAAATATAATAAAAAGTAGTATTTTATACAACCATTTGAACTCGTATACAAAATCATAAAATCATAAACTCGTAAAATCGCATGAGCAAACTCGAGAGTTTATCCGATTTTATTAGATCTCGATTTTATCATGAGTTTACTCGTTTAAGGAGAAATAACTCGTAAATTCGTAGAATCATAAGAGTTAACTCGAGATTTTGACAACACTAATAACAAGGCAACCTAAGCGTAATTTGAGTGTCAAAATCAACTTGTAACTAAAGGGGTAAAGGATAGGATGGGATAAAACTACTGCGTCTGGTGGTATACCCGGTTGATATGATTATGCCCAGGTAACAAAATGGTAATGTATTTAGAGATATATTGTTGATCGCTTGTACCCTAAACAATGCCAAAACATTTAGACACTACATTACCAAAAAGAAATGCTCAAATATGACTGGCAAAAAATGGTATTCATAAACCCAACATACCAAAATTCTAAATAAACGTGAAAGAAAAATTGTTTGATTCATATCCATCAATTGTTGTTGTTGTCAAACTGAGGGACTGCGTTGGCCAAGACTTGGAGGGGATGTATTGTACTTGATGACAGTCTGGCTGATATGCTTCTGGTATGACCCCTTAATCCTTCTTTCTGCACTCCTTCTATTCGGTTCTTTTTGCTGAAGCAGCGTCTCCACAGTGTACAACGAGTACAGATTGCATTGCACCGAGTCCTCCTGGTCAAGGTAAACTTGTGGCAAAGCCGCAATGACTTCCTATTGTTCCATGACCGGCTGCTGCACGGGTCGGCTTGCGTAAAATTCTCATTCGACCAGCAATTGAGGCAAGATCCAGATCAACGGGATGAAGTAGGTAGAACGCTTGTCGTCACATCATCGAATCGTATATTACCAGCCTCACATTGTTTAGTCGTAGCTTAATGCATGCCCAGTGATCCCGGAAGTGCCAGCACGGGATCGAGGATAATTTCAATAGAGTTAAGGGTGGGAGATGACTCATTAAACAACTTGCCAAGTAATGAGGGTTTCCCCTAAAAGTATTTAAAACAAAGTTTATAGCTATGAATGCGTCATATTAACGTGACTCCATGGGATGATTTTCTCCACGCAAGCGTTTTCCCCATCACATACGGTATAAGGTTGACATATTTGTCCCATCTGAAAATCTCGTACGTGATGGAATTGAATTCTTTGTATGAAGAGTACTGTATCTCATTCTACACTAGTGGATAACGGGTCTCCCACAAGCCTTTGACAAGTTGTTGTGTGAAGGATACAAGAATAAGTAAGCACTAGGATGTAATAATAATGGACAACAAAATGGGTGTTCATGCACGGTAGATGATCTAGCAGTTGTACAATTGTCCTAAGGATACATAGTTAACAGAATAACACATCTATGGCGTGAGAGGAACAAATCAGATGCGTAAATACTGGTAAGAACATGTTGATTACTACTCAGTGCATAGTACAATTTATGTGGGCTTGCTAATGTAACAAATTTCGTGCCTGATTTCCAGTATATATGGCGTGATAGTTCCCACTATGTGCTCGGCAACAGAAGGCTAAACAATGATTGAATCATTTATAACAGTGGTGTGATCACAACCACATCAATGATTTACTTGCAATAATTGATACTTGCGAGGGAGCTTGTTATAACTTACATAGATGTTGGTATTGATTATCGTGTATCTCCCTACAATATCCTGACTCACTGCCACTTTTTCCATCATCAGTTCAGACAATAAAATACCCAAGTACGCATCCATATGATGACATACGAATAAGAAGGCAGGTAAACAAAATGCAAATATGGTAGTAGGGAAAGCCGAAGTTTAAGCGATTGAAGTGAAGACTAGCCTGTGCTTCGAATTGCATGCTCGCATTATCAATCAACTTAAAGAAATCATTTCCCTTATTCAATGCCAAGCCGATGTTGTGCCTACGCTTAGAATCACATATATGGCATGTTAGATGTTAGCGCAAAAAATTATGAGTACAGACAAGAAGATATTACGATAAAGAACCCTATCTACGCGTACAGTCTGTCAAATTGTCAGAACTCCTCACACGCCATATCCCCCACCATCTACCGTCGTTCGACCTTTCGATAAGGACACATCACTCGATTGCTGTCAAATCCATCTCTCTCTGGCACATTGGCTAGTTCGTAATAGCTCCGAACCGCCAGCATCGACATCAGTCCAATAGGTTCGTCCTTAACCATGATTGGACATTGGTTCGGGCACGAGAAGCAGCTGGATGACTAGACCCAGCCACAACTCCTTTTCCAGTAGGAACATCCCCAATATCTCCACCAATTTCGTGCCCAGTTTCGAGTCCAGTGCCCCTAGTGGGCTCAATGTTAGCATCTTCTTGTTGGGTCCTAGCAGGGTGATCATCTTTTCTGCACTCTGTAGAGTGGTCATCACCATCATCAACAAGAACACTCTTTCCTTTATCATGACCAACAGCCGAGGGAGACGGGCAGTGTGCAGGCATAGCTTGAGAAGCACGGCTTGGCCGACTTTTTTTCTGCCTGATATGTACCCCTTCGGGGGTTCCACCTACTTGGCCGGTCCCTGCCGGAGTCTGTCAAAGAATTACGGCAATAATAAAGTCTACTAGGTTATATACAGACATAGCAAATGGTCACATAATAGTCAATAATAATAAATGTAACTTTGAGTGGTAAGGCATGATTCAACTGAGCAACCACATACCTGTGCATTGCTCAAATCAGTTACACCACCAAAGAATTTGATTAGTTCGGCCCGGAAGATCATTGGAGCCTTCGTTAAAAGAATACCTCGCATCTCGTTGCGAATTAAGGCCGAAATTGTTTCCTCCGTCAACAATAAAACCTCGGCACTCACCCACTGCTCTAAGTCACTTGATGCAGAGTATTGAGTCAGTCGCCCGCGACCACCACGACCAACTCGAATAGATGGACCACTTGAATGCCTGCCTCCTCCGAAGCCATCACCACTATCACTCGTTCAGTCTGAGCGCAATTCAATCGGATCTGACGAATCATTGTCGAGGACAGATCGGAGGGGCCTCAAAGATGATGTTCTCTTAGTAGGCAGATGTGTATTCCTTCTTAGATTTGTGGGGGTGTTCTCGCAGCATCGCCTCCGAGATGCAATATCTCGATTGCGTCTTGGATCTTCGTCGCCAGATTTGGTGGGCGATTGTTCCTCGATGTCTGTAGCATTGGCTCTCTAGGACTGTATAAGATGGGAAACGGCGGGGGAAACAATGACATTGGGCTTCGGCAGCCCGAGACTTAACCAATAAACGGTTTATGCCTCTTGTCGTGTCGGCACGAATGTAGTAAAGCAAGGATGATGTATGGAGAGAAGGATCATTAGACATGCCGAGAGTGTCGACGAACTTTTTTAAAAGCTAATACGAAAAAGTGTAGTATACCTCAACCTGAAAAAACTTGTCTTTCTTGTAATCATGTAAACTATTTTTAGGTCTCCGCTGGATAAACTGAGGCAGGTTTTCATCGCCAACTCATTTTGCACAGTCAGTGCCAATTTCAGGTATCGCTTCGAATATCCATATATATTATGCAGCAATAGAAGATTAATGGCTTTAAGAAGAAGCAAAAGAATGTATTAGGAGCATCAAAGGTGTTTTTCCCCAAAAAATATTGGATATGACCTTACCAAAAAAGTTGTACAAAATCCGTAAAAATGGTATTGGTTTGATTTGTTCGTTATTTGCAACGTCAACGCTATCATGTACCTCAACAAGTTCTGGTATGTGTATTTGCCTCAAAGAAATTCGTCCCAACCGTGTCTGTCCTCCACAAGCATCTATACCCATGGCTCCACGAATGCCTTGGTGGGATCCAAACCTAGCAGAATGGAATACAGATACAACACCTTGGCCACTTTAACAGTGTCGGAAATGCTATCGTGAAAGGCTCCGTTATCAAAAATTGTTCGAAGCTTGTTATGTCGTACTGCATTAGGCCCGATCCTGCAAGCGAACACTCCACCAGCGGGTAATATTTCGTATTACTCGAGGTCAAAATCCCCAAATCTTAATTTAGTCACCAACGCATACTCCCTAGCTCCGAACCTTATCGGCTGAGAACCGACTTGGAACCAAAGTGTAGGCACTCCATGGACCTCATCATTCACAATCTCAGAGGACACCACCGCATCTATGGCAACACTGGGTTTGATGAGATCTTCGCTATGGAAGTCAATGAGGGGCCCAAAAGCAAAAGCCTTATAAGCCACAATAGCTTCGCCGCCAAGCCCATTGAGTTCTCTCTTGAATATCCTGATAACACCATAATCACAATACTCATTTATCCGATGTTGCATTATCTGCGTTTCCGGTTGTTTCCACCTCCAGACCTCACAAGATGAAAATTTTACATTTTAACTAAACTAGCAAAGCCACAGCACAGACATGGTCAACATAAAACGTAATAAAATAAAATAGCAAGGAGCCAGTTTACAAATCAACCATGCAAGCCGTGCCCGAATACAAGGAGAATACTTTCACGAAACACACAAATTTCAACAAATGTTCAACCGTCATAGTTGTGAATGATCGGCAGGTCTCCCAAAAAACAGCAGTTATCCAAAAAGTTTCCCATGACAACAGTCGTGCCAGAACTCAATAGACTCAACGATACACTATTGTAATAGCTATACACATATCCAGGGCACCTAGACATGCAACCAAACGCCGATGTCAAGAGGATTGTCTCAGATTCTTGCTTAATTTTAAACACATTCAGATCTGTGCAACAATTTTAAGCTACCCTCTCATATTAGATTCGTGCACATATAACGTATGTCGTTCAAATCATAGTACATACTATTCAAGAGAAAAATCATGGTTCTGCACACACAAAAATTGGAATATTCAAGAGAAAAAAAAAAACATCATAGTCCAACATCCACAACAAATCATAGTTCAGGGCACACAATAATTGGAATATTCTGGGAAAAAAAAAAAAAAAAAAAAAAACGTTTCTCACACACAACAATTCACAGCTCAGAGCACACAAACCTTGGGAACAAAACACTGTTCAGGGTACACAAAAAAAGATTATTACTCACGAAATTCTAAGCTTTCTTAAAAAACGAAAAAATATATACATATTAGTTAGAAAAACCATTACTTGGCCGACGTCGTCGTCTTCTCCTTTGCTTGAGTTGTTGGAAGGCTCGACATCTTCGACAACTATTGCAAGAGCCAGCGTGCCACCATATATCGCCTGTGATTCTGGGTTGGGTTCAGGGACGGGGCTGGGTTCAGGCACAGGGCGACTTGGGGTGCTTGTTGCTTGACATTAGAAGCCTCATTTGCAGTCGTTGCGCTGGTCTGAACATCAGGAGAAGAGGGGGACCTTCACGGCCGCTAGTTCTCCGACAGAGAATGGGTCACCTGGGTTGGGGCCTCCGCTGCTGCCCTCGGTCACAACTTTCCCACGACCGTCTGACGGTTCTTTAGGCCAGACTCAAATACGGTTTGTCGTGTTGATCTAACCATAATTGTCTGAGAAAATTTCCACTTGCAGAAGGTTCCAGAGCACGAAGAACCTTAGAATCGAGGTTGCTTTCACTGATTTCGTGAGTGGTCACCGGGGATGAAAAATATTTGGAGAGAAGATGCTTGAGCACAATAATATTTTAAAAAAAAATGAGATATTATTTGGGGAGGGGAAAGGTCATTTAGGGTTTGGGGGCTGTCCACGTTGAAGAACATACAGCCGTCAAATCGGCGACAGGTGTGCTGGGATTGGGTGTTTCGTGATAGGAGTATGGGGGATTGGATGGGGTAGTTAGTGGCTATATTTGATATTTTTTAGTATTGGTGACAATCTACATATTCCTTACAAAAATAACTACTTATAAGTTTTTCACTTTTAACTTTTATATCTTTTCGCTACCAATCCTTTATTTTGTAAGAGATTATATTTTTTCTTTTTCAGTAATTTGGATAGTAGAGAATGCGCCCACTGTACTAAAGAAGTGAGAAGAAACATGCATTATGCATCTAAAGATTATGCCTCATAATATATGTATAGTTCTAAACTTTAAGTTATGAATGCCTATGTAAAAAAAATTATGAGTACATCTTCTTCAAATTATGGTGTAATTAAATATTAAATAAATATGAGTTGGGGTTAGGAGTGATTCAATCAACACACTAAAAATCACAAAGGAATCTTCGAGTAAACATAAAATAGTCTAATAAACACACAGACTCACTCAAATTTAAAAGTCTAATATTCATACCTTAAGTCACGGAAATTTAATACTTCTTTACTCCACTAAATTTAAGATATAGGGGTAAAGTTCAAATAGCACATTAAACCTCAAACTTAAATTTGTAGTGCGTAAAGGCGGCGCTTTCAAGCTTATAAGCTTAAAGAACATATTTTACTTCCAAACATCGTATAAAATATTATGACATTTTTATATATTCAGCTAAACACACTAAAGTCATATTATTTTTATAATGTCAAGCTAAACTAAATTTGTTAATAATGTCTACTCAAAAAAAAAAAAAAAAAAGAAATTGATAATGTCTAGTGTTTAGGTAGCTTGTTGAGTTCGTTGATTTGTGGATTGACAAATGTATATGCGAGGTAAATTTGAATAATTAGAATTTAATTGTACTTCGTTTGTAATTTAAAACAAACAGATATATATCGAAGAACATAATAATATTCCACTATCTCCCCCTAACCCAAATCCAAACAAACCAAAAATGATGATGGCCTTGTCCAATAATGATATCACCAATTTCAGCATTGTTATTCCGTTGCACAGTTGAAGCATGTGACTATTGCAGAGAAACTGGAAAGTACTTGATTAGATTCTAGGGGACTTTATTTCATAATATATATATGACTATTGTGTATTTAAGAATGATATTTGTGCAATACGTTACAAAAAATATGAAAAAAGCAAAAGAAGGGTTACAATAATTTCAACAATATATTTCCTCATGAAGTTTGGTAGCTTTAAATTTGATAAATATTTGAAAAGAATAAAAAATTGTAGGTGGATGGGTAGTGTTTAAACAGATTGAGGCAGATGTCCATTAGGCATTAGGTATGTATAATTGGCAGAGAGCATGTTTATGCTTGGCCTGACAGACCTTCATCACTACCGAGAGACTGCACTTAAATGGAAACTTCTCCATTCCTGTCAAATATCATGTGCAATGCTCCTAACCAATCCAAAACTACTTTATTACTTTCTTTGCCTTTTATTTCTATTAACACCAATTAGAAAAAAATATAAACTGTTCATAAGCTATCCAATAAGATAATTTGGTTTGATAAAAATATTGCACATTAACTTTGTTCTATTCTTTTACCATTTTCAACTCCACCGAAACCAAAATACTTCACTTCACTTCGTGCAACAATGAATATTTATATTTATGGTGTAGATATTTGTACCAAGAATATTACACATTTAATTAGTGTATATAGATTCCCATAAGCATCCTTAAAACTCGTGTCCAAAGAGTCCAGAAAGTACCAATTCTGTCTTAGGCCAATCCATTTCTATCAAACCCAACAGTTTGGGCCCATGTGTCACATGACATCCCCACTACAAATATATATTATGAAAGCCCAAATGAAGGAATACACTTAGGATATGGGGGTCCACCACATAATTCCAACTCTTAAAACTAGGATTTGATTCCTCCATACTAAGGGTATGTTTGGTTGGGGCTGAGAGTGTTTGAGATACTATTAACTAGAACTAGTGCTTGGAAAAGAAAAAATGTGATATTTATTTGAATAATTTGAAAGTAATTGTAGTGTTCAATATATTATTTTATTATAAATGACAATATAATGCGTGTTAAAGATTGTTATTAATTATTGATTTAATAATTAAAATGGTATTGAGAATTGAGATTGATAAATGATTTTTTATTGTTTATATTATTATTTTTTTATTTGATAAGCATTTTGTTTCTTTTTAATCTTGCCATTGTTAATATATGTTTGGGGAAATATTTATATATATATATATACTAGCAATGAGCACGTGCGTTGCACGTGTGCTCATTTTTTTTTTTTTTTTTATAATTATTAATATTTCAAAACATTAAAATTAATTTAAACATAGAATCACACTCTCAACATCTCACTCCTTTTCAATTTCTATTTTAGTCCCTTAATTTGTAAGCATTTATAATCATGAACTTTATATGGGAAACATGCATTTTATTATTTTTAATTCATTGTTTTTATTATTTGTGCACTACGATAATTGAAGTTCAATCCTATGTAAAAAAATTCATTAGTTCGTTAAATGTCTTAAGGTAATATGTGAAGAAAGTCAATGACTACGTAAGTTTAAGTTTTTTCAAAAAGGACTAAAAAAAGAAAAAAAGATATAAAACATAATAAAATTAATTGGTGAACATAAATAATAAATACAAAAGAAAATTTGATAGTTGCAGTACTTATTTGTATCATTTTCAAAATTGTTGTTTCATTGGTTTTTAATTTTTTTGGTGAAACTTCTTGCTTTATAGAAAAATATATTACTTAATAAAGTTGTTTGTGGATCGGTTGTTTATAGAATGATATTGTACTGATATTTTTTAAAGTTATTGTTTGTTGTGATAAACCGTGTTTTGTACTGGTAATTTTAGTTTTAAATTGTTGATTTTAATGTAATTTAAAAAATAATAAATTCGAATGAAATGAATATAATTAAGTACTGTTTTCACAGTTTTGTTTCACACAAAATATAATAAAAAAACAAACTTAGATAAATCTAAATTTAAAACTTAAAAGTCGCGATAGGAGGGTGTAAAAGTGTAAAACTAAATTAAAATAATAAACTCGAAAGTCAGGATAGAAGGGTATAAAAAATGATGGGCTTTGGTGGAGAATTTTGAACTTCTCTTTCTTAATTTTTTTGGGAACTGACTTAGTATTCGTTTTCGTTTTTATTTTGGTAATGTATTGGGTAATTGTCACATCATCATCACTTTTATCTGAAATACAGTCTTTATAATTCTTCTTTTAAATTTTTTGTTTGCCTCTTCCGTGTTCTCTTGTTGCGTCTTTTTTGCAGCAGTAGATTGTCTTTGACTTTTCTTTTCCTACCCTTTTATTTATCTGGTTTCTTTTGTGGGGCTATGTTTGAATTACTTTATTATCTTTCATTAATGTTATTTTGTTCTCCTTCTCTCATTATTTCTTTATTCGTTGGTGAATTGCATTAGCTTTTCTTTTCTTTCCGTTTGTTTAACCGGATTTTTTGCGGTATTTTTTTTTGTTGAAGTTTTTTCCTGTGTTTCAATCTTGTTTCTTTGTTCCTCTTCTTACTTATGTGTTATCTCTTCTACTATCTTCTTTTCTCCACTCTTCTTCTTCCTTGGTTCCTTTTTCGTGGTTGTGACGGTTGTTTGCTCTTGATCGTGTATCTTCTCGTTCTTCGGTTTCATTATTTCTATTTCCTTGGCAATTGCACACAATCTTCCTTGTTCATCATTTGTTTTCTCGTTCAATGGTATGAGAAAACGAATCTCTTTGTGTGCTTGTGATGTTAGTCGTTTGTAGTAGTTGGAGTTATTATGTTCCTGAAAATCATTTATAATTTTTATTTTTAGTTCGGATCTTGGGTTTGTGATCATGCTTCTGGAATTTGTAATTTACTTATAATGTATTTTTTTATTATTAGGCTAAATGTAGTAAATAGGCTTATAAGTTAGGTAATTTAACGATTAAATAGGATTAGGAATTAGATATTTTGGATAAATGGATTTCTGTTGGATATATTGATATTAATTAGGATTAGAAATTAGGTAGTGTATATTGTTGGATTTATATTGGATAAATGATACTTAATGATATTTTCATTATTTAATAATAAGATAAAAATTCATTTTATTTTGGTAAGTTTCTATTTGTTTGATTATTCTGGGTTTATTAGACTTTGAATTAATATTAGAAACCGATTTGCCTACTTTTTGTGCGTGCGTGTGTGTTTTTCTCAAAGATTCAATTTTAGTAAGGTATTACATTCTACTTTGTAATTAGAGGAGTTTTGTTTCACGCAAAATATAAGCAAAAACAAACTAAGATAATTCTAAATTAAAACTTAAAAGTCACGATAGAAGGGTGTAAAAGTGCAAAACTAAATTAAAATAATAAAATCAAAAGTCAATATAGAAGGTATAAAAAATAATGGGCTTTGGTTGAGAACTTAGAACATCTATTTCTTAGTCATTTTGGGAACTGACTTAGTATTCATTTTCGTTTTCGTTTTTGTTTTTGTAATGTATAGGGTAATTGTCACTTCATCATCACTTTTATCTGAAATGCAGTCTCCATAAATCTTCTTTTTAATTTTTCGTTTGCCTCTTCCTTGTTCTCTTGTTGCATCTTTTTTCAGCAGTAGATTGTCTTTGACATTTCTTTTCCTACCATTTTGTTTAGCTGATTTCTTTTGTGGGGCTTTGTTGTTTGAATTTTTTTATCGTCTTTCATTCATGTTGTTTTGTTCTCCTTCTCTCATTATTTCTTTATTCGTTGAAGAATTGCATTAACTTTTCTTTTCTTTCCTTTTGTTTAACCGGATTTTTTTGCGGTGTTTTGTTGGTTGAAGTTTTGTCTGTGTTCAATCTTGTTTCTTTGTTCAATCTTGTCTCTTCTGCTATCTTCTTTTCTCCACTCTTCTTCTTCCTTGGTTCCTTTTTCGTGGTTGTGATGGTTATCTGCTCTTGATTCCATATTTTCTTGTTCATCGGTTTCATTATTTCTATTTCCACGGGAATTGCGCATAATCTTTCTTGTTCATCGTCTGTTTTCTCGTTCAATGGTATGAGAAAATGAATCTCTTTGTGTGCTTGTGATGTTAGACGTTTGTAGTAGTTGGAATTATTATGTTCCTGAAAATCATTTATAATTTTTATTTTTTAGTTCGGGCTATTGGGTTTGTGATCATGCTTCTGGAATTTGTAATTTACTTATAATGTATTTTTTTTTCTTAGTATTGCTAATGATGCGAAGTTTCCGGAAAATAACTTCTGAGTCATGCAAGTTATGTCTCATTCTATTCAACTTCATTCTGAGTTTTCACAAAATACAATTGGAAAGGAGAATGAATATCGTCACCCTTTATTCTCGGAAGATTGTGATATACCATTCATTGTACACCCTCTATATCTAACTTGACACCAAATGAAGTATAAGAAAATATAGAATTATATGAACGGACGAATGTTTAATCAAAACTCAATAGCCTCTTCCATGTTAGAGGTCAATAAATCATATAATTCTTCTGGTAATTCAACATGAGCAAGTTTCACTTTTCACTACCACAACAAAAGTCGGAGGTTAGTAATTAAATCTTCGAGTACCATAATGAATGCATCCAAATATTGTATTCAGTTCTCATAGCTTGTCGATTATCGGTTCTTGGAATATTGATCCTATATAAAATATGACAAAATTACAATAGGATTTTCTAACTAACTAAGCTATTTTAATTTATAAAATTTAAATTACGCACAATTCGACTCAAATGAATTTAATAATGCTCTCGTATTACTTGGAAGTTGTCTCTTTCTTTTGTTCTTCAAAACATTATTTTTGTATTGTTTTTTCTCTGCGGAATTCAAATTTGCATATTTTTTCTTCTGGACATCAAGATTCCTTCGTCTTTTTTATTCTTCATTTATGAGCAATTTGATTATGTAATAATTGTAGTATCTAAATATGGCATTATAAAATTTGCTTTAAGTTGAAATTACTCGAAGTCCATTGCACAATTATCGATTGATATACCATGTGGAATGAAATAAATTAATATAATTAGTAACAAAAAGAAAAAAAAAAAAATATATATATATATATATATATATAATATCTAAGAGGACATCAACATAATTTATTAGTTTGTGTGGGTGACTCAACCCACCCACTTTTCATTGAAAAATAACACAATATATAAGTTTAGTTTTTAGGATTTAATCGTAAAAAGTGAACTTGTATCGAATTGAGCGAAAAAAAGAAACATTACCACATTTTTTATATTCTCTGCTAATTTCTTTATTCGGTTCTCCACTAATTTCTTCGCCTTTGGATTATGCTTCTCTACATTCTCTACTAATTTATCTAACTTCGGATCTCCGTTAATTTTTCCAACTTCGAATTATGCAAACTTGGATCAACGATTATTAGGCTAAATGTATTAAATAGGCTTATAAATTAGGTAGTTTAACGATTAAATAGGATTAGGAATTAGATATTTTGGATAAGTGGATTTCTGTTGGATATATTGATATTAATTAGGATTAGAAATTAGGTACTTTATATTGTTGGATTTATATTGGATAAATGATACTTAATGATATTTTCATTATTTAATAATAAGATAAAAATTCATTTTATTTTGGTAAGTTTCTATTTGTTTGGTTATTCTGGGTTTATTCGATTTTAAATTAATATCAAGAACCTAGCTGCCTACTTTTTGTGCGTGCATGTGTGTTTTCCTCAAAGATTCAATTTTAGTAAGGTATTACGTTCTATTTTGTAGTTAGAGGTGTAAATGAGATATTTATATTTTTTCGTAAAGCAAATGTTAGTTTTGAAAATGACGTTAAATTTGTCATACGACAAGTTACACAGGTGTGTGTGCATGTATCTTTGTACTTACATAAGATTCAGTTCTTCCTATGTTAACGTTTGTATAAGATAAGATTTCTCACAATGAAGTTGCTTACTATTTCTTTTTTTCATTCAAATATTATAAGCTTTTCATTCTTCTAATATGAACTAACTAAAATAAATAGTATTAAGAAAAATCAATATTTTTATTTTATCTATCTATATACCTTTTTTTCTCTTCTTATTGTATTAAAATAATTTTAGTATATACTATATAGTAACATTGTATGCAAGCATAAGAGCTTAAATTATGTACTTATTAATGGTCAATTAAATAAATTTGATATGTAAAACTAAAAATTGTAGTACAATCTAACTGTGAATAGTAAAAACGTATGTATTATAAAAGTTTGAAGATTATGCCATAAACTTTATCTTTATTTTTCAAAAATAATTGACAATGTGAATATTATAATATGGTAGTTATAAATAAGATTGAAAAATATAATAAGTTTGATTTTTTTATAATACCATGTAATATTATCTAGTACACTTGCTTAAAATAAATTCGAAGAACATATCACTGGAAAACTCTATAAATCTGTTTTAATATGAAATTAATTTCATTTCAAAATTCAATGTATTGAAAATATAGAAGAAGACTAATTTAATTATGTAGTTTTTTTTTGGGAGGATTTTGAAATATAAAATGACACATTTTTATAATCACGTAAGGAAACATATATTATTTTAAATTACTTAACTACCCTTAAATTTAATACCTAGTAAGAATATTATAGGCATCACAAGAAAAGACGAAACATAAAATAAAAAAAATATCCATGTTTTTATATGAAACTAATTTTTTTATTCCAAAATTGAAAATACTGGAAGTTTAGAAGAAGAATGATTTAAGCATGTAATTTTTTAGGAGGAGTTTGAATTAAATAAGAACTCTACTTTATATATTCAAGTAATTAAATAATAATATATTTTAAGTTACTTAATACTACTAATGATTTGTACGAAATATATTTATTAATAGTGTATGGCCAAAGTATACATTTTTAGAATTCAACTATGATTAGGAAACATAATTTATTTTTGGTATACTATATATCTATTCTATTATGGTTAAGAATCCTTAGATTCTATTTAAAAAAAATAAAAAATCCTTAATATGATTTATGAAAAAGATATTCAATGTGACAAAGAAATATATTTGAGAACGGCACTATGACAAATTTTCAGCTCAAAGCAAAGGTAGCTGATCAATAGCAAGTTCAATGCATGTGAATTAAATTATTGAAATCTCGATTCGGAGGTTCAACTAATTCATTAAACTAAATTATAAAGTGTAATTTTCATGTTTGTACATACAGTGTCTGAAAAAAAGGATGGTTCTAAATTAATTAATTAGAGTTATTTTAAAAAAAAAAAAAATCATCCAATAACAGTTATATACGCTTCTTAAAATACATTTTAGATCTATTTTCATATGAAACAAATTTTATTTTAAAATTCAAAAGTATAAAAGGTGTATAAGAAAAATAATTAAGTATGTAGGTTTAAGGAGGATTTTGAAATATAAAGGAACTCTTGTTTTTTTATAGTGAAGTATGAGAGAACATAATTTAATTTATATTACTTTAACTATCCATAAACTTAATACTTAATAAGGATATTATAGGCATCACGAAAAAAGATGAAACAATCCATACTTTTATATTAGTACTAATTAGTCTAGATAGATAGATAGATAAATTATAAGAAATTTAAATTTTAAATTACTTAGTTAACCTAGTTAACCTTAAATTATAATACTATTAAGGATGTATTAGGAATAACATAAATTGGAAGAAACAAAACATTCATACTTTTATAATAGGGTATAGATAGATATATATATATATATATATTTGTAAACTAAAGATGATTTAATCTAGCAAAAAAATGCCAATTTTTTTTTGTTAATAATCAAGTAGTATTCATCTTGAAACTAATTTGAATTACTTGTTTGACAAAAAATACCACACCAACTAAATCAAAACCCCATTAGACGTCCACCATTTCAAGTCCACATATTTTTCCTCTCTCCTTTTCTCTCACCCATGAATTCTGCCTCCATTTGTTTCAGCTAAGCCCTTGCCACTCTCTATTTTGCCATCAAAATTTGCTTCTTCTTTCTTCTCCTCTCCAACTGGTTCTTCTGATGTCTTTTCCTCCTCCTAGAGCGGTGAATTTGTGCTTCAAACCGACCAGGATTCCAGAAATATCCGGGTCGTCTCCGATGACCCAACCGAGGCGGGATCTTCAAAAGATGGGGAGGGGAAAGAGAAGGATTCCAACCAGTTCCTAATTAACCTTTTTACCCCTAGGATTCGACGTCCAGGGTTCCGCCGATTGGGTTGTTATAGTGGCTTAGACACGAGTGAGGCGGAGAAGGAGCAATGGAGATGGTTTGAAGGCGAGAGATGGAGATGAGAGAGAACTGAGAGGGGAAGATGAAAGGACATGTCTATCGCAGTAAAAGTGGGGAGAAAGTGTGTCAGGAGCCCCAAATCGATTGTTAAAGGGATTGGGGCAATCTGCTATACAAACATAGGGTATGGGTTGAACCAACCCCCCAACCAACCAAACATGCACTAAGAGATATCAACCATATGCTCCAAATGCTTACTAATTGTGTGAATATGTTTGAGAATTTTGTATAAATAGTGAGTGAAACTGGTACATGATGCATGATAGAGTAGCAACAAATATGTTCATCACACGTCACAACATCCTGCTGTTTTGTCCTGAGCATAGCCCACCCAAGGAAATACAATAATACCCCCCCAATCACACACAGTATGAAAGAAAATGCTTTCACCAATGATGCAACATCTCTAGGAAATGATAGTTGGAAATTAACGTTCAGCTTCCCGAGAGGGTGAGCACTGTTTGACCAAACAAAATGATATTCTATACGGATTGCACTTCGCGAGCTTGTAAAGCCTGCTCAAGGGATTCTACTGCTCCATTATAATTTAAGAACCCCATGTACCAAAATTCATGGTTATCAACGGATATCACCTGGATGTACTTTTCTGATGGATTGCTTCTACTTGTTGAAGGATTAACAGCTTTCAGCTGATGCAAGGGGATAACCACCTGTCAAAAACATTGTTAACAAAGAGATGCAAATAAATGAGCCATAAGAGACGTGACAAACTGATAAGTATACCAAAATTAGAATTTACTCATCCCGTATCATTTATTAAAACTACCTCTTGAAAATAACACATTCAGATATTGTTTTCATTGGGTATTTAGCGATCTTGCAATTATGGTATAATAACAACCATGTCTAAATCTTACTCCTAGTTTTTGTTACCATTGCAATTTCATTGTATGGCTCATTATCTTGATACCTCTATGATTGACACGGTTTTGCACATCTCCTTTGTATCAACAGAATTTTCTCCATTGGTTAGATTTTATTAAATAGTAAGCAAGCCATGTATCCAACTTCTCTAAGGCACTTCAATGCCTCTACTCATACATCATTAGGACCGACTGTATTTCAGTGTGCAAGTCACCTATTATAGTTGGATTAACCTCATTCATCTAAAGCGACTCCATTACTACTGACTGAACTAATTCACCTAACGTGATTTCATAACATCATTTTTTAATATATCTGTCTCCCAATATACTCATATTTACGTAATTTACCAAAAGTGATTTCATGTCTACGGACATCCATGAAACAGTAGTAATAATCTCTCATCCGTCTTTTCTTTATTCCTTTTTCATGTACTAAGCAATACCATTTTAAGATTTTATACACACTGTTAAATCCCTTGTTTTCATTTCTCCCATTTTAGATATTTTATGTAGCATTTTAGGAAGTGCTTGGGGGACGCAAGTTGAAACTTAATTATTTTGATACTTTTTTACAACAAAAACGTACTTATATAACGAAATCCAAATGAATTCAACCATCATAACATCATAAGTTTAATTTCAAATTCAAAGTTAAAAACAACATGAAATCGCCATCACCATAAGTTTGTTTTATAAGAATCATCATCATCATAAGTTAAACAAGATATGCAAACCACTATCATGATTATAAGTTCATAATACTAATCACTCAAAACCCCATCAACAACAAAAAAATTCAATTGAAAGCATCTAAATTAGGCAAAAAATATAGGCAACACGATGTCGTTTTAGATGTCAGGGGTTAAAAAAATAGAAAGCACCAAGCTGGAAATTAATCAGCCAAAACAGAAAAGAGAACACCTACCAGTTGGAATTGCAGAAAAATCCTTCGGCCAACTCCAAAAACCGCCTAAGCAAGGACCCAGCTGCCTTCAGGCAGCACTTTTGGAACACTAATTTTATGTATATCTTTCTCTCCTTCCTTGGTATCCAATCTTTTCCATCGATTGGTTTTTGCCTCATTTACTTTCTTTCCACCTAATAAATACCCGTTTTCCCTCTTTCCATGTGACCAATATGTGAGGCGCTGATGCAACCAATGTGTGGCTAAGAAATTTCTAAGTCAGATAAACCTAACTAAGCAATTGTGTTCCACCACCCTTTCAGCACTTTTGCAGCTTTTAAGATTTCCCTCATTTTTACAAGTATAAATGATTTATAACTGCCATTTGACTCTCCCAAATTATTTTAGAAACGTTTTTCATTTGATCAGTTGTATTTCCATGTGTTTCAGTTATGTTTTCCACTTCCCATCAATAGTTTATGGTAAGAGTTCTGATTAAATCATCTTTGTAAGTTTTTTATTCTTTAGGTTCCACCACTTGATCTTAGGCAGTTAAGTATCTTCTTTTCTTGTAAAATTGTTGTTAAGTCTTATACCCAGGATTATTAACCTTTGTTTTGAGATCATAAGGCTTTTTCTAGAAAGTACCTTACAGCTTTTGCATGAAGAAGTAATCAATTTGTGGCACTAAAATCATTTTTTAAAGTAATCAGGTGATCCTTTCGTTGTAAAAAAGTGATTATTTTTTTAATCAAATCATAAGCAACTGCAAAATCAAAGATGGCTTTACCTTCATATTGGCAATCCTAAACCATAATCCCATGAACCCTATCTTATTCCTAGTCACTCTCTCTTACATGCTTAAATATCCACCTATGTAGTTTTCTCGTTTACATGGATTGTCTGGACTAAAATTTCTAGGAACGCTATTTTGCTCAACGGAAACTCAGAAAACAGTACAATTTCTCCACAACTATCATCCAATATAAAATCACAACCTTTGAGACCACTAAAAAAGAAACAACACGTCTGATTTGCCAAGTCTCTTTAGTTCTCAAATCATCCAAGGGTTTAAAGAGCAATATGTCTGTATTTAAAACTAAGAAAGAAAACCAGCTAGCCAATGACATTATCTAAAAGAAGCCTTGTGTTCCCAACAAAAAGGACTCAAACCTGCTTAGCTTGACAACATGGCTGATTTAAGAAAACTGACTAGAAGAAATAAGCTATGTGCCGAAAGAATTCCTCACAATTTACATAAACCATGCTATTGAGAGGGTTTAGGAAGTTTAGCATCTACACAATGCAATCACAATCTTCTCCCTATTCAATGTAAGTTTATTTCCATATTAATCTACGAAAGATCTCTCCATCAACTTCAACTATTCAAATATTGCAGAATGTAGATGCGAGAGTTTCTGATGGTTGCTTTATGAGTTGGAATCAATATGATTCCACAAGGTTTTTTTTCCTTTCTTGGTTCAACAGGACAGGGCCATGCACCACTAAATAGGAGAGGCTGGCAAACAATGTTTCACAAGGGCACTAAATTTAACTGAGAAGCACAGCCAATCAAATATATTGGTCGTATTTTCTCCTAAGTCTACCATGTACTGTTTAACAAAACCACAAAATATTTAGTGTGGGCTGCCTTAATTGAATTAATAACTAACAACAATGTGCAAGCATACATCCAAACATACCTTATAATAGCTCCATTCAGTCTTATCAGCAGCTTGATATGAAAGTGGGTTATCACTACAAAATGCAAGCTTTGCAGTAGAGACATATAGAACGCCCATGACTGGACCAGCTGATGTGGATAAGTAACATGCAAATGAATTTTTCAGTTGCTCCTCAGGAACAGTCTCGAATGTTTGTCGAAATATTTTTTCATAACCACCTTCAGCTATAACCTTTGTTCCTTGTACAATTCTTCCTAGGGCAGCATCCGTCAAACTGGGGCTTGTTTTCACTAAGTCAAGCCAGAAGGAGAAATCAGAGTACGTTCACACTGTTCAGTGTAAGACTCAATGTTTTTCCCTATTTATATAAACTTGTGTTGCACCAATAACTAAGGGAAATTTTCAAAAGATTAAACAAAGTTAAAAATGCAGCATTGCTTTTTCAATGGGTAAGTAGATACCAAATGGTCGGTCATTAATGGCATCAGTACAATGATCCATGTATTGTGTAAAAATGCTTACTAAAAGACAGTGCATTAAAAAATGAGAGGGTTTTTTGCTTTTTTTTTTGGCATTTTAATGGGTAAGAAGTTGGTGATCACAGAAATGAGATGGTCTGATTTAACAGTTCTTTTTTATAAAATTAATAATCACCTATGTGGAGATCTTAACAAGTGCCTCAGATGAACAGAAACATTGTCAACATTTTTTCGTGGTAAACAGACTTAAAGTTCTCCCATGGGAACTTCTTATGAATAATAATACCCAGATTTGAAAACCTATATATGTTGTTATTCAACACCTCCACACTTCCATCTATTCTATCACAACGTAGAAGACTAGCACCAAACATCTACTTCAGCTTGCACCCCCACTTACAGCCACATTCTACTCAAATTCCCCCACCATGTGCTTTGTGTCTCGTGTCTGTGTTGAGGTCAAACAGTATAGAATTTTATCCATCAATTTTCAACTTCATCATATGAGCATTCATGAAAAGGTAGACATACTTAATATGCAATACATCAGTCAGAGCAGAGACACACATTCATTAACAGCATATGAAGATGAAATAGATAGAAAGAAACAAAAGGAAATGCAGAAAAGAAATTGCTTACAATGCTGCCAAGTGTTCCCCGCCAAATCCTCAGCCTTTCGGCTGGCTTCTCCCACCTTCTTCCCCCATCTCCCCAGCACATCCTTAACAGTACTCATAGTTTCTGAAAACCAAAAAAATCATGTTGAATCTTCTGTTTATCACACGCAAAATATATCGGCTGCCAAGCTTCAAGATTCGGCTTTTAACTCCAGAAATTAGTATCTTTTGCTAGCATAAATACAGACCCCCTAAGCTTAAAATATCCAGGAATAGTGAAGATCGGAAAAAAGCTAGAAATAATAACATCCGAGAGAAAAAAAATGTAAAACTGAGTGTCCCGAAGTATTTTAGAGGGCTGATCAAGAACCAAACCTGCTCTAGTTGAAAGCTGAACTAATGTGTGCCAAAAACTAAATTCAAATAAGTGTACTTAATTCAGAAGGAGTTCAGATACTTCAGCAAATACATCCACTTTTTAGTTGATACCTATGCGTATTATTATATACAAAATATCGAAGCCTCCACAGATGACTGCGTATACAATACAATCAACCTCTATCCAATCGAAACGAGTATGGAAAATCCAAGAAGAAAAATCCAATCTTTCAATTCCACTCACGTATCTAACCCTACATGCATTAATCAACTCTGACCTTTCAAATTGAAAGACGACGAATTGGCAGCAGCCGCTGGCGTGTAATTGACATAGGGATTGCTCGATCCGCGACTAGCATCTCTCGGGACGGGCGATTCCATCACCAATTCCTGGCTCCACCGTACTGATTTCTTCGTCTTCAAACCCTCCGCCGCTGATTCAATATTATTCTCCCCGGCGGCACTATTCTTCTCCTTTAACTCTGAATTACTGTTATTACCACGAGCATTAATATCGGCATTATCCGTTGGGTTTAATGCGCCGCCATCGGGTTTCGGGTGTGAATCGGGCCCAGGTTTCGGGTTCGGATCTTTACGATCCAGCTCCGGCTCTAATGGTATTGATTTCATTTCTTCAGCATTTACGTCTTTGGTGATCGTCGGAGGCTCCATCATTTTCACGAGAATGGATATAAATCGGAATAAATGAAAACCTTAAAAAAGAGAAAAGGAAAAAAGCAAATCTGGTTTGAAAGGAAGCGCGTTGGATGGCGCGTACGGCAGTGTTGACGAAAACGTTGTGTATTGGTATTCCGGGTCACAAGTAGATGTCTGAATTAAAGAAAAGGTTACCGGTCGTCCCGGTTGTTGTAGAAGGTGAGTCGGTGAGAGGGTGACCGGAGTATTCAACGGGAGAAGGAAAGTGAGTGTGACGGTCCAATCATATCGGAGGCCCTTTTGACAAGCGACGGCCAATTTTGCCTTGTTATTGTAAAAAGCAATAAAGAAAAGAAAGAAAATAAAAGGCTTGCCGATGGCAGTTTGACGTGGGTTGGGTGCCAAAAGCCTCAAACATTTTAGAAATTGGTCGTATGGAACCGGAGTATTCAATGGCTTGGGCTGGGTTGTCGGAATTAACCCTTCTAGAGTCAGGTTGGAGCTTCTCAAGAAATCACCAATCAAAGGTTTCAGTCTATTTAGGATTTTTTTTTTTTTTAAATTAAGAATTTGTTTTCATTTTTAATTTGGATTTGATTTCCTTTTCGATTTAACATTTACTTAGTCATTTATACGTCTATAATACTTGTCTACAATTTTATTTTTATTCATCAAATAATTAAATTTATTTTTTGGCATTAGAATTCTTTAGAATGTGTGTTTTTTTGCAAATTACTTATCTTCTCACTTATCGTTTCATGTTAGTTAGTATCATGTTTTTCCTTGGCAAAGAGTAGAACAAAGACAATGGTGGCATTTATCTTTTGGACGTGCTCACAAAGATATAAAAGACAACATCAATGTTTCAAATCATTTGCGCGTGTTGAACGAACGAAGGAGGGTTACGAGCAGCGTAGACTATCTAAGGTGATCCATGTGGGCGTACAAGGAACCATGAGAATCACTCAAACATTTCAAGTCAATCCCTTATTACCCTAACAACCTCATATGGCTCAGACAAACGAGGATGATCCATTTGATGTAGATGTTGCAGATGTGCTGGGTAGGAGGAATCATAACCATAGGGCGTTGATGATCACTCGTTTCTTTAATAGTGTATAGCACAAGTGCACGGTGTAGTTGCTAGCGTAGTGAAGAGTAAGGTCATATCCCATAATGACTAGTGAAGACGCCATAATCGAAGTACTATAGTATATTTAGTAGATATATCCATGCCTATCGATAGTGTTGCTGTAGTGTTCCTAACTTTAGCAGTTTGAACAACTAAAAGTTAATAATAACAAATTAAAGGAAATAAGAGCAAACTAGATACTTGACAATTAAATTTAATAATTAAAACTATCATATGATTATAGATTCCATAATCAATTATCAAGTGTAAACAAAGACAATCATCCTAATTTATATCATTCATGTCATTGTGAGGCTTCGTTATGTGTATTTGAATCCCCTTCCTAGTTTGGTTGAGGTGTAGATTATATACAACAGACCAACCTCCCGATTAAACCCGTGTATACAACTCCTAACGATGCCTAAGAAATACCTCCGCAATTTTTCTCAACCTCGAGGTCTGTTGAATGATTGTGTTGTGTGTTGTTTGGTCATCCATATCCTCATCTTACTAGTTTTGGACACAGATTTGTGTATGCTAAATAAGTCTAATCTAGCAACAATCATATATTAACACATCAAACAATAATATACGAATTAAAGATAAAAACATCAATGTCTACATTGTAATTAAATCCAATTTTCTAAACGACTACTCAATAATCCAACAACTAGAAACAATTGTATCAAAAGTAACATTGTATCAAAAACAATAAATATAAAATACTACTTAAACCAAAGAGTGTTGATGGCATGGCGGTGTGCTCCTCCTAGATCCTCCACTGCTACTCCATTCCTCCCAGCTCTTCTACTATCTCTCACAAATTATTTCTCTCTTGTATAACTGATATTATGTGACTAATCCTTGATGTCTTTATGTATCAGAGTCTTGGGGTATTTATAGTAGTGCATGAACTATGTTAAGTTGGGAGAAAATGGATTCGGGCAAAAGAGCACACAAGTATGCAGAATGTTGATGAACTTCAAAGTGATCATTGTTTACATGCATTTCACGTTCATATTTTATTGTGAATTACGTTTATTTGATGTGTCTAGGTCCAATAACGGGTAATATTGTATTTTTGAGTTGGTTTTAATTTATATTATTTGATGCACTTTTGGGTGTTTGAGTTGTATTTTATAAGTTAAGGAAATTTGGGGGGTCTAAAGAAGTCGTCTCCACCCACCCGTTCGTTCCGAAACAGGCTTTGAGGTATAAAAGGGTTAAATTAGAGCCAAGCGTAGCTTAAATCAAAGTTGTTCGAGTCGCGAACAAAAGTCTTGTAGGGCCTAGGAAGACAAAACGAGTGAAAGAGACTTGAAAAGATGACGGAAGACGAAGACAAGAAGAAAGGAGGAACAAAGGAAATAGGTTGAGCTGCGCCGCGGTATTTAATTCCAGCGAAGCAAGTTCAAAATGTAGGATCTTTTTGCCCATTTTCACTTCGCTAACCACTCCGTCGCTCATGGTGATACCGCAAGGGTGCCCGTCTCTATCCGTCGTAGTTTTCTTTTTTGGTCATATTTTCCTCATTCGATGTCAGATTTTGGTGATTTAAGATTCTACATAAAGCTAATATCGAGATTCACAACTTTGTACAAGTAGTCTAGGGTCGATCCCAAACCGTTCGTTATAAGGTGTCTTAATACACAAAATTATGGTAATTAAAATTAATGATAATGTCTTAAGATTTATATACAATAACTAGATGTATAAAATTAATGTGATATAAAATAAGTTATATATATATATATATATATATATATATATATATATATATATATATATATATATATATATGAGTGGATGAAAATGAAAAAAAAAAATTAATGGAAACATTGTTTCAAATTGATATGAATAATCTAAATAAAATTAAGTTAGATTGTAGTTTAATGAAACCATAATTTTGAGTGTATTTTATTGATGTTACAATAAAATCTTGTGTATATATTATTTTTCTTAAAAAAACAACTAAAGAAGTTATTGTAGCCTAGTGGTTAAGACTTTGCGCTTAAGCTCCTACAATCTAGCAATTTGGGTTCAAATCCCAACAATGACAAATTTATAATTTTCTTTCAATTAAAAGTGTTACATAAAGGGAGTTATATGTAACATTTTTTTAGTGCTACCATAAAGTGTTACAATTTAAAATCTAATGTAACACTTATTAAAAGTGTTACTAAAGATCATCAAAAGTGTTACATTAGACTTTAGGTAGCACCGACAAATGTAACACCAATAAAGTGTTACCTAAAGTTTATAGTAACATATTTTAGTATATATGTAACACTTTTTGGGTGTTACATTAGTTCATTTATGTTGTAGTGAAATATTGAGAAAAGAGTATTAATTTTATCTGTTGTAGATAAAAACTGAATTAAACAAATATGTATTTTGTGCCTTCAAGGTGTGGAAAAAATAGTATTAAAAAGTTTAAGAGAGAGAGAATGCCACCAAAACGAAGTGTATCTCTAGATTGGGCACATGTTATTTATTGATTATGTATTACTTTATAAAAATGTAAATATTTTCTGTTAATTTGGAAGCTGGAATTTTATTCTTTTTTACTATTTTTATACTATTAGGACATTATATTAGTAAAGATAAATATATAGATTTATTTATAGAATTAAATTAAAGTTTTTTAAAACTGATTTAAATTGACTAATAGTACAGAAATATTTTTTAAAGAAAATTATGTAATCAATATGTGCAAAAAATATTATATAACTCTTATTTGCAACCTAAACCCCATGAAGATAATCGAATTACCTAAACAATTGACAAACTCTTGTATTTTATTTTTTTAATTAGAGAGATATATTAAATGTACTGGAAATCGTCCAGCAGTGATTGGCACATCCAAGATGGACAAGAGCTACAAGAGAATGACGACGTGGTCATATGCTTAGCAAAAGAAGCAAATTCGTGAGCTAAACTATTACAAAGTCTTCCAACCCAAAAGAAACCAGAAATTGGCATGGCGGATCTCAGCCGGAAGCAGTCTTCAAAGATGGCCAAACAAAAAGCAGGGCAGTCCAAAGAGTCATTCGCGGCCGAGATCACTAAGGAGGCATCTCCCATGAAGGATGGATCAACCAACCCGAGTGTTTGGGCAACTGAGAGGGCTTCCCGGAGAGCAATAAACTCGGCCACCTCTAGGTCAGTGATACCCAAGAACTTCAGATAGACCCCAAAAATGAATTTAGACTGCGCATCAGGAACAACAATACCAATTCCTGCCTGAGGGGGAAATAAAGAGATGGCACCATCAAAGTAAACTCGGGGCCAATTCGGCGGAGGGAGGGCCGAAGGAGTGATGTGAGTGGAGTGAAGGGGAAGGGCACTCAGGGGTGAGAAGGGAGGAGTTGAAGTCGAGGAGGATGTGGAAAAAGGAGGTTGCAACCATGGGAGGATTAGACAAAGACTGCTAAAAAGTTCCCTTATTACGGTTGAACCAAATGAGAGAACAGGTGATTGAAATGAGGCTGCCAACTAAAGGGGGAGAAGAGAGCAGCAGGTCTTGGAGCCAGGGATTGAAACAATTTTTATTTTTGCTAGGGATGAAATCCAATATGCCTACTGATCTCCAAACCTCAGCGGCGAAGGGGCAAAGAAAGAAAGTGTCGGTGTCTAGGAAAGAGGAAGCATTAAGGGACAGGGGTCGCGGGAGTGGAGGTTTCGATGGGAGAGGTTACCGGAGGATGGGAGAGTGCGAGAGAGGCATTTCTAGAGAAAGAGGTAGATACGGAAGAGGAGAGGGGGGAGGGGGGAGAGGGGAGAGATATGGAGTTTCCAAGTTATCTTCCAAACTGGGTTAATTTTCGTGCTGGAAGAGGCTGGAGTAGGCATGTGACAAGGAGAGAGGTCAGAGGAAAAGGAGATATGGTAGGCATAAGGGACTGAAAAATTACCGTTGTGTGTATGGTGCCATCTCCAAAGATCAGGGAGGGCGAGAGAGGATAGGGGCAATGAAAGTATAAGATCAACTTCCTCAAAGGAGAAAATGGATCGAATCAGATCAGCATTCCGATTACCCTCTTGGTGGTCGAAGAGGGTCAAGGGGTCTGGGATCACTTCGGCAGAGCAAATTCGGGGGGCGAGGGAGCCAGGGATCTCCCTAGATACTAGTAGAATCTCCAGAGCGGATGAGTTTATGGCAGCTCAGACGGAGGAGCGGGATGGAGTCTACAATACTCCGCCAGGACCAAGACGGGCGAGAGCCCAGGATAGCATGGAGGAAATCCCTGAAGAGGAAATAACGAGCTTCATAGACCCCGAGCCAGCAGTGAGGATGGACACGAGAGGATCCTCCATGCTTGTTTGAAAAACATGGCTTTGTTAAAAGCTCTCATGTTTCTAAAACCCAGGCTACCAACATTCATAGCACAAGAGAGCTTGTCTCATGATACCCAATGCATTTTTTTCTTATCAGCAGAGTCTCCCTACCAGAAGGAGGCAATAAGAGATTGGATGTCGTCAAGTGTACCATCGGGCGCACGGAAACAAGACATGGCGTACGTGGTAGGGACTGTAGAACAGATTTGATGAGGACCTCCTTTCCACCTTGCAAGAGGAATCTCTCTTTCCAACCTTGAATACGGGACCAAACTCTATCTTTGATAGAAGAGAAGACTTCATGTTTGCTACGACCAATAACGGAGGGAAGGCCAAGACACTTCCATGGGTATCCACTTGGCTGATTCCAAGTAGATTGCAGATTGAGGAACAGAGGTCAGGCGCAGCATTAGCCTTGAAAAAATCCCTGATATGTCGAGGTTGATGCGCTAGCCTGAGATGTTCTCAAAAAGATGAAGGGCAAACTTAAAATGGCGGGCCTTTTCAATCGATGCCTCACCAAAAAAGAGGGTATCACCGGGAAAGTAGAGGTGAGCGATTACAGGGGCATTTCAGCAAACTGAAATTCTATGAAGCTTACCTGCAGAAAATAGATCATGAAGAATAAGAGAAAAAACGTTAGCATAAATAATAAATATATATGGTGAGAGTAATTCGCCGTGACAGATTCCTTTTTTGGGAGTGAGAGGCCAAACTGAATGTTGTTCAAAAGGAAGAAGAAGAAGGAGGTTGAAATGCAAGTATGGATGAGGTCGATGAAATTTTTGTGGAAGCCCAAAGAATTGAGGGTTGCAGTAACGAAGGGCCATTCGATCCTGCCAAAGGCCTTGCTCATATCGAGTTTTATAGACATAAAAGCTTTTTTACCTGATTTGTGGGATTTGAGGAAATGGTGGGTTTCATGGGCTAGAAGGATATTGTCGGTGATTAGCCGACCTGGGACGAAAGCAGATTGGGACTCAAAGATGATTTTAGGGAGTATGGATTAGAGCAGATTAGCAAGGACTTTTGGAGCGAGTTACAGAGACTGATAGGGCGAAAATGGAAGGGAGGTCGGGTTGGCTGATTTTGGGGATGAGGACGATCTGAGTAAAGTTGATGAGCTGCTGGAAGTTCCCATGGTTAAGGAAATCAAGAATGGAGTTGGTGATGCGGGGTCCGACAACGTGCTAATATTTTTGGAAGACTACTGGGCTGAAGCCATCCAGGCGCAACGATTTAAAGGGGTGCATGTGTTTGAGGGTTTCTTTAACTTTAATAGTTGTATATGGGAGAGAGTATTTGATTTATGGCAGTGGTGACTTTTGGGTGGAAACGGCCGAGTACAGATTGAATAGAGGCCGAGGAGGGACGGGTAGAAGTGAAGATATCTTTGAAGTAATCAGTAATGATGGCTTCAATATCTCCCTCGGTAGAGCAAATGAGGCCGTTTGGGTTGCGGAAAGCTGAAATGAGGTTAGTATCCCGACGTTTGGAGGCAAAAGAGTGGAAGAAACTGGTATTTCTATCCCCCCTCTTATACTTGTGCTGCTTAGCACGTTGCTTCCATTTAATGTCGTTGAGCTTGAGGAGGGAGTAGAGTTTAAGGTGGAGAAAGTTAAGGTTCTTTTTTATATCCTCAGTAATATGGCTTTTGAGAGAGAGGTGATTTGGGATTTAATCTTTGCAATATCAGATGAGAGAGCTTTGTAGTTTGATTTACTCCAGCTGAGAAGGCCAAGGCGGTAGGAATCAATTTTGGAGTCCAGGCAAAGTGGGCTTTTATTCCAATGGTCAGTGATATTTTTTTCGCAATCTGGGGATTTTATCCAAAGTGCCTCGAATCGAAAAGGGCGTCTTTTTCTGTTTGGCTGGAGGTGGGGATTTGAGGAGTTGAGGTATATATGTAGGGGAGCATGGTCGGACTTCAAGGAGGGAAGAACCTCAACTTTTGACCAAGGAAAAAGATCCTGGGCTTGAGTATTCCACGTTCCTCTGTCAAGGCAGGCATGTTGGGTGTGGGGGAAAGGTAAGAGGCGCTGCCAGGTGAAAGTCAGGCTAACGGTATTCATGACTGAGAGGAAGCATGAGTCGAGGGCACAATGGAAAGTGTTAATTGTCCAAGATGCTCTTGGACCACTGCCTTGAAATTCTTGCTGGAAAAGCACTTCATTGAAGTCGCCAGCACAGATCCATGGTTCCAGGACATAAGCAAAGACACGAGAGAAGAAGTACCAAAGGGCTCTCCTCTTAGAAACATCCAGTTGCCCGTAGATACCGGTGAACTGGAACGAGGCTAATCCGGAAATAATATCAACATCGATGAAAAAAGGACACATAGCACGAAGAGAGACAAAAATGTTTTTTCGCCAAAGAAGAGCGAGACCGCCATATTTTCCTTGGGCTGCCACAAAAATACCAAAGAGATTAAGTGAGGACTTGAGTTTTTCGATATAGGGAGAAGATCTTTTAGTTTTGGAGAGGAAGATGATGTGAGGGGACTTTTGGCGAATGAGATCGCGGAGCTCTTGAATTTTTCAGGGGTTCCCAAGCCCCCGACAATTCCAGCATAAGAGATTCATTGGGTGGGGCGGGGTTGGTCTGTGCCAACCGCCACGAGAAGAAGAGCTAGAGGGAGTGATACTGAGGTTTCAGGGATGGGCAAAAATTCTGAGAGCTTAAGCTTTTTATCCAAGACTTCAACATCAGTATGAGTAAAGTTGGGGCTATCCTCCGGTAGCAAAAGTTTGCGTTTAGTGCCAATCTTTTTGGGGCCGGACAGAGCGAGATTATTATCAATATTTCTTTTAGCTCTGAGAAATTTCTTGGCTGGAGCCGGGGTGTAGAGCTGCATTGGCACTTGGACAAGGAAGGGGCTAAGGAAGAGGGGTGAGGTAATGCGATTGGGAGAGGCCTCAGATGGAGGGTGAAAATTGCGATTTTACGGGGGGGGGGGGGGGGGGGGAGGAGACAGTGGAGAAATATTATGAGATGGGGACACAATAATGAATTGGAGGGTCTTGTGGGAGGGATTGATAACAGGGGATGGTAAGAGAGGATGGGATGTTTGTGGATCTGCAGACAAAAAGTTTTGGGTCACAGGTGAGGAGTAAGGTGATTGGGTCAGGATAGTATGGTTCGGCTCCGAGTGATCTGGTTGCGGGTAAGAGTATTTTCTGATGGAGAGGGCGAGGAAATCGGGTCAGATTGGGGAACCGGGGGGGGGGGGGGGGGGGAGGGGGGGAGGACTCAGGGGAGTTAATGGGGTGGTTAAAGGTAGAGGTGCATTTGCCTTTGGAGGACTAAATGCGATTAGAGACAAAAGGGTTGTAAAAGGAGAAGGCTCTGAGCCAAGAGCCATATTCTAGAACTGCAAGAGGTGGTGAGTTTGGAGCTCTACTCGGACAGTCCTTCATAATGTGGCCCAGAATGCCACAAGCATAGCAGAATTCTAGGAGCTTCTCAAATTTAATCGCAAAAATGCGTTCGGTCCTCTGATATTAAACAAAAATGCATCTTTGAAGGGGTTGGGAGATGTCTATATCTACTCTAATCCAGAGGCTCCCAACAACAGATCCAGAGGAATTGCAGTCAATATCAAGGAGGGAGCCTAGGGAATTACCTACAAGAAGGGCGAAGCTCCGATTCATAAGGTTCAGAGGAAGGTGGTGGATCTGGATCCAGTACGGACTGTATGAAAACACTAGCTCCGATAAGGACGGATTTTTGGAAGATTCATACAAGAGAATTGGGAATTTGTCCATGTGCCAAGGGGCCCCAATAAGGATTTTCTTTTTGTCTGTAGCATTCTTGAAAATGAAGAGCATCATGTTGTCTTCTAAAGTCTTACAAGAGAAGTATCCAAGCAGGAGCCAAAGTTTACTGTAGAGATCTGCAATGCTTTTGAATGGGATGACACGTGGGGCAAGAATCTTCCAACTACGCAGAGAGAAGTGTCGATTGAATCTAGGATTAAGGTGTGGGGGGATATTTTGGATTTTTTTCATTTGTGAGAGAGAGACGAGAGTACAGTTTGGAGAGAGGTTCGTCCATAGTGGAAACTGAAAAAGTTGGACAACAAGAATGGGGGAAAGAGAGATGAGGCGAGACGCAGGAAGAAATGCGGCGAGATGGAAACCAGACGAATGGCACTCAAAGAAGGCTCTCAAAGAGAGGAAACCCTAGGACTCGATATTGTTTCAACACTTTTATTTTCTTGAATCTACTTTATTTTAAGATATGCAATATAGATGTCATTAAAGATCGTGAAAAATGATATATTTGATACATTTTAAAAATTATTTGTATTCCAAAATTTTAATTTTTTTTTAACAAAATAAAGACAAGGTACCAAATTACCAAAAAAAATCAAATTTGGAACTAATTTTTTTAAAATGATTTTACAATAAATATATATATATAATTTATAGTTATTATTATATGTATATTAATAACTATTAAACCTACCTACTATTACCAGATGGAATGAGTGAGAAAACACCCACAATTTCTCTTATAAACATTTGCCGTTTACGATATAGTACTACTTCTGTTTTCTTAATTGTTCTATTTTATTTTGTGAGAAGTTTATAAATACTTGTATTTTTAGTTTTTTTTTCTTCATATTTCTTCCAACACTACCCCTTTATAATTGGAAAGAGTCGTACAATTCTAAGAATTTGAAGAACTAGAGGAAAATTAATTGAGTACTTATTCCAATTTACTTACTCCTTAATTTTCAAATTTTAAGCTAGAACACCAACCATACCCTGTTTAGGTGTTAAATGGTACTTGACCGTCTATATATTTTTCCCGACTCCTCTCCACCTAATCCTACTTAAACTCGATTAGTCCTGCCTAGACCTTAATTAATTGCTATACTCTAATCTATCGTCCAACTAGTAGATTTTAGAATATTGATATATACAAATATTATATTTGATAGTAGGGTTGCCAAACGGACCAGCCCTAGCGGTTTCGGGCTAACCCTAGCGGTTTTCGGGCTTATCGGGCCTCGGGCTTATCGGGCTATTTTATCGGGCCAACAATATGGTGAACCTAACCCTAACCCTATCGGTTTTCGGGCTAAACGGGCCACTATCAGGCTGTGAGTCAAACTTTAAAAAATATATATATACTGAAATCCAGCAACCTTAGTAATTCAAACATTAAACTATTCGAGTCTCAAAATATCAAGTAAATCACCATCATGTTCATACATGAGAAAATAACATAATATTGTCAAGGTTAAGCATCATTCATGTCCATTTACATGATAAAAGTACTATAACATAAATATCAAAAAGTTAAAAATATTAATCAAGGCTAATCATCAACATCTTCAATTTGAACCACATTGGATCTTCCTTTTTCCTTAGATAAGATATCTTCCTCCAAATCCTCTTCTTCTAAAATATACATAATAAAAAAATAATTGTTAGTATTGTGACAAATTTATATCATTATGTTATGTAAATGAAATTGTAAAATAAAATTATAAAAGATTTACCTTCAATAAAACCTTGCAACCAACTACGTGTACAAATAAGAGCTTCAACGTGATCCCCAAGTAGACGACTTCGAAATTTGTTAAGAACACGACCCCCAATGCTAAATGCAGATTCAGATGCAACGGTAGTGATCGGAATGCTTAGTTATCACAAGCCATGACCGATAGTATTGGACATCGTTCCTTGTAGTTCTTCCAAAACTCCAAAACATTTAAATTTGGAAAATACTTGAATTCAAGAGGAGTCTCATCCAAATATTGATCCAATGCAGACTTTTCAGTTTGAGTAGTAGATTCACTTTGCCAATCTTGTAGAACCTAAAACAAATAAATATGTCAATAGAAATAATAATAATAACTTTTGTAGTTTTCAATTGCACTCACTGCATTTCAATAAAAAAGACCAGTAAACATACCTTGCATGAATTATATAAATAAGCTTTACATGAAATCCAAAAATTAAAGTGAATGTATTGTTAAAAAAGATACTTACATCATACAAACTAGCTTGGTCTACGGGCTCTTTTCCATTTCCACCTATTGTAGCAATCGCAAATGATGATTGTTCGAAGAGCTTTGAGAACTTCCACTTGGTTGGGCTACGGCGGCCATCCATTTTGTATACTCATCATAAAGCATTTGCATATTCCTTTTGATTTCGTCAACTTTTGCTTGCGCGGAATCAGCATCAAGTTGGGAGTAACAATATTTTATCATCCCTAACTTTGCCCTAGGGTCTAGAACAACCCCAAATGCAAGCACAATGCTATAGTCACTCCAGTACTTGTCAAACTTTTCTTGCATGCTAATGGCCATACTTTTAATGTCTTCATCTTGACTCTCCAAATTTCTTTTCAAGAAGCACTCAATTTTCCAAATTTGATTGAAATACAAGTTCGAGGTCGGATAAGATGATCCAGAAATTAAGTTTGTAATCAAATAGAACAGACGCAAGAATTCACAAATTTTTTCCCCTTTTGCCCACTCTTCAACAGTTGGGGCACACTTATAATTTGTATCCTTACACCTAAGAACACTAAAGGCACGCTTGTATTTAATTGCACTTTCAAGCATAAGGTAGGTAGAGTTCCATCTAGTGACTACATCCAAGCTCAATCCAGCTTTGGTATCAATCCCACCCACTTCACTCACACATTTTAGAAATGTTTTGACCCTTCCCTCCGATGCCTTCACATATTTGATATTTTCCCTTGTTTTCTCTAAAGCCTTAGTAGCTACTTTCAATCCCGCTTGAACAATAAGGTTCAAAATATGAGCACAACATCTCACATGGAAAAACTTTCCCTCGCAAAAAAGACTTTCTTGTAAAGAAAGCCTTTCTTTCAAAATACCTTGCATAACATCATTAGACGAGGCATTATCCAAAGTAAGAGAGAACACCTTTTTGTCAATTCCCCATTCTTTCAAACAATTGTACACTTTATTTGCCAATTCCCACCCAGAATGTGGAGGCTCCATTTTACAAAATGAAATTATCTTACTATTCAGCTTCCAATCACGATCAACAAAGTGTGCAGTTAAACAAATATAACCCTCACCATTACAAGCAGTCCAACAATCAGAGGTAAAACATATTCTTCCAGGACAATCAATCATTACACGCTTCAATTTCTCTTTTTCAATATGAAACAACTTCACAATATCACTAGTAGCTGTCGACCTACCAATAAGGTTTCCTTCAGGATGCAAATAATTGAACAACTTTCGAATAAATTTGTATTCAACAAAAGAAATAGGAAGATCATGTGAAATGATTGCCATTGATATAATCTCACGCACTTTCAATGGATCAAGTTTTCTAGTTCTTAGCATAACTTCATTGTCTAGCATCATACCCACATCACCATACTTAGAATGCGGACACTTTTTAGTATGACGTGAAAGAGTCGAAGTCCCATAACTAGAATCAATCCACACATATTTTTTCCCACAAGCAATGCATTGCATCTTAGAAGGTTCTTTCTGACATCTAGTAAAATTTCCCCATACCTCTGATGACTTTTCTCTAGTATCCACGGGCTGCGAGGGAGTTTCAGTTTTGGTGATTTTAGCCTTCTTGCCCCTAGGGAGTCTCCCAGAATCACGATGCACATTATCGGGAGTAATATCTTGCTCATTATCATCACCAACATCAATAAAAACTGAGTCTGAATCCATAGCCTATGTAAAAGAAAAGAAAAAAAAATTACATCAGAATAAAAAGAATTGAAACTCGAATGTTAAATTACTTGAATTGAAAACAATATAGTAGAGAACTGATTTTGATACTTTAGCTACTTTCTTCTTCTTCTTCACTGTTTTAAATTTCAAAATAATCATAGTATCCAATAATATATTAATATTACAGGAAACAAAGTTCTTGAAGAAGATTAGAAGACCACCTGAAGAAGTAACATGAACGACGAAGGTTGAAACTCGCGATTTGGAGCAGCGCGTCCGCCTAGCTGGAGCGAGGAGGAGGAGCTGCTACCGTGCTACGGGCCTATCGTACTCCGCCTGGAAACACGTCTGCCTGGCTGGAGCGAGTAGCTGCTGGCTGCTGCCGCTGCGGGTCTGCGGCGCTGGAGTAAAAACGGGAATGAGAAATTGAGAATTGGGGGTGAGGGGGTTAGGTCTACGGGCTGAAGGGTGTAAGTAGTATGAGTATCCCTTATTATTAATTAGTTAATTACATATATCATCATATATGATATATATATATATATATATATATATATATATAATATCAGGCTTCAATTCATATAAAAAAAAATTTACAAATAATTATATATTTCGGGCCAGCCCGGCTAAACCGCGGGCCAGCCCGCATAGCCCTGCGGGTTCGGCGGTCCGGGCCAAAAAGCCCGAATTTTAAACGGGCCATAAATACCTAAACCTAACCCTGGGTTTTTTCGGGCGGGCTCGGGTCGGCCCATCGGGCTCGGGCCATTTCAGCAACCCTATTTGATAGCGCAGACAGTTACGATAATGAAACAATGATGTGGTGGCAGACGAGGCCAGTCCAGCCCATACATGATTGTCATTGCCATCTTTATAGGGAAAAACTGGAAGTTGTTTATTATTGTTAAGCACCCAAATCAACCCCCGGCCTTGCATTTTCACCCTCAACACTCTGTACCCATCATTTTATTCATCAGTAAAGACACTCTGTATCTACAATTATAGGTACAATTATTTAAACACGCGAACGTGGGGGGCACGTCTAAATCGGTTATTAGCATAATAATCCTTAATTGTAAAACAAAATACAAATTTTACAAAATAAATCACGATCAAAATTTAATTTTGCAAATTCAATGATGATAAATTGTGAGTGTGTCCAACTATTTACATCTTGTAGACTGCCATGTGATCTATTATATATTTTGGACCAAATGTAAAAATATGAAATGATACGTAATAAAACACTGCACATGTTAGTAGTAACGATTAATTAACTATTACATATTAACATAAGGACACGATAACAAATCATGAATCAATGGATTAAAAAAGTAAGAAAAGCTTTCTTTTACCCTTTGGAAACGAATAAATAAGAAACAAAAATTACCTTCTCCTAATGGCATATGTGAGATCTCTCATTAATGGAAGTTCACAAATAAACCGGAATATTATGATGATATATTGCTTGGTTGTAGATAACCTACCTACTGAACAACAGGACCAACCCCTCATTCTTTTGCTGTAGATCTTAATTTTGTTCTCAAACTTTTCTATATATTTTCATTTTATGTTTGGATGAAATATTTTTTATTTTATTTTAGTTACATATAGTGACGGAGCCAGGATTTTTAGTCGGGGGCTCAATTATAGTGTTAAAATAAAATAATATATCAATTCTAAAATTTAAAATATAAAAAACATATTATTTGTATAAACTTAATAAAAATAAATATAGGTCACTACATCACATACCTAAATTATCAACTACTCCTTCCGTCCTGCTCTAATTTGCATACTTTCTTTTTCGGTTTGTAATCTAATTTATCAGCTCATAAATGACAAATTTCTCTCACAATCTCCACCCTCAAAATCTCCACATTCAATCTCCACCTTTGAAAAAGTCAAAGATTCCGCAAAATCTGATTTTTCTTAATCTCCGTGCCCGGCCAAGGTAGGCAAATTAGGTCAGGAAGGAGGGGAGTATGTAATAAGAAGATTGAAATGAATAATTCTTACTCAATCCTTTTAGCTAAAAATAAGAAATCATTACTCCATAATTTTAAATGTGGCTACTAATAGTAAAAAAAAGATGTATAAAAACTCAATATAGAAAGATAAGGAAACATTAGTTATAAAGAAAAATTAGAAATAGTTTTCCGGGTACTTTTTCCTCTAAACTTAATATATTACATTTAGTGTTTTTAGTAGAAATGCTCGTAAAAATTACTTAGAAATAATTAATTCTATTTTCTAGAGGCTATGTCTATGTATTTGGTAATTGTGCACGTTAAGTTGTGTATAAATAGTAACATAGCTAAATTCAAAAAAGACATACTAATTTAATCTAATATAAACCTAGTTATTTTTTTAGGATAGGATTTTTATTTTTATCGAAATAAAGTAAATATTTTTAAATTACAAAAATACCCCTATGAAATAATTAAAAGTTGAGGGGAGCCCAACGACCCCGTTGGCCCCCCTATAGCTCCGTCCTTGGTTACATAGACCCAACACAATAACCTGCATGACAGTCTAGGGGTCTACACAGATCGGTTAATCGACCGAATCGAAACCGATAATTCGGTTGGAACCGAAAATCGAATCGAACCATATTTTTGGTTCTATTTTGAGTTATTAGTTTTGGTGAGTTGCGGTGTTCGATTCAATTTCGTTTTTGAATTTAGTTATCCGATCTGAACCAAATATAGTTTTTTATTATTTATTTTTCAGAATAAAGTTAGATTTGTCCTTTTTTCTACTTTTTTTTTAATCATATTACTCAAAATTCTCGACGTACAAGATTCTCAACCCAAAAAGGAATATCTGGCTCAACTCAAAAAGACGATTGACAGAAGTAAAAGAAAAACACGCCAAATAATGCACAACACCATTACAATCTCTAGATACGAGAAATTGTGTAAATCATGCTCATACACGAGCCTCTTAATCTAATCCACAATAACTCCACAATAATTCAAAGAACTCACTTGATCCGTGCTGCATGAATAGCAAGTAAGGAATCGTAAAGCCGATCACCTTCATAGCCGAAAAATTCATAGGAAATCAGATCGGAGGCCGCTTGGATGACCAGGAAGACCATCTGAAAACAAAGATCGGATGCCACACAAGGCGTCGAAAGATGCACAAATACAGAGAAAAAATCTCACAAAGGCAAACTCAAAGAGAGGAAAACAAGCAAAAAAAAAAAAAAAAAAAAAAAAAAAAAAGGACAAAACAAAATCAAAATAAAAAATCAATAACATGTTAGAAAGTATTCCTCCTTCCCTGAAGGATGGGAAAGAAGGAGGAAGCGAATTAAACTTTCAGGAGATGGAGGCTAGGCTTTCTTGTGGAAGCTGGCTAGAGAGTCATGTTGGCTTTTTGATTAGTTCTTTCCTTTCATTTCCCCTTCTTTTACGGTGAGTAAATCAATTTTAGTCTTTTACTCTGCTAATTTTATTTATTTTATCTTCTAACTTTACAATTCACATTCAATCTATTTTTCCTTTTACTTTGTTTTAATGGTTTATTTGTTGTCTTAAACTTCAAATTTTTTATTATGACGAAGTTCAAATCAACTGCAGGTTGTATTTTGGGTTCTAAATTCTTATCGATACAAAATAAAATAAAAAATACGGTTAACCGAAACTGAAATAGAAAAAATTGAAAAATTTCGATTTTAATCGAACCGAACGTTGTAGTTCGATTCGGTTTCCTAAACTGACCAACCGAAATGCATAGCCCTAGTCAGGGCGGATCCTCCCTTAAGGCCAAAGAGGCGGTCGCCTCAGGCACCCACAAAAAGAAGAATTTTAGGGATCCCAAATTTGTAAACGTTAGTTAATACACACATATATATATATATATATATATATATGTATATATATATTAAAGTTTGCACGCATTACAAACGTGATACATGTTGATTCCAAGAATGTTATCACCCACTCACCGTCATGGGGCCACTGACTGCAGCAGTATATGCTCATGTGCGCGAGTGACGTGTACACATGACTAGTACAATACTATTACTATGGTTGAGAGGGATTGGAGTTAGGGAATAGAAAAAGTATACTTGTAAATGTACAATGGAGGAATAATAACAAGAGTGAACTAAAAATAAAAAAATAGTTAGGATGAATTCAATTTTTTAGGACGGAAATTTTCTAAGCAGGATCGAATATAACGCCCTGTATTTTAGTATTATAATATTATTTAAGTTAATTTGATATTTAATTTTATTTAATTAATTAATTAATTTGGGCCAAGTATATAAATGTAAAACATTGTTGTAATAGGGTTGATGGTGTAGTGGTAAGGAATTTTTTTTCTTGCTTTTGCAAGATGCAGCTTCAAACTTCTTGCTTAACGTTTGATCTCTTCTTGTTTTTCCATTATTAATAGTTTCTAGTGGTTCGACCCTCTTGCTTAGTGGTTTTATCTCTTCTTGTTTTAAAAGTTGTGTGACTCATTATATTTAAAATGATAGCAGCTTTTTAGTATTATTTATTGTTTAATTTGTTCATATTTCTTTTAAATTTCATAATATAAATTAGGGGCCTATTTTCTTAAACTTGACTTATGCTGTTAATTTGGTAGGATCGACCCCGAAGACAGTCAATATGGTATAAGTAGTTGGACACATTAGCAATTAAATTTAATTAATGCTAGAATTGGCTAATGATTTAAATTGCAGAAAAGTATATTGAATTCATTTTCTGTTTTGTAAAATTTGAAATATTGTGTTAAATTTGCAATATGAAGTAAGTTTGTGTTATTTTTGAATAAGCCAATTAATAATTAATGATTTATGGCACATTAAATGCATTATTGACTTAGAATAAAACGAATATGGGTTAGAATGTGTTTGCTTAAAGTCAAATTTGATTGAGAAAGTTAATAAATGTGTTTTATTAGAATTTAGTCTCCTCATTAATTAATTTAATGAGGAAAACTATAAACAAACACATCCTTAGTAATGATTGGAAGGCAGGTGATTGAATGGGGGTTGTGATTCTTGTGGGCTGATATTATATAACTGTGCATTTGATAAGATGGAGGGGATGGTTATTTTGGTAACCTCATATATCAGTATATTAAAATACCTGCATGATTTATAAATAAGTCACTTCCAAATTTCGGGACCAAGGGAGTGGTATATTTTTACTACCTCAATTTTTTATATATTTTTTAGGTTATAAAAGAAAATTAAGAAGTATGAAAAACAGACAAATAAATCTTCAATTACATAGATATGAAATCTTAGATAATTAGAGATATTTTAGGAATATAAGGATGATATTGGAAAAAATGCGAAAAAAAATTATAGTACAGTGTAAAAGACATAAATCACCAGTTTAAATAAATTTAGTAGGGTTATATTAGAAGGAGGAGCATCTAATACACCCTTTGTAGAGAAAAACAACTACTCCCCCGTCACAACTTAATTTGTCTATATTTGTCCTTTTTATTTGTCCCAAATAACTTTGTCAGCCCAAGAAAGAAAATTTATCTCACAATCTCTACAGGCAAACTCTTCATCCTCAAATTCTATCTTGGAAAAGTCAAAGATTTTAAAAAATCTATTTTTTCTTAACCTCCGTGTCCAATCAAAGTAGACAAATTAAACCGAAACGGAGGGAGTTTCACTTTTATGCATAAGCAAAGAAAGGAAAAGGTAGCTTTTTTTATCATACAAATGCAGTATTTGAAATTCAATGCTTCTATTAAATAGAAAGTAGAATGAACAGAAATGCCGAAAAGAAAGATTGATTCGTGTTCCAGTAAATGGAATGAGTTAGGTTGTGAAAAGTAGATCTCTTTATATGTTCCTGATTTATTTTTGTTACATTACATCGACCTGCCAAAAATCTCACAAATGTTTAATAAGCTTTCTATCTTTGATTTATTTATTTTTAACAATTTCATAAAATTTGACTTAATATTTAATTGAATAGAAATTTCTAAAAGTAATATTGTAGATAATATCGATATGTGTAGGATAGAAGATAATTTTGACGTGTCCTAGAAAGCAATTTCTTTAGCTAAATGCAAATGCAAACCATTCATCCACATCTTACACCTGTTACGAACTATAATTATATATAGTCTCATAAACACTCTTAAACAAGAAAAAAACTATATATATCACATTTTGCCACCCTAAAAACTCAGTATTAAGCCTTTAATCCCGAGACGGTGGATGGAAATAGTAGGAAAATACAACGAAGCTTCCCCTTATACCGGACAACAAATCACCCTTTCCACTCAAATAAGTTACTATTTTCAACAATTTTAGATAATCTCATTTATAATCCATTATTTAGTTTCAAGAAATCATAAATAATATGATTTACCAGTTCATGCGTTAATGATTCACCTTCAAATTCAAAATTACAAATTTGACACTGTTAATATTTCATGAATTTATGATTAATAGTTCATGGGTTCAGGGTGTTGGATTTATAGATTCATCCAACAATGACTTCAATATTTAAAAAATATATACGACTAAGACTATCACGACACTCGATAAAACTTCCGAATAAGACTTCTAGAATTCGATGTAAGAACAACACCAAGGATTTTGATCACCTTATTCGAACAACAAAAAGCACAAGTAAAATTGAGTCGAGATTAAACCTCTTTCCACAAAACAAAGTAATTAATGTTCCTAAAGATAACGACTTCCGTCAAATCCAGGGTTGAAATGCAGATTTTGGAAGAGTTTTTTGTCACTTCTCAAGTCAAGCCGGTCCACGAATGGACTTGGACCCATGAGCCATGCCCACGCTCTAGTCTTGGCCGAGGCCGAGCCAAGTGCGCGTCTCTTGTGCTCGCTCGCCCACCCCTAGGTATACATCATTCACTACACCTCTATTGTGCTCCAGTCTATAAGCTAGACTCAACATTATGTTTTTCCTAATGTGGGATAAACTTTACTATCTCCCACAATTCCATACACATGTCTTAGCGAGTGACCATCTTCATTAGTTTCTCACTCATCGAAATTTGATTTTGAGAAATCACACTAAGAACATCTACTCAGAATGTAAAAAGATTGTACATGACTCAATTTCACCCGAGTCAAATATTTAGCCGCTTTCTAATTGGTCAAAGTTGGTTACTCGCCCAAATTTTAAAACCAATTTCCAATATAGGATTCACAACTCAGTACGTATAGAATACAAAGTGAAACAGAGGATTTTGTTCCCCAACTATCACATATAATAAAAATAAAAAGGGAAAAACAGAATAAGGAAGAGAAAACTAAGCTTCAAAGAAATATAATACTGCATATTAGTATATATTGCCTACGAAATATCTAAATAGCTATATCCCTTTGGGCAAAGAAGAAGGCTGGCTACAGCTCATTGTAGATTCATTCTTAGCTTTCCTTTGCCTTTTTCTATTTGTACATCTACTTATAGGGTCTTGTCGTAAAAGCAAAGATATATAGAAGGTTATGATGAGTTTATGAATTTTGTTTAAATGAAATTTGAATAAAAAAAAATTAAAGATAGAGAAGCATGATTGAAAACAGATATTAAAGGCTTAATAGATTAAGCAGTGTTTGTGGGACCGAACCGGTGATCGAACCGGACAAGCTACCGGTTCAAGGTTCGACCGGTTCGACCACTGGCCCAACCGGTCAACGCGGCAATTTGCTGATTTTTGAATTTCAATAGTTGCTTATGTGTAATACAATTTAATTTGATATTTGAGTTTTACTTGTGAAAAAAAGTTCAACATATATCAATATTAATTAATCCAAAGATACAAAAGTTCAAACAATTCGAGATAGAGAAATGATTTCTACTGCATCTAAAGATGGAGAAGATGGGAAGGAGTGAGAACAAGCAAACCCTAATTTGAGAGGTGGAAGAACATGTATATGGGAAATAAGGGCAAATGAAAGATGAAAGGTGAAAATCCCATTTTTTACTTAAAATTGGACTCGAAACCACAACTTTATTTTAAAAATAAATAAATAAATAAATAAATAAATAAATTGGATTATAAGACCGGTTCGGACGGTTCGCCGGTTCGGCGGTCTAACTGATTTTTGCCGATTTTGACCGGTTTTCAACGGTTTTATGATATTTTCGGTTATTTCACACTACCGGACCGGTTTCAGGCCCGGTTCCCGATTGAACCGGCCGGTCCGATCCGGTCCCACAAACCCTGAGATTAAGTGGAATTCACTTTTTAGAACTAGCGGTCTTTGATTCGAATCATCTTAAGAGGAAGAAAAGGGATTTCTTTATTCTTATATGCTATATAAGAAACGTCATCTTGCAATGTGTGAAATTACATTTTTCCCATTACGTCATACTGACAAGGCGTTGCTTGCCAAAAATATCAACATAACTAAAGGTATTGAAATTCCTACAAACTGCACTTCAGTGTTATAACACTTAAAACGAAATAATAAAACATGATAAGACATTACATTTTTCCCATTACGTCATACCGACAGGGCGTTGCTTCCCAAAAATATCAACATAACTAAAGGTATTGAAATTCCTACGAACTGCACTTCAGTGTTATAACACTTAAAACGGAACAATAAAACAGGATAAGAAATACTACGATATAAACACGGAGCTGAATCTCTTAGACCCCTCGCACTTTATGTTATTGATAATATTGTCAAATAAGCTATGTTTTATAAGAAGACCTCACTCTTCTCTACCTAACCTATTGTATCACCAATAATGCCTGGCGACTTCCGTCGACTTCTTCGACACTGACACGACATACCACCGAAAGTTGGACGGACTCTCCCGAGCCCGTCTTGAAGTAGCTTCTCCCGAAGACAATTCTACTTGACATACTGTAAGACTGACAAACTATTACAACTCGCATGCTACGTTATAACACACTGGACATCAACTCTTGACTCTATAAAAATAAGATAGCTCGAATACTCAAATACAGATTTGCCTCTCTGAAATATCTTCACGTATTCAATGCACATATGATAGGAGGAGAATCCGTATATATAATCTTCAATATGGATTAGATCAACTTCTTCTCCAAGTAACATCATATCTTATTTTCATATCTTTTTGATATTATCCAACCACCAAATCTCCATATTTTCTACACTTAAAAATGATAATATTAAAAAATAACTAACAATATATTTTTGACAATAAGCCCAAAATTAATATCTTTTACAATCTCCCCCTTTTTGGGCATTTTTGTCAAAAACAGCTTAAAAGAATATCAAGACAGAATTAATGCATAAATAATCAAGAAGAATTTCCCCTAAAGATGACACTCCCCCTTAACTGTATATGCTCCCCCTCAACTGCAAAACTCAAACACAAGAGCCAACAAAAAATATATTCAAGGGAAGTAAAATCTATGGTGAATAACCATACTGTGAGGAAGTGTTCAATATCATCAAGTGAGCTATATTTTGAAATAGGATGTGTCTAGAATGTGGAACCGGGATCATGAAGTGAAGAACCGGGTAGATAGACCGGGTTTTAGCGTGAAGAAGTAAGTCTGTACAGAATAAACCGGGTTCAGGGTTGTTGGAGGATAACCGTTAGTTGTGACGAGTTTGTTACAGTTTGTGACGGAATAAACCGTCACATTTGTCCGGTAGCAGCAGTCGTCTTCAATCAGTTAGAACTTCTTGGTTGGTTACATTCGAGCTACAAGACCTATATCATTGGAAAGCTCTCTTCCTGAAGAACAACACTACGTCGAGCAATTTCCAGTTTTCATAGATTACAGAGAGAATTTGAGAGATATAGTTTTCTGCCCTAATTTTGTTCCAGAATTGGGCATATTCATTTCTGAGTGTAATTTCTGTAATTGATTGGATATCTTAGTGGATTGAGGTGTGTCTTGCCTCCGTGGATGTAGTTCATCTTGAACGAACCACGTAAAATCGATTGTGTGATTCATTTATTTTTCAGTTCTGCGCGAAGCTCACTTCGGCCACAACTCTGGCCGAACAGTTGTGTATTTTTCAAACTGATAATCTTCGAGCTCATTTCAGATTCTTAGTGTTGTGTGATTAGGAGTTGATTTGTCTAACACATACTAAACCAATCAAGAAGATAGACTCCCCCTACACAAATGCTTGTCTAACTCAAATCTCCCCGTGCACAGAAGCATAGTAACTGGAAAGAACAAAACTAACAAATACCCTGAAGGATAAAAGAAAGAACCTCAGAATGATATCTCGGAAGTAAATGTTATAACATTTTCAGAATGATATCTCGAAAGTAAATGTTATAACATTTTCGCACAAGCCATCGAGGTGGAATCCCACTTCCAGAATTCAGAAATAATCAACTCCTAACAATTTATTCTCCTCCTTTTTTGACATAAATGCAAACCAGAACATGAAATAAAGACATGACAGAAGCAGTTCAAAAATAACATCATACATGGAAACAAATACTGGAACATCATTATGTGACCAGGATGACGTTATTAGATGAAAAAGACAGAGCTTTGTGCTGATCACAGGAGAGACTGTACACTTGCACTTCCTCGACGTGGATTCAAAAATAGCCATGGTGCGAGATAGGCGAATGATTATGGCGACTAGGATTTATATGAGAGATATGAGATAGTGTAGTGAGATATGACCTAGTGTAATAGTCCTCGATTGTTTGAAGGGGATATGAGTTTAAGTCTGGACCACTCTTTACTTCAACCCACAAGATATTTTCCACCCGATCTAGGAATTAGAATAATGGCACCAAAAAATAAAAGTTAAACACATGTCCACGATCTAATTTTATGGATTAAAAATAGGCACCATGGATATAAAAATGAGAATTTGAACACACCCATCAAGGCATGCAAAAGATGCCTAATGCAATAATATAAACTGACTCGTGCAATAAGTGCCCCACAATTCGTGGCAAACAGAGCATTTGGCAAAGAACTAGACAAAATTCCACATCAAGGCATTACTGGCATAATTTGAGAAGACGGGCTAATAAAATATTAAAACAAAGGTTCCTTATTCCTCCGACTTTTTACCCTCTCGTGGAGTAGCTCGCAAATCTCACGAGCCAAAACTGCACTAAGAAAAATCTGGTGCGGCGAGCTCTTGGTTTCTTCTTATAACCCATTGAACAACAATTAATAAAGGAAGCATTAAGGAATCAAAATATTATTTTTTCTGTCGGCGGCTTTCACAGATCAATCACTTTCTGTGCTAGTAGCTCTTTTCGATCTTATGATCGATAGCTGCTCTCAATATCATTTCATGACCGTAGCCTTTTCCGACAAGAGAGAAATGCGTGTGCCAGTCAGACGAAAATGAGTGTTAAGTTTTAAGTCAAACTACCCTTTAAACTTGCCACTTCATATGTAGCGTATGCATGACAAGAGGATGTATAAAAAAAATGTGTAATGGAGATCCTAGATGCATGTTATAACATATGTTTTTTTTCTTTTGTTTTTTTTTTTTTGGGAAAGTAAAGACCTATTGACTTTTTGAGTGTGACACATCACTGAAATCCACGGCCTGAAAATAAATATTCGCTAATTGATCTTCAGTTGGACCATGATTCATGATAGCGGTTCCTTCTTCTATTAGTTCCCGAAAATGGCGATGTCTAATATCCATGTGCTTTATTCGAGAGTGTAGGACCGGACTTTTGGTAAAGGTATTAACACTGGTATTGTCACGGAAAAGATTGGGAACACTTACCTCAACACCATAGACTGACAACCTTTGATTCATCCTTACGGGTTGTGCGCAATAGCTCCCGGTGGCTATACACTCTGCCTCTTTGTAGTTCTTACGTTCATTTTCCAACATTTAAAGAAGATTAGTGGATCTATCACCGGTTAACACACATTTATCCTCATCATCATAAACTAAGCACAGGTCTTTGGTAAATTTAACATGCAAACCTTGATCACATAAATGACTAATGCTAATGAGATTAGTTTTCAAGTTTTCAACTAACAAAACATCACACAATCTAGGGAATCCGCGTAAATCTACCCTTACCAATTACTCTACTTCTAACCCCATCACCAAAAGTAACAAATTCAATGACAATCAGTTCTATATTAACAAAATGTGAACTAATCCCAATTATTTGCCTAGAGTAACCACTATTAAAGTACCAAGCCCCCATATTAGCAACATTCAAAGAAAACATGGTATTGAGACAGCTGTGAGTTTTGGGAACCCAAACTTGTCGTGGCTTTTGTGGTTGTGAACTTCTGAGATCCACCTTTTTTCTAGGTGTCCTTGGTTGATTACTTCCGTAGTTCCAACCTGTGCATGAAAAAAGATAGTCAGTCTTCATTTTATAATAGTTAGGCTGAAGATGACCTATAATACCACAACAATGACAAATTGGGATAAATGGAGTGTTATTTCCAAACTCCTACATAGAATGTTGTAACATTCTATTGGGTTGGCGATATTTTCTCCATGCAGTCTTCTGGACATTTTTATTCTGTCCAGCAGATTTTCGAGAGTACCTGGAAATATTTCTAGACTGTTCTGCAAATTTTCCATGCTCAACCTGTGTTATAACATTATTATCCGACTGCATAAAAACACACTGATTAGCATTAGATGACTCCACTGCATATTCAAGACCACATACATCCCCATGATTCTTTCCTATACTTATGAGTTCAGTTAGAGAAGCCTTACTAGAGTTTAAACGTTTAAAAACCTGCTTCGATTGTTCTAACTCTGAGTTCAGCCTTTCGATGGTTTGATTTTTTACCATCAAACAATCTCTGCACATATTCAGATCATTCTGAATCTTCTGAAATTCCATTTACAAAGATGTTATTTCTCTTTCTTTGTCTGGTAGTGTGTGTTGTAACACTACCTCTACTTCTTGAATCTTATTAGAAACAACAACTTCTACATTTTTCTGGCCTGTTTCAAGTTGGTTAGACTGGTTATGACACGGTCCTTTTCTTCAGTTTCTGCCTTCAATCTCTTAATCTCCGTTCGTGATTCTCGAAGTTGACCTTCTAACCTTTTGATTACCTTACTTCCACGAATGCATTCAAGTGAAAATTTCTTGTAAATCTTCTGCATCTCTTCTATTGTTGGACCTACCTCTTCATCAGACGTATCAGTTTCACAAAAACTTGGTAATTCATGTTCTAATATACCTGACACTTCATCTGAATTTGGATCTTCCATATGAACATCGCCCAAAAGATACACATATGAGGTGGTAAAGGCTGTAAGGCTGCTTGAGTGATAATTTTCACCTTTAGATATCTCTTCTTCTTCTTCTTCTTCTTCTGACTCATCACTCCACGTTGCTGCAAAATACTTATTTTGCCTCTTTAGAAATGTAGCACATTCTTTCTGAACATGTCCCCAGCCATTGCATTCTCTACAACATATTTTATCCGTCTTTGTACCTGCAGAACTTGAAGAAGAATTAATATTCACAATATTATTATTTTTACCTAATTGAAACTTTTTCATCATATGCCCTTGAAGATCCATACTGGTGCAGTTCTCCAGAATCAGCCATATAAGGATACGGACCCGCTCTAGTACCAATTCAAATTCCTACGAACTGCACTCCAGTGTTATAATACTCAAAATGGAATAATAAAACATGATAAGAAATACCATGATATAAATGCGGGGCTAAATTCCTTAGACCCCTCGGACTTTATGTTATTGATAATATTGCCAAATAGGCTATGTTTTACATGAAGACCTCACCCTTCTCTACCTAACCTATTGTATCACCAATAGCGCCCGACGACTCCTGTCGATTTCTTCGACACTAACACGGCATACCACTGAAGGTCGGACAAACTCTCCCAAGCGCACCTTGAAGTTGCTTCTCTCGAAGACACTTCTACTTGACACACTAAGACTGACAAACTATTACAACTCGCAAGCTATGTTATAACACGCTGAACATCAACTCTTGGCTCTATAATAATAAGACAATTCGAATACAGATTTGCCTCTCTGAAATATCTTCACGTATTCGATGCACATCAGATAGGAGGAGAATCCGCACATATAATCTTCAATATGGATTAGATCAACTTCTTCTCCAAGTAACAAAATATCTTCTTTACATATCTTTTTTATATTATCCAACCACCAAGTCTCCATATTTTCTGTACTTAAAAATAATAATAATAAAAAAAAAACTAACAATATATTTTTGACAACAAGCCCAAAATTAATATCTTTTACATGTATCACATATTCTGGGTACCTTTATCCAGAACATATGATACCTTTAGGCATAATTCATGATAAATTTTCACTATGATACTTTTACCCACATTATGTAGTACCTTTAGGCATGAATAGTACTCCCCCCATCCCACTCAGATTTGCACACTTTTCTTTTCGGTACGTCCCACACCAATTTGCACACTCTTAAAAAGGAAATTTCTCTTACAATCTCCATCTTTGAAAAAATTAACCAAAAAGAAAAAAATAGTTTTTTTCTTAATATACATGTCCGCCCTACGTGCAAATCTCAATGAGACGGAGATAGTAATACCTTTTGACCAATGACTCGAATTACACGGATCTTAGTGCACAAGAGACCTCCCCTCCTTATATAGGGGTTGCAAAAATATATATCATATAAAAAAGTAACATTCAAATCGAGCAAAGTTGTACGATTTACAGTTATTTTGAGAAGAAAATTGTAGGTTTCAAAAAAAAAAAAAAAAAAAGAAAGAATGAAAGAAAGAAAGAAGAATTTTGAAAAGCCTAATTGAAATTAAGCATGAGAAATTCGGAATTAATTGAACGCAAAGTATTAACATTGATGCTCAAAACCTTAAGATATTTTTTTTTATGGGCATAATTATCACAGTCTAGTTCAAAGCTTCAATAGTAATTCTAATTTGAAACATTATAGTTTTCCATAGTTATGTGTCATTTAATCGTATAACTAAGAAGAGAATCTAGTGAAACTGAATTCGTTATGTTCTTTATTGCCTATCTAGTGGCATATAATCAATTGTTAAGAATTCCTCCTCATATAAGATAAATAGTTGCTTGTATAAGAGAAATGAAAACAAAGAGTAACAAAAAACAGTAGCAAGCCCTAATGCTCTAAACAAAGCTAAAAGCTATAAAGAATCATAACGTTACACGCAGCGAGGAAATAATCAACCAAATGTCAAAACATGGCAAACAGAGAAAAGTTGAAACTACTAAAAGCAGGTAGTAGACTGAAACAGTAAAAAATTATCATAGGCGCATGGTAGGAGAGGCAGCAAACACGCGAAGGAACAGGGCATGAAAATCTGCGCATGGAGTGCGAGGCCAAACACTCAAAGGGATATAGCATGATTAGAGGGATCCAGTGTGCAAGGCGAGAACACATCCAATATGATAGTCGGCTGAAGTGCAGGGCATGATAAGCAGGAACAAGCATGTCCAATGCTAAAGGAGGCAGAACAGGGTAAATGGGGACAATCTGATCCGTTCTATGATAGAATTTTTGGGCTTTCAACACATGAAGACACGCCTAAGGGAACAAAGTTTCGATACTTTAGAAAGCATGTGTGGATCTTCCTAGTGTAGGAGAGATCTTGTTGTTCTTGTTAAAACCCGCTATTGAAAAAATCCAGTGGAAACAAGTAAATAGTGGGAAAAAGAGTACCAACCAACTATGCTGAAAGGCAAAAAACCGTCAATACCACCGTCAATACTACTAATCTATCACTACCGTAAGATACACCGAAGAGAAGTGACCTACAAAATAGCACTGGGGAGGGCAGGTCAGAGCGAGGACCAGCTTGATTAGGCCTCCACGCAAACCTGATCGGGAACGGGGAAGTGAAAAATAACGCAGCAAGACGGCCCATAGTCGCTGACAAGGCAACAACCTAAAGTACTCAAATTACTCAGCATGAAAGTCTTTGAGGGATAAGCCCAACACATGAGGGGGTAAAAGGTTCCACCATGTGAAAGGAGTCCGAAGCTTAGACAACACATCTGTCGGTTCGTTGCCCTTTCTGAAGATATGGGAAATGCAGAAAACCATATCTTTGATAGTGTTTAGCACCTGGACCCAATGGGCACAAAGCCTCCAAGGCACCTCCAAAGTGTTGGACTGAAAAGCCTGCACGACAAAGGTGGAATCACATTCTAGCCAAAGTTTGTTCTAATTTTGCTCATGAGCAAGCTCCACTGCATGAATAGCAGTACCAATTTAGCTTCATATGCACAACCCCAACCAAAGGAAGCCGAGAAGCCGCCAAAGGAAAACCCTTACAATTCTGAAAGATGCCATTGGTAGCGTCGTTTCCTACTACCAAATTAATTGTGTATAAAGAATACACTTAAACCTTACTAACTATCCTACTGAGTAGAATGGTAAATAAGGGTCGATCCCACAGGGAACGGCCGAACAGTTTTGATTACGATGTCAAGCAGTTTATGATTAAGTATGCAAGAAATAAATACTTAAGAAAGCAATAATGGGGGGGGGGGGGGGAGGGGGTTGATGGGAAACTAACAATCTATTAGTGACAATTAAAAGCAAATAGACACAATTAAAACAAACAAGTATTCAAAAACACTAGAAGAGATCTTTTTCGGTTTTAGTTTTCAAATAGTAAAACAAGTCACCCTTGATCATGCTTCCCCTTGGTCTTGAACAATTGATGCAACTATTATTAATGCCCGATTAAATTATGATTTAAGCCAAGCTCTAATAGCCTTGTTGTCCCTTAATCTTAGTTAATCAAAATAAGCTCTTCGACTAACCCTATTCAGTTTAACCGAATCCTCGAACAAGCTCTCTTAGATTCAATCACCAAAAGCATTAAACACTAGGAAAACGAGATAAATCCAACATAAAACTCGAAGGCTCGGTTTTAGTGGTTGAACTTTGTGTTATCCCCAATAAATAACTATTGTTTGCTACACGGGAATCGGAAATCCTACAATTACGGATAGTAATCTCCTATTCTAGCAACACATTCACAAATCCCTTAAAGGGTGATCAAACCAATAATCAATTCATAACTGTGAGTCAATAAGAGCAAATAACACAAAGCACTTTGATACACAATAATCTCGGTAACATTAACCGTAATAATCACATGAATGTCTCGACTCAAGGTTCCACAATGATCAAGGATGAACTAAGGGTGCTAGCCACCCATATTAACTAATACAATCAGAAAATAAATGGAAAAATAAAGAAAAACATGATACTGATATGGGTGAATCCAAAGATGTCGATTGGAGAAGATGATCCTTCAATCTCTAGTCCAATCTCCTTCCTTGGTGGCTGAAATGTGCTCTCCAAGTATCAAAAAGGTATCCAAAAGTTGATCTAAAGTTAGGTTAAATTCGAATGGGATGATATATATATAAAGGGAGAAAGTGCTAGACAAAAATAGGCAAAAACGTATTCAGGATTTTAAAACAGGGTAGTGAATCTCGGCGGAGACGGGAGTGTGTCTCGACCGAGACGTGAAAAAGAGTTTTCAAGAATTTTGGGTCGAAGGTCGATCTCGGCCGAGATTGGGTTGCATCTCGGCCGAGACGTGAAAAGGGGAAACTAGGGCTTTTTTAGGTTTTGAATCATCTCGGCCGAGATTGGATTGCATCACGGCCGAGACTTTCATCTTTGAGATTCTTCAGAAATTCCCTGGAGCCTCATCTCGGCCGAGATGAGATTGAATCTCGGCCGAGATCTTCAGTCTTGCAAAACTTCAGAAAACCCCTGGAGGCTCATCTCGGCCGAGATTAGCATCCTGTCTCGGCCGAGATCTTCAGTTGGCTCTTCCTTTATTGCCTCGATCGATCCCTCAACTCCGCGGTCGTTTAATGTTCGATTTCGGCCCTTTTACACCTGTCTTAATACAAAAATAGCTCAAACGCATTATTTTGCCCATTAGAATATAAAAGCACTAAATACACATAATTATGCACGTTATTGACACTAAAATGACACTAAAAGTGCCCTAAAGTGCGTGTACGGAACATGTGTACCAAATCTCCCCAAACTTAAAACTTGTTCGTCCCGAATAATAAAGAGAAAAACAAAAGAACACGTGTTTAGGGCAAAGTTTAGTGGCATTTGATTTCAGAATTTTCATGAAAGAGAGTAAGAGATCATGATAAAAGTGAGCATGTGTGATAGACTAGATCCACTACTCTCGAGACAAAACACTCTAAACTTAAGATCCTCACATGCTGAGTGTAACTCTCGACTCTCAAGTGTATCAAAAGGGAAGTGTATACGCTCACATTGAAATGCATAAAATGCCTACCATAAGCTTGCGAATCATCTAAACTTCGATGTATACCGACATGTGTGACAAAGAATAAAAAAGGTCTTTAATAGGTTGTAATGTTGGCTTGGGATAAGGTGGGAAAATTTCTGGTATAAGTGACTATAAAATGGACTAAATGAGTTAGCTAATCTCATCCACCCCTCAAACAACAATCACTTTACCTCACTCTTTACTTTCTTAGTAAACCGATCCCAAAATTGGTTTCTTCCCCTTACCACAAAGTCCACAACCTAATTGCTTTCTCAATTCTCCGTTGGAGTGTATTTTCTTTGAATTTCTACCACTTTGAGAACATCTATCGAAAGGTATTTATATTACTAGCCTCTCCAAATCAAAAGCAACAATTGAGTATATACAACTACTCTTTTTTTTTTTTTTTTTTTTTTTTTTTTTTTTTTTATATATATATATATATATAAACAAATATTGGAGAGGACTAGTGTTCTCGATTCTTTTCCTAGTGTTTCATCTCTTTTCACCTTTCAATATTCCCCATAGATTATCCCTTTCAATCCCAAATTACCCGACTACCTTCCAACCACCTCCCTCATACTCAAATAGTCCAATTAGGTTCAAAGGCTAATTGAAAGGGTTTCGGCTTGTAGAGTTGGGCTATCAAACAAGAGGCTAAAAGCTCAAGGGGCTCAACTAGAGACAATATCAAATCTTCCTTAAACATAAAAGAAAGATCGTTGAAAAATCTTTCTTGATGATGTGTCTTTTTGTGGTGTTTTTGAATTATTTTAAATTATAAAATTATGACTTTCTCTCACTTACTACGGGAAATAATTGGGTGGTTAAAGTCCCTACAAATGAGGAAGTTACACCAATGAGATTTTTTCCTTTTTCTTTTGTTTTTACCTTTTCTATTAATATTTAAAAGTCTTATAACTTTTTCGTCTCAACTTTATTTTTTACGAAAAATATACCAAATTAAACTTCTTTTCACGATCTTCGATTTGACATCCATTTTTCATATATATAATTAAAATATAATTTTTTTTATTATTATGGTATATTTTGATTTTTAAACTTTTTGTATATAAAATAAAGATGATAGAAAATTTCAAAATAATTTGTTTAGAAGATTATTTTTGTTTTATTCTTTTACTTTAGGTTTACACTTTACAATTGAAAATTTTAGACATATTGGTTAAAGTGATTTATTGATTGATCATTGAATTAGTTTGTTTTTCTTTCTTTATTCGTGAAAAAGATATGTCAACTATAAAAATAATAAGCCGATTGTATATTATTTAAATACACTCGATAATACAAGTTACCACCACACATATGCTTAGTAAAGTAATGCGATTGTGACTTCTCATGTTAATATTACTAAATTTAAGATATGTGACTTCAAACAACAATAACTACTCATAGAACATCGCATTGTCTTATCCTCATACTTATAAACAGTTACATATTAATATACTATTATAAATATTACAACCCATGCAACACACTGGTGAAATACTACAGAGATAAATTAAATAAATTCTAATATGCTATTTAAAATTTTATTTTAAATATTCAACCCCGTCAAATCCTACAAATTGATGTAGCTTAAAGATCTTTATATGCAATGGAGATAAACCAAAGGCAATTCAATAGTCAATATTGTGTACAAAGAGGTGTTTCAAAATATTTAGTATTTAATTTTTTCCTTTAGTTTGTAATTTGTGTAGTTTAGGCTAAATAGATTTGTCTTTATCATATCGAACTTTTATCCAGTGTAGTATAACATTTTATAAGTCCTTTATAATATCTTATCAATTACTTATTTCGATTTTCATTAATATATATTTACTTTATACTATTTAATTAATAATTCAATAAAAAAAATTGCAACCCGTGCATCGCAGGGGAGGACAACTAGTTAGGTAAAAAGGACGTGTTTTCAAGCTTGAAAGTAGGCTCAAGTCAAGGATTGCCTAAGATCATTTTCAATGTCACACAATGCACCGACTCATGCAAAATAGAGAATCAAGGCAAGTTCTAGAGACAACTAAATGCACTCAATGAATTTCACACCGAAAGAAAGTTTACATTACTCCAAAGATGGGAGTATCTTCTAAAGCTCAAAAACTCACTCGGTTGCAATTTTGATCAAAAGTTTTGAGTGTATGTTCAATTTTGTTTCAAAAAGTCTATCATGCTCTACCATGTGCTTCTTTCAAAGATATTTGTCAAAAATCAATGCCACATTTTTTTTTTTATCCTAAACTTCATCCAATTGCTTTCTCGAGCTGCCAATTTGTACGAATCCCACCCCCTCCCCAAACTTAGTTGCAAACTTAGTTTGTGGAAAAAGAGGAGTACAATTTGGTGGCTCGCCGAACTTAACCATTTTATTTCACCTTTATTCGCAAACATTAACTAAATGAACTACTTTATTAAGAATCCTACTCCTATAACAATAAAGGGAAAATGTGTGTGTACTTATCAACACAAACAAACATTTTGACTTTAAGGCACCCAATGATTATTCAAAAATCCGAAACATCCAATTGAATATGTAATAATATTACCAACAAGGCTAATAAAAAAAATATGACAATTGGCTCACAGGCCGGCAATATTACCCACAATCAAAATGGACATATATCACAAAGGCAATCAATATACAAATCAAATTGGCACACAGGCCATCACAAGAAATCCAACAAACAAGTCATGCCAAGTGGCTCACAGGCCAACAGTAAAGATAATGAAAGAAGAAAAACGAGGGGTAGGGGGTTTCGAGCGGCCGAAATGGTCTTATCTCTTTGTTTTCCCCCAAACTTAGTTTTTCAACTAAGTTTGGGACAAAAAGGTAAGACTTCTCGGTACTCTACTCACAGCGAGCGGGAAGGTCGGGGGTTCGAGCCGGTGAAACATCCTTTGATGGACTTGAAGAGATCGAGAATCTTGGTATGATTTTCTTAGATAGTCTCCTTGATCCCGCTCAGCTCAGCTCCAATGGATGCTCGCATCTCCACCAATTCGGCTCTGACGCCTTTGATTTCGTCCCCCATGGCCGCCATCAAGCCCTCTTGCCATCCTGGAACTCAGATTGAGATAGAATGGCAGTGGATGATCTTTTCCTTGACGATTGCTCTGGCTGGCTACTGCCTTCCCCTTCAACCCCCATGCTCCGAACCCGTGCCACTGGACGTGGCTTTTTAGCTCTCTTGAACTTGGTCAATTATTCCCGGTTTGGCTCCAAGGAGGCATTAAGGTGTGCCTCGGAGCTTAGTTCCAAATTCAGCTTGCTTTCCAAGTTGGTGATGTAAGTCAGTCCGGGGTTGGGTAGGCGGAGGTAAGGTCCCTCGTTTTGGAGAACGTAAGGGACAGCCGTACCCGATATGCCCTCTTTGTACCCGAGCATGGCAATACGCATGTTCTCCATCTCCTCCCAATCCAAATAATAATCAGTAGTGATAGGTGTGTACTCTGGAAGGGGAACATGGTAGTGCTCGAGTATAGGGGTTATTAACGCCCCACAATAGATCGGGTCGGGCATTTTCGTTTCTCTTTTCCTCTCCGTCCTTAGTTCTTTCACTATCTTTTGAAAACATGATACCAAGTCCTGCTGGAAGTTCCTCTTTCTCCGATCCACGATGGCCCAAAGAATTTCCATCTCGTATAACCGGGGAGAGCTGATCTCTTTCCGTCCACACATGGTGGAGCTCAACATCTTCTGTAAATACTTCACGACGGGGTTTCGAATGGCGGTGAGCCTGGAGCCCCTTGGATCATATGCTTGAGGTGCAACTATTCCAGGGGCGGCAGTGATTTGCTCCCAGAATCGTTGCACGTTGAACTCTCTCAACGCATGGATATCACCGTAGGCTCTAGGCTTGAAGCCATATATATTTTCCAAGCTGTCATGGCTTAGTGTCTTCTTTTCGTGTAGAAGCTGGAATTTGAAATGATGAGTTGTAGAGCCGAAAATGACCTCCTCCTCGATCTCGAGTGTGCTGAAAAACTCGAGCACAAATTTGAGGAAAGTTGGGCGGGGTGCGAGGCACTGAACTAGACCTGCTGTGTCTAACAGCTCCAGAACGTTTTGCCGGATTCCCATGGCGTCCAAGATCTTGGGATCGCCAAAGCGGGTAGCTGACACCCCCCTCTTCATCAATTTGTCAAACCGTTTTCTTTGATCCTCCGTTTCCAGCATGATATCAAAATTAATGGGTTTAGTGGACTTGTCAGTGGAAGTCGGTGGAACTTTCGGTGGAGGAACCTCCGAAGTAGGCTCAACAGCCTTCTCCTTGCCCTTGGCTTGGCTTCTTCGGATTTTTTGCGTGACTCTTCGGCCAGAAGTGCCTGCTTGAGTGTTGCCTTTTGTGATTTTTGGAGGTGCCATGGGTACCTAAAATCAACAATTCAATAATCAAAACTAGTGGCATCAACAATTCAATCATCAAACTAATGGCAAAATAACTAGTTCAAGTGCAAGTAAGAGATGCCTAGGTTTACTTGAATCCGACTATATATCTAACAAAAATAAGGCAAAATGTATCAACCATGCAATGACAACCAAGTCATATTCAAATGAGGTCATACATTACGATAATATCAACAATTAGTCTTAGAAACTAGAGAATATAGTCGAATTTAGCTAACTTAGGCACAACAATTTAACGCCTAGCACATGTTTGATGATATGCCACAACGAATTTAGCCTTTTCAAAAACTCACAAAACTGTACTCAACAATCCACCCACTCAATCATCAAGCAACTATACGGACTATCATGTCAATTCTATCATTTAAATGCATAACACTTATCAATTGGCATAAAATCAATACAAGTACCTGTATGTATAACCAAGTTCAATGAACATGCATATAAACGTAAAATTAACTCTCAATCTCAACAATGTATACACTAATACGCAATAATAAATCGAAAGGAGGAGATAGTCGTACTTACCAGTTGCGTTTAATCGAAAAGTTTTTGAATTTGAATTGTTCGCGCCCTTTTTGACTCGACCTCAAATGTGCTCCAAATCCAAATATTTTCGAAGGGGAGTGGGTGTGGTGATGTAAGTGAGGTGTGGTGTGAAATTGAGGGGTGGAAATAGAGTGCAAGGGTGATTATTGGAGTGGTGTGTGCGTGAGTGTGTGAAAATCGCAAGTTTTGGGGAAGAACTAACCTAATTTTCGCGCAGGGGGTATTTATACCTGTTTTCAGTCTCGGCCGAGATTCGAAGTTGGGCTCTGTGTCTCGGCCGAGATCCGTTCTACGCTTTCAGGACAACTTGACCCGGCAAGGGATCTCAGCCGAGATTCTGTAGTGTCTCGGCCGAGATAAAGTCTCAGCATTTTTACCCCCATTCTGGACAACCCCGTCTCGGCCGAGATTGTTCTTCAGCAAATTTGCCTCCATTCTGGACAACCCCGTCTCGGCCTAGATTCGGTCCTGTCTCGGCCGAGATGCTCTGTCAGCGAAATTGGCTCAATTTCCATTCAAACCCGTCTCGTCTCGGCCGAGATTTGCTTCCAGAGAAATTTCTTCATTTTGGGCCCTTCTGAATCTCGGCCGAGATGATGTTGTGTCTCGGCCGAGAATGTCTTCCAGAGAATTTTTCGACTTTTGGCCTTTCTGAATCTTGGCCGAGATTAGGAATGTGTCTCGGCCGAGATTATCTTCCAGCAAATTTTCCAGTTTTTGGCTTCTTTGCATCTCGGCCGAGATGATGCATGTGTCTCGGCCGAGAGTGTCCTCCCCTGCATTTTTCCACCTTTTTGGTGTTCTTCACCCCCATTCTACACCATGTCTTGGCTTTGATTGCTTGTTTGGTACCTACACACATTTTAACCAACACAATTCAAAATATTTAAATAATAGTAAAACTACTAAACTATGAATTTTAAATACGAGAAAATGAGTAACCGCCGGGTTGCCTCCCGACAAGCGCCTTTGTTTAATGTCGTTGGCTCGACGGAAGCTCTTTCAGTTTGGTGGTGAGTCTTCCACTCGTTCTTCTTCACCGGGGCTTTCTTGAATATGCTCTAGATAAGGCTTGAGAAGATGTCCATTGACCTTGAAGATTTTTCCGGTTTTACCACTTTCAATTTCGATGGCTCCATGATCGAACACCTTAGTGACAACAAAGGGTCCTACCCACCTCGAACGGAGTTTGCCCGGAAATAACTTCAACCGAGAGTGATATAATAGCACTTTCTCCCCAATCACAAACATTTTTCGGGTAATTCTCGAGTCATGAAAAGCCTTCGTTTTCTCCTTGTAGATCATGGCGTTTTCAAAGGCTTCATTTCGAATTTCTTCGAGCTCTTGGAATTAGAGCTTTAGGTGTACACCGGCTTCATCAAGGTTCATGTTGCATCTCCGAATAGCCCAGTAGGCTCTATGTTCAAGTTCCACCGGGAGATGGCATTACTTTCCATAAATGAGTCGAAAGGGAGACATACCAATTGGAGTTTTATAGGCAGTCCTATACGCCCATAATGCATTATTGAGCCTCAAACTTCAGTCCTTGCGATTTGGTTGCACGGTCTTCTCCAATATCGACTTGATTTCCCGATTCGAAGTTTCGGCTTGCCCATTGGTTTGTGGATGATAAGGCGTCGAAACTTTGTGCAATACAGCATATTTCTTCAGCAATGCGTCGATTGTTCGGTTGCAAAAGTGTGTGCCTCTATCACTTATGATGGCTTTTGGTATCCCAAACCGAGCAAAAATTGTTGCATTGGACGAACTCGGCCACAACTTTAGAGTCATTGGTTCGGGTTGCTTTCGCCTCCACCCACTTGGACACATAGTCAACAGCCAACAATATGTACAAATTCCCATAAGACATGGGAAACGGTCCCATGAAGTCCACACCCCAAACATAAAAAATTTCACAGACTATAATCGTGTTTTCGGGCATTTGATTTCTTTGAGAGACATTTCCCTTTTTTTGACAGTTGTCACAGGACTTGCAAAAAGCAAGGGCATCTCTAAATATGGTGGGCCAGAACAGTCCACTCTCAAGCACTTTGTATGCCGTCCTCTTCGGCCCGAAGTGGCCTCCACAAGCATGTGAGTGGCAAAAATTCAACACCGACTGCACTTCGTCTTCGGGGATGCATCTCCTGATTACTTGATCTGAACCATATTTCCACAGGTATGGATCATCCCAAACAAAATGCTTCGACTCACTCTTCAACCTATCCTTCTGCGATTTACTCATCCCAATAGGAAATCTCTTGGACACCAAATAATTCACCATGTTAGCATACCAAGGAACCTTCGTGCCTGTCATTGCTAGTAATTGCTCGTCTAGAAAGATTTCCCGGAGAGGCAAATCCGTTTCCTGTTGGGTTATTCGGCTGAGATGATCTGCAACACAATTTTCTGACCCTTTCTTATCCTTGATCTCTAGGTCAAATTCCTGGAGAAGTAATATCCAGCGAATAAGCCTAGGCTTCGCCTCCTTTTTAGCCATGAGGTGCCTCAATGCTGCGTGGTGAATATATACGATGATCCTTGTCCCAACAAGGTAAGACCGAAACTTTTCTAATGCAAACACAACAGCTAGCAGCTCCTTCTCTGTGGTAGTATAATTCATCTGAGCTGGGTTCAAAGTACGTGAAGCATAGTAGATGACATGGGTCACCTTTCCTCTTTTCTGTCCCAAAACTGCCCCCAAGGCTTGTTCACTAGCATCGCACATTAGCTCAAAAGGTAATTCCCAATCTGGCGGTTGAATAATTGGAGGGGTAACCAATCTCTTCTTCAACTCATCAAATGCCAACTTGCATTCATCGAAATCCACATCTTTTTGTAGCAACCGGCACAAAGGAGCAGCTATCTTCGAAAAATCTTTGATAAACCTCCTGTAAAATCCTGCATGGCCCAAAAAAGAACGCACTTCCCGCACATTTGCGGGGTAAGGGAGAGAAGAAATAATATCAATTTTCGCTTTGTCTACTTCTATTCCCTTACTAGAAACTACATGGCCCAGCACAATTCCTTGTTCCACCATGAAGTGGCATTTTTCCCAATTCAACACAAGATTTGTTTCTATGCACCTTTTCAGAATTTTAGCAAGATTATCAAGACATTTTTCGAAAGACTCACCATACACACTAAAATCATCCATGAAAACTACAATAATGTGCCCTACATATTCTGAAAAAATGCTTACCATACACCTTTGAAAGGTGGCCGGGGCATTGCATAGCCCAAATGGTATTCTCCTCCATGCAAAAGTGCCGAAGGGACATGTAAAAGTGGTCTTCTCTTGATCTTCAGGAGAGACGGGTATTTGAAAATATCCGGAGTATCCATCCAAAAAGCAATAGAAGGAATGCCCGACCAATCTCTCAAGCATTTGGTCAATGAATGGCAAAGGAAAATGATCCTTGCGGGTCATGGCATTTAGCTTGCGGTAATCGATGCACACTCTCCATCCGGTTTGCAAGCGGGTGGGAACCATTTCCCCGTCTTTATTCTCCACCACCGTCACTCCCGACTTTTTGGGCACGACTTGTGTTGGGCTCACATATTCGCTATCCGATATTGGGTAGATAATCCCAACATCGAGTAACTTGATGATCTCCGTCTTCACCACCTCCATCATAGGTGGGTTAAGTCGCCTTTGGGGTTCCCGACTTGGTTTGGCATTATCCTCCAACAATATCCGGTGCATGAATAGGGATGGACTAATGCCTTCGATATCAGCAATAGCCCACCCTATAGCTTCTTTGTTAACCTTGAGGACCCCGATCAATGCTTGTTCTTGAGTGGATGTGACCTTTGATGAGATAATCACCGGTAGGGTTTCGTCCTCCCCAAGATATGTGTATTTGAGATATGGGGGAGGGGGGGGGGGGGGAGGGCTTTGAGCTCAAGGGTTGGTGCCTTGATGGTAGAAGGTAGCAGCTTTTCTTGAGAATTAGGCAAGGGTAAGAATTTGGGCAAGGACTTGGTTCGGAAAGGCTTGGATAATTTCGATTGTTCCACTATCCCCACTAACTCTTTCTTGGTGTCCGTTGGCTCTATCTTCTCTAGATCGGCCGCCGATTTAATTGCTTCTTTGTCCCTACAATAACACTCAAACACTCCCTCCACAAGGGGATCAATAACATCAATGACATCAATAGAACAAACACTATGCAATTCCTCAGGATATTTCATTGAATCAAAGATATTGAATTGCACCACTTGCCCAGCAAATTCCATGCTAAGAGTTCCCTCTCGCACGTCAATCTTTGTTTGGGAGGTATTCAAGAACGGCCTCCCAAGCAAGATTGGAGTGGAATCAGACGAATTTCCATACATGTCAAGTACATAGAAATCTGCTGGAAAGATGAGGTTATCCACCTCAACTATCATGTCCTCAATCACCCCGTCCGGAAACGAGGTGCTTCGGTCCGCCAGTTGGATGACTACCCTCGTGTCTTTCAGTGGACCCAAGTTTAAGCTTGAAAATGGAACGGGGCATCACATTGATCGATGCCCCAAATCAAGCATAGCTTTCTCAATTAGACAATTACCAATCTTACACGGGATGGTGAACATTCCCGAGTCCTTGCATTTATGTGGCATCTTCTTCTGAAAAACCGCCGAGATATTTTCTCCCATGAAGACCTTCTCATTCCCATGTAGACGCCTTTTGTTGGTACATAAATCTTTCAAAAACTTTGCGTACTGCGGAATCTGTTTTACGGCCTCCATAAAGGGAATACTGATTTCCACCTTCCTGAATACCTCCATTATCTCCTTGTCTCTATTTCTATCGGGAATCTTCTTCATTTGACTCGGAAACGGAAGTGGTAACATTTCAGGATTTTTGTTGGATTTCTGAGAATCTCGGCCGAGATCTTTATGTGTCTCGGCCGAGAGAAGTGGACAGGGGATTTGGTCTTCAGGACGAGGTGGAACGTCTCGGCCGAGATCTTGATGTATCTCGGCCGAGATTTCATGCTTTGCATACTCCCTCTCACTTTCGACTCTTCTTTCTTCTTCTCTTGACTTCCCCTTTTCAAGGACTTTCCCGCTTCTCAAAATCCCCACACTGACATTCTCAATTTCACTTTGTGAAGAGTATTTCATGGTAGGAAAAGGCAATAGGTGGTCGGGGAAGCATGCAGCTAATGCCTCCTTTTGCTTACGCAACTCCTTGGCAATCTTCCACTTAGGTGTCCGAACTTTAATTTCAACCACATGGGGAGTCTCTTCTTTCCTCGGACCATCATCCACGTCCTCAGTCTTTCCTTGTGAAGTATACCCGGGCTTTTCAGGCTCTCCAAGTAATTCCTCATTCATAACAACAATGGCACTCACATTTTTCGGGATGACTTCCGGTTGAGCCGGTAATCTTCCTCCTTGTGCATTTTCTAAACGAGATATCGCCGATGCTATCTGGCTAACTTAATTTTCGATACTCTGAAACCTAGAACTTGATTCCTTCTGTAATTGGAGCGTACTAGTGGCTAGGCTTTTCACTATATCAGAAAGAGATGGATCACAGGGTACCTGCTCGGGTTGCTGTCTTTGCTGGAACATTCCCCTAGGAAAAGGGGGTCGGTTTTGCCCACTGTGATCACCTTGTTGATTATTGCTCGGATTCTGATTACCGTATTTGAAATTCGGATGGTCCCTCCAACCCGGGTTGTATGATTGTGAATACGGATCATACTTCCTCCCGGATGAGTTGGGATTAAAGTTGTGAACCGCATTGGCATGGGCCTCCATCTCTTCTCCGAGAACCGGGCAAGTATCAGTAAAGTGTTCAGTGACTTGGCAAATTCTGCAAGGTTTGGAAGTAGGTGTGCCACCCGAGATTACCTTTTTCACCAAGTCGGTGAGTTGGTCTAACCTCTCTTCAACAGTTGAGTCTATCACATCCTTGACCCGTCTCACCGGCTCTCTGCATCCAAACTATTGAGTATTGGCAGCTATTTTGGATATCAGTGCTCGAGCCTCAGTAGGTGTCTTATAAGATAGAACCCCTCCACTCGCCGAATCAATCATATTTCGATCTGCCAGGCAAAGTCCTTCGTACCAGTACTGAATTAGCAGTTGTGGAGTGATTTGATGTGGAGGGCAACTTCCGACAAGTCTCTTAAAACCTTCCGAGTACTCATATAGTGTTTCCCCTTGCATCTGCCTCACTCCACTGATCTCCTTTCGAATGGTGGTGGCTCGAGAAGCTGGGAAGAATTTTTCAAGGAATTGGGTTTCCATCTGCTCCCAGGTGGTGATTGATCCGGATAGAAGGTAGTATAGCCAATCCCTAGCAAGATCCTTTATTGAGAACGGGAATGCTTGAAGTTTGATCTGTTCTTCCGTCACCCTCGATGGCTTCATACTTGAACAAACCACATGGAACTCTTTGAGGTGCTTATGAGGGTCCTCTCCGGACAGCCCGTGAAAGGAAGGTAGTAGGTGGATGAGTCCGGATTTCAACTCGAAAGCAGTGTCGTTTCCTATGGCTGGGAAGGTGATGCACAATGGCTCTTGAGCAACCCTTGTGTTAGCCAACTCCTTCATTGTTCTTTCTTGACCTTAATCCTCAGCCATTTCTTCCAAGTTAATAATCTCTTCACCCCCTAAATTCAGCACTTCGATTCTTTCTCGGACTTGCTCCAAATCTCGAGCTCTCCTTCTCAATTCACGTTCACGTTCCTTAATATCCAGTTCAAATAGCAATCCTTTTTCTCCTTGCGAACGCAATAACATTCACTAAAAGTAAACAAAAATAAGGAAACAAAGTGAGATTATGAAATTACTAATCTAAACAAGAAGATAACTATATATGTAATTAATCATAATGCTTAATCAACAAATCAACTCTATTCAAATCACCGTTCCCCGGCAACGGCGCCAAAATTTGGTAGCGTCGTTTCCTACTACCAAATTAATTGTGTATAAAGAATACACTTAAGCCTTACTAACTATCCTACTGAGTCGAATGGTAAATAAGGGTCGATCCCATAGGGAACGGCCGAACAGTTTTGATTACGATGTCAAGCAGTTTATGATTAAGTATGCAAGAAATAAATACTTAAGAAAGCAATAGGGGGGGGGGGTTGATGGGAAACTAACAATCTATTAGTGACAATTAAAAGTAAATAGACACAATTAAAAGAAACAAGTACTCAAAAACACTAGAAGAGATCTTTTTCGATTTTAGTTTTCAAATAGTAAAACAAGTCACCCTTGATCATGCTTCCCCTTGGTCTTGAACAATTGATGCAACTATTATTAATGCCCGATTAAATTGTGATTTAAGCCCTTATCTCAAGACTATTAACAAGCTCTAATAGCCTTGTTGTCCCTTAATCTTAGTTAATCAAAATAAGCTCTTCGACTAACCCTATTCAGTTTAACCGAATCCTCGAACAAGCTCTCTTAGATTCAATCACCAAAAGCATTAAACACTAGGACAACGAGATAAATCTAACATAAAACTCGAAGGCTCGGTTTTAGTGGTTGAACTTTGTGTTATCCTCAATAAATAACTATTGTTTGCTACACGGGAATCAGAAATCCTACAATTACGGATAGTAATCTCCTATTCTAGGAACACATTCACAAATCCCTTAAAGGGTGATCAAACCAATAATCAATTCATAACTGTGAGTCAATAAGAGCAAATAACACAAAGCACTTTGATACACAATAATCTCGGTAACATTAACCGTAATAATCACATTAATGTCTCGACTCAAGGTTCCACAATGATTAAGGATGAACTAAGGGTGCTAGCCACCCATATTAACTAATACAATCAGAAAATAAATCGAAAAATAAAGAAAACATGATACTGATATGGGTGAATCCAAAGATGTCGATTGGAGAAGATAATCCTTCAATCTCTAGTCCAATCTCCTTCCTTGGTGGCTGAAATGTGCTCTCCAAGTATAAAAAAGGTATCCAAAAGTTGATCTAAAGTTAGGTTAAATTTTTATGGGATGATATATATATAAAGGGAGAAAGTGCTAGACAAAAATAGGCAAAAACGTATTCAGGATTTTAAAACAGGGTAGTGAATCTCGGCCGAGACGGGAGTGTGTCTCGGCCGAGATGTGAAAAAGGGTTTTCAAGAATTTTGGGTCGAAGGTCGATCTCGGCCGAGATTGGGTTGCATCTCGGCCGAGACGTGAAAAGGGGAAACTAGGGCTTTTTTAGGTTTTGAATCATCTCGGCCGAGATTGGATTACATCTCGGCCGAGACTTTCATCTTTGAGATTCTTCAGAAATTCCCTGGAGCCTCATCTTGGCCGAGATGAGATTGAATCTCGGCCGAGCTCATCTCGGCCGAGATCTTCAGTCTTGCAAAACTTCAGAAAACCCCTGGAGGCTCATCTCGGCCAAGATTAGCATCCTGTCTCGGCCGAGATCTTCAGTTGGCTCTTCCTTTATTGCCTCGATCGATCCCTCGACTCCGCGGTCGTTTAATGTTCGATTTTGACCCTTTTTACACCTGTCTTAATACAAAAATAGCTCAAACGCATTATTTTGCCCATTAGAATATAAAAGCACTAAATACACATAATTATGCACGTTATTGACACTAAAATGACACTAAAAGTGCCCTAAAGTGCGTGTACGGAACATGTGTACCAGCCACCCCCAAAAGTCCTACCAGGAAGACTTTCAGCACTATCATCCGTGTTGGCTTTGATCCAGTCTAGGATAGGAGTAAACTAAGCGAGGGGAGTGATTTTTATGGGTTTAGAAGTGACACCAACAACTCCCAGCTGTTTCAAGATCATGAGCTTCTGAATTGTGTTATGCATCTTACCGAGATAGTTGAAGCTAGATTCCCTAATGCAAGATAGGAAGACTGAAACCCAATGAGTAGGATAAGCCACCACATCATTGTACATACATCCTTTACATGTAGCCTAAATAGCCCAAACAGTAAAAACAAAGTAACCCGCCATAATGATTTTATCTCGAACTAAAGGTCACCTGAATGTCCCGTAACAAAAGTCTATGGAAACCCTCGTGAAAAACAAGTGAGATATTAAAAGCCTAACATATTTTATCAAAGACAATAATAGTAAAAGAGAAAGTTGAGAAAAGGTGATCAAAAGTCTCCCTCTGAGTTATGGCAAACCAAGAAAATCGAAGGGCCTTGTATATTCTTTTCATGAAGCAGCTATCAAGTAGGGAGCTTGTTATGCACCGCGCACTAGACAGGGTAGGACCGACAAAGAGGAATAAAATTTTCCTAAATCCATCTTCCCCATGAAGTAGCCGGGAAAGAGGTGCAAAAATAGTTATATGCCAAGATAGACGTCACCACCTCGTTGCATGATCTAGTCCATATCCTATGATCCGGCATCATCGAGGAGATGGCTTGAGCGATAACATCCTTATTTACCTGAGAAAAATTCTAGATGAATAGCTCATTCAGATACCAGGTGCCATTCATGAACTAGTTTGAAATACGGTGCTGGAGGCATGAGCCTCCAAAGGAAAATTCAATCTGGAATGCAGTATCCCAACCAATTGTTGAGCCAAAAATGAACCAAATATGAAGGCCCAACAATCCATTAGGATCGTTAAGAAGATGCCAAATAAAAGGTCTCGTTGCACCAAAAAGAGAGGAACACACATAGTAAGTCTTAGGCTGACCTGAATCAGAAAAACAGCGAGAGCGAAAGATGTCCATACTCTTGTCTTGGAAGTCATAATATCCCAAACAAATCTGAATAAGAAGGCGGCATTTGCCTTCTGAATGGAACGAATACGCAGCCCACCTTCGACCTTCGAAACACATACTCATTTCCAAGAGATATTAAACATACCCCTCTGGTCCGTGGACCCAGTCCAAATGAAATTATGTATAGCCTTTTCAAGTTCAAGAGGGACTGAGGCCAGCGATAAATCATCATCGAATGGATGAGATAACTACCAATGATAGAATCCACCAAACAAGCTCTCTCCCTCCCATGAATAAGGAATAACCAATCCATCTAGAAAACTGGGCCAAGATCGAATCGACGTGAGGGCGAAAATGAGAAGCCTTTGGGGCACCAACGAATAGAGAAACCCCCGAGATACTGTGTAGGTAAGGAGCCCTCTCCGTTCCTATAGTACGAAGAATCCGAGGCATATGATTAGGAGGGGCAGGGTCCCCAAAGAAGAATCGAGACTTGTCACCATTGAAATGCTGACCCGAAATAGAGCCATTAGTGAGCATGATTTTACACAAGGTTTTCACATTGGAGGTAGTCGCATTGCAGAAAATAAGAATATCATCAACATAAAAAAGAAAGGAACAACCCTCAATGCCATGGAAAGGCAAAGAGTCTGTCACTTAAGACCTTCATCGATGAGCCTTCCGTGGAATTCCTTGGCCAGATAGAAGAGGAGAGGAGATAAGGGGTCTCCTTGTCTAACCCCCCGAGAGCAATAAAAGTAACCAGCTAGCGAGCCATTAATCAGAATCGAGAGCCTAGCAGATAGCAAAATACAAGAAATACAGTCTACGAACACATTCTCAAAGCCCATCCGGGCGTAAAATGTAAAAGATATTCCCAACGGACGATATTGAAAGCCTTGCAAATATCAATCTTGAAGGCTAAGTTACCCCCATCATACTCTCTGTCTACACAATTGAAGCATTCAGAAGCATAGACAATACAGTAGTGGATTCTTTTACCAAGAACAAAGACAAACTGATATTGAGAGAGATAAGCGCCAATGAAATTGCCAAGCAAGGTAGCAACGATCTAAGTGAAAAGCTTGAAGAGGAAGTTGTTGAGAACTATCGACCAAAACTCTTTGACTTTGTTAGCACCATTCTTCTTCAAGACGAGAACAACAAAACTGGATTTCAAAACAGTTAGGATAAAGCCATGTCGAAAGAAGTGGATGATCGTCAAAATGATATCGTCCTAGGAAAAAATCACTTTTGGTCCCATAACTATCTACTTTTCCACTTTTAGTCCCACAATTATTTGCTTTTTCAATTTAGTCCCACAACTCGAAAAATTGTCCAATTTTGGCCGAAGGTTGCGAAATTGATTGAAAATTGGCACGTGACTTGTACATGCCGGTCAATTTGGGGCTTTCCGGCCACTTAGCCGATGTGACACCAGAAATAGGAGGTGGCATTTTTTTTCGACTTTTTTTTTTATGGGATGCCAACTCATTTCTTTTGCCATGTCATTTAATCCCAAATAACAAATAACAATTAATAAAATACACAAACAAAAAATTAAAACACCATTAGACCCCTTTCTTTCTCCATCCCTTCTTCCCCGTAAATGAACGCAAGTGCAAACCCTAATTTCTTGCCATAGAGAGCTAGCCGATGGACTTGCCGCCGGATCTCCCACCACGGTCGAAGGTAACCTCTCGTTCTCGGCCTCCGTCGGCCAAGAGGCCGCTGCCCACGAGCTCTGGAGCTGGTGAAAATAGTGCCGCTCAGAGCTCGTTGGATTGTTGTCTCTAGAAGGAAGAAATGATAGGAGAAAGAGGGATTATTTTTTGAGATAAAAAGGTTAAGGAAATAGAAGAAGGGGAACCACCATATTTCGTAGCAGCCGTGGGCGAGATGGAGCCACCATATAGCGGTGGAGAAATACAATGCCATGATCGGAAATTTGTCGTCGGGATCTGCATTGAGATTTAGGGAGTCAACTACGGACGATAACATGGGGTATTGAAGTAAATAATTTTTGTTTGATTTTTTGTTTTGTGATTGGTGAAATTCATTGCTTTATCTTTTTGGGAATTAGATGTTTAATTCTGTGAGATTCAAAAGAGAATAAGAGAAAGAGAAGAGGACAATGAGATTTATGATGGGTTTACGACCCAACAAATGTTCATATCTGTAAGAATTTTTGGGGCAACACACACCAAATGTTCATATAAGAGGGCACCTGCATTTATTTACAGGGAAGAAGGGTTGCAGAAGAAAGGGGTCTGTTGGTGTTTTAATTTTTTGTTTGTGTATTTTATTAATTGTTATTTGTTATTTGGGATTAAGTGACATGGCAAAAGAAATGAGTTGGCATCCCATAAAAAAAATTGAAAAAAAATGCCATCTCCTATTTCCGGTGCCACGTCAGCTAAGTGGCCGGAACGCCCCAAAATTGACCGGCATGTGCAAGTCACGTGCCAATTTCCAGTCAATTTGGCAACCTCCGGCCAAAATTGGGCCAAAATTGGATAATTTTCCGAGTTGTGGGACTAAATTGAAAAACCAAATAATTGTGGGACTAAAAGTGAAAAAGTAGATAGTTATGGGACCAAAAGTGATTTTTTCCATATCGTCCCCGATGATATCCCAATACATCTGGAAGAAATAGACTGAGAAACCATTAGGTCCAGGAGAACTGTCAGTGAGAGGGAAAATAATGCCGAACATAGGAGTTGCAACTTGATCCTCCGTGAAAAACACCGAACATAGGGTTCCGCAAGGAGGATTATATTCTCCTCGAGCAAGATAGAAGGCTGAACTAATCTGCCTAAGAGAGCGAAGTCAATAGGAGCCGCAACTTGACCCTCCATGAAAAGCACCAAAAAAACTAGACAATGTGGTCTTCCAAATGGGAAATTTCATCCACCAATTCCTCACCAATCATTAAGGCCAAAAGATGTTGCTGAACCTTGGACACCATATGCATCTTGTAAAAGAACCCCGAATTGTGGTCACCGTCCTGGAGCTAGGATAGTTGATTTTTTTGAGTCATGAAGTCATGTTTCTACGCTAGAACACATTTAATTTGAACCTAAATGTCCTCTTCTTGTTCGGAAACCGAATCAGAGTAACCTTAAGTGTAGATGGCCTCCTGAATGGTGGCAAGGTCAGAACAGTGTGCAACAAGGGTAGTGTCAGCATTCCGGAAAATATTCACATTCCAATCTTTTATGATGGGTTTCAGCCTCTTCATCTTACAAACTACACAAGTAATAGGATTGGTGTGAGCAATCGGGGCAGTCCAAGCAGCCTTGACCAAATCCCCTAAGTCATTACGTTTCGTCCATATTTTATGAAACCAAAAGAGCTGCGACCTGGTAATGGAAATGTCACCACAGGCGACCAGAAGAGGGTGATGGTCAGAATTTTTCCCAGGCAAATTAAATGCCTTGATGGATTGCTAAAGAGAAATAAACTCAATATTTACAGAGCCACAATCCAACTTGGAAGCTGTAAAGTGACCTAAGGTTTGCTAGGAGCACCAAGTAAAAATGCTCCCATCGTTCTTGATCTCCATAAGCCCTGCCTCATCAATAGCCTATTAAAACTCAAAACAAGAAACAAGGGGAGGGGAAGCCATACTCATGCGCTCGTGAGCGCCAAATATGACGCTAAAATCACCAATGATACAACATGGCAAAGAAGAAATAAACAAAATGTCATTCCAAAGCATACAACGAGTAATGCAACCATTGCTAGCATGCAAAAACGCAAAGGAAATGGGAACGTCCTTGATAGTAGTTAAAACAACAATCACCTGATTCAAAATAAAAGTAATATCCAAAATATGCACAAATTGAGGTTTGGCAAGAATCTAATATTAGGAAGAAGAGAGGAATGAGAGTTCTCACCGATAAACTGGAGCTGAAGAGACCTCCAAAATCAAGGACGGGATCTTCGGTTCCATAATAGCAAACCGATCAGGAGAGTGTAAATGGCAAAAATCTCCGAGGGAGTTTTTGGAGAGGTTCCTTATACCTCTAAAATTCCATATCATAAGCATCATGTCCAACCCGGATAAACACCGTGCTCAGGCAGTGGGATCTTTCAATTCAACTTGGTCAGCCTAATTTCCTATAATCACTCTACAGATATCCTTTAAAGCATCCGAGGTAGGCGGATCCATAACTTGAAAGTTCGATTTAGCAACGGTCTGCAATTCATCAATGATCATACCGCGTCTTGTCGGGATGGAAAATGAGTGGGGGCCCGAGGAGTATGCACACCATTTGCGAATAGCCTTCACCCGTTCCGGAGGTGCAATAGCAAGAGGTAAAACCTCTAAGAGATGGGCTGAGATGGTCCCAAAGAAAACAACCATAACCAAAGGCAAAGGCGAAGATGAGTGTGCGAAAAAATTAGCAGTGGGAGTAGGCGCTTCCGAATCCAAAGGGTCCGAAGAATGATCCTTATACTGGTTTTCCGAAATAAATGGGACCAAGGCTTGATCCCCTAACGAATTAGAAACCAAAAGTGTAGATAGAGCCTGCAAACAAGAGATGACAAAATGGAAGCATGCTAGGTGTGCATAGATTCTAGAGGCATGACATTCTGAGCATGCAATGCCTCCATGGATATGTTAGTATTAACATCCGCATCCAAATTCCTCAAAATATGAAATGTATTCAAAGTGATAGGCGCATGTGTGGACTGAGATGTGGCAGTAAAAGCGACTGTAACTTTTGGACCATAAAACATGTTGGGCTAATTAACACAACCATTCGAATGTCCACAAGACTTAGAGCGATCCCAGGACTTAGACAGTTACCTGACCAAAGAACCAACTTTCGAGGCTAGAGGCTCACAAATACCGGTCGAATCCTTGTTTTTTAGAGCATCCCTGCGCTTCTTGCATGAAGTAACCGAATGTCCTACAATATAACAATAGGAGCAGTAGTACGGAAAATTCTCATATCCGATGGAAGCCATTTTAAACTTTCCGTCTCCTTCAACCAGGACCTGATCCGGTAGACAAGACTTAGAAAAGACAATCTCCACTAGAACCCGAACAATATCCCAAGGAGCATTCTAGAGCATGGTCGTCAATCTATAAAGGGTTATTGACAGATTTTGCTATACCCAAAGACATGGTGTATCCCAGTGTTCCATACCAAGCTCATATATTCGAATCCAAACCAGGTTACGAAAATGTTCAACCTACATGGGTTGAAGTTAGGAACCCACAATGACAGTCTAAGAGTACTAGGTTTTAGAGATGAGGTTGTATGTACAAAAGCCTTTGCCAGATCATCATTGTAGTCAAACGAAAAGTTATAGCATCCCTAACCGAAGTGGACCATCTTCCAGTCATGCTCAGTCTTCCTAATGGCATATAGATTTGCCTTAAGATCTAGCAACGCCCAAGGCTTTTCATTTTGATATAAAACAGACGACCAATGAGGGTATTAAGAGAAAATTCAACCATTATTTATAACGATCCTCATCAACAGTGATGGAATACATATCCCCCTTCAACACTCGTTCGTATGATTTAGTGTAAGTTGAGGGAGGCACTGAGATATGTTGATCCATCGTGCATTGGAGTACACAAGTGATACGAGTAGCATCAGCAACGGACACCGGGGCTGGTCTAAGCTCAGCCGACAGGGTACCCATCTGTAACAAAGAGAATGATGTCGCGGGACTGAGCTTGGGGAATCCTGATGAAGTTGTGTTCTCGGCGGGAGGCAATAGAAGATCTGTAGTTGAAAATAAACTGGAGGCTAATTGAGAACTTGAAAGAGGGTCCGGATTCCTAGTTCCCAACACTGGAAATAAACCAGCGTTGAATTCGTAATAGAAAAAAAAAAGTAGAATCCGGATAAGATAAACCCTCAAGATTATTAATTCTAGCATTCACAACTAGTTGAATTCATGCAAGATAATACATCATAAGTACCAGCCCCATCAATCATATTAGATAAGAATAAACAATCGGTATATGACGGAAAGAAACCCATGTCGGGATTAGAATTCGCAGCAAAAATCGTATGTGAATTAAAGCATGATGAAGACAATGTAAAAGAAACCCTAGAATTTGAAATCAATGAGGACGAGGAAGTATGACGTACACGGGAATTTGGAACAATTGCTGGTAGATCTAAAGAATAGATGTCAGAAGCAGCAGGCAGACATGCTGTAGTCGGAGAAGATGTCAACAGGTGATCCACCGCCCGATGCGCGGGAAATTATAGGTACCTTGGCAGATATGTAGGGTTGTAACCAGGGAAGTTGTTAGCATAGTTTATCGAAATATACCCCATATCCATCGGGTATGTCAGCGGCAGGGACATCCGTCGAGGATGATGAGAGAATCACTGACGTTGAAGCCGGAGGAGCGAGAAAGACTCGCGGTAGCGATCGACATTGTAAATCCATAAGAAGCTAATACCCTAGCATGAAGATACTAGATCAACCAAGGATTATGTTGACGAATTTGTAATAAGAGTGGACCATATATGGCATCGATGTCCGCCATGAAAACGACGAAGATGAGTTCAAGGAACAACTAAGAATGCCGAAGAATGAGCGGTGGCGAAAAACTTTTCTGCTGGCATGAGAGGGGAGAGAGAAGAAAAAGCGTTTTTCTTTTTTCACTTACGCTTCCTCCTCATATAAAACTTTTACTTAAAAAAATTGGGTTTGTTTTTGTCAAATTTCTCTAGAGTCAAGAAATTTTTGTCCATAATCCTCATGTTAAAAAGAATTGTACCAAACTCCTTTCGTGATTGACTAAATCCAACACAAGAATCCAATCAAACAACTCTGTGATTTCTATGCTATGTTTAGTAAATCACAAAAAAATGAATAATGTTAAAAGAAAGGCGCGAACTATTTGCAACTTATTGAATTTTTCAATACACCCCATTATTATAATTACTTTACATTATAATAGTCTTAGTTAAAATAAAAGATAATTGTAATTTATCATAGCAATAACATCTTCCAATTGAAAGATATGCGACATTGTCAACAGATGGTCTTTGGAGAAAGATAACACCAGGTATATCTTGTCAATGTTAGAAATACTTCCTTCATCCTTCTCCATAATAATCAGATTCTGACGAGTTACTTCTCCCTGATATGAGAAGCTTCAGCCTATAACCTCTCAAAGGGGTGTTCCAACTTAAATAAGCTTTTAGCCATGGAGTCCTACAAAAAAAATGAAGCACCATCACATACAACTAAAATTGTTTAAAATTATTGATTAACCAAACAGATTGAGCACAAAGAAATTAAAGAAACAATCACATACATGAATACTAATTCTCCATAAAAAAAGGGAACAAAAGAAAGGGAGAAAAACAAAGAAACAACACTTGAAGGGTACCAAATCCTCTATCGGTCATTAAAACTAGTAGCTACTGCTGGACAACCAAAACATTGCATTTTACCTATTTTATCTAATTTCTTTTCTTTTCACTCGGACAAAAAAATGCACCGCTTTACATATTACACTTAATTTCTTTCTTTTTTTTTCCACCAGGACAACAACACATAGTTTAATGTATCTAATATATATTTTTATTTTCTCTTTGCCTTCCATATTTGCCAAATTTCACTCGTCTTTAACTGAATCTACTCGACCCCTATCCTTTCCTTTTGGACAATACATATTATAATTAACATAACATTTCCAGTGGAGATTATAATAACATGACATCTCCAGTACCCATTAAATACAAAAAGAAAAAAACTAAAATAATTGAAATTGAGTGCCCATTACATTTAGAAAAAAAGAACTCAACTAATCAAGAAAATTAATTTGATGTATCTTTAATGCAACCCATGCCTTCAAGACAATATCGAGGATTGTCAAGCGTCGCCTGCAATGAAAACATTATATATAGATTTATAATCATTTAAATAAATTTATGTTTCTTTTTTCATTAATTTATTGAAAATGTATATTATGTAATACAATCAAGAATTCAGTGAGATTAAAAGATAAATAATTTAGGCCAAAAAAAATCATTATTATTCTCCTACACCAAAAGATAATTAACTTAGACAAAAGATAATTATCCAAAAATAAAGAATACAACTATAAAATATGAAATAATATATGCATATCAAATTCCTCCACACCTAAACCATGCTTTTCCTCAAGCATGCATTAAACCAAAGAAGCACAAGGCAACAATTGTCAATTGATGAACGTGAAAAATATCGATTTTCTTGCATATTTCACGTCCATATTTTTATGTGAATTACGAGTGTTTATCATGTTTACATGTGATTCATATTTTATTATATTTCCGGCTTTATTTTCCTTTTTAATATGATTTGATGCACTTTTGGGTATTTTTTAGTTGTGTTTTGAAGGTTAGGAAAATTTGGGAGATCAAGAAGATCGATTACACCCATTTTCTCACTCCGACCCGTATCTCAAAGCCCAAAAGGACCCAAACTGGACCAGGTTTGAACCCAAATTAAAGTTTGACCAGTCACGAGTAAAAGTTGTGAATGAGGCAAGTCGAGAAAATGGGTAGAAGGGCCTTAAAACGACAAGAAATGGAAGAAGAGGTCAATCGCACGTGTATCCCCATTCTGACCTGCATAAAGAGGCCCAAATGGGCCAAAATCGAACCCACCAAAAGACCACCTAGAACATCTTCGAGTGCCGAACAAAAGTTGTGAAGGAGTCGGGTCGAGAAAACGAGTGTAAGACATCCACAACGATGACGGAAGACGAAGGCGCGAAAGGGGGGACAGCTTGTGCAAATCGCCTCCGCAACTGCCGAACCGGCAGTGGTCCCGTCAGTTGGACCAGAATGCTCTCGGTCCACGTGCATGCCGGGTTATCCCATTTTCAGCTAGCTGTCATTGTATTTTGCTTGTAACTTTCTCGTTCGATTTGTGATTCGAGTGTTCTAAGTTATCACGTGTAGCCGAGACAAAGATCTACAACTTTGTAGTTGAAGATAAAGGCTGATTCCAGATAGATGCTTCCTAGAAATCACGAGAAGAACGAGTCAAGCGCGCCCGAGGGGCTCGACTTAACAACTTAAATGACCAAGCATCCTCTTTCGTATTTTTACACTTTAACCCTTACCTAAGGGTCTTTTCAGCAGATTTTAGGGTTGGGGGATCTATATACCCCCCTTCCCCTCTCATTTGTAACATTATTCAAACTCTTGCCTCATTTTGTAATCTTCCCCAACACTTTTCTCTCTTTTTCTTCTTCATTTTCAGATTTTCATAGTTCTTATCTAATTTTTTCTTCCTCGTCTTCAAGGAGGAAGCTATCTTTGAGGAAAACTCGGGGATTTCTCGGGGGCTTGTGACACCCGACTATTTCATCAGAGGATTTAGGGGTTTCTTCAATACATCAAGCATTTTCTATCTTTTCTCTTTATTTTCGATTTTTATTTTTTTATTGCTTGATGTTGATGATGGATTTTATTGTTTTGATGATTTTGTGAGTGATTTCTGTGTTTCCCGGATGGAAGTAGTCTAAGCATCGAGGTTGATGATTAGTTGATTGATTATTAGATTTGTTGAGAGTTGTGGCACCTAGGGTTAGGATTTGATTAATTTATAACAATGGTTAGTTGATATTGAGCCTTCAACCACAGGCTTGCTTCACGGTAGCTCTGGCTTTCGATGGTTTAGGATCACTTCAATTAATCGTGCAATTAAAATAGGATAGTTAACCCCCCTATGCTAGGGATAGCTACCCTTTCGAGGATTGTGTTGACTAGATTTTAATTGAGTTTAGAGGTTACTTAGAATGCCTTAGTGTATTCGAGTGGGAAGTTAACCTTGGATTATTAGATTAACCAAAAACTTAATTGGTAGAAGGGAGACATATGGAAGAGAAACTCTACCAAGTGGGGGAGTAGAGTCTAGGGGCTTTGGTTGGGATGAACGAAATTAGGTTTAGTCGCACCCTTACGCCGGTCTTTAGCGCATCGGCTTTTCTATTCTAGTTTTATGTAACCACAATCCTGGGGCCCGAGGTTCGATTATAATTTCTTATCTGTGTAGGTAGTCTACAATGAACCCCGATTACTCACCGATTCTAGGGTATTAGGAGTACTTCGACCTTTTTTCTAGAATTCATTGATCTCGAAGAATGTCCTAGGGCCTCGCTCCCTAGGCAATATTCTCTTGGGATGGAGATTTTAGGATTAGCTTAATCACATGTAACTCACAACAATGTCTCATAATCGCTTCTAAATATCAATTCTATCTTGCTTGTGTGAAACTGAGCCTCGGGAATATCTTCCATCGATCGGTTCCCTCCTTGCTTTATTTATTTATTTTATGTAGTTTAGATTACTCCCCACGTGTAATTTACATTTGACCTACTTAATTCGAAAGTGCTAAAGCCGATTATCATGAAAAATCCTCCTTGTGGATTTGATATCTTATATACTACCTCTATCACAAATTGTACACTTGCGGTTTGAGAAGGTTGTTCCAATCCTAGCGAAAGTCGCTCCAAGTTCATCAATCTCTCTTATATCCTCACCATCCCTTCACTCAACTCAAGCTACTATATATTGAAGAAATCAAGAAGATGACTTTTTTAAAGAGTACGCGATTATGATTTCGATTTTATTCAATGAAACTCATGTGCTCCACCAATACTTAACAACTTCAATAAGCTATGTGTGACAAGAAACAACACCTCACCAAATATATCGCTCATTTAGTTTTTTAAGTGTATGATAAAAGTATGTATACGTAGTCACTCAACATAAAAACATAACATGCCTTTAGCATAGCTTATATCAAAATCTCCACCACTAAAAGTATGAACTGCTTCAATAAAAGGGGAAAATGAAGGCTAGCAAGTCAAGAAGCTATGAAAAATTAGATTCACATTGTCCAAATGACAAACAACCACCTTCACTTTCAATAAGACCAAGAGACAACTTCCTACCACCCACATGTGGTAATCTCACAAATATCCTCAAAAATCATCTAAACACTATCAAGAGATAACCAAGTAACAAACCATATGTGTCAACTCTCAAGTAGTAATAATTTGTCAAAATTTCTATTTTTTAGCACTAAGATAATATCACAAAACATTAACAACCTCACAATTTTCTCTGCCATTTCTTCACTGTGGCAACATTTTTTTTTCTTTATTTTTGCATCAACTTTTTTTCTCTTTCTTTTATTTTTGATTTTTTTTCAACATTGCCACAATGTCTTTTGTACTAATCTGCCCCACCCCTTTGTGTTCACAATCCAACAAAAGAAATCCACCTTTTGACATGCAATTCATTTCCATACTTCTTGACAAGAAGGTTCATGTAAGGTAGACGGTTCTGAACAAAAAATGGAATATGCTTTATATAAACATGGTAAAATAAAATAAAAGGCTATAAGCTCAACGTATTCAACTAGAGAAAAATGTCGGGTAGGTTATTCAAAAAGGCCCCAACAGGTTATACCTAAGTGCCCTTATCATATTAATGCATAAATTCATGAATGTGGTCTCAAAATGAACACAAAGCAAGTTTTAGAATGTACATGATATGCTGGATTCACACACAACAAAGAAATTAGAGCACAAATGATTGATGTATTGCTATTAGGCTTAAAAGCTCACGGAAAAGGCCAATTTATGTTAAATCTTGCACAACTTCATTATATTCACAGTCAATACCAATGAGATGTACCATGTATGTACCTAAAAAGAAATCTAATTTTTTAGGGGCGGTGGCTTTCACAACAACCCCCAAAAATAAGAAAAAATATATAAACCCTAAATGGAACTCCTAAGAAAGAAAAGAGGGAAGGGCCATTGAGAAATTATACATATGGGTCCTCATTGATATATATATAAGGCATTTGGAGGAATTTAATAATAAATTCAGACAAAACCTGTTCAAAATTAACAACACCATGCCCATAATAAATTGGGGTTCATTAAGACGCACAACTCAGGGGTTAGCCAGTCCTTCACCATATTCTCAAAAAAAAAAAAAAAGTGTGAACTGATCAGGTATTTTCTTAATGTAAATCAAGATATACTTTCTTAACCATACTAGAATGGTAAATTGCATTAGACTTCCTTTGTAGTTTCATAGTGCTGCGTGAAATCTTCACGTGGTTTTATTATTGTATGAAATCTCCCATATAATTTTAAGGGTTAATAATCAAAAGAATTACAATATTTGGTCTAATTTTCAATTACAACATGCCCTTTAAAACTTGACAATATTAACAGTGTAGTTATTTTTTCCAATTACAACATCGGTCGTATTTTTTGAAATATAATTATGTTACACAACTACCATTAGATAAGTTGTGATGAGATAGTCCTATATCTGTAACCTAATTTACTATCCATTGCTAAAATTGTAGTAAATCGGTGATTGAAGTTTTATGCTACGTCTTCCACTCTAATTTAACGACAATGCATGTGATGGATTGTGAAATTGATGGAGGGTAAATGAAGGTCTCGTCATGGTGCATATAAAGATAGTGGCAGTAACACAATCAAATGTCAAAAAATATAGTTGACGTTGTAACTGAAAAAACTTCAAAGTCAGGTGACTAATATTGCTAAAGGTCATGTTACAATTAAAAGTTGGACCACATGTCGCAATTTTTTTGGTTAATTCAGTACAATGTCCATTTTTTAATAGAAATATGTATTGCCTTCATTTTTTCATGTTATTTTCTTAATAGTCAATTGACTTTGATAAGGATGATTCAAGGATTTAATCATATAATACTATAAGAAGAAATGAGATGTTAACTTTTTTGTTCGAAAAAATAGAGCCTATACTAAATTGTTTAAACCATCACGCGGAAACTTGGCACAGGATTATATGTGTATGTCTGGTTAATTTACCCTATATACATACACACACACACACACACACACACATATATATAAAACAAGGGGAAGTACACCACTTATTGTAAGTGGTCATTTTTCCGCGAAAAGTATATTTGCTATAAGTAGAAACATGTTAAACGTTTAAATTCAGATAACATATAACCGTCTTCCGAAAAAATAGGCATATGTTATCATATAATATCTTTTGCATATAACTATTTTTTGGAATATTTTGACTTAATTCAATCTGGTAAGTGTTCATTTTTCGAAAAAAGACTAGGCTGACTTATCAACTAGATAAACTCGGACTTATTTAACTGGTAAGTGCCTATTTTCCTGAAATTGTGGAATGAACAATATGACTATCCACGTCCAGAAACATATTACTCAACAAATTGTGAGATAACAATGTATCAAACTATTACTATCTTTGATATGAAACATATCAATCTATCAACCATAACTATCTTCCGGAAAACATAGGTTGAAATCAATCTATGGAAATTTTCATATTTTCAAAATTTTGCAATTACGAACCTTAATCTAGCAATTTCTTTTTTAAAATTCTTTTTGTAAATAATCATTTACAGCTCGATACAGTATCCATGACACCCTCTGAAAAATGTGTCCTTTAGGTTTTGTTTTATCTTTTTTAAGTATATCGGGGAATTAGGTGTGGAGAATTAGTCTAGAATCCATGATCTCTTAGTTAAGATCAAGAATAATGTCATCGAATTACAAGATTTTTAGTTGAAAATGTGTCCTTTAGTTAAAACTAGCATATATTCTAGATAATTGTTAGGATAACATATTGCAATTTAAAAGTAGTTTAGACAAAGTAATAAATTACTCTCTAGATAAGGGAAGAGAACTTTAAATGTCTACCAAATTAAAACATTCTAAATAAAGTTCACATATTATGAATGATGTATTTTATTTGTAGAATTAACTGAAATCAGATCTCTAATAACTGTCACATATTTACTTGACTAATAATTACTTAGATAATGGATGCCTCATTTTTTTTTCCCCAAGAAATTCAAATTTCAATCATGCTTAGTTATATGTTGTCATTTCAAAAGTCACTAATTGCAAAAGATTGATTTAAGAAAAACAGTTTTGAAAAGGACAATATAAGGGGATATTTTTTAATTTATTATGCAACATAACATGTATAGTTGTTTTAATAACATAACTTCTTATGAGATTCATGATTGTGGATTAATAATAACAATTATGCATAATATATATTTGAGCATTAATTGGTAAACCTGCACAAAAAAATATGTGTTTTAATTATTTAAATTCTTTAATACTGTATAAAAAAATTCCCATAAAAATGATGTATTCCCGTGCATCGCACGGGAGCACTTACTAGTATATATAAGGAGAAGTCAGCCCCAAAATAGCAGGGCTGAGTTTCTCGCCAAAACTACTTTCTAATTATGGATTTTTTTTTTTTTAAATTTTGCAATAATAAATATTTGTTGAATCCATATACACACACCCATATATAAAGAGAAGTCAGCCTCAAAATACTACAGGGTGACTCTTTAGCCAAAATTACTTTCTAATTCAAGATTTCTTTTGGCAATAATAATAATAAATAATTGTTTAATCAATTATGAGTACAATATGTAGATGTGACAAAATTGGCTCGATCCGACCGACATTCTATGCGGGTTGGGTCATCAGAAACTGATCAAGAAGCATATATTTGGGCCCAAAAGGCCCAATTGATGGGCTAATAACCCGATGGATTGCGGCTGGTTAGACCAATTATAGTGTACAGGAGGGTGACTCATTTTTAAGTCTGCCAAAATGTCGTATTGGACTGACTCAACCCGACACATGGCATTGGCACGTGAGTTCAGGTTAGACCAGGCTGCCCGAATCGTTACCTCTAAGGATATGTAACACAAATATAAAAAGTCAAAGTACCAAATAGAAAAATATAGAATTAACAATCATAAACTTTTAAAACATATATTGCAGTAATCGATATAAAATAAAATATATAAAAAGACAAGTCAACCCAAAATAGTAGGTGTTGACCCAAAAAGAAATTACTTTCTATTTCGTGTAAACATTTATGTTACAATAATAATCTTTATTTAATTATGAATAGAATATGTGGAGGTGAGGAAATCAACATGACCCATCCTAACACTCTATGTGGGCTGGGTCATAAGAATCTAAGCTCAAAATATAATTGGGTCACAACCAATAAACTAATACTCGGATGGGTTGTGGAACAGTCCGACCAAATATAATATATAGGAGGGTAGGCTGGCTTAATTCTTAACTTTTTCCTAGATAGAATTTCCAGCTAGCATGACCCAGCCCAACACATGGCTGATACATGGATTCGGGCTAGAACGAGCCGCCCGCATTGCCACCTCAGATATGTAACATAAATATAAAAAGTCAGTGTAATAAATGAAAAAAGTACATTTAACAATCACAGATTTTGTAAACCTATAATGCACTAATTAGGAGTAACAATAAAGATTTTATAGTCAACTTTGAAACTGCACTAAACAACATGTATTTAATATTCATTTCAAAAAAACTCTCAAGAATACTGAAAAGGTTGTCATAGTAACTTTGATTCTAAAAAATGATAATTTCTTTTTTATTTAGGGGATAAAAAAAGTTCATTAGCATATTAAGTGAAAAATAGTCGACTGATACGGGTAACAAATGACTATTCAGATTCTTATATCGTAAAATATTGAATTTAATTTTGTATGTCATACATATCATTTTATACTTCTATAGGTCCTGGATGAAGTACCAAAGACAAAATGCACTAAAAAGAATATTTTATCTTTTAGGGGGCTCGATTGGACTCACTAAATTGATCGAATAAATTTTTGGACCAATCCGAACCGACATACGGTGGTGGCCTGACCTCGAGCTAAGACTTACTAATATTTATTACAAAAGAAAACAAAAACAACTGTATTTGATATTGACGATAAATTTTAAATAAAAAAATTATAATTTTACACATTTGTACATAATAACATATATTAAATTTTATATGTCCGTACGTACCACGGGTGTTATTTTAAAATAAATGTATTGTATCTAATAAGAAAGCGAAAGGTGAAATTCTTCTTATTAACTAAAATTTAAATTTGAAACAATACAAAGAAGAGTAGTATGTCCCTACGCAAGGATGACCCACGTAAATCGAGAAAGGAAAAAATTATAACTAGCACATCCTATATAGTAAACATATAAAATCTAACAACATTTTCAATCAATATAAAAAAGTTCACATTTTTATTGTTTCTCCTACGCGCTTTACCCCCTCCCTCATCACTCGTCAGACTTTTTCTCTCCCCTCCCCCCATCCTCTTTACAATTTCAAAACTCTCTTTCTCTATGTATCTTTAATGGAGGAACCAAAATCTCTATTTCTTTCTCTATCGCTACAACGATAAACCTCTACAAAAAAATATACAGATCTCAAAACCTATCTTACTTCATTTCTCAAATCTTCGTTCACGGTGACTTTTTTTGGAAGATGGAGAAATCAGTTGGTGGCTGAGGAAGAACGTATCTGCTCAGTTGACGACGGATTCATCTAAGCTGCGACGGATCTGCCCAACAAGGGGTGGCTGCGGTCCTAAAGCGACGAAATAGAGTGCCAGTGGAGTTTCTGACATGGGAAACCATCTCCGTTGCTGCTTCAAATCTGCACCATGGATGGCTCAACGAAAAAGAAGAAGTAATTTTATGTATTTAGTAGGCACGAGTTATATTTATCACGACAGATAATATAGTTTATTATGGCACGATGTATATTTATCATGACACGAGTACAAAAAAAAATCTACCCGTGCCCCCTAATATCTAACAACTGTTTATTCTAACGTCGTGCCAAGGTATATCATGGCCCGAGGTATATTTCTTATGTCATGAAGTATATTAATCTTGGCACGAGTACAAAATAACATTTCTACGTGGGCCCACTAATATCTAGTAATATAATATTCTGAAGTCATGCCGATCGTGCCATGGTAAAAACGTCGTGCCACTAATTCGTGCCATAACTTAGTCTCAAGCCAATGACAAAGAAAAAAAATGAAAGCATGGAAATGATAATGACGTCTTGTAAAACAAAGAGAGAAGAGAGAGAGAGGGGGTAAAAAGTATAAAGATGGGTTTGAGACCGTGAAATTACAGAGAATAGAGAAAAGTAATGGGAAACTGTGAATTGCAGAGGGGAAGGGCGATGGGGGACGGGGTGCACTTGAAAAAGGTTAAAAGAAGATAAAAGTTGCTAGAATTTATATGTTTTAACAGAAATGCTATTTCTTATAATAAAAACCCCCAAAAGTAACCACTTTTGTAGTAAATATATTAATTTTGTCACATTTGTAAAAACTTATTAATTTTAGCACTTTTTGTCTTCGAGCACCCCAAACCACCCCACCTCCATCCCACTAACTACCACCCGCATACCAGCATTTTCTCACCACCCACCCCAAACTACCCCACCTTCCTCCCACTTACTACCACCCCCATACCAGCCTTTTCTCACGACCCACCCCATATCCACCCAACCCAACTTTATGGACCTTTATTGCGGAATCCCCTCTCACCCCCACCTCCCCATTCACCACCTACCTTTTACGATCCCCAACTTTATGTCACTACCGCTAACTCTACTCTTCATCTGCTTACATCCCACTATTGATGTGCGTATTGCAACTCTAAGCTCGGCAGCGAAATAGAGTCACGATGCTATACATTAGGCACCCTAATCTGAATTAATAAGAGTGGCACGAATCAGTAAACCCAATGCACAATGCTATACCTTAGGCACCCTACTCTGAATTAAGCCATGACAAGGTAATTCTACTTGGAACTGCATAATCATTACACAGTAATATGAAGGCCAAGCCTTAATTCAACATATGTATAGCGTATGACACAGTAAATTAGATGCACAATGTTAAAGAATTAAAAAAGAGTGGCACGAATCATTAATAAGAGTGGGACAACTCAATAAATCGGAGGCACAGACTTACACATTAGGCACCTTACATTGAATTAATCAATGACGTACTGAAATATTGCAATTCAAGCTGGCACTACATAATGCATGTCACGGTAATACGAAGGCCAATTCCTGGTTTAGGTTTAAATGAGAAAATTGTGAATTATTTCTAAATGAATACTCTAATCCCGTACAACATCCAAGCCCTCATGGACCTCATCTCGCTGCACATGAACATCAATTCAACATCTTCAACTGTGGTCCCCAACATCTACAACCACCTACCCACCCAACCCTGAGGACAACATAAGCCGAGAGAAAGGCGAGGGCCCAACTCAATATATTGATACCCAATCCGAGCTTATTCTTCTTTAGTTTTCTCAACTCCTGAGTGAGCGCAACTTTCTGGGACTCAAGTTCAATTATGATACGTTCCAGGGTCTCAATCCTAATAGTATTAACATCAAAGAATTTGAAGGGTGCCATCGGATTGGTGCATCAAGCTCTGCCGCTCTACGTCCCAACAATCTGTTTTCTTGGTTGAGCCGTCCAATTTCAGATCTCTTTTCATCGAGTCACCTTAGTAGCCCCCTTATGATTCACCCCTCCCCCCACACATAGCGGAGGATCAATCCATAGGGGACCATGAAAATTTTATAGCAACACGTGGATTAGATATGTTGAAATAAAAAAAAAAAAGAAAACCTTTATTCCATACCTGGTAGTTGACACATCCATAAAACCGCCGACCAACATTATCTTCCTTCCATGAGGTTGATATAGGTGCGACTACACCACAATGGCACAACAAAGAAAGCGAACCACCTCCACTAGAATCGGACATTTTTTTACCTGGGTTGTGGGTGGACCTGTAATTTTTATTGTCTTAGTTAGCAACAATGACTGCTAGGCGGTTATTTTACCTTTGTTAAAAGGGCCTAATACTTGACTATGTTAGAGGAATGCATGCCACTTCTCATCACATATGCTAATGCTAGGGTTTAGGGTTTAGGGTTCAACTTTTCCAGTTACCTTTATTACTATATAATGATCTCTGCATTTCCGCGGGGTGCATAGGTCTTATCCGTGATAGCGTGCATGGGTTTGTTATTAGACTTTGGCACGAACAGTGTATAGTCACGTGAACATCATTGCGTGCACACTCTTTTTTTTAGCCCTATTGGTAGCGTCATTTCCGACTACCAAATTAAATCGTGTATGAAGATACACTTAAACCTTACCGACTACTCTAACTAGTAGAGTGGCAAGCAAGGGTCGATCCCACGAGGAACGGTCGAACAAATTTTGCTTTTATGTGTTAAGCTATTATTATGAAGAAACATAAAGTAAATAAGCTAGAAAACAATAAAGAAGTGGGGGGTTAATGAAATAACAACTACACCTAAATAAACAAAGACAAATAAAGAGATTTTTATAGGTTTTTGGTTTTTAAATAACAAAACGATTCACCCTTGATCATGTTTCACCGAGGTCTTGGACGATTTATGTAACTATTGTCAATGCCCTATTCAATTGTGATTCTAGCCCTTATCTCAAGACTATTAACAAGCTCTAATAGCCTTGTTATCCCTTAATCTTAGTTAATCAAAACAAGCTCTTCGACTAACCCTATTCAGTTTAATCGAATCCTCGAAAAAGCTCTCTTAGATTCAATCACCAAATGCATTAAACACTAGGACAACGAGATAAATTCAACATAAAACTCGCAAGCTCGGTTTTAGAGGTTAAACTTTGTGTTATCACCAATAAATAATTATTGTTTGCTACTCGGGAATCGGAAATCCTACAATTACGGATAGTAATCTCCTATTCTAGCAACACATTCACAAATCCCTTAAAGGGTGATCAATCCAATAATAAATTCATAAATGTGAGTCAATAACAGCAAATAACACAAAACACTTGAATACACAATATTTTCGGTAACATTAACCGTAATAATCACATAAATGTCTTGGACTCAAGGTTCCACAATAATCAAGAGTGAACTAAGGGTGCTAGCCACCCATTTTACCTAATACAAAGATAAACTAACAGAAAATTAAAGAAAACATGAAAATAGGATAGAAAGAACCAAAGGTTAGGGGTTGAAGATCAAGATCTTCAACCCCCTTCCATTTCCTTGCTTCCAATGGAGAAAAGTGGCTGATTATGTGTGGGGGATGGGTTCTAGGTTGTTAGGGTTATTAGGGTTAGGTTAAATTCGAATGGGATGATATATATATAAGGAGAGAAAGTGATAGTCGAAAATAGGCAAAATCGCATTCAGGATTTTAAAACAGGGTACTTAATCTCGGCCGAGACGGGAGTGTGTCTCGGCCGAGACGTGAAAAGGGGTTTTCAAGGGTTTATGGGTCGAAAGGCTATCTCGGCCGAGATTAAGTATCATCTCGGCCGAGATCTGGGTCATTGAAAAACTTTGAAATTCTCTGGCAACATTTCTCGGCCGAGATCTGTTGTGTGTCTCGGCCGAGATCTTCTTTCTGCTCAACTCTTCATAAATGCCCTGGAGACTCATCTCGGCCGAGATTTGAGTCCTGTCTCGGCCGAGATCTTCAATTAACCCTTCTTTTTGTTGCCTCGATCGATCCCTCGACTCCGCGGTCGTTTGAGGTTCTTTTTCGACCCGTTTTCACCTGTTTTAACACAAAAATCGCACAAACGCATTATTTTGCCCATGGGAGTATAAAAGCACTAAATACACGTGATTATGCACATTATTGATACTAAAATGACACTAAAAGTGCCCTAAAGTGCGTGCACGAAACACGTGTACCAAATCTCCCCAAACTTAAAACTTGTTCGTCCCGAACAATAAAGAGAAAGACAGAAGGACACGTGTTTAGGGCTAAGTTTAGTGGCATTTGATTTCAGAATTTTCATAAGAAAGAGTAAGCGATCATGATAAAAGCGAGCATATGTGATAGACTAGATCCACTACTCTCGAGACATAACACTCCAAACTTAAGATCCTCACATGGTGAGTGTATCTCTCGACTCTCAAGTGTATAAAAAGGGAAGTGTATACGCTCACATTGAAATGCATAAAATGCCTACCATAAGCTTGCCAATCATCTAAACTTCGATGTATACCGACGTGTGTGACAAAGAATCAAAAAGGTCTTTAATAGGTTGTAATGTTGGCTTGGGGTAAGGTGGGAAAATTTCTTGGTATAAGTGACTATAAAACGGACTAAATGAGTTAGCTAATCTCATCTACCCCTCAAAAAAAATGGTCACTCGACCTCACTCTTTACTTCCTTAGTAAACCAATCCCAAGAATCGATTTCTTCTCCAATTTCTGGTATAAGTGACTATAAAACGGACTAAATGAGTTAGTTAATCTCATCTACCCCTCAAAAAATGGTCACTCAACCTCACTCTTTACTTCCTTAGTAAACCAATCCCAAGAATCGATTTCTTCTCCTTACCACAAAGTCCACAACCTAAATGCTTTCTCAATTCTCCCTTGGAGTGTATTTTCTTTTGAATTTCTACAACCCTGAGAACATCTATCGAAAGGCATTTATAATACTAGCCTCTCCAAATCAAAAGCAACAATTGAGTATATACAACTAACTTTTTATTTTGTTTTTCTGATTTTTCGATTTTTTCGATTTTTCTCTCCCTCTTTTTTTTTTTTTCAACAAATATAAACAAACATTGGAGAGAAACTAGTATTCTCGATTCTTTGCCTATTGTTTCAATTCCTTCCACCCTTCAATATTCCCACTAGTTCACCCCTTTCAATCCCAAATTTACCCGACTACCTTCCAACCGCCTCCCTCATACTCAAATAGTCCAATTAAGGTCAAAGGCTAAATCGAAAGGTACTTGGCTTGTAGAGTTGGGCTGTCAAACAAGAGGCTAAAAGCTCAAGGGGCTCAACTAGAGACAATATCAAATTTGGTACAAAGGAAGTATTTTCAAGCTTGAAAATAGGCTAAAGTCAAGAATTGCCTAAGATCATTTTCAATGTCACACAATGCACCGACACATGCAAAATAGAGAATTATGGCAAGTTCTAGAGACAACTAAATGCACTCAATGAATTTCACACCGAAAGAAAGTTTAAATTACTCCAAAGATGGAAGTATCTTCTAAGGCTCAAAAACTCACTTGGTTGCAATTTTGATCAAAAGTTTTGAGTGTATGTTCAATTTTGTTTCAACAAGTCTATCATACTCTACCATGTGCTTCTTTCAAAAATATTTGTCAAAATTTTTCATCATTAATCAATGCCACATTTTTCTTTCCTAAACTCATCCAATTGCTTTCTCGAGCTACCAATTTGTACGAATCTCAACCTCTCCCCAAACTTAGTTGCGGACTAAGTTTGTGGAAAAAGAAGAATACAAGTTGGTGCTCGTCGAATTCAACCAATTATTAAAAAAACCAACTAACTAACTTAACAGAAATACTCTTACTCCTAAAAATATGCAAGGTATCAAAATTCAATAAAGATCATATCAACATAACCAAAATAAACAAAAGATAGCAATTGGCTCACAGTGGGTCTCGGCCGAGATGTTGTATGTCTCGGCCGAGATGGCCTCCCCTGCATTTTTCCTTCATTTTGCTCCCCTTCACCTCCTCTTTATGCTATCTCTTGATTATTCTAATTTATACCTGCATATTTCTTAACAAAAACATCAAATATGCCACAAGGCATTTATTAAACAACTAACTAGGAATTTGAAAAACGCAAATATTAAAAGATACCGTCGGGTTGCCTCCCGACAAGCGCCTTTGTTTAACGTCGTTGGCTCGACGGATGCTCTTTATATAAACATAACAAACAACTAGCTATGTAAATAAAACTAACGCTTAACACATAAAACAAAATCGTTCTAAACCATTCCCCGGCAACGGCGCCAAAATTTGGTAGCGTCGTTTCCGACTACCAAATTAAATCGTGTATGAAGATACACTTAAACCTTACCGACTACTCTAACTAGTAGAGTGGCAAGCAAGGGTCGATCCACGAGGAACGGTCGAACAAATTTTGCTTTTATGTGTTAAGCTATTATTATGAAGAAACATAAAGTAAATAAGCTAGAAAACAATAAAGAAGTGGGGGGTTAATGAAATAACAACTACACCTAAATAAACAAAGACAAATAAAGAGATTTTTATAGGTTTTTGGTTTTTAAATAACAAAACGATTCACCCTTGATCATGTTTCACCGAGGTCTTGGACGATTTATGTAACTATTGTCAATGCCCTATTCAATTGTGATTCTAGCCCTTATCTCAAGACTATTAACAAGCTCTAATAGCCTTGTTATCCCTTAATCTTAGTTAATCAAAACAAGCTCTTCGACTAACCCTATTCAGTTTAATCGAATCCTCGAAAAAGCTCTCTTAGATTCAATCACCAAATGCATTAAACACTAGGACAACGAGATAAATTCAACATAAAACTCGCAAGCTCGGTTTTAGAGGTTAAACTTTGTGTTATCACCAATAAATAATTATTGTTTGCTACTCGGGAATCGGAAATCCTACAATTACGGATAGTAATCTCCTATTCTAGCAACACATTCACAAATCCCTTAAAGGGTGATCAATCCAATAATAAATTCATAAATGTGAGTCAATAACAGCAAATAACACAAAACACTTGAATACACAATATTTTCGGTAACATTAACCGTAATAATCACATAAATGTCTTGGACTCAAGGTTCCACAATAATCAAGAGTGAACTAAGGGTGCTAGCCACCCATTTTACCTAATACAAAGATAAACTAACAGAAAATTAAAGAAAACATGAAAATAGGATAGAAAGAACCAAAGGTTAGGGGTTGAAGATCAAGATCTTCAACCCCCTTCCATTTCCTTGCTTCCAATGGAGAAAAGTGGCTGATTATGTGTGGGGGATGGGTTCTAGGTTGTTAGGGTTATTAGGGTTATTAGGGTTAGGTTAAATTTGAATGGGATGATATATATATAAGGAGAGAAAGTGATAGTCGAAAATAGGCAAAATCGCATTCAGGATTTTAAAACAGGGTACTTAATCTCGGCCGAGACGGGAGTGTGTCTCGGCCGAGACGTGAAAAGGGGTTTTCAAGGGTTTATGGGTCGAAAGGCTATCTCGGCCGAGATTAAGTATCATCTCGGCCGAGATCTGGGTCATTGAAAAACTTTGAAATTCTCTGGCAACATTTCTCGGCCGAGATCTGTTGTGTGTCTCGGCCGAGATCTTCTTTCTGCTCAACTCTTCATAAATGCCCTGGAGACTCATCTCGGCCGAGATTTGAGTCCTGTCTCGGTCGAGATCTTCAATTAACCCTTCTTTTTGTTGCCTCGATCGATCCCTCGACTCCGCGATCGTTTGAGGTTCTTTTTCGACCCGTTTTCACCTGTTTTAACACAAAAATCGCACAAACGCATTATTTTGCCCATGAGAGTATAAAAGCACTAAATACACGTGATTATGCACATTATTGATACTAAAATGACACTAAAAGTGCCCTAAAGTGCGTGCACGAAACACGTGTACCACCTATGCATGCACGCATCTTTTTTTGCTGTATTATAAGATCGGCCTAGACATCCATAAATCAATATAAAAAATTGACCAGTGCTCCCATATGTAATATCATAAACAGAACCCCTAATTTTTGCTTGGCCCAAGTATGCCTGATTCACCCACACGCGGCTCTTCACCACAATCGATTCAGGAGTGGGAGTGGTACATAGGGTCTCATTGGACAAAGGAAATGGACGATTACCTACTCATCTCGCTGCAGGGCTAGAGGATGCAAGGAAATTGGATACCAGGTGATTGGGCATACAACAACACAACTCTTCCATACGTCCGATCCTGCATGCGCCAGCGGTTTGGCTTCAAGCCTTGGTTTTCATATCTGCGTGTTTACAATCGAGTGAAGTGGTTCGAGGAGAGGTACAAAGTTTGGAACGACATCTTGAAGACCCCCATTGAAAACCAGGTTCGGATGGTTCGTGAGCTTTGGCTAGAACTTTTTGAAAAGTACGGTGACCTTGTTCATTCATACGGTTGACAGCGAGGCCCGCCATGACCAACTAGACCATATTTTCAAGCCGTGCGAGGACTCCAAAGGTTATTTGTTTAGTGTGCTAAAGTATCAAAAGTGGTTGTGGACCACATGTGTCTCTCCTAATGGTTTGTTGTCCATTACGGTTGTTTTATGTTTTACCTGTGCTTCCATGCTTGTTTCAGTTTAGTGTCATGTATTGTTATCGTGTATTATCTATTTAATTTTAGTTCTATATGCGCTCGTAATTTATTTTCCTCTAGAACAAACATTAAAAGATGACTTTCATATCCTACTAAGGTGAAACAACCACGTTGGTTTAAAACTACCAAACTGCACGCAAAATACATCAATATAATAGATAATGTTAAAGCTACCAACCAAGTCGTTCAAGACATCATCAGCGTTACTATCCGCCAAGGGTTCCGGACTTCCGAATCTGTTTTTTTGTTCCGTTCACATTCTGAATATATGTGGACATATCCATACTCCAACGTGGACGAGCTTTCTTCAATTCTCCCGAATATGGATTGTGGTTGATCCCAACTAGGGTCCTCCTGCTAATAATACGCTTATATGCACGGACAAATCTGCATGATGCATTCCACGTGAGATATAGTTGTATAATTGATTGATTCCTGAAATTTGACGGGAATAAATTCTATCGCCTACTTCGATTAGTCCGAGCCATGTTTCATATGTTGCTTATAGTTTGTTGGACATGGGACAATACTTAATGGATCGGTGATCTTTAATCTACTTGATGACAACGTACCTCTGGTGCATTCGTGCTTGGATTCAACAGATACTTCAAACATTGCGAACTTTACTGCCTCCTTTTTGCAGTCTTTCATACTCCAATCCAATCTCACGTACGTTCTAGATATTGAGTCGACCAGCGCCACGTTCATGGAACTGGTCCATCCGTCCTTGTAGAAGTATACAGACTGTGGCCGCCGAGATCCATCTGGTGCGTTATACATGTTGGGCAACGCTGTGTGTGCGAGCTGAATATGATATGTTATCGTGCTTTGAATGGAGTCCTCAATCGAGATATCGACCTACTATTTATTTTGAACATTTGTCCCGCGTCATCATCCATTAGGTTGAAGGATTTATTTGGTTTTGTGCATATAAGTGTCTTGAAGTATGTTTTTTTGTCATTAGGCACAACCACTATTATCTCAATTGCAGTTGACTATTCGTATTCAATTTGGGTGCGACCACTCTTATCTCAATAAGCACGAAGGCTTTAAGTTTCTAGTTGTTAATTAGGCACTAACACTGTTGACGGTGACACACACGATGACCGGAGTCTAGCTCATTGTTCGCTTGATATGTTGTGTTTAGGTGTATCGTTCGTCGGCTGATGTATACAAGTATTCACGATAACTGTTTAGTCATATGCACTTCGATCGATAACATCACTTAACAATCAGCACGGCCCTTTTCCTGAGAAGTTTGAATTCTTGAAAAAAAGTATTATTTGTATTTGTATACCTAAACTGACGATCATCACACGAACATGTAGCTAGAAATTTAACCAGGCACTTGTGTGCTTGCATTGTTAAGGAACGATTAAACCCCTTGACACTACCAACGCCATAACAACAATACATCATGGAATGTTTAAAAAATGCTTAATACGAACACCGATCGAGAAGATAACGAAACATACATCATAAACACCTTAACCCTTAACATATCATAAGATGGTTTATGGGAGCTGTGAATTATAATTGACTGCCGGACTCTCTGCTGAAGCGGGGTGTCTATGCATACGGTGGTCTGTGGGATGATGTGGCTGCATCAGTCCAGAAAATTTCGTCCATTTCACTATAGTGGGGCTCATTTTCTTAATCGTAGGCATAAATAATATCACCGTGAACGGCTACCCATTTTTCCTATTGTGTCTTCGATTCTAGTAGGCAGTTTCCATGATCGTCCCATATCATACCTGCCATGTTCTTCAACTTCGTGAATAGTTCGTACCTGCTGCGTAGAGAGGAGACTCTGCCGTAGACATTCTGGACTGAGAGCCCTCTTATGAGGTGAAATTTCTCGCATAAATGCGAGCGAACCTGCACGATGTTGTGATGGCCGGAGGGGTTTCGGTGTGGATCCCAATGGCCAAGGAACTTTACCCACTGTAGAACTGATAGTATACATTCATCCATCTCCTTGGACCAATCCATATCCTCAAAGAAGTATATCGCCTGAATTGACAACGTGTCATGTTCTCTATCAGCCATTGTTGAAGTGTTAAATTGATGAATAAATGAGGGAAAAACAAGCTTAATTGGAGATCTGTGGTCTCGTATTTGATGAACACTTTCGTGTTTCTTAATGTTCCTTTTATAGAGCTGTCCAGCTTGTTTTAATGAGATTAGCAGTTGGGGGAGAGGGGTGGTGGTTGGGATGGTGGGGGAGTGAGGAAATGTGGGTGGAGTGTCCAGGTTTAGTATAAATTTAGACCTCTTACGTATTTCATGCTACACTACTTGGACCCATCATATTTCATGATGAGTCACCGTACTCATTGTAGGTCCGGTGCCTCAGCAATTCATCCCAAAAACTTACAGGATCAGTTATTGTACCCGTTGGGATGGTCGAAGCTTGCCAATCAAACAAATATCGGGCTCTTTGCTGATGAAGCCCGGCGTGGGAGCTTATGTATCGATGGTGAAATCACTGCAACACTAGAAGGTGCCACGCAATACTTATATGCCCCTGAGAAAGTCGTCACTACGGATTATCTAGCCAAACGGTTTGCAAAGTTATAGCAGCGGTACGCATTGTTTAAGTATATTCTTACAACGGAAGGTGTAGTTTAGGACATCTGGTCTAACTCTACGAAAATCCCACCCGAAATATGGCCTGATATATTCGAGGTAACAAATAGTATCATTTGTCGAGCTAGTCACTTTTCCTTACATTCCTGCACTCTTATGTTGCTTAAACTTAATATATTACACGTCTGTTTGACCTATAGCAAAATCTGCGAGCGCTAGCTTATCGTGTTGAAGGGGATCCAATGTAGGATGCATTGCAAATGATTTTTGAACCATTGTCGCCGCATCATGTCCCTCTGTCACCTCCACCGTCTACTAGCACAATGGACACTTGAATTTATTTTTAGTATCACGTAACGTAGATTCGTGCAAGTAGTGCCACTGACGCATAGTGCACGATCAGTTTAATTATTCCATTCCTAATATGTATCGATTGGGCAGAAGTTTAATCAACTTAGATTTTAATGGTTATTAAGAATTTTTCTACATTGGATTACTCAATCCCAATTCGTTCATGTAGTGCCACTGAGGCATAGGGCACAATCCGAATTTATTTTTTCATTTACCAACTTTACAAAAGGTTAAATCTAAACATAAACTTAAATATGTGAATTTATGTAGTCATGAATTACTATTGTTTTTCCTATTTTTTTCTTATTTTTTATTTATTATTTTTTGTTTCCTTTTGGTTTTGTATAGAATCAAGAGGCATTTGCATTGAGCTATACCACCGTCCATTACGTTTAATACGATCACATACTTGAATCATCCTATTTCTTATTGGAACCATGACACATAACAATTAGCTGGCTGAATTAATTGCGTAACCTAACAATAGGGGTAGGAGTTGAACGATGCGCACGTAAACTTGTGTGATGCATTCAACTATTTCCCGTCGCCATCTCAGTTGATTGAACGCCACGAACTTCCCGTAAATTCTGATTTGACCTCAAATTCGACACTACATTCAATATGGTTTGAAGTCGACTCCACTCAGGTTCCCCTCGTGGCTATAAGCGGCCACGAAAATGTTTGTCTGCATGCATGCAACAATATCCAGATTAAGTAAAAAAATAAATATACCAAAATGTCAGTTCTCACCACATGCATCCTATTGTTTCAATAACTTAATTATGTTTTATTTTACCTCACGGATTGTCTTCCAAATTTGTTCTTCAGCGCTGATCTTGTTATGTTGTTGGTCATATGGGACTCCATCAATGCTTATAATCCATTTGAATACTTCGTAACAATGCCTTATTTTTTTCTATCTCTGACGTTATCTTGTATAATGGCCACCATACCCTGGACCGCATTGAAACATTCATATGTGCGTTTTGCACCGCCTCTCCCTAATATTGATCTAAACAACAATTTTGAGATGTGCAAGTTATCTCCAACGCCTCGACCAGTGCTCTATCCATCTTAAGCGTCCAACCCTCCATGTGAAATAATTCCCTTTGGGGTCTCCAGTCCCATGCTGACATCTGCTTTCTTGTTCATATATTTTGCGTGTTCATTATTCCAAATAGGTTATCTAAATTTTATAGGGTGAATTTGCATAATCATTGTTCTCTCAATTGTTGCAGTGTTCGGGCATGTGATTTATGCTGGCACGAACTAACTTTTTTTTTTTTTGGTTCTGAATGACTAGTCATTTCTTTAACGTGTGTTAGTGGTGAAAAATGCAATCATATAGATTTTCTGGCCTTATGTAGATTTCGCGTGCCTGTGTGATTTGAATTTACATGGCACGCTGCCCTATATGATACAGTAGACACGTGAGGCCCGATAAGAAACCATGACATCTTAAATATTTAATGTACTTTTTCCGGTACTATTTTGTCATTTTTTCCCACTGTGAATATTAGTTCAATTTCATCAAGTGACTTGCTATATGAAGTATGAGTTGTGAAGATTTCAGAACCGGGTCATAAAACCGGATTTGAACACAAATCAGTAAAGAGGTTAAGAGGGAGCCGGGTTGAAGTTGGTTATAACTGCCGGATACAACAGTTTTAATCTGTTGCACTAAAAACAGTTGTGGAAGACCTATTTCTGTAACTTGTAGCAGCTGAGCTAAAATTGATTACAACTCTCTCGTCTTCTAGATTCGAGCTTCAGTACTTATATACATTTGTATCACTTGTAAATGCGAGCTAGATGATATAGTTTTCCCTCTGTAAACATTACACAGTTGAGAGAATTAGAAGTCTAGGGTTTCTGCTCCAAATCGGCTTATGATTTGGGGATTTACTAATTTCTGAGAGATTCTTGTAATTGATTGTGTAGTGAAGTGAATTGAGGTGCATAGAACCTCCGTGGATGTAGATCACCTTTGATCGAACCACGTAAATCCCTGTGTGTTGTGATTTTATTTCTGTTTTTGCGTTCAAGCACTGTTCGGCCGACTTCATCTGAATTTCGTCTATTTTTTATTTTCTTTTATCTTGTGTGATCTTGATTGTCTCATAACAAGTGACGCCGTCTGTGGGAAGCCATCTCACACAGGAAGAAGGAAAGGATGTTAGGAATGAAGATGAATCTGGACAAACATTCAAGGAAAAACGATTTCTATCTTTGGAAAATCAAGATGAAGGCGATCTTGGTGCAGAATGGGTTAGCAAATGCTATCAAACCAGAAGATGAGTGGATAAAGACTGAGAAACCCAAATATGGTGCTATGGATCAAAAGGCATTGAACCTGATAATTCTGTGTCTTAGTGATAAGCCTTTGAGGGAAGTATCCAGGTGTATGAATGCAATTGAGGCCTGGACCAAACTGGAGGAACTCTACCAGTCCGAGTCAGTTTCAAACAAGCTATTCCTCAAGTAGAGATCACTGGCTTTCAAGATGGTGGAGGAAAAGGAAATTTCTGATCAACTAGATGAGTTTACAAAGCTTCTTGATGAACTGGAATATCTTGGGGTAAAAATGGAAGATGATAACAAAGCTCTGATGGTACTAAATGCTCTACCAAGATCTATGGAGAGTTTCAAGGACACTCTGATGTTTGGCAGGCAGGATAAGTTGAGTTATGACTCAATTATTTTACTGCCCTGAAGACCAAATGTTTGCAGAATAAGGGAGATAAGAAAGTAAATCAATCTGGTGAAGGATTGAACATTAAGTTCAAGAGAAACTACCAGAAGAAGAAGGGCCAAACCTCAAAGAATTTAAAAAATGGAAATAATGCTCAGAAGAAATCTGGAGAGTGGGTAGAAAACAGGAAGTGTTTCAAATGTAAACAAACTGGACACCTAAAGAAGGATTGTCCACAAAAGATGAAGAAAAAGGAAGGCCAGGGTGTTGAAGCTGCTACGGTTGAACATGAAGAAGACACACCAGAAGTTCTGAATGTTACTGAGTCAAAAATGGAGATGGAGTGGGTACTGGACACTGGTTGCTCTTTCCATATGTATTCTCATGAAGAATGGTTTCAGAATCTCAAGAACGAAGATGGAGGGTGTGTTTTGCTGGGAAATGATCAATCGTGCAGGGTTCAAGGCACTGGATCAGTAAACATCAACATGTTTGATGGAATTACAAGGACTATCACAAATGTGAGGTATGTACCTGGTCTTAAGAGAAATTTAATCTCCCTAGGATCTCTCATTGCTATTGGATGTGAATTCAAGTCTGTTGATGGTCAATTACACATAACCAAAGGAAACAAACTGGTGATCAAAGGAAAACAATATAATGGTCTGTTTATTTTGATGGGAAAACCTGTGGTTGGTTGTGTGGGAAACATTCTAGGCAAGAATAACACTGTGTCATAAAAGGTTAGGGCACATTGGGGAAAGAGGACTAAAATAATTATCCAAGAAAGGCATAATTGGAGAGGTTGGAAATCAAACACTTGAATTTTGTGATAAATGTGCATTAGGCAAATCATAGAAATTGCCTTATGCTAAGGGGGCACACATTACTCAAGAACCTTTAGATTATGTCCACTCAGATATCTGGGGACCATCCAGACTGAATCTCATGGAGGAGGAAGATATTTCATGTCTGTAATTGATGATTTCAGTAGGAAAGTGTGGGTGTTTGTTTTAAGAAACAAAAGTGATGCCTTGACTAAATTCAGGACATGGCTGATTCAGATGGAAACTTTAAGGGGCAAGAAGCTCAAGCATTTGAGAACAAACAATGGTTTAGAGTACCTATCAACTGAGTTTATTAATTTCTGTGATGAAAGAGGAATTACAAGACATAGAACAGTCCCAATGAACCCTCAACAGAATGGTGTGGCAGAAAGATTCAACGGAACAATACTTGAAAGAGTGAGACGTATGCTGATTGATGCTGGACTGCCAAAGGTTTTTTGGGGAGAAACAATAAATACAGCATGTTATTTAATCAACAGATCACCTTCATCATCTCTAGGGTTCAAAACACCGGAATAAGTATGGAGTGGTAGAATTCCAAGTTATACAGGTTTGAAGGTGTTTGGATGTCTGGCTTATGCACATATTAAGCTAGACAAACTTGATCCAAGAGCATACATGTGTGTGTTCTTGGGGTATCCAGAAGGAATAAAACGATACAGGTTATGGTGCTTGAAACCTGGGAATCAGAAGCTCATGATAAGCAGAGATGTTAAGTTCAATGAATCAGTTATGGGATACCACTCCACTGGAAGTCAAGAAGAATGTGATGGAACTATTGAAGCAGAAAAATTATCAGTTCAGGTGGAGACTCAGATGGATTTAAATTCCCAAAGGGTTGAGAACTTAAGAGAACACTCAAGTGGCAGCTCATCAGAAGAGGAAGATGTGCAATCCAGAAATCAAAATTTAAGAAACTATAGTATTGCCAGAGATAGACCAATAAGGCAAATCCAAAAACCAGATTTCTATGGGCAGGCTGGGAGTGTACATTATGCACTTAGCATTGCTGAAGACATAGAACATCAGGAACCAAAGAACTTCAAAGAAGCAGTCAGTGGTGGTGAAAGTGAGTACTGGGTTAGTGCAATGGTGGAAGAATGGAATCTCTGGAAAGAAATGGTACTTGGAAGCTGGTTGATAAGCCTAAAAGGCAGAAGCTGGTAAGTTCCAAGTGGATTTATAAGAAGAAGATTGAAGCTGGAGACTCAGAAAGGATAAGATACAAAGCAAGACTTGTTGCAAGGGGTTTTACTTAGAGGGAAGGTATTGATTTTAATGAGGTTTTCTTTCCTGTGGTGAAACATTGCTCTATCAGACTGCTGTTATCAAAGGTAACACAAGAAGACATGGAGTTACAGCAATTAGATGTTAAAACTGCATTTCTGCATGGTGACTTAGTTGAGAACATATATATGAAACAACCTGAGGGTTTTGTGATTCCAGGAAGTGAAGAGAAGGTATGCTTTCTCAAGAAATCATTGTATGGGTTGAAACAAAGTCCAAGGCAGTGGAATAAAAAATTCAATGAGTTCATGTTAAAGGCAGGATTTATCAGAAGTCTGTATGACAGTTGTGTATACTTTGATAAGAATACTAATGTTGATCCAGTGTATTTGTTGCTATATGTGGATGACATGCCTATTGCGAGTAAGAGTAAGCATAAAATACAGTTACTGAAGAAGAAGTTAAGTTCAGAGTTTGACATGAAAGATTTAGGAGATGCAAAGAAGATTTTGGGCACGAGTATAATAAGAGATAGGAGTTCTGGAAGCTTATGGTTGTCTTATAGGCATTATCTTCAGAAGGTGGTGGAGAGGTTTCAGATGCATGAAGCCAAACCTTTAAGTATTCCAGTAAATCAACAACTTAAATTGTCCAAGGAGCAGAGTCCAAAAACTACAGAAGAAGTTAGATACATGAGAAGTATACCATATGCAAGTGGTGTTGGCAGCTTGATGTATGGCATGATCTGTAGCAGACCTGACTTGGCATATTGTGTATCTTTGGTTAGTAGGTATATGTCAAATCCTGGAAAAGCTCACTGGGATGCTTTGAAGCAGGTGTTGAGATACTTAAAAGGAACAGTGAACCTAGGCTTGAAATTTCAGAAACAAACAAATGTTACTATTCCATTGGTGGGATTTGCAGATCCTGATTTTGCAGGGAATGTAGATACCAAAAGATCTATTACAGGTTATGTGTTTACTCTATATGGAACTGCAGTGAGTTGGAGGAGTGTACAACAGTCTATAGTAGCTTTATCTACCACATAAGCTGAATATATAGCATTGACAGAAGCAATCAAGGAAGCTGTGTGGTTGAAAGGGATCCTTAAGGATTTGGGAATTAAGCAGGAGTGTGTGACCATATTCTGTGATAATCAGAGTGTACTTCATTTGGTAAAACACCAGGCTTTTCATGAGACATCCAAGCATATAGATGTAAGGTTACATTTTGCAAGAGATGTAATAGATGCAGGACCTGTGGAGGTTAAGAAAGTTCATACTGTTGACAATGCTGCTGATTTCTTAACCAAAGCAGTTCCTGGGAACAAGGTAGTGCATTGCTCGAGCCTAGTTAGGCTTGAACAATGTGGTTAATATTCAAGGAACGAGGACAGGTTGAGGTAAGGACATGCACTTGAATTCATTGAGGTGGACATTTGTGAATATTAGTTCAATTTCATCAAGTGACTTGCTGTATGAAGTATGAGTTGTGAAGATTTCTAAACCGGATTTGTTATTTGAAGAACCGGGTTATAAAACCGGATTTGAACACAAATAAGTAAAGAGGTTAAGAGGGAACCGGGTTGAAGTTGGTTATAACTGCCGGATACAATGGTTTTAATCTGTTGCACTAAAAACCGTTGTGGAAGACCTATTTCTGTAACTTGTAGCAGTTGAGCTAAAGTTGGTTACAGCTCTCTCGTCTTCTAGATTCGAGCTTCAGTACTTATATACACTTGTATCACTTGTAAATTCGAGCTAGATGATATAGTTTTCCCTCTGTAAACATTACACAATTGAGAGAATTAGAAGTCTAGGGTTTCTGCTCCAAATCGGCTTGTGATTTGGGGATTTACTAGTTTCTGAGAGATTCTTTTAATTGATTGTGTAGTGAAGTGAATTGAGGTGCATAGAACCTCCGTGGATGTAGATCACCTTTGATCAAACCACGTAAATTCCTGTGTGTTGTGATTTTATTTCTGTTTTTGCGTTCAAGCACCGTTCGGCCGACTTCATCTGAATTTCGTCTATTTTTTGTTTTCTTTTATCTTGTGTGGTCTTGATCGTCTCATAACACCCACATACTGAATGATGCAATTACTACTAACGAGTGCATTGGTGTACATATCAGTATTGTGTCTAAGTATGTTCTGCTAACGTGTCGAACGACCATAAAATGATTTTAATTACCTTACAGACGCAATGTGTAAACAGGATTACATAATAATGGATTGTTTTACACTCAATGTAGCAACTCTTTAATGACAGGAGTACGACCTCCCATCACGTGCACTGATGAAAGTAAGCTGCATACAATGAGTCGTGCCAAACTGGTTCTTCACTGTACTCGATATTGCCATCCGTTTAGTCTTCACTCTCGCTTGGGTAGTCTGGTGTCACTGCTGAATCTACTTGTCCAAAAAAATTCTGTAGTTCCTTCCAGTCTTGTTCAACCTTGTGGTAGTACGCAGCTGAAAAAATGTTAGTCTGACCCAAGTATATGAGACCCTGATTTACATGATTATTGATTCAAAATATTAAAACAAAAAATTGCGATTCCATTAGCGAAGTTCAGACTGTAGTACCTCGAACATACGCTCCCATGTGTCTTCATTGGCAATGACGAGGTTCGGCCGTGAATAATACTCAGTCACCTCATGCGCTTTTACCCACTTGAAAACCCTGTATCTCTTGTTCAATTTTGTAACCTCTGTACGTATCTTACTCGGTGGCCAAGTTTGTCCGGTATCCGCTGCCACCTCGTACAATCCGTTACGAATCACTTCGTCATAGTATCACCAAGAACGCAACATGCATTTCGACATGTTGCGGCAAGTGAGGCGACAAGTGACCTGTTCATGGCCCTCGTTCATCCTTCTATGAAGAAATACTCATGTTGTGGCCTCCATCGATCGTAACGACCGGGGAACCTGTCACTTATTATACTCACATTGTTATCTTCACACATGATACCCCAATAGTAACTCTAAATTTGCAATAGTTGTGGACGCGGATGTACACTGTCCTTTACATTTGATACTACATCAATGGCCACCAAAATATGTCAATATCTCTCGTCAATAGTGAATGCACTTCGTGGGTGGCATTTGGACCATATATATATGAGCATGGCCCAATGAAAATAAAGTTTGAGATTTCGATTATCAGGTGGTCTCTGTGCTGGATTTGTATTTTCTATGATGATTGGTTTGACACTGCAAATGGAATTAATTGTGGCTGCGACTGGATACCCCCCTCATCAAATCTCATATCTTAATTTTTTTTGTCGTTGTTTTTTCCTCTCCCTCATTTTTTTTATTTGATTAATTTTTAAAAAATCCCCTTTTTAGAATTTTAGTTATTTTTTTTATTTTTTTAATTTCCTTCGTTTGATTAATGAATGTTCATCGTTATGGCAGCATATAAAGAGCTGCAACTCAACTTGCTTAAATTTTTTTATCATTGCATCCATTAAAATCGTCATATTCATTTGGTGTATTAGGCACTTCATGTGAGATGACGGACACAAAGTTGCAACTACTTAATAAAATAGAAATAAAAAGGAAAACGAAAAGGGGAAAGTAAAACGAGAGAACATAAACAACGCATGCTTGTGACAATGGAGGATCAATCCATCCAAATATTTGTTGTAACTTTACCCAGTCTAGATCGGCCGCGTGGTGGTAAGCAGCTGCTAGCAGTTCAATCTGCAACATTTTTCAAGTGATTAAATGGGACAATTACTCAACGTTGCATGAAAGTGTTGTGAAACTGTGAAATAGATACTTACCTAACACATCTCTTCCCATGTTTCATCGTCTGCGATAAGTACATTTGAAGGTAGGAATTATTTAACACTGGGCTAGTCCTTTACCCATGAGAAAACCGCATGTCTCTCTCTCAGCTTATTCACCTCTGCGTATATCTTAACGAATGACATATCGTTGTCAGTTTCTACTATCAAGTCAATGGGCTCTCTCTCCAGTGCTTCTTTCTAGCAATCCTGAAGGACACAATGTCCTCGTTTGCACGTTCTTGCTATTGAGGACGAACGTGCGGTTCAGTTGTTCGCTCTATCCCGTCGTGAATATGTACTCATTTTGTGGCTTCCATTTTTCGGAGGGGCTGGAGTGCATTTTTCCAGTTTCGTCTCGTAGTCTGTGAAGAACAACCCACCTTGTGCTCTATGTGTTAGAAGTGTATATGCATGTGTAATTGTTTGAACGATGAGTTGTAACTATATAGACCTCTTATGTTAGGACAGGGTGTCTAGTGCAATCACGTGTTCATGAGCGCATGAGGTGGGTGGTTGCTATGGTGTCAGTTGACTTAGATGTGATTCTCACATGCACGACACATGCATATGAGATGTGGCATTGTGTTTAGAACTTTGCGTGCCAAATGTTAGATACATTGGTTGTCTTATTCGTTAGTATACAATTCATGTAGTCAATCATGCACACATCCAACCTACTTAAATATGTACCATAATTCCTTATATGAACCGGCTGCATGATAAGGGGGTAAGTGTTTGTATAAATGTGTGCCAACTAATATATTAATAAATCAATTTATATATGTTCGTCATCACTCTATTTAGTCGGGTGTCCATGCATCAAGGTGTGATAAATTAGCCATAACCCCAGCACAAATCAAATTAAAAATGATGGAATTAAGTATTACCATGAGCAGTCGTAACACATCTAGTTATCAATAAGCATATCTGAATGTTGTGGATGCTTGAGAAACGTTGGCTGAGGGAGGAATTCAATAACATTGCATACTTCTTATGAAGATTATTGTCAATAAAAAAAAAAACACATTGGAATAGGCCCTATGAAGACCTCGAATATGCACATTGTGTATTCTGATACAACTCTCGATTTCCCAAATCAAATCCCGATTCCGGGGCTCATTTCAATGGTTCGGAATACTCCAAGACCTTTTTGAACACAGTCGACGACTATGATCAAGTGGTTGTTGTCTACGTATTGCCGGATGTTGCCGAATTTAAATTCAAAGAGATATCACGAGATCTTCATCCATCTCGAAATTATCCATTCTGGAATTATGTCAGTCTGAACTCCGACGTTGTCTTCGATCTCCGGTGCTTCATTTTAGTTGAATAAGACTCTATTATAGTGGAGCAAAACTTGATTGTCATCTTCAAACAACGTGCTAACCCCCCTAAACTTAACAACATGGTCCGTACCCACATCGCTCATTTCTCACCAACTGGATGTGCCCCGCTGACAACTGTTGAGCTGTCAATCCCATCTACTACTTGGGTATAATTGTTTGTCGACATTTCCTAACTTTCTTCTTTGGACCGGCACACTTGTTTGCTTTGTGGCCCTCTTCTCTGCATATACGACATTTATGTTTTTTTTTTTTTTTTACCTTTTCAGTTAGTTAAAGGTGGCCTATCCAGCTGGCGCTCTAACTACCTTGATCAACTGGAATAACCGCTGCATAGTTAGACATGTTGTGCCCTTGATCTCCACACCCGCTGCAAGTTCGTCTGGCCCAGTCACTCGTTACAGTCTAATTTTCTGTTGGGTTCGGTGTCCGACTAGTCTTTGGTCATCCAGCTTATCTTGGACAGTCAGGGGGATTTACTTTGATTGCCCGTGTGTCCTTGTCTACCACCCAGTCGTCAGGTGATGGTATTGGTATAATCTCGCCAGCATACTGTTAGCGCAAATGTCTCCGTTTTGTAACATTCTGCACTAAATTTTTTAATTTTCAATTTGGAGCACCTACATCACATAGCGACTAATCAATGAGCTCACATCACATTCATAAAATCAGGGATTCTTAATGTATGCGGGTACCCAATGCATGTTGCAGCATGCGTGCAGGAGACTAGGTCCATCTGGAATTCCTGGCATGTACATGTACAATTTGAGCTGGTCCTCGACCTTGTACTTGGAATCAGTCAGACTTTTCACCGCCAGGCTCCTCTTGTACGTGATGTTGGCTGCCACCTTCCTTGAAACAATATTGGTTAGTTCATTTTCTCGAACTGCGTATTTTTGCCTCCGTTCACTAAACCAGTCCTTGATGACCCTCCTAATGCACGTGAGTAATGAGCAGATTGGCAGCCTCCTCCACCATCGCACGCGTTGTTCCTCGACTCAGCCACGTTAGATATTATGAAGCTGTAACGTCTAATCGGGCATAGTACACGAGCCCATCTCCTCTTACCATACTTTTTCGTTAACTTCTTCTGTGCCATCACAGACTTTAGCCTAATCTATTCAAGCAATTCCTCATGCTCCTGCTGATTATATGTCTAAGCTGCTTTATAAAACAAGTGCATGACATGCTTCCCATAAGTTGCCATTGTTGACTTTAGATGATAGTAGCAAAGTGCGTGTGCCGTCCCCGGGAACACGGACTCGACACAGCTTATAATGCTCTGATGTTTGTCGGACATAATTAATAAATCTTCTGGTTGCCTTATGCACTGCTTAGGTCTTTGTAAAAACCAGCCCTAGGCATTGTTGTCCTCCACATGACTAATACCATATGCAATCGGCCATAGCTGCTCGTTGCCATCTTTTAAAATAGCCACAAATAGTATCCCCTTGTAACGACCTTTGAGGTGTGTCACATCTATTACAACCACGTGCCAATTATATTTTAAGAAACCGTCGATGCACGAGTTTAGGGCGAAGAAGCAATTTTCGAAGCAGCCGTGGCTATCTACTGAATGATCAGTTACCGTGCCTGGGTTCATGGTCTCTAACATTTTCAGTTAACTTGGAATCCTTTGAAATGATACCTCGTACTCACCATACACCATTTCGTGCGCAATGTGTCTGGCACGAAGAAGTACTTCGTAGTCTACTTCGAATTTGTGGTCAGTTCTCATCTCTTTCTTCATCCACCTAGCACTAAGGGTGTGACCTTCAATCAGTTTTGGGGCGTATAGAGCCGTAATAGTCCTTTCCGGCACTCTCCAGTCACCGGTATTTGTGTGACCAAATGTGCATTTGTGTTCTGTTAAAGCGACAACCCTCTAACATCTGTTCTCTCCTACAACTTCATCTAGAATGACACGTGTCGAATTTATAAATAATATAATACCGACTCTGGATAGATCGTTTGGTCTGGTACTCTCACTTGTTTGCTATGTAGTATAAACCAGACGCACATACCAGGTCACCGTTTGGTAGTGAACGTCTTCCCTTTCACAATCTTGGAGTCAATTGGTCGAATGACATTAGGTGGCCCATCGTCCCGATAGAAATCAGCTCTGGGTATTGTCCATCTAGATTGCTGCTAGGCAACCGGTGGTGTCTAGGCTACAACCTCGATAGGTGGACACATGATGCCGATAGGCTCAAGTTGATCGCCTGTACTTGGGCCCCTAACCCAGTTCATATACTCGACCGCATCCATCTCCTTCTCTCGTTCGTTCAAGTTTTCCTCTTCCACATCCTCGTCGTCATCTTCTTTTTGTAAGAATCGTTGGTCGGTTAATTCATACTCAATTGTAGTTTGGTTATCTGCTACATTCTTTGTCAAATTGTTTGGCTGTGTGTTGTGGCACACTCCCGACATCCCATCACCAGATCGGTTATGATCAGCGAACTTTGTCAATATACTTTCCCGGTTAGTCTTCCGTGTATTTCGTCGAGTCTGCATACTAGGAGAGCTATTAAGTAGGAGGTCTCCACAACGAAGCTGTGTACGAACGATCTCGCGAATAAGCATCAAAAGGGCTGCTGGAAAGGAAAGTTGATTGACTGGCCCACAAGTTGTGATCCTGTCGTTAAAATCATTGTTAACCGGCATTCGAATGGTTCTTAATCAGTCTCTAATTATAGCGTACACATGTGGGGTACCAGCCGATGCACCAAGTATCTCTACAACGCCGTAATCGTCTAGGATCCTCTTCTTGATCTTCTTGAATCCATCACTGCCGACGAATCCATACAGTATGTATTCGAAGCTATCGACATCCGCATGAACGATGTCGTGAACGGTTTCTATTAAATCTTTTTTGGTAATATGTGTATTGCGTATCCTGAAATACTCCTCATCACCCCCGATGTAGACTGAACCCTTCCAGTGGCCACTGTGCACAGCAATAGCGAGCCGCCCATTCATCTTGGACTGGGAGTTGCGGAGCAAGTTTGAACACCGCGCGATCGACTACCGAATAGGTCTACCTCGCACATAAATTGCAAAGATCCAATTGAATGCATTAGAAACAATAAACAACATAAAGCAATCACCCAAAAAACACTGCAAGCATAAATCAACACAGACCCATGATATATTGGAAAATCACAATAACATAACAAAACAACACCATTCACCATCCCCTCCGGAACAGGTCATATCCAGCAAGTACTAATTTCACACCATTTTTTTCAAGTAGCACAATCTTTCAATTAAAATTAGTTGAGACAGAATGTTCTAAAATAATTGAGTGAGCATATCGATCTGAATTTGAACCACCATGTTAGGCCCGTAAGTGCCGACCTAATCCCAAATGTACTGCCCACCGAATGCAGTCTACCTGTCCCCGTGTTACCGCCGACTCATTCGACCAACACATTGCATCAACTAACGGAGCCATGATCAACCCAATGAATACCAGCTGACATACCCCATACTCGACGAAGACCCAACACCTAAAAAAAATGCAGTTTATTGCATTACGAAGCCAATTACAGCACAATACCATAGCAAATCATATCACCAAGTCCACTTTCAATAATGTACAACCCTAGAATGGAAAAAACCTAATAAATAACCCAGAGAAAATAAAAATATTTGAATAAATTATCAATTTTGTCTGCTATAGGGCGGGTAAAAGTAATCTCCACGGACGGTAAATTAGAGAATGATGAATAGTTACCTTTCGTGATGCGAGTACAACCGCAGTCGCTGTTACTGGGGTTGTTGTATTTCCAAATTCACAATGCCAGCTAAATGAGTCGACCGGGAAATTGAAGACCACTGTCTGCCGAATTGCAAACACCTAACAAAACATTCTCTTGTTGGGTGGGTCTGTGAGATAGGCGTTCGGCGGCATTTTAAAATATCACCTGCACACTCTGCCGAGATGGACACTGTTTGGGAGGCGAACAATTTTTTATTACTACTTATGGGTGCTCTTATGGCAGGGCCGTATAAATCATTTTATGTGTAACGCATTTACGTGTTAACATGAGTGCACGGAGTGGACTTCGTGCACCAAGATGTTTAGTTGGCACGAATACGTGAAAAGATTAGTAACACCTTCCGAGAGTCTAGAGTGAATAAGGTGAGATGATACGCACAACTACACCAACATTATAGTGTCAGCGTGCACATGCATCCTCCAATAACGAACATGTAACCACCTTGATGTTGCAATATATAAAACCTCATATCAGTCAAGGATGCTATGATAGAACCCAAAAAGAATAAATGAAAACTTTAAAGTACTTTGTGAAAATGCGATGGTGCTGGCAATTTTGCGAGCGGACAAAATGAAGTAATAACCATGCCAAAAAAACTAAAACTACTACAGTTCCTGCAAATTCCAGAATTTGTCCAAACGTCGAAAATCTCACAAATACAAATTAATTTCAAATAGAACATGCCACTATCAAAATGATCATGTTTCAGTCTGCGAGAACACTACGGCCGAGTAGGGGTGAGCGGAACTCGGTTTGAACCGAATTAACCGATCGATCCGAACCAAAATTCATTATTTGGATCGATTTTGAAGAAAATGGTTTGGTTTTAGGTTTTAGCTTTTAGGATTTTCGGTTAATTCGGTTCGATTTGGTTTTATAATAATTTTTGCCAAATTAACTGAACAGAACCGAAATTTATAATCTTTTATTTTTAATATATCTTTTTATACTTATATATATATTAATATATAAATATCTATTTTTTAAATAAACAATATGTATACTAGACTTAAAGTAAATGATTTTTTTATGTAGATGAATGAATATAGGTTTATTGTTTCATATATATATAAATGGAAATCTGTTTTTTCTATTAAGTTTTTATGCACTTTAATGGATATTTATATAGGTTTATTTTTTAGTATGAATAATGAAATTTTTTTGAGAAAAAATTATTTCGTATAACCGAAAACCAAACCGATTAAATCGAATTAATTCGGTTTGGTTGTAGTTTGGTTATTAAAATAATGGAATGGTATTTGGTTTAGGCTTTTTAATTCGGTTTGAATTTTGGATTCACTAATTAAATTCGGTTCGATTACCGAACAAAATTTTGCTCACTGATTTAATTGTGCGACTTATGCGTCGTCGAAATATCTTTTTAATCCAGTCATCCGCGCCCTTCTTTCTAGGTCCTTTTGTTTCAACAAACACTTAATTGCTGCCAATGCATAGGGACCGCACTGATAAGAGTCTTCCTAGCAGTGGGCGGGAATGGCTGCGGATACATCCCATTGCGCCATTACGAGTTTGAGTTATATCCGGCTTGCGTAAAACCCACCCACGATGAGCGACTGGGGCAAAATGCAAAGTAATGGGAGAATGTACGTAAAATGCTTGTCCGCAACATCCTTTGACTACCGATATCTGGTCGATTCGTATATCACAACTCTGACAACGTACAAATGCAACTTTATACAGGCCCAGTGATCCTTAAAGTGCCAACAAGTTATCACCTAGAGATATTAAAATTATAAGATTTCGCATTTCACGAAATACCCCAAATTAATAATAGAATATGAATTGTGATCCGATAATATAATTTACAGTATTCACAGCACTCCAAGGAACCACCCCCCTCCAAGTTGGCGCCACACCACGTATGTACGGAGTCAAATGAACTTACTCGTTTCGCTCAAACACCTTGAACGTACTTGAATCAAATTTGTGGTACGAACCGTTTTGTATCTCGTTTCTTATAAATGGATATCAACTCTCCCATAATCCCTTTACTAGTTGCTGCGATAGAATAAACGATATTTAGTCAAACAATAAATACCCTGATAGTTTTCATGCTATTCAGGCAAGAACTGAAAACCCAACTCACGAACTATGATAAGCTAGCATCCTAGGTGTTTCTACATATTTTGTGCCACGGAGAGAGCGATAATCTCATGCATGAAATAAAATAATCACCAAGGTGTAAATGACCAAAATGCATGAAGTGGGAACGTGACAAAATTAGTGTTTTATAAACCAACAGGTTTGGATTTTAATAAATCGTGCCACATAATTGACTGCACACTCTAGAACTGTACTGACTAAACAACTCAACATCGCTACGCAGGTATTCATCAATCACACAAAATACTTGAAGTGCAGACAGAGTGCATACGAAAACTTAACATAACAACAAACAACATATATTCAAGAGGATTTGTGGGACCATCGAATCGCATTCATAGCTATGACAACCAGGTAACGAATGCTAGCTAAATGAGAAAACACATATATGACTTACGTAGAAGTTTGTGTCAATGATCACGTACTGTCCAGAGAAGTGCCTATATACCGTCACCTTCGCAAATAATGGGTCCGACATCAGAATGCCAATGTATGCATCGATATGATGGGGTTGAAAAAAATAAACGTTTAAGCTGATAAATATAAAATGAAGTTTCTAACAGGTAGAAGAATAATGCGTGTGATACGTATAGGTGCCTCGAACTACTTTGTTGGATCATCGATGTGCTCAAAGAATGACTTATTTTTGTTCCATGCAAGACCAACATTTCGCCTGAGGCACACACGATATTTAGTGCATTAGTGAAAATTAAGTTACCTTAATATTTTATAATTTAGAATCAAATATGTGCAAAATCAAATAAAAAAGAAATCAGGTAAGGATATCCAATAGATTTCATGAACTCATCGTAAGCCTAGTCGGGCCCCATATGCCTTATCTCTGCTCTCCGGTACAGGCTGATGACATTTGCGGATTCAAAATGCACTCTCCGCCGGTATGTTTATTGTTCTGGACGGCATAACGATGCCAAAATCCCCCCCAACAATTACGTGCCTCTTATCCACCCGCAACGTAATTATGTCGACCAAAAATTCATCTGCATGACAGGTATTCCTGGGTGGACTTAGTGCACCACCACTAGCACCAGCAAGACCAATGACTCCTGCCCCTGAGCCCAGTCCTTCCCTAGATTTAAAAATATTCGCATCTCCACCGTCATCCGTACTCTTACCTTGGTCACTTACTCCGTGATGCGCCCCGACTATCACTGCTAGTTTCACTTCCTCTAATTACCAATCCAAGTAGTTCGCATTGACACGATACCTCTCCATTTCTACTGACACCTACATCCATCCCTTTTTCCGTTGCCATAGCAGAAACACCTTCCTCAGGTACCTATGATATTAAGCCGATACTTCTCACATTCCTTTTCTCGTCCTCGATATCAACATTACCTGATGGTTGACCGTCTCCTGCACCATCCGTCTCCAACGTTCTCTGTCAAGTAATGAAATGATATTACCGAACAATGACTCTAACTAAACATATATACGGACCATAATTCTTTTAACTGAATAGTTAAACTAATAAAGTGCAAAAGATCACCGTACCTATGCAATCTGCTCCATTGAAATGGCTAGCCAACCAACCTGAACAATTATGGAACCTTGGTCTAGTAAAACATTAACCATCTCTGCACGGATAAGTATTGGGAGATATGCCTCAAGCCTTGCAAGCACCTCATTCATGATACGCTGGACAACGTCTTCGGTGCATCCGAAGATCCCCGTATCTCGTCCACGATCCCGATTATCGAACTCACTTGGACCTCGTCCATGTATACCTTCACCAGTACCACCACCATCCGCTCCTCTTGCACTACGTTCTCCACTGAAACGCTCGCCATCTAACCCATCTGTACTAGAACATCCACAAGAACCCTCACCGGCCGATCCACCTCCACTAGTACTGTCTCAACTCGCATCAGGTGAGTCAGGTGACTCGTCTGGCTCTGACGTTTCAACAACTCTCGCGCGTCGCCGTTTCTTGAAGTTGAAGCTCCGTCGGTTCTTAGTTGAGCATTCCGTCTCAGCCCAGTTGGTGTAGTTTCCCGATGCCGTCTTGGCAAACCTGTCCCACCTCCCCTGTCACCAACTTCTTCATCATGTCGTGACACAGCATCTTCGCTTGGAGGATCCTGAACATCCTCTTCATCCTATTATGACGCAGCCTCTTCGAGAAAAAGTGTGTGGATCAAAGGAGTGGGCTCAACTACTGGTTCTTGCTCGGGCCCGAGGCTAAGCCAGTACACCATCTAGCACTTTTCAGCAGTCAGGATGAGTGTGATGAGGCATGTATGCTGTTAAACATGGCTACGTATTAGAAGAAAAAATGATATTGACGAAACACATTAGCAGCGACACGAAGCATGAGTGTCGCGAACTACCTCTTTTTGGAAAATCGTCCGTGCTTGAAGTCGAACTTCATAGTCTTTGGCTTCCACTAAATAAATTGAGGAATCACGATATCAACCACTTGGTCAGCACACTTAATCCCGATTTCGGGAATTGGCTCAAAGATCCAAACCTGTCCCGTTGTAAGATGTACACGGTCATGATCAAGATTATGCGTAAATTATCAACAAATATAAAAAATTATCTGAAGCATGCAAAGTGCTGTACCAAGAAAGTCGTCGAAAACCCATAAAAATAATATCTATTGGAACTATTGTGACCTGACGTGTTAACCCCTTCATGCATCTCAACAAGTTCTGGAACGTGTACGTTCCCCATGGAAAATCATCACATGCCTCAGCGTCCTCCACAATGGCCCATACCAATGACTCGATCACCGCGTTTGCTTGGGTCAACTCCCAACAGAATGGAAAACATGTATAGGACTTTGGCAACCTGCACCGTGTCTTCCATACTATGCCGAAAGCGTCCTGCGTCGAGCATATCCCTTGGAAGGTATACCTTAATGGGGTTACGCCCAAATCTCTGCGAGAATATGCCATCAGCCGAAGGTGCGCCAAATTTATCAGTATCTACATCACCAAATTTCAATCCTGTCAGCACTCTCCTTCGCTGAACCTTATCGGCTGTGACCCCACTTGACACCAGAGCTCTGGGAGATTATAGGCACATTCGCTCTATATTTCGTATGAAACAACCGTGTCTACTGCAATGCTTGGGCTCAATAAAGCATCTTTGTAAAAATCTAATAGAGCACCGAAGAGGGACGCCCTGTAAGCAGCTCTAGCTGCTTAGTTGTGTCCGCCTGATCGTGGTTACGCTATGACGACAGTAGCCATTAATCCGATGTTGAGTGCGATGCATGCAGGGCCGTTTTCATTCCCAGTCTTCTGTCTCCATGTAGTAGAGTTAAAAATGGACGCACAATAACAAAAATATCTATACAGATTCGAGCACATGCAAAATGTAGGAAATAAATAAAAAAAAAATAAATAATAAATAAAACATATTCCTTCAGAAGTTGTATAGCACAGGCAAGTAGGCCAAGTGACAGTGGTTTACCCAAAAAAAGAAAAGAAACCGAATTGGTTTAATACATTTTGAACTATGACCAAAAAAAAAAAAAAAAGGGCAGATGCAGGTAGCTGTGAAAACCTCATACAAGTATCACAATAGCAAAAAAACTGAACCAGCAATGCGTGATGGATATAGTGCATCCGAACCTATAATGTTTTTGTGAGGTGATGTTCAATATCATCAAGTGAGCTATACTTTGTAATATGGTGTGTTGGGAATGTGGAACCGGAATCAAGGAGTGAAGAACCGGATGATTGAACCGGGTTTTAGCATCAAGAAGACAAGCTGTTCAGAATAAACCGGGTTCGAGGTAGTTGAAGATAACCGTCATTTGTGACGGAGCAGTTGCAGAATTATGACGAAGAAAACCGTCACATTTGTCCGGTAGCTGAGCTCAACTTCTTTCAGTTAGAACTTCCTGTACAGTTGCATTCGAGCTTCAATCCATATATCATTGAAAAGCTCTCATTGCGGAGAAGATCACTACGTCGAGTAATTTCCTTGTTCTTTAGATTAGAGAGAGTATTTTTAGATTGAGCGTTCGTGCCCTAATTTGTCAACAGAATTGGGCATTTCATTTCTTGAGTGTATTCTCTGTAATTGATTGGATTTTTTAGTGGATTGAGGTGCGCCTTGCCTCTGTGGATGTAGATCATCTTGAACGAACCACGTTAAATTAGTGTTTGATTCATTTTCAGTTCCTGTTCTGCGCAAGTTCAATTCGGCCACAACTCTGGCCGAACTGCATGTGTGATTTCAAATTGTTCTTTGTGCAAATTCCAGATTTCTTGGTGTTGTGTGTTCAAGAGTTGATTTCACTAACAAGTGGCGCCGTCTGTGGGAACCAACTCTCACAGCTTGAAGAAGGGAAGGAATGGCTGGCATGAAGATGGACTTTGAGAAGTTTACAGGGAGAAATGACTTCACATTGTGGAAGATCAAGATGAATGCAGTTTTGGTTCACAATAGCCTTGATCTTGCTTTGATACCTCTTGATTCGTGGGAAGAAAGTGAGAAACCCAAGTTTGCATCAGTAGATAAGAAGGCCCTCAGTCTTATCTTTCTGTGTTTGGGTGATAAACCGTTAAGAGAGGTCTCAAGATGCAAGAGTTCCTCAGAAGCATGGAAGAGATTGGAAGATTTGTATCAATCTAAGTCAGTTTCCAACAAGCTGTTCTTGAAGCAGAAGATGTTGGCCTTCAAAATCACTGAAGATAAGGTAATTTCTGATCAACTTGATGAGTTTATTAAGATGGTTGAGGAATTGGAAGACCTGGATGTGAAATTGGAGGAGGATGATAAAGCATTGATGGTGTTAAACATTCTTCCAAAATCCATGGAAAGCTTTAAGGATGCTTTGATGTATGGGAGAGATGAGCAGCTGTCTTATGATGGGATAGTGAAGGCTCTGAGGTCTAAATGCTTCCAGACTCAAGGTGATAAAGGCATGGTGCAATCAGGAGAAGGTTTGAATGTTAAATTCAAGAAACCTTGGCAAGGGAAGAAGGGACAGAATGCTAAGGATCCCAAGGCAGGAGACTCTAATCCAAAGAAGGGGAATGAATGGGTTGAGAAGAGGAAATGCTTCAAGTGCAAGCAGCCTGGTCACTTGAAGAAGGATTGTCCAAAAAGAAACAAGAAAGGTGGAAATCAAGGGGCAGAAGCTGCTGCCATTGACCATTAAGAAGATCCTCCAGAGGTATTAAATGTTACTGAATCAAGAATAGTGAAGGAATGGGTCTTGGACACAGGTTGCTCTTTTCATATGTGTCCACATCAGTCATGGTTTGATGAACTGAAGAGAGAAGATGGTGGAAATGTTCTCCTGGGAAATGACCAATCATGCAAGGTCAAAGGAGTTGGATCAGTGAGCATAAGAATGTTTGATGGTGTGGTCAGAATCATCTCAGATGTAAGATATGTTCCTGCCCTCAAAAGAAATCTTCTATCTCTTGGCTCTTTGGTAACTAGTGGCTGTCAGTTTAGCTCAGTGGATGGTTTCTTGCATATCACTAAACATGGTAAAGTGGTGATTAAAGGTAGACAACATAATGGGTTGTTTATCTTGATTGGTTCACCTGCTGTTGGGAGTGTTGATATGGTCTTGAGCAGTTCTGAGCTTGTTAAATGGCACAAGAGGCTTGGACACATAGGAGAGAAAGGGTTGAAGGAACTGTTAAGAAGTGGAGTAATTGGAAACATGGGAAATCAAAACCTGGAGTTTTGTGATCAGTGTGCTTTGGGCAAGTCCAAGAAGCTGCCCTATGGAAAGGGTGTTCACACAACTCAAGAGCCATTAGATTATGTCCATTCTGACATATGGGGTCCTGCAAGGACAGAGACTCATGGTGGAGCAAGGTATTTCATGTCTTTGATTGATGATTACAGTAGAAAGGTGTGGATTATGTTGATGAAGAATAAGAGTGATGCTTTTCATAAGTTCAAAACATGGTTGATTCAACTGGAAAATATCAAAGGGAAGAAGCTGAAGCACCTTAGGACTGATAATGGATTGGAATACCTCTCTACTGAGCTCACAAAATTCTGTGAAGATAGAGGAATCAAGAGACATAGGACTGTCCCAATGAATCCTCAACAGAATGGGGTTGCTGAGAGGCTTAATAGGACTCTCCTTGAAAGAGTAAGGTGTATGCTGTTGGATGCCGGGTTGCCAAAGGTATTTTGGGGTGAAACCATTGCTACAGCATGTTATCTCATTAACAGGTCACCCTCATCAGTGATTGGGTTCAAAACACCTGAAGAGGTGTGGAGTGGACAGAAACCAAGTTATGAAGGTTTAAGGGTGTTTGGGTGTCTTGCTTTTGTCCATGTCAAGCAAGACAAGTTAGATGCAAGAGCTCTAAGATGTGTATTTCTGGGATATCCAGATGGAATAAAGGGCTACAGATTGTGGTGTCTAGAGAAGGGAAATCAGAAGATAATGACAAGTAGAGATGTAAAGTTTAATGAGAATGTGATGGCTTATACTTCTACAGGCTCTAAGGAAGAATTTGATGGTGCTAAAGAGACAGAAGAGATATCAATTCAGGTGGAGCATCCTGCTGAAGATGATCACACACCTCAACCACAAGAAAATCTACAAGATAGTGATTCATCATATGAATAAGAAGAACAAGCTGGACCTTCACAAAATGTTAGAGAATACAGCATTGGAAGGGACAGGCCTAGAAGAACAATCAACAGACCTGATTTCTATGGTCAAGCAGGGAGTGTTTATTATGCCTTGAGCGTTGCTGAAGATCTGGAATCACAAGAGCCTAGTAGTTTTAAAGAAGCACTAGACTGTGAAGAAGGTGAACACTGGATTCAGGCAATGATTGAAGAGATGGAGTCTCTGGAAAAGAATGAGACCTGGATATTGGTGGATAAACCAAGAGGTCAGAAACTTGTAAGTTCTAAATGGATATACAAGAAGAAACTAGAGACTGCGGGATCCAAACAGGTGAGGTTTAAAGCAAGATTGGTGGCTAGGGGCTTTACACAAAGAGAAGGAATTGATTTTAATGAAGTTTTCTCTCCAGTAGTAAAGCATTGCTCAATCAGGTTGCTTTTATCAAAGGTTACTCAAGAGGACATGGAACTACAACAACTAGATGTAAAAACAGCATTCTTACATGGAGAACTCAATGAGAAGATATATATGAAACAGCCAGAAGGCTTTGTTGTTCCTGAACAAGAAGACAAAGTTTGTCTGCTGAAGAAGTCACTATATGGACTCAAAAAAGGTCCAAGACAGTGGAATAAGAGATTCAATGACTTCATGATCAGTGTTGGCTTTGTAAGAAGTCTGTATGATAGTTGTGTTTACTTCAACAAGGGTTCAAAGCAAGATAAAGTCTTTCTTCTGTTGTATGTGGATGATATGCTAATTGCCAGCAGGAACAAGAAGAGGGTACAATGGTTGAAGGACAGACTTAACACTGAATTTGACATGAAAGATCTGGGAGAGGCCAAGAAGATTTTGGGCATGAACATTCTAAGGAACAGAGAAGCTGGAGTGCTTTGGTTATCTCAGAGGCAATATCTACAGAAGGTTTTGGAGAGGTTTCATATGCATGAAGCCAAACCTCTCTCCACTCCAGTTAATCTACAGAAGAAACTCTCCAAAGAACAATGCCCAAAGACTGAAGAAGAAGTCATACATATGAGCAATATTCCTTATGCAAGTGGAGTTGGAAGTCTCATGTATGGGATGATTTGTAGTAGGCCTGACTTGGCCTATGCTGTGTCTTTAGTAAGCAGGTTCATGTCAAACCCAGGAGTTGAGCATTGGGAAGCTTTGAAACATGTGATGAGGTATTTGAAGAGTTCAGTGAACTTGTCACTGAAGTTTGAGAAGAAAGTGAATGGAAGCACTGTTGCATTGGAGGGGTTTGCTGATTCTGATTTTGCAGCAAACATAGACACAAGGAAATCTATTTCTGGGTTTGTGTTTACCTTATTTGGAACAACCATCAGCTGGAGAAGTGTACAGCAGTCAGTTGTAGCACTGTCAACAACAGAAGCAGAATATATCTCTCTCACTGAAGCTATCAAAGAAGCAATCTGGCTTAAAGGGATTCTGAGAGATTTGGACATCAAGCAAAAGTGTGTGTCAATTTACTGTGATAATCAAAGTGCTCTACACCTTGTGAAACATCAAGCATTTCATGAAAGGCCAAAACATATTGATGTTAGGTTGCATTTTGCTAGGGATATCATTGATTCTGGTTCTGTGGAAGTGAACAAGGTACACACATTGCATAACCCTGCTGATTTTCTTACTAAGGGTGTACCTGGGAACAAAGTGGAGCATTGCTCGAGCCTGCTGCAGCTTGAGCAATGTCATGAAGAGCATTAACAAGACAAGGCAGGGGTGAGGCAGGAAGAGGCACACTTGATTCATTGAGGTGGAGATTTGTGAGGTGATGTTCAATATCATCAAGTGAGCTATACTTTGTAATATGGTGTGTTGGGAATGTGGAACCGGAATCAGGGAGTGAAGAACCGGATGATTGAACCGGGTTTTAGCATCAAGAAGACAAGCTGTTCAGAATAAACCAGGTTCGAGGCAGTTGAAGATAACCGTCATTTGTGACGGAGCAGTTGCAGTATTGTGACGAAGAAAACCGTCACATTTGTCCGGTAGCTGAGCTCAACTTCTTTCAGTTAGAACTTCCTGTACAGTTGCATTCGAGCTTCAATCCATATATCATTGAAAAGCTCTCATTGAGGAGAAGATCACTACGTCGAGTAATTTCCTTGTTCTTTAGATTAGAGAGAGTATTTTTAGATTGAGCGTTCGTGCCCTAATTTGTCAACAGAATTGGGCATTTCATTTCTTGAGTGTATTCTCTGTAATTGATTGGATTTTTTAGTGGATTGAGGTGTGCCATGCCTCGGTGGATGTAGTTCATCTTGAACGAACCACGTTAAATTGGTGTTTGATTCATTTTCAGTTCCTGTTCTGCGCAAGTTCAATTCGGCCACAACTCTGGCTGAACTGCATGTGTGATTTCAAATTGTTCTTTGTGCAAATTCCAGATTTCTTGGTGTTGTGTGTTCAAGAGTTGATTTCACTAACAGTTTTCAAGCCCTAAAGCCAACATACAACATCCCAGTTGGACTGTTAACGTAGTACAGGTTATGCGTTACAACACATACAATAATTTCGTGCATATACTCATGTTGCGTGTATCTCGCCCAATGTGATTCAGTTATACGAATCATGGTGCATCCAGCGCATGTTTCTAGTTCAACAAATCAACGCTTAAATGCGGGACTCGTGCACATATTTAAACAAAATTATCGAAAATCATTGACTGCTGAAAAAATTATCGTGCATACACCTAGTAATGGGAATAGAAGTGACAAATTTGTAGTTAAATTTAATCGTAATATCAAACACAACACCGATGGTGCATGGGAAAAAATAGTGCATTTGATCTTTAGTGATTTCAAGTTCAAAAGCCAATACATGATAACCCAGTAGGAATGTCAACGTATTACAAGTTATGTGTTATAGTACATTCAGCAGTTTCGTACATATACTCAAACTTGGTGCAAATTATGAGATAAACAATTTGTAAAATTAATGTGCTCAACACTCGTATAACATCAAAGCATATCTAGTTCACCAAAGCAGGGGATACAAGGGGCTCATGCATATATTTAAAGAAAAATTTCGTGCACAATAATAAATATTAGGCATTAACAGATTACACGCTACAAGTGGTATCTGACTGACTTACACAATTTTATGGACACAATATGGAGAAGTGGACAAGACCAACATACTACGATATATACTATACGGCAACACATAACAATGACATTTTGCCAAATTAATGTGCTCACACTCGTATAACATCAAAGCATATCTGGCAAGGGGCTCGTGCATATATTTAAAGAAAATTTCCGTGCACTATAAATCTTAGGCATTAACGGATTACACACTGCAAGTGATCCAAGAGTGATTTACACAATTTTATGGACACAATACGGAGAAGTGGACAAGGACCAACTACAATATATACTATACGGTAACACATAACAATGACATTTTGCCACTAAGGCAATTCATACTGTAATGAAATTTAAACAAAATGATGCAAGTCCGTTGGAAAAAATCATACCTGCCTGTAGCCTTCGTGTCCGACATTGGCTCCGTCTGTACTGGGGTCCGAACCATCATCTCCGTCATCGCCCTCGGCAATGGTAGGTAGGGCTAATGACTTTGGCTCGGTGGAGAGCATGTGTATGCTGGGATCCGACTCGTCTCTTTGGGGTGGTCGGCGAGTGCTAGATGAGCCACGCGCCGCCGCAGATCTTGTATGGACCCTTGGGGAGATTGGGGCACCGCTACCTACACCACCATGTGCCGAAACGTTAGATTGTTCAGGGACCCCTTCGTTTCGAGCTCTGGATTCCTCACTCCCGTCGATGAAGATTACCGCCTCGGGCTCGACGTCAAATATTGTGCGACGAGTAGATCTGACCATAATTTGATAGATTTAGTACTGCGAAAAGAAAGGGGTGCCGCTCTGATAGATCTAACCACAGATGAAGGCTTTATGAGAGGAAAATAGTACAGTGAAAGTTCGAAAAAATGAGGAAAAAAAGTGAAGAAGAAGAATTAAGAAGAAGAGTTCAGAAGATTTAGAGGGGGAAGGGGGGGAAGTTAGGCACTTTGGCTGCACGTTCCAAAGTGCAAGTTGGGGGAACGTACAGCTGTCAAGTGGCGTGGCGGGGTGGGGATGGGGGGTGGGGGGGGGGTAAGGGTGGGTGGGCGTTTGGTTGCCCCAGGGGGGTTGTTGGGGGAGGGGGTGGGGTGGTCTTGCGGTGGTATTTGGGATCCTTATAAAAAAGTGCTATATTTGATATTAAGTGTAAGTTTTAACAAAATTAATATATTTGCTACATAATGTACTAGTTATAATCTTGTTCGATACAAAATGTGTTATATTTGGGATTTTCACAATCGATAATTTGTCAAAATTTTTTCCTTTCTAAAAAAATAATAAATTAAATTATTATGAAAATAATAGACGTGAGAGACATGAAACTTGTTCAACTTCACACCTCATCATGTCTGTACATGTTTCGTGTTGAAAACTTTGAAAATCTTTTTGAAAGAATCTTCTCATCTGTAATATTAATCCCACTAATTCATTCTCTTTACTCTCTCTCTCTCTCTCGCTTTATATATAACTGCACTTTCCAATCTTGTTTTGCCCACACCTGAAAGTTAATCTCTACACCTCATCTCCACCAATCATCTCTCTCTGCGAGTAGCAATGGCTTCGCCATCAGGTCTCAAGCTTCTCGTCCTCTTAGCACTGCTCGCCACCTCATGCATGGCCCAAGCACCATCAGGTGCTCCCACGGTCTCTCCAGCAGCAGTCCCCATGTCACCGCCCACCCCTACCCCCTCCCAGGCTCCAATTCCGGCCCCCGTCGCCTCCCCCACCCCATCACCCACCGCCGGAGAGCCAACTCCCGCCCCTACACCAGAAGCTGCTTCGCCAGTTGCGCCAACCCCCGGCGCTGCCTCGCCTAGTCCCGCCACTGATCAGACACCAGCTGACGGTTCCAACGATGGATTTGTAAGCAGGGCAGCCATCGGTGGCACCGCTCTTGCGGCCGCGCTTGTTGCGGTGGCCTTGATGTGAGGCAGCTTTCCACGTGCAGGCATAGATGTGTACTTATTTCACGGATGAGATTTGTTTATTTTGTGCTTTTTCATGGGGGCTTTATAGTCATTATCACTTAATTTTTTTTTTTTTTTTTGGGTACATTCATTTGTTTGTCTTCCTTAATTTTATATATTTTATGTATATTGTAGATAAATAAATTTTGTGTCCAATCAAATAGCGATACGTGAAAATTAATTAAATTTCAATAAAAAATATACTATCTATGTCTTGGGATTTAATTAAATTAATTCCTAAGTTATAGTATAATTGATATTTAATTTGGGTCAAAATAAATTATCTACCAATATTTTGGTAAGATGGCCCAATCAAATCAAGAAAGGTCCGATCAAGTCAAAAGGACCTAATCCAACAAGAAGACCCGACCAAATCGAGCCAAGTCAAGCCAGACCCAACCAAATCAGGCCTAACCCAACCAAATCAGGCCAAGCCCATCAAATCAAAAGTGGCCAATCAAATGGCGCCACATGGCAAATAAAATATGGAAAGAGCTATCCCCTACACCTATAAATAAGAGCCTCTCTTCATTCATAAAGGACACAAGTGAAGAGTTTCAAGAATTGGAAGAACTCCAAAAATCCGGAAGATTCAAAATTCTTGAAGATTCGAAGACATTCTTCAACATTCGAAGACGTTCTTCATCAAATTCATCAAGAAGTAGCGTTCAATCCGGAATCAAGTCGGTCGGCCTTCGGACAACGTTATTGAAAAATAACAAAATCGGAGGAAATCAAGAAGCGGATTTTGGTCCGAAATTCCAAATTCGAAGAGAAGAATCAGAGGATTGAAGAATAGAGATTGTAACCTACAAAGTTCTTCATTTGATTCAATTAGATTTAATTTGTACAAATTTTTTGTGTTTGTTAATTCAATTCACAAAATTTGTTGTTACAAATTTGGCACGCCCAGTGGGACCTCTCTACCTCTCATCTCTTCTCCTCAAGCAACAACTGAAGATAGTGTTATGGCGCCTCATAAGATCACGCTGATGAAGATCGCTGCAACAAGCTCTCCAACTACAAATGTTAACGTCGTCACAAGGAGTATGTCAAGACAATCACAATCGTTGCCATCTTCAGAGAGAAACAATTCACCCGGAGTTGTCAAGAAGCCAGTGCCAGACATTGTTGATAGTAATACAAATGAAAAGGCCAACTCTACATGTTCCACTCCTCGCTCCACATCAAGCTCTTCATCCACTCCCGACATTGCTCCAGTGATGATGACAAATAGTTCAACTCTGGAGGAACAACTTCTAAGCTTAACCAAAGCAATTGAAGGCCTTACGAGGCATGTCCAAGAGCAAGACTCTAGGATAGAAAAGCTGATGAGCAAAGCAGATAATGGCGATACAAGTCGCGCTCCTGGAAAAGAACCTATGGAGGACCAAGATGAGGCTGAGGATTCTGCAAGGCATCATCATCCACCACTTGAGAAGGAGAAATCTTTGAACGAACTGCAAGTCTCCGCTGATGGTTTGGTTCATGTAGACCAATTGAAGGAGATCATCTTAGGAACCATCAAAGACAAGTTTGATGGGACGCCTAAATCATCCCTAACTTACAGCTAACCATACTCTCAGAGAATCGACAGTCTAAGAATGCCAATAAGTTACCAACCTCCTATGTTCCAGCAATTCGATGGCAAAGGCAACCCTAAACAACATATTGTCCATTTCGTCGAAACATGCAACGACGTCGGGACTTATGGTGATCATTCGGCAAAGAAATTTGTTCGCTCACTGAAGGGAAATGCATTCGACTGGTATATAGACCTAGAAGCCAACTCCATAGATAGCTGGGACCAGATAGAGCAAGAATTCCTCAACCGCTTCTATAGCACCAGGAGGACAGTGAGCATGATGAGTTGACGAATTCTCGTCAGTGGAAAGATGAGTCTGTCATCGATTACATCAATCGATGGAGAAATCTAAGTCTCAACTGTAAGGATCGGCTGTCTGAAAGTTCGGCCATTGAAATGTGCATCCAAGGAATGCAATGGGGTCTTCGGTACATCATCCAAGGAATCCGACCAAGGACATTTGAAGAGCTGGCGACCAGAGCTCATGACATGGAACTGAGCATGGCTGAAGTCGGAGTTGAGGGGCCTCCAGTTTATGAGTCTCGCAAGTTCAAAGATAAGCAAGAAGTTAATAAAGGAGGAAAACCCTTCGGCAAAGGGCAAGCCAAAGAGACAATGGCTGTTAGTGCAATGCCTATTAAGTTTCGGAGAATGGAAGACATCAAGGATGATAAAGGAAAGAATACTCCACAAGATAGGGGGCAGAAGAGGCCAACCTTAAAAGAGATGCAACAAAAGACTTACCCGTTCTTAGACTCCGACGTCTCTGGAATATTCGATGATCTGGTCAAAGAAAACCTCATCGAACTGCCAGAAATGAAGCGGCCAGAAGAAGCTGGACGAACTGATGATACGAAGTACTGCAAATACCATCGCTTAGTAGGGCATCCCATCCAAGATTGCTTCATATTCAAAGAGAAAGTTTTGCAGTTAGCTCGACAAGGGAAGATCTTGTTGGAGGAAAGTGAGGCGGTCGCAAATTCCATCACTGCTAACAATGATGGCGGTAACAATAACATCTCATGTTATACAACTGATGGAGAAAAGAACGAAGTGTGTCAATCCGGAATCGGATTTTGCAATAGCGATGATGACTCCAGCTCAGCATTGACTTTCACTGAGGAAGATTTGTTGCTCGGTTCACAATCCCACAACCGACCGCTGTTCGTTACTGGGTATACCCGTGAGCAAAAGATAAATTGAATCTTGATCGACGAAGGTTCGGGGGTTAACATCTTACCCTTGCGAATACTGAAGAAATTGGAGGTCTCCATAGACGAACTCTCGAATAGCCAATTGATGATTCAAGGGTTCAACCAAGAGGGACAAAGAGCTCTTGGCACCATCATGCTGGAGTTGCTGATTGGAGAAATGGTCTCGAATGTACTTTTCCATGTCATAGATGTCAAGACATCATACAATATGCTTTTGGGACGCCCATGGCTTCACGAGAATGGAGTAATCCCATCCACCTTACATCAATGCATCAAATACTGCCAGGAGGGAACTGTGAAGACAGTGGTGGGCGATGCTAAGCCTTTTACCGAGGCGGAATCGTACTTTGCTGATGCTAAGTATTATTTTCAAGATGCAAAAATTGTGAGACCTAAGGAAGATCTTGTGCAAGAGAAATCTCAGGATGATCGTGTCAAAGAAAATAAGGACACACCTATTGCTAGTCGTGATAAAGGCAAGCAACCTCGCGAGGGAATCGAGGTGCTAAAGGATTTAACACTACCTTTGACAAAGCTTGATGCAAGAAAGCCTTCTCTGCCACCACCCAAAGGGTTCGTCCGTCCAGTTCAAGGTGCTAAAACGGAGCATGGAGGATTGCTTGAATCCGAAGTCACCAAATGTTATGACCCGAAGGCTTTCAAGCTTCTTGTTAGAGCTGGATATGATCCACAAGGAAGCTCTGAGTTAGGAAAATTAACTCCTGAAGCCCCTAGCCAGTCAGAGTATGGACTTAATGCAACTCAAATAATGTTGAAGAAAAGTGGATATACTGTCAAAAGCACCAAAAAGGGTTTGGGATATGTCTCTGGAAGTCCCATTCGCATTGCAATTAAGAGAGCCAGTACGAACTACATCATGGAAGATGAGGCTTCATCAACAGAAGACACATTTGATGAACATGGCAAGAAAGTGAAACGAGTCTCCGTCTTTTATAGGCTTGGCCCACTTCGAATGGGTAGGAGGAATAGCCGCCGAAGGTTGAGAGTCACTAAGGGGCCTTTTCAGAAACTCCATAGCTCAATTCCCTCTCGAATGAAATGTCACACTACCTTGACCATATCATGCGGAAGCGTTTTGACGACTAAAATGCAGACTGTGATTCTGACTCGCGTTCAAGGCAACGAAAAGGAGGATATAGAAAGTGTGGCTTCCTTAAACTTTGTCAATGCTAGCATCCACCGCACAACTTCTCAAAATGTTGAAAGTACCCAACAAAGAGAGATTGCTTTGCTGATTGAGAGAGGGCTTATCACTGAAGTGAATAACACCATGCGAATTGTCCAAGTGAGATAGAGGAACGGGCAGACAAGAACGCGCATAGATTTCAGAAGTCCTGAAGAAGTCAATGAACAAGGGGCATCATCAAATCACATAACTCTTTGTGAAGACGTTCCAGTACAAGAGGAAGATGCTGAGGAAGCTCCACTTGAACTGGAAGAAGGCATCAAAGCCACTGTTGATGAGTTGAAGGAAATTAATTTGGGTACAACTGACGAACCATGACCTATCTTCATAAGTGCCTTGCTGACAACTAAGGAAGAGCAAGAATACATTGAGCTGCTACACGAATTCAAGGATGTATTTGCATGGTCGTACAAAGAGATGCCGGGTCTAGACCCAAAAGTGGCAGTTCATCAGTTATCAATAAGAAAGGGGGCACGACCTGTCAAACAAGCTCAACGTCGATTCCGACCGGAGTTAGTTCCCTTGATTGAAGTTGAAGTGAATAAGCTTATTGAAGTGGGGTTTATTCGTGAAGTTAAGTACCCTACGTGGATCTCTAGCATTGTCCCAGTGAGGAAGAAGAATGGTCAAATACGAGTTTGTGTTGACTTCCGAGACTTAAATGAAGCATGCGCGAAGGATGACTTTCCATTGCCTATCCCTGAACTTATGATTGATGCTACGACGGGCCATGAAGCTTTATCCTTCATGGATGGATCATCTGGGTATAATCAAATTCGTATGTCGCCTAAGGATGAAGAACTCACAGCATTCCGAACCCCAAAAGGGATATATTGCTATAAGGTGATGCCTTTCGGCTTGAAGAATGCCGGTGCGACATACCAAAGGGCAATGCAGAAAATCTTTGATGACATTCTCCATAAGCACGTGGAGTGTTACGTGGATGATTTGGTGGTAAAATCTAAGAAGAGAGAAGATCATCTTTGTGACCTAAGAAGAGTCTTCGAACGCCTACGAAGATATCAACTGAGGATGAATCCACTTAAATGTGCATTCGGAGTTACGTCGGAAAAGTTTCTTGGGTTTGTTGTTCGCCACCGAGGCATTGAAATAAAGCAGGCGAAGATTGATGCAATTCTAAAGATACCCGAGCCTCGCAACATCCACGAACTTAAAAGTTTGCAAGAAAAGTTGGCTTACCTCCGAAGATTCATTTCAAACTTAGCTGGTCAATGTCAGCCTTTTAGCCGTCTCATGAAGAAAGGTACTCCGTTCGATTGGGATGAAGCATGTAGCAATGCTTTCAAAAGCATCAAAGCCTACTTGATGAAACTGCCCGTGCTAGTCGCGCCAGTATCTGGACGACCATTGATTCTCTACATCGCTGCCCATGAGCGTTCAGTTGGAGCCTTGCTGGCACAAAATAATGATGTTGGAAAAGAGAGTGCTTTGTACTACTTGAGTAGAATGATGACACCAAATGAGCTCAAGTATTCACCCATTGAGAAGATATGTTTGGCTCTCATATTCGCAATTCAAAAGCTGAAGCACTACTTTAAAGCTCATACTGTTCGTCTTGTTTCAAAGGCAAATCTGCTTAAGTATGTCATGTCCAGACCGGTTCTTTCTGATAGACTTGCAAGGTGGTACCTCCAGCTGCAACAATTCAAGATTGTATATGTCCCTCAAAAGGCAGTGAAAGGACAAGTCTTAGCAGACTTCTTGGCTGATCACCCAATCCCTGCCGAGTGGTAATTATCTGATGATCTACCAGATGAAGATGTGTTGGCAATTGAAATCTCTCCTCCATGGAGCATGTATTTTGACGGAGCATCCCACAGAGAAGGGGCCGGTGCCGGGGTTTTGTTCGTGACACCCGATGGAGACGTGTTGCCATACTCTTTTACGCTAACCGAAAATTGCTCCAACAATGTCGCTGAATACCAAGCGCTCATCCTGGGACTAGAAATGGCAGTTGACGCAAAGTATTTGCATCTCAAAGTGTGTGGGGACTCTAAGTTGGTAATCAATCAAGTGCTTGGTGATTACGAGGTTAAGAAGCCAGAGTTATTTCCATATTTCAAATACGCCCGAGAGCTTGTAGCTTGGCTTGATGATGTAGAAATGTTACATGTGCCGAGAAAAGAAAACAAACAAGCCGATGCTTTAGCAAGACTTGCATCTCTTGGTTTGGACAATATTTATTATTCGAGTCACATGGAAATGAGATTAATCAATAAAATGAGCTTCTATTTTTTATTGGACGGAATGTAGTTGTGTTGATAGTTTCTTTTCTTTTTCTTAATGGAGTTCTTTTTTGGGAAAACTATTGTAACTCATTTTAGAGGAAAGAAAACTTGTAATCTAATATAGGATTTTTCTACGTTGCAACTATTTCATTAACATAACTAAATTTTTAACCATGTCAATACTCTTTTAGTTGCATCCATTAAATTTGATTTACCCTTTTTATCATAAACTTTGTTTTTGCTAATGTAAACTTATAACCAATGCAAATTCTGGTCAATTTTTTTTAGGAATCATAATATATTATATTAAGTCAAAGTTGCATCAGTGATTACAAACTATTCCAATGATGACGGAACATCTCCGATCATCACATCAGAAAAACCATCTGAAAAAGGTAAACGAGCTAGATTATGGCCTAGAAAGTTTCCCATACGTCTAACAAAATTAAAAGATAAGGAAATAAAATTAGACCGTAAAGCACGCAAATGATGAATAATAGAGCTACAGTAAGAATCATTGGGGTTGGCCCGACTGAGCATTGAGAAGACCGTTGAGTTGTCCACTTCTACCACAAGCCTTTGTATATTTCTTGAAATCGCAAACTGGACTCCCATTAAGTAGCTCACAGCTTCTGCAGTTGCAACCTCCAAGCTGCTGTCGTGGTTTTCCACTGTTGACACCACCATTTCTCCCTTATGATTTCATATAACACATCCCAACCCCGTATGTCAATCTTGACTGAAAGAATATTGGGAAATATTTCCTTGCATTATCAGATGATTTACAGTGTATAAATATACAACAAATTGCTAACTAACTCCATGATTCTAGCCACTATTCTTGCTAAACAAATATAGGAAATATATTAACAAATTACAAGAATATATGAACAAATATATTCTAACACTCCCCCGCAGTCGAAACGGGAGGTTGGCGAACGTTGAGACTGTTGCGAAAATCTTCAAATAGCACCAATGGAAGACCCTTCGTAAAAATATCCGCAATTTGATAACGAGATGGAACATGTAACACCCGAACATCACCACGAGCGACCTTCTCACGAACAAAGTGAATATCCATCTCAATATGTTTTGTGCGTTGGTGTTGTACAGGATTACCGGAAAGATAAATAGCACTGATGTTATCACAATAGACCAAAGTAGCTTTTGAAACGGGACAGTGAAGTTCTAAAAGTAGGTTGCGAAGCCAACAGGACTCAGAAACCACATGTGCAACACCACGATACTCAGCCTCAGCACTTGAGCGTGATATGGTAGTTTGCCGTTTGGCAGACCATGAGATCAAATTATCCCCAAGAAAAACACAATAACCCGACGTCGACCGCCGAGTATCCGGACACCCCCCCCAATCAGCATCTGTATATGAAAGTAAACCGGACGTGGAGGAAGGATAAAGATACAGACCATGATTGATGGTACCTTGAATGTAGCGTAAAATGCGCTTAAGAGCATTCATGTGTTCGTCACGAGGATCATGCATGAATAGGCAGACTTGTTGCACAGCATAGGAAATATCCGGTCGGGTAAACGTGAGGTACTGAAGAGCACCTGCAAGACTACGATAAAGAGAGGCATCAGAATAAGGGGAACCGCCGGAGGAACTAAGCTACGGCTTAGTATCAACCGGTGTGGCAGATGGTTTACACGATGACATGCCAGCGCGGTTAATAATTTCCATCGCATATTTCCGTTGAGACAAAAATAGACCATCTTTATGGCGAGTGACTGCTATACCCAAAAAATAACTCAAAGGGCCCAAGTCCTTCATATCAAATTCAGAGCTGAGGAGAGAAATAAAGGACTTTCGAAGAGCATCAGTGGAGGCAGTTAAAATGATATCGTCCACATACAATAATAAATAAGCCATATCATTGCCATTACGATAGATAAATAAAGAGTGATCCGACTGACTATGAGAAAAACCAAGACTTGACACATAATCTGCAAAGCGGCGATACCATGTACGAGGAGCCTGCTTAAGGCCATATAAGGATTTCTTCAGTAAGCAGACATGGTCGGGTTTGTCCCGGTCCCGGAACCCGAGCGGTTGATGCATATAGACTGTGTCTTGAAGTTCCCCATGGAGAAAAGCATTTTTTACATCAAGCTGATGGATAGGCCAAGCTTTGGACAAAGACAGACTTAGAACAGTACGAATCGTTGCCGGTTTGACAACAGGGCTGAACGTTTCCCCATAATCAATGCCTACCTGTTGAGTTTTACCATCACCTACAAGACGGGCTTTATGCCGCTCAAAAGAACCATCAGATTTTTCTTTATGAGTAAATATCCACATGGACCGAATAATATTAGCATGAAGAGGACGAGGAACCAACTCCCACGTTTTATTTTTAATAAGAGCATCAAATTCATCAGTCATAGCCATTTTCCAATTCGGGTCACGGAGAGCAGAAATAGGATTATTTGGTAAGGGAGACTTTACTGTGGTGGTGTGGAGATTAAAGTGGCGTTTTGGTTTGAAAATGCCACGCTGACTCCGTGTAACGGGACGTTGATCAGGATTGGGCAATGGTGGTTGAACGAGGTTAGGAGGCCCAATAGGACTGGTGGGCGGGCTCGGAGTGGGAGGCGTGGTAGCTGGGTCAGTTTGAGCCCATTGATGAACGAAATAAGGATTAAGATCAGTATCAAGAAAATCATATGTAGAAGGGGAACCACTCTGAAGTGTAGCAAAGGGAAATTGTGTTTCATCAAATATAACGTGACGATTGATGATAATTTTCTGTGTAGATAGATCATAGCATTTATAGCCACGGTGATTTGAAGGATAACCCAGAAACACACAAGGAGTGGAACGAGCTTGAAGCTTGTTGATAGTCGTCGAAGGAAACAACGGATAACACAAACACCCAAACACACGTAAATGAGAAAATTGAGGCGTTTTGTGATACAGCATTTCGAGGGGTGAGGTATAGGCAAGAGACTGAATAGGAAGAATGTTGAGGAGATAAGTTGCCATTAGTAGTGCGTGATGCCAAAAGGAGTGGGGTAAAGAAGCATGGGCTAATAAAGTACGAATCATGTTATTAATAGTCCGAATTTTTCGCTCAGCTTTTCCATTTTGGGATGAAGTGTGAGGACAGGAGAAGCGAAACGACACACCATTCTTTTGACAAAACGCAGAAAAGACCCCATTATCAAATTCCCGCCCGTTATCACACTGAATCGTTTTTATGTCTCGTTCAAATTGAGTTTGAATATGTGCCCGAAGCAAGAGAAATTTAGAGTAGACATCAGATTTGTGGGAAATAGGAAAAGTCCACAAAAAGTTCGTGTGATCATCCAAAAACAAGACATAATATCGATGACCCATTGAACTCAAAACAGGAGAAGTCCAAAGATCACTATGTAAAATATCAAACGGCATCAAAGTATGTGATTTGGAAGCAGCAAAAGGTAATCTAACATGTTTTCCAATTGAACAAGCATGACAAATTGAAATATCACTAGACCTATGACATGAAATCAATTTATTTTGCTTAAGAGTCTCAAATATGGGCTTGCCCGGATGCCCTAGTCGAGCATGCCATAATGATGGCGCGAAAGCAGCAAAAATGGAAGGAAGCGTAGGGACTGTTTTGTTGGTGGATGTGACAGGATAAAGTTCTCCCCGACTCTCACATCTCATGAGGCGTTTCCCCGTCCGAAAATCCTTCACAGAAAATCCAAACGGGTCAAATTCCACAGAAACAGAATTATCAGTAGTAAACTTTCGAACGGATATTAAGTTTTTGATGATGTCAGGGGCATGAAGGACATTTTTCAAAGCTAAGGAAGGATTAGATGGAGACAAAATAGTATGACCATAACCACGAATTGGAATAGAATGACCATTCCCAACAATTATACCACGATTATTGCTCAAATTTAAATAAGGCGTGAGAGTACCTGACGAAGAAGTCATGTGAGACGTAGCCCCGGTGTCCATGTACCAATTAGCATCAGGCGGAGTAAGTCCGAGAGTGTGCATGGCCTGCTCAATATCCGTTGGAGAAGACGGGGCATGAGCATGAAATGATTGGGGCGGCTGCACTGGACGAGGCCCAATAATACCGGGCTGAGATGGTGGGCTTGGAAAAGGAGTAGTGGGCCTGGCCCACGTGTTGGTGGGATAAGGACAAGGGGGTATTGGCCACTGCCATCCCCATGGAACCCACTGTTGAGGCGGTGGCAGCCCATATCCACGTCCATTGCCGCTACTGCCGGGATTGGCAGGTGATGAACAACCCCCATTAAAACCACGACCGGCGGAACGACCGCCGCCCTTCTTACCGGGAGGGCGGTACTGCCCTTTCTTGCCACCAGAAGGAGTGTTCTCCGGTGGAATAGGATGTCGAGCGGCCAGCATGGCGGCGGCAGTCGCCGCCTTCTTACGTAAGCCGGCTTCCTCAAGTGTCAACATAGAACGAGCTTTATAAAACTGTGGTAGAGGATCAGTCTGTTGGATGAGAGTGCCAACATTTTGATATGCCTCCGTGAGACCGGAGACGATCTGTAAGACGAGGCGATCGTTCGACACCGGAGCACCAACAGTTTTCAGTTGATCAGCCAATTCTTTAAGACGTTGGCAATAGGCTGAAATAGAGGAAAAATCAGCCATGACAGTTTGCGAGAAG